>CM076573.1:639992599-641192599 GCA_034641835.2 Pinus albicaulis | reverse complement strand
ATTTGGAACAATGGACGTCGGTACGTACTCTATCTGTTGCTTTACTATTCTACATACTGCTATTTCACTTTCTTATAGATGCCTTGGGCATATTTGGATGCTTTCTCAGATTGTCGATAATCTCCATGTGGACCGTTACTGGGTTTTATATCAAGTCGATGTATGTGACATGGGGTATTTTTCTATCATTGTCTGGGGTGGGACTTCCACTTTTCTGGATGGATATTTGGGTTCCAATCTTAAGATGTGAAAATTTAATGACTTCATGGACTATTTTACTTCATACAATATATTCAAAACATCATTTTTTCTCTTGTGAAAAAAAAAATGATTAATGTTTATCACTCTGCCTTCAAAACTAGCGATGCTGGTCTATGTTGCTGGTTTATTGATATGGTCTGATGGTCTTTTTATATTTTGGACATATCACACTCCTCACATGATTAACGTTTTTCTCTGTTGCGGGATTTTGGGTATTTAATTTGTATTTGGAACAATGGACGTCGGTACTCTATCTGTTGCTTTACTATTCTACATACTGCTATTTCACTTTCTTATAGATGCCTCGGGCATATTTGGATGCTTTCTCAGATTTTCGATAATCTCCATGTGGATCGTTACTGGGTTTTATATCAAGTCCTTGTATGTGACATGGGGTATTTTTCTATCATTGTCTGGGGTGGGACTTCCACTTTTCTGGATGGATATTTGGGTTCCAATCTTCAGATGTGAAAATGTAATGACTTCATGGACTGTTTTACTTCATATAATATATTCAAAACAACGTTTTTCTCTTGTGAAAAAAAAATGATTAATGTTTATCACTCTGCCTTCAAAAATAGCTATGCTGGTCTATGTTGCTGGTTTATTGATATGGTCTGATGGTCTTTTTATATTTTGGACATATCACACTCCTCACATGATTAGCGTTTTTCTCTGTTGCAGGATTTTGGGTACTCTAATTTGTATTTGGAACAATGGACGTCGGTACTCTATCTGTTGCTTTACTATTCTACATACTGCTATTTCACTTTCTTATAGATGCCTCGGGCATATTTGGATGCTTTCTCAGATTGTCGATAATCTCCATGTGGGCCGTTACTGGATTTTATATCATGTCCCTGTATGTGACATGGGGTATTTTTCTATCATTGTCTGGGGTGGGACTTCCACTTTTCTGGATGGATATTTGGGTTCCAATCTTCAGATGTGAAAATGTAATGACTTCATGGACTGTTTTACTTCATATAATATATTCAAAACAACGTTTTTTCTCTTGTGAGAAAAAAATGATTAATGTTTATCACTCTGCCTTCAAAACTAGCGATGCTGGTCTATGTTGCTGGTTTATTGATATGGTCTGATGGTCTTTTTATATTTTGGACATATCACACTCCTCACATGATTAGCGTTTTTCTCTGTTCAAGGATTTTGGGTACTTTAATTTGTATTTGGAACAATGGACTTCGGTACTCTATCTTTTGTTTTACTATTCTACATACTGCTATTTTACTTTCTTATAGATGCCTCGGGAATATTTGGATGCTTTCTCAAATTTATCGATAATCTCCATGTGGACCGTTACTGGGTTTTATATCAAGTCCCTGTATGTGACATGGGGTATTTTTCTATCACTGTCTGGGGTGGGACTTCCACTTTTCTGGATGGATATTTGGGTTCCAATATTTAGATGTGAAAATGTAATGACTTCATGGACTGTTTTACTTCATATAATATATTCAAAACAACGTTTTTTCTCTTGTGAAAAAAAAAATTATTAATGTTTATCACTCTGCCTTCAAAACTAGTGATGCTGGTCTATGTTGCTGGTTTATTGATATGGTCTGATGGTCTTTTTATATTTTGGACATATCATACTCCTCACATGATTAGCGTGTTTCTCTGTTGCAGGGTTTTGGGTACTTTAATTTGTATTTGGAACAATGGACGTCGGTACTCTATCTGTTGCTTTACTATTCTACATACTGCTATTTCACTTTCATGGACTGTTTTACTTCATATAATATATTCAAAACAGTGTTTCTCGTCTTTTAAAGTTTCAATTTTTTTTTTTAAATTGAACCCTCCGTCGGTCTACCGACGCCTTGTAGACGTCAGAACTGCGACAACCTAGAAACGTCGGAAGAGAGACAGTATGAAAACGTCGGACCACATTTCGTCGGAATTGCGACAGATTACAAACGTCGGAAGAGAGACCTTCCAAACGTCGGACCACATATCGTCGGAATTGCAACAGATTACAAACATCAGAAGAGCGATGTTCCAAACTTCGGACCACATATCGTCGGCATTGCGACATCTTACAGACGTCGGAAGAGCGACGTCCAAAATGTCGGACCACGTTGGGTCAGAATTACGATGGTTTTTAGGCGTCGGAAGAGCGACGTTCCAAACGTTGAACCACATTTCATCGGAAGTGCGACAGTTTACAAACGTCGGAGGCGCGACGGTTTGTGAGACGTCGGAAGAGTGACGCTTGTTCGGAAGCGACGGAAGAAGTGTCGATAGTGCGACACTTTTTACATGCGTCGGAACTACGATGGCATGACATCAGACAAACCACAGTTTGTCCGCCCTCGAACTATCGCTCTTGCGATGACTATGTGTCGGAATAGCGACGAATCGGCCGTCGAAATTTCCGCCAAATTTTCTAGTGAGGAGAAGCAGTGAGTAGATTGAGAGTTGTTAACAAGTAGATTTGTGAACAACTCGATAAGAGTCTCAAAGTGTTGTCACCTTGATGGGCTCAGGAACAACTAGAGAACATATTGGATAGCTAAGATTCAATGGCCATATGGACTTGGAGCATTAGAGGTAGGGGCTATAGATCGGGAGCTAAAGGCCCGGGAAGGTACAAGGTATGACCGAGAGGGTTGAGAGATTGCACTACAGCCAGATGGTTAGAGTATCTTGCTTCTATCTTTTACTAATTCATGTATGAGGGCCATTATCCCCGATACGAAAGCCTTAGACTATTGTATTATATGTTGTTAATATAACGAAGTTGGGTTGAAAAATTGAAAAGTTATTTATATTTTGTGCATATGTGATTTACTGTTGTTTATATTCTGCTATGAAAAATAGTTTTTTTGAGATTCTTGGTTTGGAGTGTCAAATATTTTAATACTCTATCCTAGACCCAAGGTCATGGAAATTTAACATGGTATCAGATCATGTCTGAGCTACTTTGGAAGTCAGTGAATCAAATTTTGCACTGTGAAGAAACTGTGGGTGTCTAGATCATGGAGCAGAGGGTTCAACTGAAGACATGGAAATGTGGTCTTAACAGGTTACATGGCTAGATGGGCTGGGAGCTCTGGTGGATTGGTGGTGCGCCTGGTGAACAACAGTTTTTTGTAGGGCAGATTGTTGATCGTGGAATTCTGTTGATGTGCCATGGTTGGTTGGGACATCTCGAGGGTTTCTTTGGCATTGACGAGATCAAGATGATCGAGATGGCTTCATGTGATGGACTACAGGTTGGCTAAAGTCTTCATCGGATTGTGGTGTTTCATGTCCGATATTGGTGGGATTTTCATAAGTGGTATTTGATCCAGGAGGATGAGTGCTTACAAGATTGAGCCAGTGGAGATCGTGTAGGCTCAAAGGGAGTCTAGCCTTAGAGGGAGCATCCCTATGGAGGTTTCAGATCTTTAGGTTCAGGATGATGAGGCAGAGGTACTACCAAGATTGTCGGATTCATCTTCATGGAATGTTGTAGCAATGGATGCCAAATGGGTTGTGTCGTCGCCTGATGATGATGGTTACTTCCTAATATTGGAAGTACCTCCCTCGCTAAGATGGAGTGTTATTTTTTGTGTAGCTTGGGAGGTACTCCATGCCCTAGTGTTTGAGTGTTGGAGGTCAAAGTGCACAAACGAGCTTGTGGGCTTGAGATCCAATCTTGTGGGTTTTGCACCCATCGTGATTTGGGCCAAAACTGTGATGGATTTTTGACATGTAATCGATGAGGATGATAGTGCTTGGTAAGACGATTCCAACGCAACGAGCTCCATTAGGAGGCATATTTCTGGTTTGACCAGCATTGAATTTTCTAGCTAGGGCATCCTGTTGACTGTTGTAAATTGTACTTTCTCTCTCTACAAAATTTGAAGAATAATAACAAGATTTGATCAAAGGGTTATCCCCACATTGGGGTTTTTCCCTGGAATCTACCAAATTATTGCTTCCTCTTGTCTTGTCTTGGCTTGTCTTATGTATTTTTATTTATGTTCTATCAACATTTATTGTCAATGTTAATGTGATTTCGAAACAGGAAATTGAATTGGGCTAATAAGAAAGATTGAAGTAAATTTCTCTAAGCATAGAACATACCATCGTTAACTAAAATTAACACAAACTCTTAATGTCGTCCACAATAACTGCATACTACAAGGTTGTGTATGGAATTGGACCTAAACAAACCCTTTCCAACCTCAATACAACTAAAAATTATGAATTACATATAGGAGCAACCTCTAAATTCTAGACTCCAAAAAAAATTTCAAGTGTAGAAGTTGCCTCAAACATTGTCAACTTATTTTTCCATGTCCAAACTAGAAAAAATAGTAAAGAATACAAACCTAACAAAATAAAAGAAGGTGAGCGTTAAACCTCCAAATCCCCCATTTCAGCATGTAGGGGTCTCATACTAGAAAACAACCAAAAGTGAGACTTCCAAATATTCTTAAAAGAAGACAACATCCTAATGAGCAAGTCCAACTGATCTTAACCCATCCAAGCAGTTCCAGATTCCAAGCAAGAGGTGCCAAACTATCCCATTGAGCTTCTCTCTGCAATAGAAAAAGTGTAATGCAGCTGATCTTAACCCCTCTCCAAGAACTTCAGATTCCAAGCAAGAGGTGGCAAATTGTCCTGTTGAGCTTCCCTCTATAGCAAAAGAAAATTTTAAGGCAAATTTTGCATGGGAAGAAAGAATCCATCAGCAATGGAATCCATAGCCAACTAGGATCCAAAAAATCCCTTTGCTACCTTTCAAAAAGGAATGAACAAGATAGACAAAAGATAGAAGGAAGAAGACAACTCAAGTCAAGGACAATAAAAACTAGACTTGAAATCCACTGCCCAAAGTCACTTTGAAAGAAAAAACACGAGCAACTAAATTTTTTCTTGTTATAAAGTACAAACATCCAGTTAGTGGATGAGGCATCCAAATTCTCCAAAGAAGCTCATTCCTTCATGCAAGAATGCCTCGAGGTGAAGATCCGGACGGACAAATTAGCCTCCTTGCTGCACCAGGCCACACAAGTCGCAGGGGTCCTGTACGAGAGGCCCACGGGTTGAGTTGAAAAATAAATCAACCAAACTCTAGAAAAATCCCTTCTATTGCTCACCATATGAGGGCACAATGTGATGCTCAAGTGGCTCTTCACCATTACATCGGTTGCGGCCTTCAAGAAGATGACCCTCTTACTCGACAACTTGATCAGTGACATGGTTAGGATTCTGAATGTGTCTAGACAAGGGAAATGGAACCACTTGTGGTTGCCTCCCATCGCCATCAACGATCCCATGCTCAGCTCCATTTTGGAACGAATTATGTGCACATGGGGAGAATCCCACAATAGGAGCAGAGCTACCACACACTCTAGATCGATGTTACCCATTCGCACACCTAGAAATATCTCACCGCCAAGCTCCGAAAAATCTACCACATACCTGAAGAACCTCCCCTTGTATTTGGAGCATTTCGTACCAGCTCCCTAGCTCCCAAGACCGTCGGAGTTTGAGGTACGTGATCTTCAGGGGTTGGGATCGATACCCGTGTAACATAGAAGATAGATATATAATAGCCTTCATTATTATTATATATTGTTTTACATTCATCATCATCATCAACAACATCATCATATATAACCTAGTGGTTATCTCAATTTCTTCAAACAAACATTTTCAAGGTGGAGTTCATAGTGAGGTCTCTAGTTCTAGTCCAACTAAGGTTCAAGTCCAGTTGATTCCTACTAGGTCACTAGACACCACTATTGTGACTAGTGGTTGAGGCACCCTCCATCCAAATATTCCATAGAATATGGGGGAATCCCACAATGTTTACCTTGGGAAATACACACACATTATTGTGGTTTTATTTATTTTTATTTTTTATGTTGTAATTATTTTTTTCCATTTTGATTTGTAAATGTTATCCACATTCTAATGGAAAACACTTGGTTAATCAAGGTAAGCAAAAAATTTCAGATTCTTTACGAATGGCAATGGTAATATTGGGTTTCACAGGTTTTAAGGAGTGGAGACCTGCCAACCATAGCTAGGTTAGGCATAATCGTCTCATGGGGGCGAACACACCAGGTATAACCACATAGGGTAAGCTCACATTCACAATATGTTGAAGTGGTATTCATAACCTGATTTTCATACACCTTCAGGTTTACCTAACTCGATTCTCATACCCCAGTAATGCTTTCCTACACCTTGACTAAGGTTATCATACCCGAGCAAGGCTTCAACCTTTAAACCTTCTCCTTCACACATCTGATCCATACTATTCTATAGAGTGCACCTCCCTTCTCTTAGTGTAGTAAACTCAAAAAGTATGCTCATCTTATTGGCTTAAAAACCGCATTTGCTTAATTCATGTTCAAAAAGGATAATGTTGATAGTTCTTTGAGAAACATGCACTGAGGGTCTAACTCGGAACTGCACAGACCAGACATCCTTTGGCTCACGTGTCAGGTTTGGCAGGTAGAATTTTGCCAAAATTGCTTGACATATGCACCTGGACTCATCCACTTCCATCTCATGTCATTAGGTTGGGTCAAAATATGAACAGAATGGAATCTTGTTGAACAGATTAATACTAAATCAACCTTTCATCGCTATGGCAATTGGTGGTCGCAAGCTCGACTACACATGTATACAAATATGCTTCCAAAACCCATAGAAAGTGCTTACTGGGTAATCAACAATTATAGGGGGTCAGGTTTGGGACAAGCATGTCTATATAATTTTTCTAATTAGCGGTCATGAGTTCAATCCCTCAGGCATAAAGTCACCCATATATTTAATCACATAGAAAAATTTTAGAATTTAAATACTAAAATAGTCAATTTTTACAGTTGAAATATAAAGGAATTTCAACTAGCATAAATTATTATAGAGTTGAAAATATTAATTCAGTGCAGGGTTAGGGTTCATCATCTATAATTACAAAGCCATTATAGCTACAAAATATATAAGTACCAATCTAAAAAAAATTGAAGAAAATTATGTTTACCTTGAGGAAGGGATGCTTTTGATAATAAAAGATAAGATTTGGAACAGAACCTAGCCTTCGTAGGAGAATATCTAGTGCAGTGATCCTAAATACACCTTTTGCTCGTGCCAAAAGATCCAGAACCATGGAAGCATACCCCTCAAGAAATAGGGGAAAATGCAACGTGATTTAATACTTAAGAACTGCCACAATCTCTATCTTTAAAAATTGGCCGAAGAGTCTGTTTTAGAGGTACATGCAACATCTGCTCATTTATGTTTAGATTTCCTTCTTCTATGTATTTGAATATTGTTCCAAGTAGCTCTGATGCTACCTCATATACGTTCTTCACTTTGTAGCTTACATTCAGAAGAAGGGATTTACAGAGATCATCTTCAAAGACTGTAAAATCACAGGATGACCCACATAATGGGACATCGGAAGCTGACATTGCCCCTAAAAGTTGCAATCCAACATACCTTTTAATGACTATTTATTTATCATTTCTTCTGGACATTTTCCACCAATCGTGAGGTAAATAATGACATTTCTCCTGTGCTGATATGGTAATGAAAATGTGGTAGAAATATGTGTTGACTGGTGCTTGTAGAGAAAATGAGAAAGGAAACCGCTGGCCTTAACACATGTTTTAACGGAATGAGGTGGCGTAGCATCAAGCACTGCATGGAGGTGCTAAAAGGCCTGTGGAGGCTCCATGTGACCTTCCTCCACCAGAGAGCAGAGTTCCTAGACCCCTTGGTCTGTAATAGCAGCAAGGGACGATTGCAGGTAAGTAGGACAAAGCATACCATTGCAGGCAATGGAACAGAGCATCTTCCCCCTCCCGATACTTCAAACCAAGGTGAGGGCACACGCTCTTCAACTTCTCTAACACCGCCATCACTACAAATATTTGCTGATTGAGGTGCATCGAGTCTTTAGAAAACGATGACCAGAGAGAAAAATTATCAAACAACCTTGTAAGGAAGAAAAGTAGCGGGAAATCATATTTTAATTGGTTAATTTGGATTTTAGAATTGAGGGGAAATAGATTTTAATACGTAGTAGTTCTTTATGAGGTAAGTTCTATGGGAATTATGTTTTATGTTGTCCCATTTTAGTTAATACATAGTAAATATGGGAGTTATGTTGTATGTTGTCTCATTTTAGTTAATACGTAGTAAATTTTTATGAGGTAATTGCTATGGGAATTATGTTCTATGTTGTTTTCATTTTAGGTAAGTTTGTTGTCTCAGTTTTAGTTAAGTTTGTGTTTGTTATTTTATTTCTGTTTTTTTTTTTTTTTTGATATTTGAGAAAAAGGAGGTTAGTTGACATATAAATTATATTTAATGATGTTGAAGTTTTACCAATGATACAGTTGGCTTAAGGTTATTAATAAAAATTATAGAAGACATTTTTTTATATAGGAAAGTGTGTTCATATAAAGAGGGAAAGAGAATGTGAGGTTTACAAATCACTAAAATATCCAATAACCCTTAAAGTTGTAGCAAATATTCTTAAATCTATGAATAATGTTAGCAATAAACTCAAGTAGTTGTAGGTAGCCCATTATTTTCTGGGAACTTCACGTAGAGCTCAAAAATACCCTATTAGAAGCTAACCATAGTTTAGAAGACCTCCACATGTGTTTTTAAGAGATACATGGAATAAAATTTGAATAAGGGAAATAAGGGATACAATAAGATCGATGTGTAGCACCTACTCAAATCACCAAGTATATACCCAAACCATCAAGACAACACACTTCTTTGAGTAAAATTATGAAACGCCATGGAATAACTCAACTTAGAACATATAGATCAAGCATCAAGACTTACAATACAATGCTTAAGTGATCATAATAAAAATAATACACATTGGCGATATCATATAGACATGAATCATACATACCAAGTAGAGACCTAAAGATGCCATAGAATCAATTAAAAATGACTAGCATAAATTACTAACTCGTATACTTGTTTCACTAGTTAGTTGGTCATATTTTTATTCTTTGACTATAGTGTTTGTTGTCTTTAATCATTTTTAATTTTTTCACTTATTTATTAGTCATATATTTTAGTCTTGGACTAAATTAGTCATTTAAGTTAGTCGTTTTTAGTTTAGTCACTTATTATATAATCATATATTTTATCCCTAGACTAAATTAGTCATTTAAGTTAGTCGTTTTTAGTCTAGTCACTTATTATCTAGTCGTATATCTTATTCCTAAACTAAATTATTCATTTTTAGTTCGGTCACTTAAAATTGCTCAAATTTAGTAGTAATTCACTTGAAATAATTGCGGTGACTAAAATTTTTAGCTACCTAGTCACTAATTTCATCATTTTTTACTAGTGTACTAATATGGACAATGTGGTCAAACCGTGGTAAAAATTAGCCATCCCTTCCTTATCCCTTCCCCTCAACTTCAACTATCTAGATTTGACCTCCCAACCCCTCATTATAATCATCTACTCCCCCATGACATATGCACTAGAGACTCTACTAGACTTGAAATCATGAAATCCCAATGATATTTTCCTTGTAATAGGTTGGTTTAAGTTGATTTAGCTAACCTATTGGTTATATATGTAACTTCCATTGAAAACCTCATGGGATCCCTTCTTCTTCCTTGGAATACTAGATGGAATATGAACCACTGACGACAATAGCAATGGGTAACCTCAAGACACTTTACTAAATTTAGATACATAAAATATGGACTTCCGATTAACAACATACCTTGGACAAATGGTTTCACTAATTGAGTAAACCCTTGAGGCGCATACATATATTATGATTCCCGGAATGCATAAAAACTCCCTTAATCACCTAAAAACCACATTGATTGCACTTTTGATTGTCTTGAACCCCCTTGATAAGGTGGAAACACCGAGTAGCAGGAAACCCCTCACTTCACCTAATAACCCTTATCATTTCTTGAACCCATTGATTAGGTGGAAACACCCATAAATCAAACTCTTTACTCCTTTAATTAGTGAGAAATCCCTCAATTCACCTAATAACTCTTTTAATTATTTTTAAAAATAAAATTTTCTCATACTCCAAGATCCAAAATCCCTAAATACAAAACTTTATTACTTTTGTATTTTATTTAAGAAGTATCATTTAAACTAAAGAATATTAATATTTTTTTTGTAAGTTTGGTAGGACTACATCTTCATCATGTCCAATATATCACCCTTATCGGGGCATGGAATTGAACCATTGACTTCACATCAAGGGGTGCCTTAACATAGCACCCATTCACCGACTATCCAAGACCCAGTGGACTAAAAAATATTAATCTTATTCATACTCAAAGATCCCTAAATAAAAGGCTCTTAAAACCTTTTCTATCCATATCACCTTTTTATTTTGTTTAAGACTCTTAAAACCTATACTATGCATATCACATTTGTATTTTTTTTAGCAAATATCATTTTGTCTAAAGAATAGGAGTAGTCCACAAATGCGGCAAATTTCCTGAATGATAAAAATTTGTCAGAATATGACAATTTTTGTTTCAAAACATTTGAGAATAACAGTGTTTAAATCGTGTTTTTGATGGTGGAAATAAATTCAACACCATAAAAAAACTCCAGGACACCCAAAATTTGCTGGAATTTATCAAAATCTTGCCAAAATTTCTATGATTTTCAGGACAAATTTAAAACCCTATTAAACAACTACTACAAACTATCATAGAAAAGAAAGATTGTCCAAACCTAATTATTGTCTTAAATGACATCCAATTTTATGAAAATATTCAATCATTATAATTATGATTATGAAATATAAATCTCCCTCATAGCTACTACCATGCTCCCCTCCTAGGGATTAGATAGTTTATTTATTTTTATTTTTTATGTTATAATTATTTTTTCCATTTTTATTTGTAAATGTTATCCACATTCCAACAGAAAACACTTGGTTAATCAAGGTAAGCAACACATTTCAGATTATTTACGAATGGCAATGGTAATATTGGTTTCACAGGTTTTAAGGAGTGGAGACTTGCCAACCATAGATAGGTTAGGCATAATCGTAGCATCGGGGCAAACACACTAGGCATAGCCACATAGGGTAAGCTCACATTCACAGTACGTTGAAGGGGTATTCATAACCTGATTGTCATACACCTTCAGGTTTACCTAACTCGATTCTCATACCCCAGTAATGCTTTCCTACACCTTGACTGAGGTTATCATACCCGAGCAAGGCTTCAACCTTTAAACCTTCTCCTTCACACATCTGATCCATACTATTCTATAGAGTGCACCTCCCTTCTCTTAGTGTAGTAAACTTAGAAAGCATGCCCATATTATTGGCTTGAAAACTGCACTTGCTTAATTCATGTTCAAAAAGTATAATGTTGATAGTTCTTTGAGAAACATGCACTGAGGGGCTGACTCTGAACTGCATAGACCAGACATCCTTTGGCTCAAGTGTCAGGTTTAGCAGGTAGAATTTTGCCAAAATTGCTTGACATATGCACCTGGACTCATCCACTTCCATCTTGTGTCATTGGATTGGGTCAGAATATGAACAGAATGGAATCTTGTTGAACAGATTAATACTACATCAACCTTTCATCTCTATGGCAATTGATGGTCGTAAGCTCGACTACACATGTATACAAATATGCTTCCAAAACCCATAGAAAGTGCTCACTGGGTAATCAACAATTATAGGGGGTCAGGTTTGGGACAAGCCTATCTATAGAATTTTTCTAATTGGCGGTCATGAGTTCAATCCCACGGGCATAAAGTCACCCATATATTTATTCACATAGAAAATTTTCAGAATTTAAATACTAAAATAGTGAATTTTTACAGTTGAAATATAAAGGAATTTCAACTAGCATAAATGATTATAGAGTTGAAAATATTAAGTCAGTGCAGGGTTAGGGTTCATCATCTATAATTACAAATCCATTACAGCTGCAAAATATGTAAGTACCAAACCAAAAAAAATTGAAGCAAATTATGTTTACCTTCAGGAAGGGATGTTTTTGATAATAAAAAAGAAGATTTGGAACAGAACCTGGCCTTCGTAGGAGAATATCTAGTGTAGTGATCCTAAATACACCTTTTGCTCGTGCCAAAAGATCCAGAACCATGGAAGCATACCCCTCAAGAAATAGGGGAAAATGCAACGTGATTTAATACTTAAGAACTGTCACATTATCTATCTTTAAAAAGTGGCCGAAGAGCCTGTTTTAGAGGTACATGCAGCATATGCTCATTTATGTTTAGCTTTCCTTCTTCTATGTATTTGAATATTATTCCAAGTAGTTTTGATGTTGCCTCGTATATGTTCTTCACTTTGTAGCTTACATTCAGAAGAAGGGATTTACAGAGATCATCTTCAAAGATTGTAAAATCACAGGATGACGCACATAATGGGATATCAGAAGCTGTCATTGGCCCTAAAAGTTGCAATCTAGCATACCTTTCAATGAATATTGATTTATCATTTTCCTCTGGACATTTTCCACCAATCGTGAGGTAAATAATGACAGTGCGCCTATGCTGATCTGGTAATGAAAATTATGTGGTAGAAATATGTGTTGACTGGTGCTTGTAGAGAAAACAATAAAGGAAACTGATGGCCTTAACACATGTTTTAACAGAATGTGGTGGCGCAGCATCAAGCGCTGCGTGGAGGTGTTGAAAGGCCTATGGAGGCTCCATGTGACCTTCTTCCACCAGAGAGCATAGTTCCTAGACCCCTTGATCTGTAACAACAGCAAGGGACAATTGCAGGCAAGCAAGACAGAGCATACCATTGCAGGCAATGGAACAGAGCATCTTCCCCCTCCCGATACTTCAAACCAAGGTGAAGGCGCGCGCTCTTCAACTTCTCTAACACCGCCATCACTGCAAATATTTTCTGGTTGAGGTGCATCAAGTCTTTAGAAAACGATGACCAGAGAGAAAGAGTATCAAACAACCTCGTAAGGAAGAAAAGTAGCAGGAAATTATATTTTAATTGGTCAATTTGGATTTTAGAATTGAGGGGAAATAGATTTTAATACGTAGTAGTTTTTTATGAGGTAATTTCTATGTGAATTATGTTTTATGTTGTCCCATTTTAGTTTATATGTAGTAAATATGGGAGTTATTTTGTATGTTGTCTCATTTTAGTTAATACGTAGTAAATTTTTATGAGGTAATTGCTACGGGAATTATGTTCTATTTTGTTTTCATTTTAGGTAAGTTTGTTGTCTCAGTTTTAGTTAATTTTGTGTTTGTTATTTTATTTCTATTTTTATTTTTTTTTGTTATTTGAGAAAAAGGAGGTTGGTTGACATATAATTTATATGTAATCATGTTGAAGGTTTACCAATGATAATGTTGGCTTAAGGTTATTAATAAAAATTATAGAAGACATTTTTTTATATAGGCAAGTGTGTTCATATAAAGAGGGAAAGGGAACGTGAGGTTTACAAATAACTAAAATATCCAATAACCCTTAAAGATGTAGAAAATATTCTTAAATCTATGAATAATGTTAGCAATAAACTCAAGTAGTTGTAGGTAGCCCATTATTTTCTGGGAACTTCACGTAGAGCTCAAAAATACCCTATTAGAATCTAACCGTAGTTTAGAAGACCTCCACATGTGTTGTTAAGAGAGACATGAGATAAAATTTGAATAAGGGAAATAAGGGGTACAATAAGATCAATTTGTAGCACCTACTCAAATTACCAAATATATACCCAAACCATCAAGGCAACACACTTCTCTGAGTAAAATTATGAAACGCCATGGAATAACTCAACTTAGAACATATAGCTCAAGCATCAAGAATTACCATACAATGCTTAAGTGATCATAATAAAAATAATACACATTGGAGATATCATATAGACATGAATCATACATACCAAGTCGAGACCTAAAGATGCCTTAGAATCAATTAAAAATGACTAGCATAAATTACTAACTCGTATACTTGTTTCACTAGTTAGTTGGTCATATTTTTATTCTTTTAATATAATGTTTGTTTTCATTAATCATTTTTAATTTTGTCACTTATTTATTAGTCATATATTTTATTCCTGCACTAAATTAGTCATTTAAGTTAGTCTTTTTTAGTTTATTCACTTATTATCTAGTTGTATATTTTATCCCTAGACTAAATTAGTCATTTAAGTTAGTCGTTTTTAGTTTATTCACTTATTATCCGGTCGTATATTTTATTCCTAGACTAAATTAGTCATTCAAGTTAGTCTTTTTTAGTTCGGTCACTTAAAATTGCTCAAATTTAGTAGTAATTCACTTGAACATTTTTAGTTCGGTCACTTAAAATTGCTCAAATTTAGTAGTAATTCACTTGAAATAATTGTGGTGACTAAATTATTTAGCCACCTAGTCACTAATTTCATCATTTTTTACTAGTGTACTAATATGGAAAATGTGGTCAAACCGTGGTAAAAGCATTAGCCATCCCTTCCTTATCCCTTCCCCTCAACTTCAACTATCAAGATTTGACTTCCCAACCCCTCACTATAATCATCTACTCCCCCATGACATATGCACTAGAGACTCTACTAGAATTGAAATCATGAAATCCCAATGATATTTTCCTTGTAATAGGTTGGTTTAAGTTGATTTAGCTAACCTATTGGTTATATATGTAACTTCCATTGAAAACCTCATGGGATCCCTTCTTCTTCCTTGGAATACTAGATGGAATATGAACCACCGATGACAATAGCAATGGGTAACCTCAAGACACTTTACTAAATTTAGATACATAAAATATGGACTCCCCATTGACAACATACCTTGGACAAATGGTTTCACTAATTGAGTTAACCCTTGAGGCGCATACATATATTATGATTCCCGAAATACATAAAAACTCCCTCAATCACCTTAAAACCACATTGATTGCACTTTTGATTGTCTTGAACCCCATTGATAAGGTGGAAACACTGGGTAGTTGGAAACCCCTCGCTTCACCTAATAACCCTTTTCATTTCTTGAACCCATTGATTAGGTGGAAACACCCATAAATCCAACTCTTTACTCCTTTAATTAGTGAGAAACCCCTCAATTCACCTAATAACTCTTTTAATTATTTTTAAAAATAAAATTTTCTCATACTCCAAGATCCAAAATCCCTAAATACAAAACTTTATTACTTTTGTATTTTATTTAAGAAGTATCATTTAAACTAAAGAATATTAATATTTTTTTTTGTAAGTTTGGTAGGACTACATCTTCATCATGTCCAATATATCACCCTGATCGGGGCTGGGAATTGAACCATTGACTTCACATCAAGGGGTGCCTTAACATAGCACCCATTCACCGACTATCCAAGACCCAGTGGACTAAAGAATATTAATCTTATTCATACTCAAAGATCCCTAAATAAAAGGCTCTTAAAACCTTTTCTATCCATATCACCTTTGTATTTTGTTTAAGACTCTTAAAACCTATACTATGCATATCACCTTTGTATTTTGTTTAAAAAATATCATTTTGTCTAAAGAATAGGAGTAGTCCACAAATGCGGAAAATTTCCCGGGTGATAAAAATTTGCCAGAATACGACAATTTTTGTTTCAAAAAACTTGAGAGTAGCAATGTTTAAATCGTGTTTTTGGTGGTGAAAATAAATTCAACACCATAAAAAAACCCCAGGACACCCAAAATTTGCTGGAATTTATCAAAATCCTGCCAAAATTTCTATGATTTTCAGGACAAATTTAAAACCCTATTAAACAATGACTACAAAATATCGTAGAAAAGAAAGATATGTCCAAACCTAATTATTGTCTTAAATGACATCCAATTTTATGACAATATTCAATCATTCTAATTATGATTATAAAATATAAATCTCCCTCATAGCTACTACCATGCTCCCCTCTTAGGGATTAGATTGTTTATTTATTTTTATTTTTTATGTTATAATTATTTTTTTCCATTTTGATTTGTAAATGTTATCCACATTCCAACGGAAAACACTTGGTTAATCAAGGTAAGCAACACATTTCAGATTATTTACGAATGGCAGCGATAATATTGGGTTTCACAGGTTTTAAAGAGTGGAGACCTGCCAACCATAGCTAGGTTAGTCATAATCATAGCGTGGAGGTGAACACACCATGCATAACCACATAGGGTAAGCTCACATTCACAGTACATTGAAGGGGTATTCATAACCTGATTTTCATACACCTTCAGATTTACCTAACTCAATTCTCATACCCCATAAATGATTTCCTACACCTTGACTGAGGTTATCATACCCGAGCAAGGCTTCAACCTTTAAACCTTCTCCTTCACACATCTGATCCATACTATTCTATAGAGTGCACCTCCCTTCTCTTAGTGTAGTAAACTCAAAAAGCATGCTCATCTTATTGGCTTGAAAACCGCACTTGCTTAATTCATGTTAAAAAAGTATAATGTTGATAGTTCTTTCAGAAACATGCACTGAGGGTCTAACTCTGAACTGCATAGACCAGACATCCTTTGGCTCAAGTGTCAGGTTTGGTAGGTAGAATTTTTCCAAAATTTCTTGAAATATGCACCTGGACTCATCCACTTCCATCTCATGTCATTGGATTGGGTCAGAATATGAACAGAATGGAATCTTGTTGAACAGATTAATACTACATCAATCTTTCATCTCTATGGAAATTGGTGGTCGCAAGCTCGACTACACATGTATACAAATATGCTTCCAAAACCCATAGAAAGTGCTCACTAGGTAATCAAAAATTATAGGGGGTTAGGTTTGGGACAAGCCTGTCTATAGAATTTTGCTAATTGGTGGTCATGAGTTCAATCCCATAGGCATAAAGTCGCCCATATATTTATTCACATAGAAAATTTTTAGAATTTAAATACTAAAATAGTCAATTTTTACAGTTGAAATATAAAGGAATTTCAACTAGCATAAATGATTATAGAGTTGAAAATATTAAGTCAGTGCAGGGTTAGGGTTCATCATCTATAATTACAAAGCCATTACAACTACAAAATATACAAGTACCAAACCAAAAAAAATTGAAGCAAATTATGTTTACCTTGAGGAAGGGATGCTTTTGATAATAAAAAAGAAGATTTGGAATAGAACCTGGCCTTCATAGGAGAATATCTACTGTAGTGATTCTAAATACACCTTTTTCTCATGCTAAAATATCTAGAACCATGGAAGCATACCCCTCAAGAAATAGGGGAAAATGAAACGTGATTTAATACTTAAGAACTGCCATAATCTCTATCTTTAAAAAGTGGCCGAAGAGTCTGTTTTAGAGGTACATGCAGCATATGCTCATTTATGTTTAACTTTCCTTCTTCTATGTATTTGAATATTATTCGAAGTAGCTCCGATGCTGCCTCATATACGTTCTTCACTTTGTAGCTTACATGCAAAAGAAGGGATTTACAGAGATCATCTTCAAAGACTGTAAAATCATAGGATGACCCACATAATGGGATATCAGAAGCTGCCATTGCCCCTAAAAGTTGAAATCCAGCATACCTTTTAATGAATATTGATTTATCATTTTCTTCTGGACATTTTCCACCAATCGTGAGGTAAATAATGACAGTGTGCCTGTGCTGATCTGGTAATGAGAACACTAGTAAAAAATGGTTAATTAGTTACTAAAAAAATGACTAAAATTTGCATATAAACAACTATTTTTCGGTCAGTTACCAATAGTAGCTAATTTATAGTATCTTATAACACGACCAACTTTTAGTCGTTTTTAGCTTAGTCATTAATTGGTTGTCTCAATTTTGTTGTCTAGTAGTATATTTGGTCATTAATTTAGTCATTGATTAGGTCATTGTAATCATTGATTTAGTCATTGACTTGGTTATCGATTTAGTCATTAATTTTATTATTAATTTGGTCATTGATTTTATTGTCTAGTAGTATATTTTGTCATTAATTTAGTCATTGATTTGGTCATTTATTGTCACAATTAATGACCAAATATACAACAAAATATGTTACTAAATGATCACCAGATAAAACTAATTAATGACCAAAGAAATGTGACTAAAATGTTGGTTGTGTTATAAGATACTGTAAATTAGCTACTAATAGTCATATATATGCAAATTTTAGTCATTGTTTGAAACCAATTAATGACCAAAGAAATATGAGCAAATTTTGGTCATGTTATAAGCTACTGTAAATTAGCTACTAATAGTCGTATATGTGCACAATTTAGTCGTCATTTGTAATCACAAATTTATCATTTGCAGTAGTCATTTTTTTTTGTAGTTTCATATTCATTAGATAAGTTACTACTTTAGTAGTTTATATTCATTTCATTTACTTTCATTAACAATTGTTATAAGCAACTAATTTTTTAGTATATTCATTTTATTTGTATTCATCATTAATAAACATAAGCTACTAATTTAGTAGTTTTAGATGGATTTTATGTGTTCATTATTAATCAACATAAATTCATTAATATGATTTTGAAACCAAATTTAATAAAAATTTCATACAATGTACATGTTCATCTAGTATGAAAACAGAAAGTTACATGTGTTAATTACAATACTATGTAATATTCAGTGCAACTATAAATAATTCCAACCACATAAATTATATTATATAAAATGTCAAGTATTACAATATGAGTTTCAACCTTAATGTTAGTTGGAGTACAATTTACACATAAAATAATATTTCATTACTTCAAACATTATCATTGCCTTGCCAAGGCATTGCAAGTGAATTCACCAACTCTAATTGTTTTGCCAAGGTATTGCAAGTGAATTCACCAACTCTGAAGACTTGATCATCAGTCTCTATGTGTGTCTTATGCAAGATATTGACTCTACGGGTACCACTAGACCAATTCTCTTCTCTCTCTTTAATTTTCATTTTGTCGCTCTAGTGTTATTTGTTCTCCTCTTTCTTCAATCCTTGCTTCTTACCATCAATACTGAGTTCCTTTTCTGACAAAAAAAAGAGAGATGATACAATGCAATGTATAAGACATGAAAGTCAATGAACACTAGAATATAAACTAAATTAGACTATAGAATATTTATAGGATATATACCTCAACATTGGAAATATTGTTAATGCAATTTTTCCCCATAAAAGCAAGAAACTTGAACAAGTTTTCTTCAGTTGGGAAATAGTGATAGCTATGTGGCCTGATGACCCGTACAAACAAAGCAAATAAAATGTCACAAATAAACACAACATAGCTAGAAATTTCTACTAAGAATGTCTCGTGCTCCACTTTTGTAGTTATAATGTTTCCTCTAGTTATCTCCAAGAAGCAGCGACACTTCAACAATAAAACTGGTCAGTAGAAATCTAATGGGCAGAGCAAAGTATTGTTGACATAAGATTACTACAAAAAACTAAAAAAGAATAAGACAAGACTTTGTAAATTGCAATACTAACCGGGAATATAACTTCAAAATAGTAATCTTCAATTATCAACGTACTATTCCAGGCAAAAAAGGAATACAATTCCCATAAGCCAACAAATTATGTATGTCGCTTGTTTTCCCTATAATTAATTGAGCGAGATTAGCACATGCAATTTCCATTTAGAATCTATGAAATAATTCTATAAATATTCAAAGAAAACTTAATGTTACTCATTCATTTTTCTCTGATGCAGAAAAAACTGAATATGCTAACATGTTTTTAAGCTGGAGAGTTTTGTAATTCATCGTATCCAAAATCATTTCTTATTGTCATGATTGTTTTTTTTTTAAGATCAAGAAACGGGCCTATATTTGATCATAAAACATATTTTTCAGAAAATATTCCATTTTTCTAATTCAATGCTAAATTTCCTTCTAGTTTATGACGTTCAAACAAACTAGAATCATATTCCTTTAACAAGTCACTGTTGCAATATACTACTAAATGAACAGCTACGTAATGAAGTTATTAGTGGTGGAATACTAATAAATCACAAATATAGACAAGAAATAACACCATTATGTCATAGGCATGCCAAGTCTTTATCCTCTTATTTGGAAATATTTCTTCATGAAAATAGCATATTTGACAAAGAGAACTTTTCTAAAACTAACCAATGCCGGTGTATCCAACAACATTGACATTTCTATTTGCATCCTCTAAAAATTTCTAGAAGTATCAAACAAGTGTAGTGCACTTCCCTGTAAGGTCAAAGTTTGACAATGGAATATGTTGTCCCTTAGTCTAATCAAGTTTTAACTTGCCTTTGATAGCTTAGAGAGAATGGGAATTCAATGTAGAAAAATGAAAAAAAAAACTTGTATTCATTCACACTTACCTAGTTCCTAAACAAGCATTGAAGTACTATACAAATCCAAACATGTTTCACATTCCACCAAGAAACATAATTTCTAGATTTTGATTGCAGCCCTTGAGGCTTTCTCAAATCTGTAAACAAGTAACATCATAATATTTTTCCTTAGTTCTAAAACCTTATCTTGTGTGGAACTTGAGAAAATATGTGCATAAACATATCACATTATAGCATGTTGTGGAGTATATTTACAAGAAACTAATCATTCAAAATTTTATATTATGTCAAGATTGAGGCATGTGTTAAATGCACATTATCTACATCTTTGCACAATGGTGTCATAAATAATTTGAAGGTTCTTGTCTTGCTAGTATGATCTAATTATTGCTTTGAGCAAGATGTTTTTTCACTCCCATTATTAAAATTTTGATGTTATGAACAATATATAGATACAATGGATGCTTTGAATAATAAAAGAGGAAATTATTTTTCCATCAATAGTGTTTAGTATTTTCATATGGTGTAAATTCAGTAGTTATACTGGTGGGTTTTGCAATGACCTATCCTGAAGGCTTACACCATACCTACTTTCCCATTCTAAACCATAGTTTTGCGTCATCAACAAGCCCCCTTTAAAGAGTCCATTAGCCTCTGCCTTAAATTCTTTGTGAATATGATAGAATGATGTCTTCAAGAATTGTGCCTTAACTGACTTCAACTACTCCAAAATGGGTTGTGAAAACAATTATTCCATTCTAAAGCTACCACTGAACCAATTGATAACCAAGGAATCCCCAAAGACCTAGAATTCAATAACCTCTCCTCTACTACTACTGTTAACAAAAAAT
Organism: Pinus albicaulis; assembly: GCA_034641835.2. Lineage (NCBI taxonomy): Eukaryota > Viridiplantae > Streptophyta > Pinopsida > Pinales > Pinaceae > Pinus > Pinus albicaulis. The sequence goes on along the minus strand of CM076573.1, from coordinate 641,171,236 downwards.
TTAGTGCCTTTATTTCATTTTAGAGCATGTACCAATAAATGCTTCAAATTTTAAAGACATGAGTATAATAGAATCACTAAGGTATAAGATACCTCATGCAACATATTCTTCTTGTTGACCTTGATTGGCACTGTTGAAAATTGAAATAACACCATTCCCACTCTTAACAATAGAAGGATGGATCAATGTCCTTTCTTTATTAGTGTTAGGGGATTGTTTACTTTGAAAGCTCAATCATGACTGGGAGACACACTGAAACGATGGCTAAAAATTACCTTGAGAGATCTCAGAGTTTTTGGCAAGATAGATACATCAAAACACCATAAAATGCAGTGCCTTACAACCCTTTAAGCCTTTATTCAAAACACAATTTTTTAAAAAGAGAAGCTTATGTTCATGGTAGAGCCATTGAATCAAAGTGATTAAGCCACCAAAAGAGAATCCAACCTGTAGTAGAGGATAACGAAGAGCATTGATAGCTCTCATACAAATTTTAACTAGTCACCACCTAGAAAATTTGTGAAATTGTGCTAAGCTGCCAAATAGAAGATGTACTTACGAGGCATTTAATATAGTATTAAATGTGGTTGTTGTTAGTTAGGTATTGGTTGATATGCAATGTACACCTCTTCTCCTATTATGTAATGACTCAATGAGACATCTCATCATCTAATGAATTAATGAACCCAATCTTTCTCATTCTAGTGTGAATTGATATCCACATACATGTGTGCAAAAAAATACATTTTAGAAATACAAATGTGGATTTGTGGAGTCTGATTCTAGAGAAAACATGGATACTCATTTAAGTTGAGTGCAGTGGTTCTTATAATATTTTAATATTTTCACTCACACGAGAAGACTTCATTTCATGGTATTAATTAATAATATCTATCTCACTCGTTTGTGTAACAGAGAAATTATGCACGCCATGTGGCAACCCAAGGTGTACAAATATGTGTATCTGTGGACAGTGGGATATGTTTTAACAATAACCATGCCTCGTTGTATTGTAATCTATTCTAACTTCAGTGACGAGCTTCTCAACCATTCAAATGCTTTGTCTGTGCTTCCACAGTCACTTTTCAGGAGCATTGCCATGTGTTTCATGATCGGCCATCAGGTAAACAAATCGAATTTCACAAATTTTGTTAAGTTCAGCCATGAACAAAGATTAGGATTCTTCTTAGTTACTCATATATAAAATATCATATACCAAAGCATAAAAGCAGAGAGTAAAAATCTTTTTATTATGTTTTATATAAATTAAATGATTTTACTTTTAAAATATCACCTATGTATATGTAAGTAGATCAAAACTTATTCTAAGTCTTTTAAAAAAAAAATTCAGTGGTACAGATTAGTTGGCCTTTACGGTACAAAACTTTATATTTTTTAAAGAAATTTCCCAGTGATATAGATTGGTTAAGAACAAGACACTGTATATTTTTTTAAGAAATTTCCCAATGATATAGGACATAAAGAAAGTTCCCAGTGATACTGTTAAGAAACTTGTTAATAAATTTTTTGCAGTGTCCAAGTCCATGTATGTACTTCTGGTCTAGTTACAGTTTTTTCTGGAAATTAAAAAAAATAAAAAAATATATATTAATTTATTTAAACATTAACAAACATCATTTTTAATTTATTTGGTTTATATAATCAAATAAATTAAAATTAAAAATTTTATTAATTAAAAATAAATTTTATATTAATTATTTAAACATAACCAAACTCATTTTTAATTTGTTTGGTTTATATAAATCAAATAAATTAAAATCATAAAATTGTATTAATTAATAATATTTTTTTGTGATTGAAATTTGTTGGTGAAAATCACATCAAAGTAGATTTGGCGCGTTTCGAACCAGCCAGTGTGGTTCATTATGAGGACAAAATAGAAAATTTGATCAGGTAACCTATTTAAATAGATAGTAAAGCTCCAACTAGCCGTTTGTAAAATAACAACTAGTTTGACGAAAATAAGGAATAAAATCAAAATAATAATAATTTATTTATTTTTTAAGGAATAAATAAATGTTTAATGTTTATGTTTTAAATTTTATATATTTATATTTATTTTTAATAAAAATAATAATTATTTAATATATTTTTTTTATGAATACATTAAATGTTTACTATTTATATATATTTATTTTCTATTTTTATTTTTAGAATAATAATTATTTTATTTGTTTTTATTATTTTTTTATCAAATAAATTAAATTAAAAAATAAAATAAAATAAATATATAAAATTCAAACTATAAATATTATTTATTATTTATTTTTTTATTTAATTTATTTGATAAAAAATAATAAAAACAAATAAAATAATTATTATTCTAAAAATAAAAATAGAAAATAAATATATATAAATAGTAAACATTTAATTTATTCATCAAAAATATTTTAAATAATTATTATTTTTATTAAAAATAAATATAAATATATAAAATTCAAAATATAAACATTAAACATTTCAAGCTAGCAGTTATTTTATAAACGGCTAGTTGGAGCTTAATTATCTATTTAAATGGGTTATCTGATCAGATTTTCCATCTTGTCTTGATGATGAACCACACTGGCTGGTTCCAAAGGCTTCGACCAAAACTACTTTGATGTGATTTTCACTGAAAGATTTCAATCACAATTTATGGATCACAGAAGCCAAATTCCTAATAATATTTTTTTTCTAAAAATCACATAAGAAGTTATAGAGCCGATGCTTTTCGAACTACAGAATGTAGTTCATCACGAGGAGAATAATTTTTCTTGATAATGAACTATATTCAGTTGTTCAAAACTCATAAGCTTTATGATTTCTTATGTGATTTCCAAGAAATTATTATTATTATTATTATTTATTATCAGGAGGGAAACCGGTAATGAGAACCATACAGCACAAGGTTCATAGGCTGGCGCCTGACGGGCACTCACGGGTTTGAACCGGTGACCTTTATAAACGAGTGAACACTCAATCACCAACAAGCCGCCACCCCATGGGTTCAAGAAAATTTATTATTATTAATGACATATATATATATATATATATATATATATATATATATATATATATAAATTTAAACTCTTAAAAATTGTATTAATTTAACAAAAACTATTTTATATACATTTTGTATTCTAGTGCAACTATAAACTAAATAATTGACAAATCAATTGAATTATTATTAATTATAAAAAATAATATATGAGCTCACATATATATATTTAAAAAACATGTAACAAGATTTTTAATCATAGAAATGCATCCCAACTTTAACATGAAACTTTTTAACTTGTAAATATATAATTTAATATGTTTTATTAATACCATATGTCCAACAAATCACAACTCAGTGCATAGTCAAAACATTTTGTATATATTGATCTTAATTTAATTATAAAAAATAAAAACAAAAAACAAAAAACTATTATTAAAAGAAATCTAAGCTCTTTATGCAAGGCACTACTAAATTGACAAAAAAAAAAAAATCTAAGCTCTTTATCATAATTAATATTAAAAATATTTAATAAATATTAAATTTGTATTATTCATTTATTAATTATCATAATTAATATTAAAAATATTTAATAAATATTAAATTTGTATTATTCATTTATTAATTATTATAATTAAATTGAAATTCTAAAAACTCTATCCAAAAATAAATATATCCATCAATATAACATAATAAATCAAAATGATAAACTTCTATTTTTTAAATATAAATAAAAAAATAAAAAATAAAAATTTATTTTAAATTAATTTATTTAAATATTAAAAAAATTCACTTTAACATTTTAAAGAATATAAATTCACATTATAAAGTTATATTTATTTATTAAAATGTTAACCTAAACTACTTTACACCCATTATATATATATATAGAAGTACATAATTATAATTTTATGTTTTATACCCAGAATTACATAATTATAGTTTCATGTTTTATATAAATTAAATAAATATAATTTTATGTTTTATATAAATTAAATAATTATAAGATAAATATAAATTTATTTTAATTTTAAAATATAAAAAATATGAAATATATATTTTATTTGTATTATGATAATGATGATTAATGTTTACTAAGATTAATATAGTTTAAAATTAGATAATAAAAATAATGCAATTAAATATGATTTATTACAAATTCTATAAAATAATTTATAAAAATAATTTATTTTTTTCTTTTTTAAATAATTAATTTTTCATGTACTTTTTATTTCAAAATTTAGCATTTATAATTGGTTATTTTATGGTAAATCTATTTTGAATTTAATTTAATTTCAAAATAAATATCTTTTTTATAAGTAAAAAATAAAAATAAAAAAGTATTTATTTATAAATTATTTGTAAAGGTTTAGTCTAATTTAGAGAGGAAATGACTTTATATTGCTAAATTCAAAAATACGTTTTAAACAATAAAAAAAAATAAAAATTATATTGCCAGATTTTAATGAATTCTTGTAAAAAAAAACTATTTAGTCTATAAATTACACTACACGACTAGGCTTCTTTGTACAAGCACAAGTTCAATAGCATAGGAGACCATAGACTTCCTAAGCTAGCTTTAAATTCCAACCAAAACCACCTAAGGCTTAAACGAGGTTGGTATAAAGACACCAGGGCCTGGTTAAACCATTGGGAGATCGACGAGAATGTTGCATTGCAAAACATCAATAACATTAAAAAAAAATGTTACTTCTAAGTTCAAAGAAAAAATGTGGTGTGAGAAAGATCGCAGCTAAAAGAAAATTAAGGTATTATAAGGATGTCATCAACCCCACCTTAGAAGATCAAAAGTCTCTCTCTGTTTTAACTAGCTCAAAGAAGAAAATTAATATAGCCAAGATTAGAACGAACTCTCATGAGCTCCATAGTGAAACAGGTCATTGGACAGTTCCTAAAACACCATGGATGGAAAGGATATGCCATCTTTGTGAGAATATGAACATCGAGGATGAAAATCACTTCCTTTTAACAACCACATTAGAGCTCAATTTCGTAATCACCTTCCTAGCCTTTTAAGATGTCAAAATTATAGTGAGCTCGAGAGGCTTCTCTCCAAGATTTTTGAGCATAGGAATAAAATCTTAAATCAACTTAAATAACTCTTTTCTTTAGGTTTGATAGACCAAAGATTGGTCTCAGTGGACGTTAACCATCATCATCATCATCATCACACACACACACACACACACACACACACACACACACACACACATATATATATAAGGATAAAGGATGAAGAATGAAGAATCTGAATCCATTGAAAATATGTCTTCATAGTTGCATTCTTGAAAGTTCTTCTAGCATTTCCTGGTTCTAGATGTCTTTCTTGAATTCTTGCAATACTTTCACTCTGAGCTCTGGGAAGGGTGAAACTTTTTATTTTAGGAATCATAAGTTTGACACATTCCTGACAATTTTGATGCTGACCTTTATGTTCAGGAATCTCAATTTGGAATTTGGAACTGGTTCCTAAAGAAGATGGTGTCGTGATGAAAAATTCACAATCATCAGGTAATTTGGAAGACTGTTTGTCCATTGATGGTAAAGATTGAGGAGTAGATCTAGTTTTTTATGGTGGAACCATTCTATCTACCACCCCAAAAGAGGAGCGAGCAAAATATTGGGACATGGAGCGAGATAATTGAGGATTGGTAAAACGAAGACTTTTTGTTCCATCAGGTTTGTCCACTAGATGTAATTGCTTAGGCTAAGGGACTGAATGCAGTTGTGGGTATTTCTGAGAAAGAGGAGTATATGTATTGTTCCATTCTTCAGGTAAAGTACATTCAGAGAATCCTATCTGAAGTGGAGGAGTATTCCAGGGCCAAAAATTACTCCTTCTCGTAGTGCTCTTTTATTCAATTTAGGATTTAGAGGAGGCATAGAAGTAGGGACAAACCGGAGACAGACAGAATTATGCAACTGGGCAACATGGGTTTGTGGAGCTACATCAAAACCATTAAATTGAATATATGCATTCAAAAACTCATTGATATAGGGATCCTGTAGCGAGACCTGATAACGAGGAACAATGGATGACCAAACAGGACCATTATTCAAAGGACTTTGAAATCCTCCTAATAAAGCATCATTGAAGTTGTTTAAGTGAGTATCCAACATATAAGTTAAACATGAAGTATTTAAACCTGGACGGACCAAAGGATTGATTCCAAACTGAATCATGCCAATATGCACATATTTATAACCATGTTCTAATCCCCATTGGATGTCTTCTATGTTAATCAAGGGAATTTGGTAAACATCCTGGCCAACTGAAATAGGAATATTTACGGATGTGAATCTAAACAACTGTGTTGCTCTAAACTGAAAAACAGGTAGATTGTATAATTTATCTACTCCAATCTCTGGCAGTGTCCAATTAGGCTGTGGTTCAAACTCTTGAACTAAAACTCTTTCATCATAAAGCTTTTCTTCACTAGATTTATTCATAAATCTATTCGTGAAAGACCATCTCTTTTTTCTAGCTAATCTCTTATCTTTAGGATTACCAGTGATGAATTCATATTCATTACTATTATCAGCCATTTAGAAAGATATAAAAGTGCACCTAAAATAGAATGATAATTCTTTGTGCCTTTGGATGGCAACACGGTTGTCCTTCGCCTCAACACCTTCAACAATGGCCTTACCTCCAACTTACAGACTTTATGCAGATGCAAAACTTTGCAAAGAAATCAGCGAGATAACAATCAATGAAACAACCTGGACAAAGAACCAGATGGCTCTAATACCATAATATAGAAACACTCAAATAGTAATATAGAAACACTTAAACATATCATAGATCCGGCCACTTTAGATTCTTATCAGTGCCGAGCACACTGATACGCAGGCTTCTCAGATCTTGAACAAAATACTTTCAAACACTTCTCCAATTAAATAAAAGACTCTTTACAGACTCTCACTCAAACTCAGACCCAAACTTCGAATGCCTATCACTTCTACTTACTATCCTTTTATAAGGATTTTACAAGGTCATCTAGTTACAACTTTTACTGGATACCGGATATCATCACCTCATTTCTTTTGGTCGGATTCTAGGACATTGGCTCTTTTAGAATAAGAGAGAATCCTTAAAGTAGATACACAGTGGATATTCTTTAAAGGATGAACCCCACGAAAGCCTTTTCAAACACAGTGGATATTATTACAAGGACGAACCCCACGAAAGCCTTATCAAATAAAGTTAAATTCATAATAGAATTTACAATGATTACAAAAAACTTATGATATCAAAGAGTGATCATAAGTTATTAGTCACTATTCTCCCATTCTTCAAAATCGTCATCTTGGAATCTGTCATCCTCAATCTGTTCAAGTCGTGTTTCAATATCAAAATTTCTGATGTCCATCAGGATGGCATCATCTAACCAATAAGGTGCAAATTCTCGAAGGCAGCAGCAAAATGGAAAAGAGAAAGTATTGGAGGGCCAAAAACTTGGCTCTACTGAAATTATCCCAGTAAAACTCACAAATAGATTAAACTGTGGTTCAACTATATGGTTGTCTTCTATCAGATCCACTACTGAATCTTCATGTGTGAATTCAAATTCCACAGTATAATCATTTCTTCCTGCTATGTTCAATTCCCAAGAAAGAGTACTTATTGTCTCTTTGAAATTACTATCAAGCATCCAAGAAGTGTGTGGAATATATTTGTACAAGAATAATTTGAACCAAGAACTCCAAGTATTCCAAGGACTGGCTAATTCTAATGCATAAGCTAAAATTCTGACAGAACCTTGAATCCTATCTCTTTGGTGTATGATGAAATAATCCTGCCATGACCAATTAGTGTTCTGAATGAATGCAAAATATACAAGAATTTGTTCTGGAGACAGATTATAATAAGCCCGCCAAACCTTATCTCTATATAGCAACTCACTATTATACCCTAACATGCAAGACTCTGAATCAAACCATTTTTGTAAAACTATTTGAAAGACTTCAGGAGGACGAGACTTAATTCTGACAACTAAACAATCCCAAAAAAATTCATATTTACAATGACTACAAATGTTGACTTTACAAGACCTTATATGCCTTTGAGTTGCAGAAGATTCTCCTTGCAGAATTGGTTAGAACATTTTAATTTATTTGTTCTTTGAATCACCTTCTTTTGTTAACATATCTGCCAAATAGTTCTCTGCACCTAATTTGTAGACGATAACAAAATCAAAACCATCTAACCAAAGAGCCCATGAGTGCTTCCTTGCTCAAGTAGTCTTTTATTGGAAAGGATGCCTTTCATATGCTTTAAATCTGTTCTGACAATGAACTTGAAGCTTTTGAGAAACAAGCAAAATCTTTTGATTCCCTTTTTTACTACAAGTATTTCTTTGTGAGAAGAAGGATACTTGGTTTCTGCTGAATCAAAGGACCCTGATGTATAGCCAAAAACTAATTCTTTCTTTCCATGTTTCTGCAATAACACTACCGCCCAAGTGTGATCTGAAGCATTTGTTTCCAGGACAAAAGGAAGATTAGTATCAGGAAAATTTAGTCTAGGCAGATTCTGAATCTTAATTTTTATTGTTTTGACAGCAATTGTCATTTCTGGAGTCCAATAAGACTCATTCTTTAGCCTTTTCTGCAAAAATTTAGTATCTCTTGCTTGGTGCTCATAGAATTGTCTGATGTAATTCAAACATCCTAAAAATCTTTGGACAGATTTTATATCTGGAAAAACATTTGGAAATTTGAGGAGATTTATTAGGATGTGTGGTTGGAGCTGAATCTGGCCTTGTTCTATATGTAAACCAAGATAATCAATAGACACTTTACCAATCTGGAACTTTTCTGCAGAATCTTATAAAACCAAGCCATGCTGAAAAACTAGTCTGTAAAATTGTTCTAGGTGCACTTTATGTTCATTTACATCTCTATTGAAAACAAGAAAATCATCTATATATACAATAATAAAATCTGTACTCCCAAAAATATCTTCCATCCTTTTCTGGAATTCTGATGGAGCATTCTTAAGACCAAAAGGCATTACATCCCACTGGAACTGACCATGTGGAACTGTGAAGGCGGTCTTATACCTTTCTTCTAGAAGTATGTCAATCTGCCAAAACCCAATTTTGAGATCAAACTTACTGAAAATGTTGGCATTAGCAAGTTTAGCTAGCAACAATTCTTTGTTTGGAAGATGATATCTGATAGGAGGCAAGGCTTCATTTAAGGCTTTATAATTGATGACAAGCCTTTTCTTTCCTCTTTTTTGCTCATTATGTTTATTAACATAGAATTCTGGGCAAGCCCAAGGACTTTTGCAAGGTTCAATTAACTTCTGATCCAACAATTGTGATAATTCTTTTTGACATAAGGCATGCTCTGTTGGACTCATGTTATTTGCACTTGCTTTTTGTGGGCGAGGAACATAACCTTCTTTGTAAGGTAAAGCCACAAAGTATTTTTCTCTTGTCCAAAAATCATTTGGACGTTCTGATGTACAATATTTTCGTAGTTTATCTGCTACTGGTTGCAGCGTATTTTTCCCATGCAACTCAGCATTCTTGATTATCTTCTGTATCTTGGAAAGATCAACTAGAGTTGTGTGTAAAGGATCAGATTGTTCAGGAGGAACAATTATATTGTAATCACTTTTAGAGGGAAGTGATACAAGACCAAAAGATGTAGTCAGGATGACTGACTCATGAGCAAAAGTAATAGGAATAAATCTTTTAAGGAAATCCTGTCCTAAGAGCATATCAGAACCAGTATCATAGATGTATAAGGTAACATGAGCTAGGATGTCACCTAAAAATATGGGAAAGTCAGGAGAAATATGCTTAATTTCCATTATCTCTTTATTAACAGCTCTAAAAGAAATATTTGTAGGTTGCCAGTAGTATTCAGGGATTGCTCCATATTTACAGCAACTGCTCATGGCACCAGAATCAATTTGAGCATCTAGAGTATATTCCTTGATTTTAGGAACTTTTATTTTGATAGGAATAATTACTCTATGTCCCACACTAAGTATATCAACAAGATCAACATCTTTGGATTTCATAGGCAAATCAGCTGGTGAAGTTGTTCCTATGATTCTTAGAGGCTTAAAAATATCTTCAAATTCTTTTTCAATTTCGACTTCAGATTCTTCATCCTTTATCCTTATCCCTACCGCCTTTGGAAAATGACGATATTCTGAAGAAGGAACCTAGCTTTCAAGAGTATGCAATTTATCTTGAAGTCGTCTTTTGACAGTGAAATGTCCTGGTGCAAGCTTAGATAGCTGTGACTTAACAGAGTCAATTTGAGATTGAATATTATCAAGAGGAGATACATGAAACATTTTGATATTTGGAATAAATGTTTCATCAGAATCATAACTATTAGAAGATGAACCAATAGTTACCCTACTAAAATATTTCAATTCTTCAATATCAGTTTCTAAATCAGAAGAAGTATCAGACACTTCAAAATATTCACCATCAGAGTGGGATATGAGATCCTAATCTTGAGGATCATGGATTGTGGAGAAGATATCCATGATTTTCACCTGTTGATTAGTCTTTTTAGCTCGGCATTTATTTGCAAAATGCCCTTCTTTTCCACAGATAAAACACATGATGTGTTTATTCGGTTTGGCTCTCCGCCTGAAGACTACACGTTGTCTCCTAGCTTTCTTTGTAGGAAAATACTTTTTCCTTTGCGGAACATATTTACTAGGAGGAAAATGAAACTGCTTTGTTGCAGCCTTCTTTCTTGATTTTTTGTGACAGCCAAAATCATAGGTTTCAAAAAAATTATTGCATAATTTTGTACTGAAATTCATTTGCTTCTTAAAATTCTTTTTGGTTATTTCTGCTGCACATTCCTTCTGTAAGACATTGATTATAAGTTTTTGCAAGGCAGAAAAAGACATAGATTCAATCTAAATATTATTTGACTGGATATACTGATCCAACAAATTTGGAATCTTGCCTGGCATGGAAGCTATATAATATCTCAGATAAGAAACATTATGGGGATTTGTTGCTTATCTGAGATATTATATAGCTTCCATGCCAGGCAAGATTCCAGATTTGTTGGATCAGTATATCCATTCAAATAATATTTACGTATGTGAATCTAAACAACTGTGTTGCTCTAAATTGAAAAATAGGTAGACTGTATAATTTATCTACTCCAATCTCTGGCAGTGTCTAATTAGGTTGTGGTTCAAACTCTTGAACTAAAACTCTTTCATGATAAAGCTTTTCTTCACTAGATTTATTCATAAATCTATTAATGAAACACCATCTCTTTTGTCTAGCTAATATCTTATATTCGGGATTACCAATTTTTTATTCTGGATCTGTTAGATTTCTCATCTGAATCCATTGAAAATCTGTCTTCATAGTTCCATTCTTGAAAGTTCTTCTAACATTTCTTGGTTCTAATGAATCAGCAATACTTTGTATTGTTTTGACAGCAATTTTCATTTTTGGAGTCCAATAAGATTCTTTCTTTAGCCTTTTCTGCAAAACTTTAGTGTCTCTTGCTTGGTACTCATAGGATTGTCTAATGTAATTCAAACATCCTAAAAATCTTTGGACAGATTTTATATCTGGAAAAACATTTGGAAATTTGAGGAGATTTATCAGGATGTGTGGTTGGAGTTGAATATGGCCTTGTTCTATATGTAAACCAAGATAATCAATATTAGACACTTTACCAATCTGGAACTTTTCTGCAGAATCTGATAAAACCAAGCCATGCTGAAAAACTAGTCTGTAAAATTGTTCTAGGTGCACTTTATGTTCATTTACATCTCTACTGAAAACAAGCAAATCATCTATATATACAATAATAAAATTTGTACTCCCAAAAATATCTTCCATCCTTTTCTGGAATTCTGATGGAGCATTCTTAAGACCAAAAGGCATTATAGCCCACTAGAACTGACCATGTGGAACTGTGAAGGCATTCTTATACCTTTCTTCTAGAAGTATACCAATCTGCCAAAACCCACTTTTGAGATCAAACTTACTGAAAATTTTCGCATTAGCAAGTTTAGCTAGCAACAATTCTTTGTTTGGGAGAGGATATCTGATAGGAAGCAAGGCTTCATTTAAGGCTTTATAATTGATGAAAATCCTTTTCTTTCCTCTTTTTTGCTCACTATGTTTATTAACATAGAATTTTGGGCAAGCCCAAGGACTTTTGCAAGGTTCAATTAACTTTTGATCTAGCGATTGTGATAATTCTTTTTGACATAAGGCTTGCTCTGTTGGACTCATGTGATTTGCACTTACTATTTGTTGGCGAGGAATATAACCTTCTTTGTAAGGTAAAGCCACAAAGTATTTTTCTATTGTCCAAAAAGTATCTGGACGTTCTGATGTACAATATTTTCGTAGTTTATCTGCTACTGGTTGCAGCGTATTTTTCCCATGCAACTTAGCATTCTTGATTATCTTCTGTATCTTGGAAAGATTAGCCAGAGTTGTGTGTAAAGGATTAGATTGTTCAGGAGGAACAATTATATTGTAATCACTTTTAGAGGGAAGTGATACAGTACCAGAAGATGTAGTTAGGATGACTGACTCATGAGAAAAAGTAACAGGAATAAATATTTTAAGGAAATCTTGTCCTAAGAGCATATCAGATTCAGTATCATAGCTGTATAAGGTAACATGAGCTGGGATGTCACCTAAAAATATGGGAAAGTCAGGAGAAATATGCTTAATTTCCATGATCTCTTTGTTAATAGCTCTAAAAGAAATATTTGTAGGATGCCAGTAGTATTTAGGGATTGCTCCATATTTACAGCAGCTTCTCATGGAACCAGAATAAATTTGAGCATCTAGAGTATATTCCTTGATTTTAGGAACTTTTATTTTGATAGGAATAACTACTCTATCTCCCACACTAAGTATATCAACAAGATCAACATTTTTGGATTTCATTGGAAAATCAGCTGAAATATCAACCATTAATAGCTTTGTCAATTTGGAATTACATTCTTCATATTCAGCAATACTATCTTGAAGTTTAGAGGAAAGATGTATCATTTGATTTCTTGTTTGTTGAATGACTATTTCAAGTTGACTTAACTGATTGCGTAAGATGGATACATGATCATTACCTGGTGAAGTTGTTCCTGTGATTCTTAGAGGCTTAAAAATATCTTCAAATTATTTTTCAATTTCGACTTCAGATTCTTCATCCTTTATCCTTATCCCTACCGCCTTTGGAAAATGACGATATTCTGAAGAAGGAACCTGGCTTTCAAGAGTATGCAATTTATCTTGAAGTCGTCTTTTGACAGTGAACTGTCCTGGTGCAAGCTTAGATAGCTGTGACTTAACAGAGTCAATTTGAGATTGAATATTATCAAGAGGAGATACATGAAACATTTTGATATTTGGAATAAATGTTTCATCAGAATCATAACTATTAGAAGATGAACCAATAGTTACCCTACTAAAATCTTTCAATTCTTCAATATCAGTTTCTAAATTAGAAGAAGTATCAGAGACTTCAAAATATTCACCATCAGAGTGGGATATGAGATCCCAATCTTGAGGATCATGGATTTTGGAGAAGATATCCATGATTTTCACCTGTTGACTAGTCTTTTTAGCTCGGCATTTATTTTCAAAATGCCCTTCTTTTCTGCAGATAAAACACATGGTGTGTTTATTCGGTTTGGCTCTCCGCCTGAAGACTACACGTTGTCTCCTAGATTTCTTTGTAGGAAAATACTTTTTCCTTTGCATAACATATTTACTAGGAGGACAATGACACTGCTTTGTTGCAGCCTTCTTTCTTGATTTTTTGTGACAGCCAAAATCATATGTTTCAGCAAAATTATTGCATAATTTTGTATTGAAATTCATTTGCTTCTTAAAATTCTTTTTGGCTTTTTCTACTACACATTCCTTTTGTAAGAAAGTGATTATAAGTTGTTGCAAGGTAGCAAAAGACATAGATTCAATATGAATATTATTTGACTGGATATACTGATCCAACAAATCTGGAATCTTGCCTGGCATGGAAGCTATATAATATCTCAGATAAGAAACATTATGGGGATCTGTTGCTTGATACAGAAGTTTCTGCATTACACAATAATATTCATGCAGATAATCTATATTGCATAATATTTGAGAAAGGAATAATTGGGAATGATGTGCAGAATCAACTGGAACTTGTCCTACAAATTCATGGATTAAAGCATCAAACAATTCTTTGAGGGATTCTTCATTCTCAACAATTTCATTTTTCTCATTCTCAGAGAGTTTCTCCCACCATTGTTTTAAAATTCCCGTAAAAGACCAAACTATCTGAGTGACTATATCTGACCACTGGGCTTTATTTTCTACTTTTCTTTGTAATGCCCAAGAATGTAAATGGTGAAAAGTACTAATTACTTCTGCATAGGATAGACAATCAATATTTACCAACAACGTATTCCCAAATCCTTTTAGATGAGGATTTTTCATCCTAGTAGAGAGATTTTCGAGATTTCCTCTGAATCTAGAAAAGGGACTAGAGGAGGCAGCTACATGGGCTGATCTTGATCCAGGGCTTCTATTTCCTTTATTAGAAAAGAAAAAGGTTTCTTCTCTGTCTATTTTACTAGATTCACCAGTAGCTTGTTCTCCTGGTGTTCTAGATTTGACTTCCTCAGTTGGTTGAGGTCCAAAATATGTCAAGACTGTAGGAGCTGGTGTGGCTTTCTTCTCAAGAAGATTTTGGAGACTTACATAGTTCTTTGGTACCGATTGGGCTTGGATAGAAGGAAACTTTTCTAATTTCTTCTTCATTAAATCAGTGTTTTCTCTTGCTAATTGGATTCCAAACATTATCTTTTCAAAATCAACATTTTGGATAGTTTCAATCCCTTTGAAAACAAGGCTTCTAAGTCCGAAAGACATTTCATCTATAATTTAATTATAATAAATCTTATCACTTAAAAAAAATATATAGTAATAATAGTTTTTTCTTAAATTTTATTATAATTATTTTTTATTATTATTATTTTCTATAAATTCATTAATTTGATAATAATTATATTTTTGTATTTATTAATATTTAATTCTTATATGTAATATATGTAAAAGCTTGTTATGAATACCTTTTCATATCCAATATTTCTGTAATTTAACTAATAATTTCACATATCAAAATGTATCTCAACACAATACCCAATCGTTCTCTATCAAACATTTTATAAACTTTATAATATGTGTATAAAAACTTTGGTGAAAATTACATGTAAGAAAAATTTGTCTATGCAACCAGCCACTATGCTTCATCATTTGAACAAAATAAGAAATAAATTCACTTTATAATATTTACAAACAAACTAACAATTGTCTTTACATAACAACCTAAAGGCTAATATTGGCTGAGGCAATTGTCTTTACATAACAACCTAAAGTGATGCAGAGGCATTGGGCACAATCAAATACTTTGTACCTAAGTAGACATAGGAGGTATTATGCTTTTAATTTCTCATGTAATCATTAGTGATTATGAATAAAACGTAAGGAATTGTAACGTTCTCTGCAATAAGAGAACATAAGAGGAAGATGATTAGTTAGGAATATGAAGGGATAAGCAGTTTTAGTTCGAACCCAAATTTAGGAATTAGGAAGTTAAGGGTTGTCGAGTTGTCAAAGAATCTCAATCGATTCATTTCTCCTTTGAATAAATGTAAGTATCAAGTAGTTAGCCGAGGGAAGGAGACTAGAACTTCTTCAGCAACAAAGCAGTGGAGTAGTGGCCTTCGCATTGAATATCTGGCCAACCATGATATTGTAAGTGATTGCTTTTGAGAATGATCACCTGTGTATATATATATTTGTTTATGGAGAATTTTTATAAGTGCCATGTGTGACTTTATGTCTTCTTGGTCGAATTACATGGGAAATAGTTGAATTCAGAGGGTTAGTACGGATTCTGCGTTCTTAGCTAAATTGGTAATTCTGTGCGAGGTCTACCCTTCTGTGTTTAATAGCAAGTGCTCGTAGTCTGTGTAGAGAGGGTTGTAAAATATCTCTCTCGCCTTTGATAAATTGTGTGTGAAGGGTTGTGAAAATACCCTACACACAAGAAAGAATTCGGTGTTGTTGAATAATTGTAACAAGGATAAATGCCAGTGGTCGAACCATAAGCAATTGAATATGCTGGAAATAATATCCCAATAACTCGACCTTGGAGTGAGCAAGGAAGGTCTGCGTGAGGACTGTTAAATCCTGTATGGGAGTGTATTCTTGGAACCCTTGAGCCTACGCTTCCCGTAGACGGATTGATACGCACTTATTTTGTAGGAGGGTGAATTTCTGTGGTTGGAGAATCGTGGTGGAGCCACAGATTCACTTAACTCTGTTGAAATGTTGGAAGAGGCATAGAGTAATGGAACTGTGCTTGACAGAACCTTGAGCAGAAACTGAGTGGAACCTTGCGATGGGGGAGGCGAAACCATGAGTTGAACTGTGAACCCAGCGTTCAAGATACCGGCGGTTATCGCGTGATAGGAAAACAGTAAGTGGTTTTCATACAATCAACGCGATCACATTAGTTGAATGAAACACATCCTTGAGTAATTTTAGAAGACTGCTTCCAACGGGTGTTAAGATTCGGAAGCCAAAAGGGCGCGATACACGCGAACGTCATCCGATCGGTTATGGTTGCAGATCCACGGTGGTCGTGGTCACGCGATGTATGAAATTTAACCTGAGCTCTTGAGAATTAAACCTCGTGTGATTCAATTGCGTGATTTTCGTTGGGTTTTCCAATGGGAGTGCGAGAATAAAAGGACCATCAAATGGAAAGGTAAGCTGCTGTGGCCCGAATCAAAATTTAAGTTGATATTGAATATAAATCAAAGCGCCAGGTCTAATGTTATGGGGGCCCAAGCATGTTGTGGATTATTGGTTTGGTAGGCATTGATACCTTGTTAATATGATGTGTGGGTTTAGTTTGATTAAAGTTGGAGTAATATTCATGTGAGTTAGCACCATATGAAATATATGGGGGTTATGAATTGGCTGAACCTTAGAACCACAGAAGGGTTGAACACGTAACAATCTTGTTGTCGATACATGTATATTTACAAGGGGTGCTAAAGGTTTGGACACAAAGCCAGGTCCTTGTATGATGTATAAGGAGGAGACTCCAATGGAAATTTGAGTGCTCGATAAAAAAGGACCAAGGCTATAATATAGGTGTGAAAAGAGAAAAGTTAATTAAGGTTTAAATGGAATTCGAATGTTGATTCGAATATCCATTTAACAAGTTTTATAGTATGGGTTTAAACATGAAAAGGAATGAAGCTTCCACATTATTAGAGATTGCCCAGAGTTGAGTTCATTTGGCAGAAATTTGAAATGCATTTTATAGAGAGTGTTAATGTTGGCTTAGACAGGGCACGCCTCCATCAAGTGGTATCAGAGCTTTAGGAATAGCTCTGTTTGAAGTGAAAGATTTTTTTTGTAATTGAATCCGAGTGTGTGGTGAAAAGAGACCAGATTTTTGAAAACTGACAAAGACTGCAAGCATACAGAGGCGCAGTGTAGGTGTACTGAGATAGTGAAGAAAAGTTGAATTTTAAATCTGTTTAAGGGTGATTGCAGATTTGAAGGAGATCATATTCTAAAATCTGATAGGCAAGGATACACAGAAGTACAGTGAATAGGATTTGCAGAAAGGAGTGGAAGACAAGATCATGCATAAATCTTGCAGGTAAATGATTTTAATCTAATTTGAAATTGTAATTGCAAAATTGTGGTTGCATAAAATTAAAGACAGAGTTTGATAGTGAAGGCAGTGAGCCGGTATTCAGCTAGAGGCTGGATAAAGAGGAAAATTGCAGTGTTATCAAGAGAAAACGAGCAGTGTTTAACTCTGGTTGAAGGATTGTTTGCAGAAGTTAGAGTATATTCAATTGAAGACATCTCAGCAGGAGCAGATCACAACTTTGAGAGCAGTGATAGAAGAGTTCAGCAAGGGACTCTGAGTGGAGAAGTGTGGTAGAACCTGGAAGAATCCCCAACAGAGGTTGGATGAGAAGAGAGAAGAGGTGTTCTTGAGGAAAGTTGCAAAGTGAAGCCTAGTGAGCAAAGGAGAGTGCTCAGAAGGTTCCAGTAGAATATGGGACCAGTACTTGCCAAAAGGCAAATCCAGAGGAAGGGATTAGTGAGGTAAGTTGCAGCAAGAGAGTTTGCTGTTGCAGAGGCTTAGTGCAGCTTGTGAGTGAAGAAATCCTATAGAAGAATGGCTACTAAGATCCATAGCAGATATTGCAGAGATTGCATAGGTTCTGAGAGAAGCCACAACAAAAAAGAGAAACAAGATGCCAGGACAAATGGCATGAGGAATAAATTGACTGATGAAAAATATTGGAAAGAGGTAGCTGAGATCAGAGAACAGTTTAACAAACTGAAGATGAGGATAGAGGAAAGCCAGAGAGTTGGTTGGCTCATGAAAAAGAGAGTAAATTGGCAACCATTACAGCTGAGGGTGAGGCAAAGGGAGATTTCCTTATTGAGAAAAGAACTCAGAGCAGCTGAGTTGAAAGAAGAAATTTATGCTTGTGAAGCAGAACATAGCACAGATGAAGAGTGGAGATCTACAAGAGATCTTGTGAGATATGATGAAGACTTGAGGCAGCAAGAAGCTTGTATTACTGAGGAGGAAATCATTGAGGATTTCCTGAGTTATTGGACAAGTTCAGATGATGTAAGGGCTTGTGATTTTTAGTCTGACAAATGTGAAGTGATGACAGACTCCACAGAGGAAGAAGAACCTAGAGTTCTTGGGGCAAGGATGGAAATTGAAGATTCCATGTGCAGACCTATTCAAGAAGAAGTGCTTGAGAAATCAGCCAAGACTGAAAGGTCTTGTGAATTGAAAACTAAAAATTTGTGTGTGTTTGCAGGTACACCGCTAGAAGATGGACAAGCTTTAGAGATTGTTGATGAGAAGGAGACATTGAATCTGAAATCTGTTCAGAACAATGCTGAGATAGTGAAATCTCAAAAAGAGATGAAGAAAGGAGAGTCAAGTGAAGATACTCAGTAGAATGTTGAAGTTGAGAGAGAAGGAACAACAGATGATTGGCTAAGAACAAGCAGAGGCATAAGGGATAGTGTAAGGTTCCCGAAATCCACTCCTATTGAAGTTGTTGAAGTGTATAGAAGGCTGGATTCTCAGAGAAGAGAATTGGAGAAGCAGAGGACCTGTGTACTGGATAAGTTGCTGGGGAAGCAAGGCAGGGAGATCTTCATGGACGGAGTTCATGGAGCAGAGGATGGAATAAAGGTGAGACTTGCTTACAGTCTCATGAAGGATGCAGATCAGCATACTGATGCGCTGACCAAGAATTTGGAGAGAAGTTCTGAGAAACATACTGATGTGTTGTCAGAGAAGAAGAAGATATTGAAGCCTTGGAATTTTAATACTGATGATTTATGCGCAGGCAAAGAGGAAGAACAGCAGTTGGAAGTTATCAAAGAGATGAATAAGAAGGAAACTATGTTGGCCAAAAACATAGTGAAGGATCAGCATTTGGGCATGAGGATTGGAGTAGTGGAGACGGCTCTGGTAGCTGAAGAGAAAGATGATGAAAAATTTCGGGGTCTTGAACCAGACTTAGAATTTCTGGGAGAAAAATTGGTGACTAGGTCATCAATTGAGACCATTGGGTCTCGTGGTTTTAAAACTGACAGTTTGTTTATGTGTATAGGTGATGCAGAAGACAATTCATCCTTTGAAATTGTCTTGGGAGAATAAAAACTGTTGTTGAAGAAAGATGAGACAACCATGTCTCATATGCGGGAATTTTTCACTGCCATTGATAGAAAAGAGTTGGCTAGTTGGATAGGCCAAATTCGGCTTGGTGAGAAAATTTTAGAAGATGTTAAAGTAAAGAAGAATTAGTATTCTATGCTGACAGAAGATGAGAAAGCAAAGCTTAAAGAACTTGGTTGGATTGCCAGAATCCATCAAGAAGGTGAAAGGAAATTGCTGAAGATTGCCCATGAAGAAGGAGAAAATGTTGAGTTTGAACTACAACATACTGAAGATATAAAACAAACCTAGAAGAAATGACTGAGTTGTTTGCTGGGAGAATTTGGAGAAGAGAAAGGGATTGCAGACCCTAGAGCAAGATTGCCTGAGGTGGTGAAAATAATAGGAGCAGATACTAGTTGGCAGAAGTTAAGTGTTTTTATTGGTATGCTAAGGAATATAAATGAGCATGCTACTGCAGGTGGAAAATTAGTTGGTGATTTTTTTTTCTGAGAATGAATCTGCAGATGGTGAACAAAAGAAGAGTGTTGCAGAGGGACAGGAAGGGGAGGTAGCAACACCCATGGTGGCGGCAGACGCAACATGGGAGATGACATCCACAGAAATAAAAATAATCACAACAACTGTATTGGCAGCAACAAAAATGGGAAGCAGCAGCAGTAGGCAGAGAAATTTCCAGCTAGAGGATAGGCTAGACAAAGAAAGTGAAAACATCGGAAGACTGATGCAACAGACAATAGCCAGGGAGCAGAAGGATTTTTGTACGGGAAGGAAAAAAGCAGATGGTGAAGGCATAGCTAGAGGTGATTTACAGAACAAAGTCTGGAAACTAGGAGAATTACAGAAGAAGAACGATGCCACTGCTGAACAGCAGCAAAACAAAGTATGGGACCCGGGAGGCAGAGATCAAGGACACATGATCAGGAGATCATGAACAATTTGAAGCTTGGGAGTCTGATGCAAGGGAATTGGGCACAATCAAATAATTTGTACCTAAGTAGACATAGGAGGTATTATGTTTTTAATTTCTCATGTAATCATTAGTGATTTTGAATAAAACGTAAGGAATTGTAACGTTCTCTGCAGTAAGAGAACATAAGAGGAAGATGATCAGTTATGAATATGAAGGGATAAGAAGTTTTAGTTCGAACCCAAATTTAGGAATTAGGAATTTAAGGGTTGTCGAGATGTCAAAGAATCTCAATCGATTCATTTCTCCTTTGAATAAATGTAAGTATCAAGTAGTTAGCCGAGGGAAGGAGACTAGAACTTCTTCAGCAACAGAGCAGTAGAGTAGTGGCCTTCGCATTGAATATCTGGCCAACCATGAGATTGTAAGTGATTGCTTTTGAGAATGATCACCTGTATATATATATATATATATATATATATATATATATATATTTTATGGAGAATTTTTTATAAGTGCCATGTGTGACTTTATGTCTTCTTGGTCGAATTACATGGGAAATAGTTGAATTCAGAGGGTTAGTATGGATTATGCATTCTTAGCTAAATTGGTAATTCTGTGCGAGGTCTACCCTTCTGTGTTTAATAGCAAGTGCTTGTAGTCTGTGTAGAGAGGGTTGTAAAATATCCCTCTCGCCTTTGAGAAACTGTGTGTGAAGGGTTGTGAAAATACCCTGCACACAAGAAATAATTCGGTGCTGTTGAATAATTGTAACGAGGATAAATGCCAGTGGTCGAACCATAAGCAATTGAATATGATGGAAATAATATCCCAATAACCCGACCTTGAAGTGAGCAAGGAAGGTCTGTGTGAGAACTGTTAAATCTTGTATGGGAGTGTATTCTCGAAACCCTTGAGCCTATGCTTCCCGTAGACGGATTGATACGCACTTATTTTGTAGGAGGGTGAATTTATGTGGTTGGAGAATCGTGGTGGAGCCACAGAGTCACTTTAACTCTGTTGAAATGTTAGGAGAGGCACAGAGTAATAGAACTCTGCTTGACAGAACCTTGAGCAGAAACTGAGTGGAACCTTACGATGGGGGAGGCGGAACCATGAGTTGAATTGTGAACCCAACGTTTGAGATACCGGCAGTTATCGCGTGATAGGAAAACGGTAAGTGGTTTTCATACAGTCAATGCGATCACATTAGTTGAATGACATGCGTCCTTGAGCAGTTTAGAAGACTGCTTTCGTCAGGCGTTAAGATTCGTAAGTCAAAAGGACACGATACGCGCGAACGTCGTCTGATCGGTTATGGTTGCAGATCCACGGTGGTCGTGGTCGCGCGATGTATGAAATTTAACCCGAGCTCTTGAGAATTAAACCTCGTGCGATTCAATTGCGCGATTTCCATTGGGTTTGCTAGTGGGAGCACGAGAATAAAAGTACCATCGGATGGAAAGGTAAGCTACTATGGCCCGAATCAAAATTTAAGTTGATATTGAATATAAATCAAAGCACCAGGTCTAATGTTATGGGGGCCCAAGCATGTTGCGGATTATTGGTTTGGTAGGCGTTGATACCTTGTTAATATGATGCGTGGGTTTAGTTTGATTAAAGTCGGAGTAATATTCATGTGAGTTAGCGCCATATGAAATATATGGGGGTTATGAATTGGCTGAACCTTAGAACCACAGAAGGGTTGAACACGTAACAATCTTGTTGTCGATACATGTATATTTACAAGGTGTGCTAAAGGTTTGGACACAAGGTCAGGTCCTTGTACGATGTATAAGGAGGAGACTCCAATGGCAATTTGAGCGCTCGATAAAAAAAGACCAAGGCTATAATATAGGTGTGAAAAGCGAAAAGTTAATTAAGGTTTAAATGAAATTCGAATGTTGATTCGAATGTCCATTTAACAAGTTTTATAGTATAGGTTTAAACATGAAAAGGAATGAAGCTTCCACATTATTAGAGATTGCCCAGAGTTGGGTTCATTTGGCATAAATTTGAAATGCATTTTATAGAGAGTGTTAATGCTAGCTTAGACAGGGCACGCCTCCATCATAAAGGCTAATATTGGACGAGGTGTTAATATATATTGTGTACAGATGAATGCAGGCAGTGGCCTTTGGGTTGTATGTGATGCCATTGAAATTCATGTGGGAGAAGGTCTTGGGAGTACACGGATCACCATACATGATCCGTGTTGTGTGTAGAATGCCAGTGGCGCTCTTACTGTGCTTACTGGCACTGCTTTTCCCTTTCTTCAGACCACTCAACTCTCTGATTGGATCCATTATTATGAGCTTATCCGTTTACATAATTCCTTGCATCGCCTACGTCTTTGTTTACAACACAAACACCTCACGACAGGTATGACTACAACATTTTCAAACCCCATCCCCTGCTTTATTGCTTGCTATCCGCCTCCAACACTTATACACCCACATCCGGGAGTAATTGCTATGGGAATTATGTTCTATGTTGTTTTCATTTAGGTAAGTTTGTTGTCTCAGTTTTAGTTAAGTTTATGTTTGTTTTTTTTCTTTTTTTTTCTTTTTTTTTTTCTTTTTTTTTTTTGAGAAAAAAAAAGGTTGGTTGACATATAAATTATATTTAATGATGTTGAAGGTTTACCAATGATAATGTTGGTTTAAGGTTATTAATAAAAATTATAGAAGACATTTTTTATATAAACAAGTGTGTTCATATAAAGAGGGAAAGGGAACATGAGGTTTACAAATAACTAAAATATCTAATAACCCTTAAAGATGTAGCAAATATCCTTAAATCTATGAATAATGTTAGCAATAAATTCAAGTAGTTGTAGGTAGCCCATTATTTTCTGGGAACTTCACGTAGAGCTCAAAAATACCCTATTAGAAGCTAACCATAGTTTAGAAAACCTCCACATGCATTGTTAAGAGAGACATGGGATAAAATTTAAATAATGGATATAAGGGTTACAATAAGATCGATGTGTAGTGTAGGTTTTAACCCTGTACAGAAATTATCTGCAAACGAATCTTAAAGACATAAAATAAACAGTAGCAAGAGCATAAAACATAAAACAGATAAACACAGATATTTCCCTGGATCCCAAATCGGGACAACCAACTTGATTTTTCATAATATTCATTTTAGTGTTACAACACACATATATACATGCCGAAGCATATATAAACCCCAATCCATTAACCCTGGATTAGAACATAACCATAATTCCCTTGACCGGATCTACAAAATACTAGGGGCCGAAAACCATCATACCCCAAAACCATGTGCAAACCCATGCACAAAACCATGGGCGGATCCCCCCACCGGAAAATAAGGACCAAAAAAATTTTTCAGGGTGATGCCCCGGACCCTGACAGGGGGGGCTACCGCCCCCCCTATGACCCCCCCGTGTGTGATTAGTCGTGGAAAGAATATAACACATACCCAACATTCTCCCACTTGTTGTTTTCTTTCCGCAGGGGGCCACAGGAGAGCTTAGTCATTAGCCCAGTTCTACAACACCCATTTTTTCTCTACACCAAGAGAACTTTTGAGTGCTTACAGAATTCGTTAATGCATCTACATCATTCTTCAAATTTTCCACCTTTACCAGCAACACCCTTTTAGCCTCAACCATATCTCTCACAAAGTGATATTGAACATCAATGTGCTTTGTCTTTGAATGATAAGCAGGGTTCTTAGCCAAGAAAACTGCACTTTGGCTATCACAATCTATCCTTATAGCTTGTTGCACCAACCCCATACTTGAACACAATATCTGTAACCAAATTGATTCCTTGCTTGCATGAGTGGCTGCTATGTATTCAGCCTATGTAGTTGAAAGAGCCACTACAGACTGTCTTTTACTCATCCAACTGACTGCACCTCCAAATAGACTAAACACATACCCACTTGTAGATCTTATTTGGTCCAGATCTCTAGCCCAGTCTACATCAAAAAAACCACGAATGTCCAACACTCTTTCCAATCCTGGTCTTCCCTGGTAGCACAAGCCATAATCACTAGTGCCACGTAAATATCTTAAAACCTGCTTCACTACTGTCCAACGCTCCTTCCCTGGGTTTGACATAAACCTTCTCAATACTCCCACTGCATGTGCAATGTCTGGTCTAGTACAAACCATTGCATACATCAGGCTACCCACTGCACTTGCATATGAAACATGGAACATATCCTCCTCTTCTTCTTGTGTCTTGGGACACTGTTCAGCAGACAGCTTTGTACCTACAGGAATCGGAACATTCATCGGTTTACTATCCGGCATATTGAACCTCTGCAATATATTCTCGACATACTTCCTCTGGTTTAACCAGAGCTTCCTCTTTTCCCAATCTCTCTTAATTTCCATGCCCAAAATAAAGTTTGCAGCACCAAGATCCTTCATGTCGAATTTGGAGAACAGTTTGGTCTTCAAATCTTGGATAATTTCTTTGTCATTTCCAATCAACAACATATCATCCACATACTAGACCAAATAAATAACACAATCACCAATTAATTTAAAATAAACACAGTGATCCTCCTTGCTTCTGGTGAAGCCAAGTCCCCGTATGTAGGTATAAAATTTCTGATACCACATCCTTGGTGACTGTTTTAACCCATATAGAGACTTCTTTAACCTGCATACTAGTTCTTTATTCCCCTTCACCATAAAGCCTTCAGGTTGTTTCATGTAGAACTCCTCTTCCAGATCCCCATGAAGAAATGTTGTCTTCACATCCATCTGTTCTACCTCAAAATCAAATGTAGCAGCAACAGATAAAAGTAATCTAATAGAAGTAACTTTGGCAACAGGAGAAAAAATATCACATAAATCAATTCCTAGCACCTAGGAATAACCTTTTGCTACCAACCAAGCTTTGTATTTCTCCACCTTGCCTTCTACATTCATCTTCTTCTTAAACACCCATTTCTCCAGATGGGCTTCCTTCCAGCCAGCAACTCCACCAGATCCCATGCCTCATTTTTATGCAATGATGCCATTTCATCAACCATGGCCTCCTTCCAGAGTTTTCCATCCTCTGAATCTACTGCCTCCCTGACAGTTCTGGGATCATCATCAGTTATAGTTAAAGCAAAATTTGAATAGAAAGCAGATGGACTATACCTTTCTGGTTGTCTTCTTTCCCGAGCTGATCTTCTCACAGTTGGAGTTTGTGGCTCTTCCTCTTCTGAGTCTTCTTCTGTTGTAGAGTCTGATTCATCCTCCTTTAGCTCAAACTCTATCTTCTCAGGTTCCTTTGGTAGGACTTCATGTGTAACAACATCTTTCACCTCTCTAAACACCACATCTCGTTTGTACACAACCTTCCTTGTTTCTGGGTTCCAAAGCTTGTAACCCTTTAAACCATCCTTATACCCAATAAAGATGCACCTTTCAGATTTATTATCCAACTTGGTCCTTTTCTGCTTTGGAACATGTACATATGCATCACATTCAAATACCCTCAGATGTGAAAGAGAGGGTTTCTTACCAGTCCATACCTCATGTGGAGTCTTATCCTCCAACGCTAATGAAGGTGATCTGTTAACCAAGTAACATGCAGTCTCCACTGCCTCTACCCAGAATTCTTGTCCTAACCCGGTACCACTGAGCATGCTTCTTTCCTTTTCCATCAGCGTTTTGTTCATTCTTTCTGCAACTCCATTTTGCTGAAGTGTGTATGGATTAGTCTTCCGTCGTTCTATACCACACTTCTTACAGAACTCTTCAAATTCATTCTTACAGAACTCCCCACCATTATCTGTCCTCAGCACCTTTAGCTTCTACTCTGTCTACTTTTCCACCAGAGCCTTAAATTCTTTAAATCTGTCAAAGACTTTAGATTTCTTCCTCAAGAAATATATCCATGTATTCCTAATTGAGAAGTCATCTATGAATGAAACATAGTACACAGACTTACCCAGTGATGGAACCGACACAGGTCCAAACACATCACTGTGCACAAGCTCTAATATCTTGTTCGCCCTCTTAGCACCAGAAGGAAAACTCACCCAGTGCAGCTACATATGCACACACAATGTTCCATGACCAAATCAGAGGCTATTAGACATACCTTCTACCATACCATTTCCATGCAGTATCCAAAGGCCCTTCTCTCCAATATGTCCAAGCCTTTGATGCCATAGCATGGTCTTTTCTCCAGAGACCGCTAGGCTTTCTGCTCCACTTTTGGGAACCACAGAACTTTTTCACCCAGCAATAACAGTGCTTCCCTGAAGCTTGTACAGAGTTCCAATCCGAACTCCCCACATTAATACCAGTGCTCCCCAAACCATCTTACAGGTATCTTTCTCGAACACTGTTTTTACACCTGCATCATCCATCTTGCTTACAGAAATCAGATTTCTGGCCAATGTAGGAATGTGCAGAACACCAGGAAGTGTTCTAATCCTTCCACCTTGCAGCTTCAGCTTGACTTTTCCACGTACGACAATTATGGTCTTCCTATCATCACCTAAGAAGACATCACCGCCATCATATTTCTCATACTCGCAGAACCACTCCCTATGGGGAGTGAAGTGAAAGGATGCACCCAAGTCAATCAACCATGACTCATGATCTACATGTGTATTTGAAGAAGAAGCCAAATACACATCCCCACCTTCATCCGAGGTGGTTTTTGCCTCTGCAGAAGGAGCATCATCAGATCCCTTTCCTTTCTCAGGAGCTTTAGATTTGCAGTCCTTTTTGTAGTTCCCTTCCTTTCCGCATTTCCAGCATACCTTTACAAACTTTCCGGGAGATTTAGATCTCCCTCTAGATTTGGATCTCCCACTCGAAACCTTATTCTTGTTTCTGTTTTGGGACCTTCCTCGTACAGATAAGGCATCTCCATTCTGGCCCTCCATATTTCTCCATCTCATTTCCTCCGACAACAAGGTGAGACAATGTAAAATTTCTGGTGATTGCCATGTTGGAAATTTTCTTGCAATAACCGGACGTACGAGTGCGGTAGAAATTTTCTAATAAAATGATGCCTTATCTTCATCTGAGATTTTTAATATCAGCAGTTGATAATGACCATAGTATTGAAGGCGTTCAAATGCTCTGTCACCGAGTCTCCATCCTTCATCCTCAGGTTATACAGCTTTTTCCGCAAGAACAATTTATTCACCAAAGACTTAGATTGGTACAAATCCCTAGCTTGTCCCACAAGGTCTTCATCGTAGCTTCCCTAGATACATTCAACAATACTGAATCTAAGACACACAATCATATTGTGCTCTTTGCCTTCTGATCCAGCTTCTTCCAGTCTTCTTCTGACATTTCCGTTGGTTTAGTACCCGGATCTACCTCGATCCACTAATCTTTATCCATCAGTAGATCCTCCATCTTGAGCTTCCACAATTCAAAACTCGTACCATTAAATTTCTCGATCTCTATCTTCCTACAACTCGCCATCTTCTTTCACCGCAAGAATCGATCCCGTAGATCTCCCACTGAACAGGGTCTACCTCAGGCCCGAGAAAAAAACCCCTCAGCAGCAAAGGTGTCCCCTTGAAGCCAAAACTGCTCTGATACCAAATGTAGGTTTTAACCCTATACAGAAATTATCTGCAAACGAATTTTAAAAATAGAAAATAAACAGTAGTGAGAGCATAAAACATAAAACATATAAACACAGAGATAATCCCCTGGATCCCAAATCGGGACGACCAGCTTGATTTTTCATTATATTCCTTTTAGTGTTACAACACATATATATACATGCCGAAGCATACATAAACCCAATCCATTAACCCTGGATTAGAACATAACCGTAGTTCCCTTGACCGGATCTACAAAATACTAGGGGCCGAAAACAATCATACCCCAAAACCATGTGCAAACCCATGCACAAAACCATGGGTGGATCCGCCCACCGGAAAATATGGACCAAATTTTTTTTTCCGAGGTGCTACCCTAGACCCTGACAAGGGACGCTACCACCCCCCCTGTGACCCCCCCGCGTGTGATTAGTTGTGGAAATAATATAACACATACCCAACATGTAGCACCTACTCAAATCACCATGTATATACCCAAACCATAAAGATGACACACTTCTCTGAGTAAAATTATGAAACGCCATGGAATAACTCAACTTAGAACATATAGCCCAAGCATCAAGACTTACAATACAATGCTTAAGTGATCATAATAAAGATAATACACATTGGATATATCATATAGACATGAATCATACATATCAAGTTGAGACCTAAAGATGCCTTAGAATCAATTAAAAATGACTAGCATAAATTACTAACTCGTATACTGGTTTCACTAGTTAGTTGGTCATATTTTTATTCTTTGACTATAGTGTTTGTTTTCGTTAATCATTTTTTTTATTTTTTCACTTATTTATTAGTCATATATTTTAGTCCTGAACTAAATTAGTCATTTAAGTTAGTCGTTTTTAGTTTAATCACTTCTTATCTAGTTGTATATTGTATCCCTAGACTAAATTAGTCATTTAAGTTAGTCGTTTTTTAGTTTAGTCACTTATTATCTAGCAGTATATTTTATTCCTAGACTAAATTAGTCATTTAAGTTAGTCATTTTTAGTTTGGTCACTTAAAATTGCTCAAATTTAGTGGTAATTCACTTGAAATAATTGTGGTGACTAATTGTTTTAGTCACCTAGTCACTAATTTCATCATTTTTTACTAGTGTACTGATATGGACAATGTGGTCAAATCGTGGTAAAATCATTAGCCATCCCTTCCTCATCCTTTCCCCTCAACTTCAACTATCAAGATTTGACCTCCCAACCCCTCATTATAATCATCTACTTCCCCATGACATATGCACTAGAGACTCTACTAGACTTGAAATCATGAAATCCCAATTATATTTTCCTTGTAATATGTTGGTTTAAGTTGATTTAGCTAACCTATTGGTTATATATGTAACTTCCATTGAAAACCTCATGGGATCCCTTCTTCTTCCTTGGAATGCTAGATGGAATATGAACCACCGATGATAATAGCAATGGATAACCTCAAGACACTTTACTAAATTTAGATACATAAAATATGGACTCCCCATTGACAACATACCTTGGACAAATGGTTTCCCTAATTGAGTTAACCCTTTAGGCTCATACATATATTATGATTCCTAGAATACATAAAAACTCCCTCAATCACCTCAAAACCACATTGATTTCACTTTTGATTGTCTTGAACCCCATTGATTAGGTGGAAACATCGAGTAGCTAGAAACCCCTCACTTCACCTAATAACCCTTTTCATTTCTTGAACCCATTGATTAGGTGGAAACACCCATAAATCCAAATCTTTACTCCTTTAATTAGTGAGAAACCCCTCAATTCACCTAATAACTCTTTTAATTAATTTTAAAAATAAAATTTGCTCATACTCCAACATCCAAAATCTCTAAATACAAAACTTTATTACTTTTGTATTTTATTTAAGAAGTATCATTTAATATAAAGAATATTAATCTTTTTTTTTGTAAGCTTGGTAGGACTACATCTTCATCATATCAAATATTTCACCCTGATCAGGGCGAGGAATTGAACCAATGACTTCAAATCAAAGAGTGTCTTAAAATTGAACCAATGACTTCACATCAAAGAGTGTCTTAACATAGCACCCATTCACCAACTATCCAAGACCCAGTGGACTTAATCTTATTCATACTCAAAGATCCCTAAATAAAAGGCTCTTAAAACCTTTTCTATACATATCACCTTTGTATTTTTTTTAAGACTCTTAAAGCCTATACTATGCATATCACCTTTGTATTTTGTTTAAAAAATATCATTTTGTCTAAAGAATAAGAGTAGTCCAGCCAGATGATGAAAAATGGCCAGAATCCCACAACTCTTGTTTCAAAAAATTTGAGAGTAGCAGTGTTTAAATGGTGTTTTTAATGGTGGAAATAGATTCAACACCATAAAAAAACCGTAAGACACCCAAAATTTACTGGAATCTATCAAAATCTTGCCAAAATTTATATAATTTTTAGGACAAATTTAAAACCCTATTAAACAACGACTAAAAAATCAACTCCCTAAAAAATATCACAAAAAATAAAAATTGTCCAAACCTAATTGTTGTCTTAAATGACCTCCAATTTTATGACAATATTCAATCATTCTAATTATGATTATGAAATATAAATCTCCCTCATAGCTACTACCATGCTCCCCTCTTAGCGATTAGATAGTTTCTAATCCAGTCAAAACAAATTAACTCACAGTTCCTAGATAATGGAGTTTCTTTAACTCAACAATCAACTGGGAATGGTAAATGGCACACACTCTGGTGCCGGTGGATTGATTCCTTTATAATCTCCATACCTTGCAAAAGTTTTAGTTTCTGGCTAATGTCCAAGTGGTGGAATTTACCCGGCTGCATGTGTTGCTGTTGTTGCCATGTATGAATGCTTGGGTCACTGTTTTCTATGTTAGTCTCTCTAGTTATTCCGGCACCCTACGATTCACGTGGAATTTTCCGGTGAATTTGAATTCTATCTTCCGGTGATATTGAATTATGTCTTGATTTGGGCTGGATCACATGTCAGGCCGCTGACAAAATTGCATTTTTCAAAGCTTAAATATTCTGGGGATCCCTTACCACTACAGATTGGCGACATCCATTTAAGGGAGTATCGGGGGTGGTAGTCCTTTTATCCTTCTACGGATATGGTTTAGTGCTTTTGGTGGGGCATCAACTAGATACACGCACCAGGGTCATCGTGGGTATTATGTGTCTGAACATTCCACGGCTGTCTGTGAGGATTATTATGGTCCGAGGGGTGGCAGATATAGGTATCGGGGCCTTGGGATCTAAATAGGAATATTTTATTGACTTTGCCGGTTGCCATTTATGGACGATCCTGTTATCCTTTAGCATTGTTATTATTTGGCACATCTGTGGTTTTGATCTACCTTCTCCTATTATTCTACCTATTTGATCTGCTATACACCTTCTAATCACCCGATTGCCTTAATAGTCATACATAGTTATCTATGTATTGTTGGGTGGCGGCGTACCTCTCCTGACAGACTGAAGGTTCATTTGTTGTGGGACTTTCCTGCCTAGAAAAATGAAGGACAACGCCATCGGGTTGGCATCTAACACATTAGCTCATGAGGCGTTTATCGTTGCGACCATTGATGCTGAGTGTAGGTATTCAAAGGATTTTGATATCGACAATCAGATTATTAAGCAAGCTATCTCGCAATTTCCATATCAAGAAGGGAACGTTCGGGGTGGCGATAGAAATTTTCCTCACAAGAAGAAGCGTAATCGTGGGAGAAGGAAGAAAGACATACTCAGGCACAATATGGACATAAGAGTGGTCACTCTCGACTACGACGACCTATGCGGGAGGGTCGCTATTCTTCAAAGAAGAGCTGTGATTGGGCGTTGGATGTTCCCAGATGGCAATGAGATTGACACGGGGGCCTGGATAAAGCAATACTGGAATCCTATTCTTGGGTATACACCCAAAATCAGTATGCTTCTTAATGGGTGGTTTAGTATCCATTTCATGGATGATAAAGACGTGTATAAAATCATCAGCAGAATGTGGGTAAGGGGACGGAGCTTCATGCAACTTGTTCCATGGTACCTAGGTTTTAACCCGGTAATGGAGGCTCCTCGTAGTCGGGTGATACGGGTAAAACTGCCTAGGCTCCCATTGGAATTTTGGACCTTGAAGGCACTGCGGATGATTGGGAATTCTATCGGGTGTACCAAATATATAGATCCTAGCATTGTTGGGGCGTCGAACAAAAGAGTTGCCTGGATCTTGGTGGAGATGGATTTTGCTGGCAGTCTTGCGGGGGATGTTGATCTCATATGGGAGAATTGCAAGCATAGACAGTGAGTTGATTATTGGGGTATCCCATTTCGGTGCCTCATATGCCATAGGACCGGTCATCTGCGGGAGAATTTCCCTTTCAAATTACGAATTGATCGTGCTGGTATGCCCAACGTGCGGGAGGGTCCTCAAAATGTTGCAGGCTCTGGCACCTCGGGCGGACTTGTATCAAGTAACCATCTATCTTCTTCCTATGATGATGATGCTTATTTATCTGCACATGGTCAAAGTGACCGAACTGATCAAGTTGTTTTAGACCTAGCTCGTGACACCGGCCTATCTCACCCTACTCTGCCCCTCAACAAAGTTATTTCTGTTCATATTGGGTCTCGTCTGGGAATTGAATCCGAGTTTCCCGACAATCTTACCCAAGCTACCGTGCCACCTGCTGTATCCCCGGTCCCATATGTAATCCTGGACCCCCACTTTTCCAATCTAGCAATTTCGAGATTGGGGAACCATCCTTGGTGCAAAATAATGATGGAATCGAGGATCTCCATCTGTCTCCACAGATTCAATCCTCTGTGCAGAATAATGATGGTACCGAGGATTCCCAGAATAGTCCTAATCCGTTGGACCTCACTGAATCTCCTCGAAATTCTGTTGGGTGTGATTTAGAATCTCTGCCAGGTAACCCCAACATTGACCTTGCAGCCTTCACTATTTTTTATCGTCCTCCCCGCATTCCAGATACTTCCAATCCCCTGTCTCCAACCTCAAACATCACCATCAAGAAAAAACCCTATGACTCGAAAAAACTCAAAGGGAAGTTAAAGTTTGTTGTTCTATTCTCTGAAGATGATAATGTGGATCTCACGGACATTCCGATCTCTGTGGGTGATGAGACATCTGCGGATAGTCGAGCACTTAGAGCAAGCAACCCCGCAGATGGTTCTCCATGACTCTTATTTTATCTATGAACATAAGAGGATTGGGCAATTCCTCTAAAAAATATTTCCTTCGAGACTTATTTACTTCTATGGATCCTATCATTATATTATGTCAAGAAACAATAAGTCATAAGGATATTGTTGTAAAGACATGTTTAAGTTTCAAACCAGGTTGGTTCGTGGCTACGATTGGCGCAAATGGTCACTCTGGTGGCACCATCGCTTTTTGGAATCCGGACAAAGTGAAACTAAAGGCCTATAGTTTCTTTGGGGGAATGTTATTATCTGGCCACCTCAGAGGTATACAGGGAGTTTTCAACATTGTTAATTTATATGCTCCATATCTTAACTGGGTATCCTTTTGGAATAGAATGCTGGCCTCGGGTATTCTATCTCTGCATAATCTGATTATCATGGGGGACTACAATTCCATGCTACAAGCTGATGAGTCTTGGGGACCGCATGCCAGAATAGATCCTTTATCTGGTCTCCTAAATGATATGTTTTATTCTCATCATATTTTTGATATTTGACCGTGTCCATTCATCCCCACATGGACCAACAAAAGAACGGGTGATGCGTTCATCGACAAATGGTTGGATAGGGTAATGATCAAGGACAGCCTCATGTCAAATCTTGGTGATCTGCGGTTATCGGTTATGGTATTAGACATATCAGATCATATGCCTATCACTCTGACCTGGAAAATCGAGGACCGCACCATTGGAATGGCTTTCAAATTTAATCGCGCATGGTTACATGATATGGAATATGTCAATTTGGTCAAGGAAATGTGGAATGATCTCCATGACATTCAGTATTTGACTGGCTGGGATAGATTTCACTATAAGATGCAAAAGATCAAAAAGGCTACTAAAGCATGGGAGGTCTCCAAAAAGAAGGCCCTCAAGGTCGAACTTATTTCCATAAACTAGAGGATCAAGGATATTTATATGAATTTTGCATCAAATCTGCCGAACGTTGAATCATATGAAGCTTTAAAGAAGCTAGGCGAGAGAAAACGCGAGATTCTCCTCATAAAAGAAATAACATGGAAGCTTAAGAGTAGGATCCAATGGTTGAGAGTGGGTGATCTCAACACCAAATTCTTTCACAAGAGTGCATCAAACAGAAAAAAAAGGAACGCTATATGGAGAATTATGAAGCAGGATGGATCCTATGCTACATCTAACTCCGATATTATGAGAGAAGCTCACAGGCACTTCTTGGATTTTTATAAGGCGGACTCTCGCATTGATGTGAATTGTCAGAGATGGATGATGCAGCATATACAGAGGTTTTTTGAGGCCGATGATATTGCCCGGTTGAATGAACCTATCACTATGAATGAGGTGATATTGGTCCTTAAATCCTTCTCCCCGTACAAATACCCTGGTCCTGATGGCTGGCCCTCTAAATATTTCCTCTTCTTTTTCGAAATGATGGGTGCTGAGATTGCTGAGGTGGTTGAGCTTTTCAGAGTGCAAGGGATGATGCCTGCTAATCTCAACTCAACATTTATTGCACTCATTCCTAAATCCGAGGACCCTATTTCCTTTTCAGAATATATGTCGATCGCTTTATGCAATCTGATTTACAAAATCAATTCTAAAAACATTGCTAATCGTATAAAAGTGTCCCTTGAGAAGCACATATCAAAGGAATAGTATGGTTTTCTTAAGGGTCGTTCTATACACGATGCAATTTCTATTGCTCAAGAGGTCCTACACTCAATGCATGTTGACAAGAAGGAGGCTTTGGTTATGAAAATCGACCTCCATAAGGCATATGATTCGATTGACTGGTCTTATATTCGTTTGGCTCTTCTCAGGTCTGTTCTGCCGATATCTATAATCAGATGGATTATGTTGTGCATTTCCACTGTTAAATATGCAATTATTGTCAATGGTCTTCCTTCTCCATTTTTCAAAGCTGAGCGGGGATTGAGACAGGGTTGTGCTCTATCCCCTATGATATTCATAATGGTTATGGACAGGTTCAGCAAAATGATGCATTGGGCGAAGCAGAGTGGGTATATAACAGGGTTCTCATTTTCTACTACTATAACATCCACCCATTCTCTATTTGTGGATGACATGTTGTTGTTTGGTTCTCTAAATAGGAATCATTGGTTTTATACCCATTATTTGCTAATCAAATTTGGTTCTGCTACAGGTTTATGTATTAACAAACACAAATCCATTCTCATTTATGAATATGGAGACGGGGAGGAAATTTCCTTCATTGTTGGATTCCTAGGAGTCAACTACAAGGTGGCAACATAGGGGATCAGATATCTCAGATATTTCATCAAACCTTGCAATTACAGGAATCGGGATTAGATTTGGCTGATTGATAGATATAGAGACAGAATCTACAAGTGGACTCATCGGTGGTTATCCATTGGTGGTCATCTAATTATGGTTCAGGCGGTGTTGTCACATTTATTTGTTTATTGGGCTCACCTTTTTTTCTTGCCGCATCATACTATTGATGAGAATAATAGGATCACTGCCCAATTTCTATGGGGCGATTCCCAATCAGAGCACAAATACCATTTATGCAAGATGAAGCTTTTGTGTCGGGCCAAAAAGCACAATGGATGGGGTTTATTGGACCTGAGATCCTTCAACAAGGCACTGCTAATCAAGTCCTTCTGGAGGGCTATCAATGGCTCCAGTATTTGGTGCGACATTATTCGTTGTAAATATATTAGTGGAGACCCATTACATCAACTATTCAATCATGAGTTCAATGTGCCCAGGTCTATATCATCTATATGGTGGAGTTTTGGTAAAATATTGGCTCATGTGGCTGATAAACTTACATGGATGTTCCGCGATGGTAGTCGGATTCCTATTGGCACAATCAGGATACTGGGCCTTCCGAGCCACCAGGGCATCCATCCCGATCTCTTACATCGTTTGGCACACAGACACATCTTCTTCATATCTCAAGCTATATCATATTGGTCTTTTGGTGCACCAGTATTTAAATCAGTCGAACAGATCGGACTGGAGGGTCACGCTGCTACGCTATGGGGCCAATATATCAAGCTATTAATTGGCGCTGGGTTGTTATATGATAGGGGTGGTGACTATATTACCTGGGATGGTCCCATCAAGGGAGAGCCTGTGATTGTAAAGGAGATTTACCAGCATATAAATTTCACCAGCTATTCCAACAAATGCTCCACATCCTATTCTCAATATTGGGGCCATGGAATTTCGACCAAAATATCAGTTTTCAAGTGGCTGGTCTGGAAGGGTCGTGTATTGACATGGGACAACCTCGTCAGGAGGGGCCATTGTGGCCCTAGCAGATGCCTAATTTGCTGCCAAGAAGAGGAATCTATAACACATCTTTTATTCAGCTGCGCGATGGTGCTAAATCTATGGAAGTTGTTTAGTAAATATATGCTTAATCCAACATGGGTCCCAACTGATTTCATTTCTTCGGTTGAAGCATGGGATAATATCGAAGGCAGATTCAATCGACTTCCCCTTTTCCTCATATGGGAGGTGTGGCTAGCCTGAAATCATTTGATATTTGATGGCGTGCCTTTTGATATTTCCTATTCATACACTTCAATACTTAGGTGGATTGAACAGATGCCTATGATGACTGTTAAGGTGATTGATGGATCACACAGAATTAGGCCCCATGAAATATCCATCCCGACCATTTATTTTGATGGTGCCTGTTTGAATGCAATCATGGGATGCAGGGCATGGGTCAAACTCTCTCTGTGGGAAAGAATCCACTATTTCTGGAATGGTGGCAATGGGACCAATAACAAAGCGGAGTTCATGGCTTTTTGGGGTGCTTGTTTGGCTGCTATCAACCTTAAATTGACAAATGCCAAATTCTATGGGGATTCCAAGACAGTGGTCGATTGTTTCATGGGAAACATTCAATTGAGCAATCCGGGATTACAGGGTTGGTATCAGAGAGAAAATTATATATGGATTAGGCTTAATCGACCCCCTATCATGCATATATATAGGGAGAACAACTCTCGTGCTGATGGTCTATCAAAAAGAGGAATCAACGAAGTGTTTGGGTGTATTCAGGTACAACATTTCAGAGATGGTGCTCTTGTATGGGAAAACACCATTCCTATGCCATGACACAGTGTTTTTTACATTATATGTTGTCATTAAGTTTTTTGCTCTCATACAACACTATTCAAAAGATGGCCTACTCTTTACGATGATTCAAGCGAGATCGATGGATTCATATGTCACATAGTATTGTTTTTTGTCACTTTCAAGCGAGCCTGCAACCTGTTATCAAGCGAGTCTGCAGTTATTCAAGCGAGCCTGCTACCTCTTATCAAGCGAGCCTACATATTTTTCAAGCGAGCCAGTTCTCACATCAAGGATTTTTAGGCGCTCTCGCATCTGATCATGTATGATTGACTGTAATAGACGTTTTTGTTTTACCAGTTGATGTTTTGTTTGTTACAGGATGCAGAGTACTTAGTTTTTTCTACCAAGCGAGCTTGAAATATGTATTGAGTGCTCTTTGCACTCAGAATTTGTCTTGCCACGATATGAACGCGGCCCTATTTCTTTCTATGAAAAAGGTATGTTTAAGGGTGGCATTGGAATTGATGATATCCTCACTTAACTATAGTTGAGGATGTAATGTATGTTTAATGAACTAGTATTATTAATACACGTGTTTTTTTTCTCTGAAAAAAAAAATTTAAATGTGAGGGACCAATTCAACACCATCGTAATGTTTTCATCCCATCTTTAACAAGCATGCGTACCTTTCATACTCAAAAGGAAAACTGCTCATGATCCTCATCTCCTCTAGAACTTCCCCTATCACCATTAATGAAAATATTTTTCTCTTGAAACTTCCAGGAAGGTGTCGTAGCACGGATGTCGGGGAACTATAGAGGGATTACGACATTCATGCCAATAATTTCATGGGAAGTGACCCCACTTTAGTGGCGAAATAGTGCACATGGGGTTGAATTCAGTCCTCCGTATTTCGCTGTTTCGAAGTCGCTAACGTCTTATTCATTTCTCTCCATATCTCATCATAGCAGATTAATGTGAAAACAATAGCAGGGAGTTAAGTGTCTCTCAATCAAAATATAGTAGACAGCAGTAATCTACTTGCGAGGGGTTTTGAAGTTTTTTTTAAGACATATTTGTTGAAATTGTTCAGTTTTTTTGGTCTATAAAAAATTGCTTAAATGGCTTAGAATCTGACCAATTTTTTTTGAAATAACAAATTTGAGTAGTAAATTCTTATTTTTCTAACAATGTGTATCTTAATATTTTTAAGTGCTGAATTCATAGATACAATAAAAAACACAATTTTTTTGGTTTGTTAAGTTGTATATGATCCTCTACATTTGACTTGTGACTTCTAGAACCCCAACCTAAGGGTATCTAAGCTGTCAAAGTCACCCTGGGATCCCATCAGGCCTGGACCACACTAGCCCTTAGCTGACTAGATTTTTTAACCTAGACCACACCAGTCACAAAAATCCCGATCCAGGGGTATCTAAGCTGTCAAAGTCACTCTGGGATCCCATCAGGCCTGGACCACACCCGCGCTTCGCTGACTGGATTTTTTAGCCTAGACCAGACCAGTCACAAGAACCCCGACCCAGGAGTATCTAAGCTGTCAAAGTCACCCTGAGATCCCATCAGGCCTGGACCACACCAACCTTTAGCTGACTGAATTTTTTAACCTAAACCACACCAACCCTTAACTAACTAGATTTTTTAACTAATAACCTTCCTAAAAAGACCCATCCTCAAACAGTTATGTTAATACAACTTAACAATTATAAACACATTTTAAATAACACAAAATCATAATTCATTTCAAATAACACAAAATACCAATTTCAGCAATTTACCAACTTACAGCCCAACCAAAAAATTTTTTAAAAAAAATCCAAGACTTCTAATAGTTATACAAGGCCTTCGTGTAAATCCAACCTCAAATATTATTTTCATTTAGTGCCTTATCTTTGAACTTCCATTCTGTTATAAATACGAGTTTCCTGTAACATTTTTTTTTGGTATTCCACTTTATCTGATTCATTCTTCCATCTTTAGGTTTTTTCCTTGGGGTTTATGGATGAAAAGATCTCCGAGTTCTCATCCATAAAGTAGTTCTCATCCCGAGGTATTGAGAACAAATTGCAGGAGCTATTGAATAATAAAAACAACTCTGTGATGGAGGTCACAGAAGGAGGTCAGTATGGATTTAAGGAGAGCACCAACGTGACTGACAAAAGCAGTCCATTGCAGTTGAGTACAATAAGTAACGGGACTGTGGAACACTCTGCAAGTCCAAACTCTGATGGATTCAAAACTTGGGTACAAAAAGCTCTGTGGCACGGTGGCTGTCGTTATGATGCATGGTTTAATGCTGTATCTGGTCAGGTACCAACAGCATTCTCTTCAGAAGTTTTAATGGAATTATGTTATATGTTGATGGATTAACCAAACTACTCAGTATTCATAATTTGCAGCACTTTTCCCTCATATTGGATATTTCAGTGACATACTGGGAATTACTCATATGTTTAAATTGTAATTGGAGATAGGTGTTTGTGAGTTATTTTGATTTAATTTTCTCCAACAGGTTGGCCAAGTTATTCTCTCCATGCCATATTCATATTCTCAAATGGGCTTTGGTCTTGGAATCTTCTTCCATCTTCTCTACGCAGGAATTGGCATTTGGACTTGCTATATGCTGTCATGCCTCTACCTTGAGTACAGATCTCGTAAGGAAAAGGAAGGAACTGATTTTAAAAGACATGTTATACAGGCATGACATAATTCTCCATGTATCTTATCTATATCTCAATGAATCAATAAATTTTCTATGAGATCTGAAAGCTTTTGACTCTTTCAATGTGTTTATATCACTTTATCACTTTCATCTGAATGTGTTTTTGAAGATCTGGGGAGCTTTTACTCTAAACTTCTGATGTTTTGAAAAATCTACAGAGTTTAACTTAGATATTTACATAACCTTTTGATAAACTGTGAAAACCTCCAAAATTAAAAACATTATTTTTATCTTAATTAAAATAATTTAATGCTCAATTTTTCTTGAATAAGTTTCTTCTTTCCTGCAGTACCATGAAGTTATGGGATATCTTGTTGGATCTTGGCTGAAGAAGGCTGCTCTCTTTTTCAATATTGTAACCATGGGATCTGTTGCAGTTGTACAAATCATTGCCTGTGCAAGGTATCTTGTTGGATTTTTCTTGTATATTTATTTTGCGATGTTGTAACCATGGATCTTTGTTACAGCCAAGCTTTTGAGTTATCCAAACCAATCAGAAGGTGATGTGTTTTTTTAATGTATAATTTCCCAGCAATGCCTATTATCTGAACTCCAAGTATAACAAGCGAGAGTGGGCAATCATATTTGGTGGGATCTCCATCCTGTCATGCCTCCTTCCATCGTTCCACAATTTTAGAGTATGGTCTATCATGGGAGTAGTTACAACTACTTATACAGCCTGGTACATGCTAATTGCAGGGCTTCTCCATGGCAAGGTAATTACATAAATTTATCCATAACTATGGGAAAAGACCTGCATGATTGTATAGAGCTAAATTCACAGGCTTACTTTCAACTTAAATACACTATCAAATTGACCATTTGGCAGTTTAAATGATTTGTTTATCCACTTTTCAACTGTAAACTGCCTGTGCTTCATCAGATTCCAGATGTAAAGCATTCTGCTCCACAAGATATGGAGAAGTTCTTCACAGGTACAACCAATATATTGTTTGCATTTGGAGGTCACGCTATTACTGCGTAAGTGTTCCCATTCACCCATATATATCTGAATTGAGTTCCACCATTTTTATCAGTTTGGGTTGGAATACTCTGTCACATGTGAGAATAAGCCTACATGGATATACAGATCTAGTTTGTAATGTATATCTGCACCACCAATAATAAATATAAATAAATTTGCATGGATCAATTTGAGGCAAAATTCAATGTTTATGAAATAGTATAGATTAACAGATAATTAAGTATATCCAACTGTCAACCAGTTATACTTCCAAACCATTTCACTCAGCTTAATTTTTCATGGTACTAATTAATAATATCAATCTCACTTGTTTGTGTAACAGAGAAATTATGCACGCCATGTGGCAACCCAAGGTGTACAAATATGTGTATCTGTGGACAGTGGGATATGTTTTAACAATAACCATGCCTCATTGTGTTGTACTCTATTCTAACTTCGGTGACGAGCTTCTCAACCATTCAAATGCTTTGTCTGTGCTTCCACAGTCAGTTTTCAGGAGCATTGCCCTGTGTTTCATGATCGGCCATCAGCCTTCAGGTAAACAAATCGAATTTCACAAATTTTGTTAAGTTCAGCCATGAAGAAAGATTAGGATTCTTCTTAGTTACTCGTATATAAAATATCATATACCAAAGCATAAAAGCAGAGAGTAAAAATCTTTTTATTATGTTTTATATAAATTAAATGATTTAAC
The DNA here is from genome assembly GCA_034641835.2 of Pinus albicaulis. Classification (NCBI taxonomy): domain Eukaryota; kingdom Viridiplantae; phylum Streptophyta; class Pinopsida; order Pinales; family Pinaceae; genus Pinus; species Pinus albicaulis. The sequence continues at coordinate 641,129,265 of CM076573.1, read as the reverse complement.
TTTTAAAATATCACCTATGTATATGTAAGTAGATCAAAACTTATTCTAAGTCTTTAAAAAAAAAATCTTCAGTGGTACAGAGTGGTACAGATTAGTTGGCCTTTACAGTACAAAACTTTATATTTTTAAAAGAAATTTCCCAGTGATATAGATCGGTTAAGAACAAGACACTTTATATTCTTTAAAGAAATTTCCCAATGATATAGGCCATAAAGAAAGTTCCCAGTGATACTGTTAAGAAACTTGTTAATAAATTTTTTGCAGTGTCCAAGTCCATGTATGTACTTCTAGTCTAGTTACAGATTTGTCTAGAAATTAAAAATAAAAATAAAAAATATATATTAATTTATTTAAACATTAACAAAAACTATTTTTAATTTATTTGATTTATATAATTAAATAAATTAAAATTATAAAATTTATTAATTAATAATAAATTTTATATTAATTTATTTAAACGTCAATAAAAATCATTTTTAATTTATTTAGTTATATAAATCAAATAAATTAAAATCATAAAACTGTATTAATTAATAATATTTTTTCTAAAAATCACATAAAAAGTTATAGAGAGGAGAATCATTTTTTCTTGATAATGAACTATATTTAGTTGTTCAAAACTTGTGAGCTTTATGATTTCTTATGTGATTTCCAAACCTTGCCACAGCATCATCAACCATCCTGGCACCTCGTGGGTTCAAGAAAATTTATTATTAATAATATATATATATATATATATATATATATATATATCACATAAATTTAGACTCTCAAAAATTATATTAATTTAACAAAAAATATTTTATATACATTTTATGTTCTAGTACAACTATAAATTAAATAATTGACAAATCCCCCAGATGCGGGTGATCAACCACAGGTGTAAGTTGATATGGTTTTGGGTTGGCGCATGGATTCATTACACCGTCACCCAAACTCACGTGAGGTTGCATTTAAATCTGCCCATCGTCTTTTGTTACACTGCATTAATGCAGCACAGTCGCCAAGACCAGCCTGCTCCCGTAATAGTTATGGCATTCTCTAGAAACTTCATTCCCGCTCTGCCTCCCTTGCGCTCACGCTGCTCCCTTGTTGTTGCAGAGCCCAGCTCTCAAACCAGCGCGGGGAGACATTGTTCCATTGTCTGTTGTATTGAAATTGCATCCAGTCTTCACATTTCACAGAGCCCTCTCTGCACTCTGAGGCTCAATTTGCTCAATGTGAATTCCCCTGCTCTGATAGAACGCCCTCTGCACACCCTTCAGACTCCCCTGGTCTCTCATACTTCCACCGCTCTTGCCCAATCCGTCTCTAGTCATTGTGTTGTTCAAAAGCTCCACTCTGCTCAGAGGATAATGCCGCACCTTCGCCAGTGTATGCGCTGCAAGAGAGGTAGCAGTCGTGGACAATCCTCTCGCCAACCCTCCACGTCCATTACTGACACCTCCCCCCCCTCCTCTGATAATTTCATCGGTCGATATCCTGAAACTAGAAGTGGTCATGGGCGTGGGTGCCATGGGCAATCTCAATTCGAGACAGGCTCTCCCCACATGCCTGCCTCTCAGACCATCTTCCCTGCGCATTCCCAAACTGCCCAACTTCGTTTCCCCTGCTCTTTGAACATGCCTACAGTCATTGCCACCATCACCATCGAGCTCAAGGAGGAAGCACCCGGTTCGGATGCTGAGCAAACTGGTGTTGGGAAGGAGACGAGTGTTGTCGACAAGCAAAGCACTCCTCCTAATGCAAGTTTGAAGAGGAAGGCTCCTAGTTGCAGTGAACACCAGGACTTAGGCGACTTCAAGCGAGGCTGCTCCAACAACCAGGACGACTTCAAGCGAGGCGACTCCAACGACATTGAAGACAAGCAGGTTGAGGTAGATGATTTGTATGCTTATGGTTGTCGTATTGTTGAAGAACCCCCATCCACTTCTCATGATACATACTTTGGTCAGAATTAGCAGTTTTTCTCTTCACAGTCTATCAGTGGAGTCATGTTACTCAGTGCTCTTCATGCTATCTCGTCTATGGTTTCAGTTTTTTGGTCATGATACTGTGTTAATGGTCCAAGGCCGGTTTCCCCTGCGTGGGCGGCATGTTCTAGTTTGTCTAGCATGGGTTAATGGTCTAGTTTGCCCAAGATGTCTAGTAAACAATCTTCCAACAGTTTTGCAATGTAAGAATGTCGCTATTTTAGGCAAGTTCCACTGAGGCCGACGCGTCTTTGTAAAAATTTTGTTATATTAATAGATTAGTCAAATTCAGAAAATAAATAAATAATAAAAAATAAAAAATAATTGAAAAAATAATTAAATTATTATTAATTATAAAAAATAATATATGAGCTCATATATATATATATATATATATATATATATATATATATATATATATATATATATATATATAAACAATATTTTTAATCATAGAAATTCATCCCAACTTTAACATGAAACTTCTTAACTTGTAAATATATAATCAATGTGTTTTATTAATACCATATGGCCAACAAATCACATCTCAGTTCATAGTCAAAATATTTTGTATATATTTATTTTAATTTAATTATAAAAAATAAAAACAAAAAACAAAAAACTATCATTAAAATAAATCTAAGCTCTTTATCATAATTAATATTAAAAATATTTAATATATATTAAATTTGTATTATTCATTTATTAATTATTGATAATTAAATTGAAATTCTAAAAATTCTATACAAAAATAAACATATCCATCAATATAATATAAAATTATTCATCATCATCATCATCATCAAATAAATCAAAATTATAAACTTTTATTTTTTAAATATAAATAAAAGAAATATTTTATATTAATTTATTTAAATATTAAAAATTTTCACTTTAAGAAAATAAATGCACATTATAATTTATATTTATTTATTAAAATGTTAACCTTCACTACTTTAAACCACCATCATCATCATATATAGAAGTACATAATTATAATTTTATGTTTTATGTTTTATATAAATTAAATAATTATAAGATAAATATAATTTTAATTTTAATTTTAAAATATAAAGAAAAATGATATATATATATATATATATATATATATATATATATATATATATATATATATATATATATATATATATATATATAATATTTGTATTATGATAATGATGATTAATGTTTACTAAGATTAATATAATCTAAAATTAAATAATAAAAATAATGCAATTAAATATGATTTATTACAAATTTTATAAAATAATTTTTTTTTCTTTTTTAAATAATTAATTTTTCATGTATTTTTTATTTCAAAATTTAGCATTTATAATTGGTTATTTTATAGTAAATCTATTTTGAATTTAATTTAAATTCAAAATAAATATTTTTTTTATAAGTAAAAAATAAATAAATAAATAAAAATTGTAAAGGTTTAGTCTAATTTAAAAAGGAAATGACTTTATATTGTTAAATTCAAAAATACATTTTAAACCATTAACAAAAAATTAAAATTATATTGTGAGATTTTAATAAATTCTTGTTAAAAATAACTATTTAGTCTATAAATTACACTACACTATTGGTAAATCATATATATATATATATATATATATATATATATATATATATATATATATATATATATATATAAACCACTAGAAAATCATGTCAACTGTTTTTAAATAAAAATGAGGCTTTATAAATTATTAGCAAAGAGTTTTTTAAAAACTTTTACTAACTCGAATCAATCATAATTGTTTTTATAAACCATTCACAGGTCATGTCAAGTGTTTTAAGTGGTTTTTAAGAAATTTTAATCAATGTTTCAGGTAATTATCCACTAAATAGTAATTATTTTTATAAACTATTCATAAGTCATTTCAAATATTCTAAGCGTTATAACTAATCATTCATAATTTTATTTACTTTAAAAATTAACAATATAATTATATTAGATCTAAAACTTTTGTGATCTATAATGTAGATGAAATGTTTTATTCTAAGAATGAAACACATTAGTTGTTAAAAAAGTAAACCTAATCCTAATGATGTGATCAATCCAAAAGGCATTTCATCTATGATTTAATTATAATAAATCTTATCACTTTAAAAAACAAATATAGTAATAATAGTTTTTTCTTAAAATTTATTATAATGATTTTATTGTTAGATCTAAGACTTTTGTGATCCATAATGTAGATAAAAGAACTTTCGGATTAATCACATCATTAGGATTAGGTCGACGTTTCAAACCAACTAATGTGGTTCATCCTCAGGACAGGTGGAACCACATTCGTTGGTTTGAAACGTCAACCTAATCCTAATGATGTGATTAATCCGAAGGTTCTTTTATCTAAATTTTTTTTTTATTATTATTTTCTATAAATTCATTAATTTGATAATAATTAAATTTTTGTATTTATTAATATTTAATTCTTATATAATATATATAAAAGCTTGTTATGAATACTTTTCATATCCAATATGTCTGTAATTTAACTAATAATTTTATATATCAAAAAGTATCTCAACACAATACTCAATCACTCTTTATCAAATATTCTATAAACTTGATAATATATGTATAAACACTTTTTGTGAAAATCACATGTTTAAAAAATTTGTCGAAAACCTTTTAAACAAACCAATATGCTTTATCATGAGAACAAAATAAAAAATAAATTCACTTATATAAAAAACAAACTCACACAAACAAACAAACTTACATGGGTGACTCCCTTTACATAACAACCTAAAGGCTAATATTGGCTGAGGTGTTTTTTTAGATCTAGGACAATCGGTAACTGGTGAGAGTTGCCTGAGCAAGGCCCGGGTTCAAATCCAACTGGCTGCCACTATAAACCTAGGCTAGGTGCAACAGCCTGCAAGCCGCACACAATAGCAATTAACTTATGCCTCAACAAGAGCCGAGACGTCCACTATGAGGTCGCCTACTCTTCTAGCCAAAACACAACAGACATATGTCTCCACGGAAATTTGAACCTTGGTGGATGGGATGAAAACCTTCTCCCTCCACCGTCAGACCTCCGCTTCACGGACATGGCTGAGGTGTTAATATATATTGTGTACGGATGAATGCAGGCAGTGACATTTGGGTTGTTTGTGATGCCACTAAACTTCATGTGGGAGAAGGTCTTGGGAGTACACGGATCACCTTACATCATCCGCGTTGTGTGCAGAGTGCCTGTGGCGCTCTTCCTGTGCTTACTGGCACTACTTTTCCCTTTCTTCGGACCACTTAACTCTCTGATTGGATCTATTATTATGAGCTTCTCTGTTTACATAATTCCTTGCATCGCCTACGTCTTTGTTTACAACACAAACACCTCACGACAGGTACGGCTACAACATTTTCAAACCCCATCCTTTGCTTTATTGCTGTGGATTTTTTTATTTTTATTATTATTTTTAAATGTTTTAGAATTAAAAAAAATAACTAAATTGTTTATTTAACATTATTTATCTATCTGATTTTAAAATATTTTCAAAATCTATAATCTAAATAAATTTAAAATACACATGAAACACCACACATGCAGGTCCCAATCACATTAAAGAGTATTACAATCAAGTGATTTGTGATTTTTGCAGGAAGCCGCGGAGAAACTTCCGTCATGGATGCCCACGTGGAACGGAATTGTGGCAATAACTGGTGCAATAGTTGGGTTGATCGCTGTGGTGGGTTTCTGTTTGGGAAGTTGGGCGAGTGTATCCAGTATCATAAAGCAAGTGCACAGTTTTGGACTTTTTGAGAAATGTTATCAATGCACTGCGCTATAAAATAGTTTTTAATATTTTACATAATATATTTTGTCAAATAAAATATAATTACATTGAAGGTGTTTTTTTATGAGATTGATTGGGAAACACTGTTCATTTCCACCAATCTCTGTGCTCTATTTCTGCTTCAGATTTGCCTTTCTATCCTCTCAAAATTTGACACTTGGTGGTTATTCCCTTAGGCGTTCTTGTTTGCCGCAGTTTTAGCGGCGCTAGAGTTGCTGCAGTCTTGACAGCCCGAGAGTTAGACGAGCCACACCTTCGGTGTCCTTTTGCTCCATTTAAGGAGCAATTGCTAGTATAATTTGATTGGATAATTAATATCTATATTAAATATATTAAGTTTGTTAAAATATTTCTTAATAGGGCAATCAATTGGTTAACGATGTCTACAATCCTAATCTGGCCATGATATCTGCTATATTAATTCCTATAACATGTAGCATTAAACCATATATGCCCCGAAACCCACTTCTGCTGTTATGTGTGATCGTCAAACTCGATTTTGTGAAATTATAATGGTGTAATGTCACTGGAGGCACGTAGGCATGTCCTCCTCCATTAAAGTTTGGTGGGATGACATCCATAAGCCCCCAACGTGGCTGCTCACTTACAATATATTAGCCAATGCATTAGAATGAAACTTTAAAAGACATGGGGACTTCTCAACTACACCTTTACTTAATAATATATTGTATAATTAATCATCTATAATTAATATTATTATTTTATATAGAAAATAACTAATTTAAAAATATAATAATTGAATATCTTTTATAATCAATTTAAAATTATATATTTCCTCAATATTTTATTAAAGAAATTTAATTGATATCTTTGATTTGAATTTTTTTTAAATTTATATTTTTTTATTTATTTAACATAAATTAGAAGATTTTATATAAAATTCTTGTTGGTAACTTCAGGTAACCAAAAATAAGTTATATGAATGCTTTAGTAGGTCAGTTACATTAACGTTTTAGTAGACGATTTGAGATTGAATATATAAATTAAATCTAAATCCTCAATCAAGAACTCCACAATACAAAAATTTTGTTCCCATTCCAACTTAATTTTTTCTAAAATACCCCTAAGATCCAAATACATTTGCATCTCATTCTAATCTATTTGTCACTTTAATTTTGATTAGATTCTCATTTTCTTTCGTGTGATATTTTTCTCATTTTTCCATCCCAAGTTATCTAATGAATCTTGTTGGTCACCTTTCTAAGGATGATCTCGACTAGCAACAACATCCTTTTGGCCACTTAATGACCCTTCCTCATCTGTCTAATCTTCCCAAGAAGTTACTTGTTCAGTATTATTTTCTGAAGAAATACGAGAGGAGGCATTGTTCTTAAGGATTTGTTGAGCAAGTTCCTCTATTGAAGTTGGGTCCGTTGGATTGTTTATGACTTTCTCTTATTCTTGTCCATTTTTTGCTTCTTGCCTTTCCTCTACCTTATTCTGGGGTTCATTTTCCTTAAAAATGGTACATTATTCTTTCTAGGTGCCTTCCCACGATATGTGTCTCCAACTATGTTTCCGGGTTGTTTGCGTATTGGTAGTTTTCATGGCTCTGAGGCAGTTTTTAACTATGTGCCCTATCACATAACACACTCAACACTTAAAGGAAATATTCTTGTAATCGAGCTTTTGAACCCGCAAGTAATATGTGCTGGTCAAATTTAGTTATGCTAGAAAACCCTTACTAAAATCCATCTCCACACAGATACAAGCATATGTGGGGTGGCAATAATCATTTGTCTCTGGGTTGCGACAATGGAAGACTCCAATTGCATCTCCAATAGCCTTAAGTGAAGTGAGATTCCAAAGATGTTGCAATATATTTCAAAGTTTGACCCAAACTAGAGAAAAATAAATTGAAGTTGTAAGAGTGGGATTAAACGAGGGGGAACATGGCTGCATAAAACGCCTCTTGCTACCCCAATACTAGGGGCCATTATTGAAACTAACATTCATGTCATTTAACCTTTCAAACATCACCCCAAAAAAACCATGAGCTAGAGGATAAATATTACATTCATAAGAGAGAAGGGGTTTCCAAATATTTGAGATCCACTGATGGAGGATAGCTAAATAGGGATAGAGACCATTGAATCTACAAACAAAACCTCTTTAGAAAAAACACAAAGCATCATTAATGGATTCTACTCCCAGCGGAACTACGATCGTATAGGCTTCATGGACCACTTGAACAGGAGGAAGAGAACTAGATCCAGAGCTAACCATATATTTAAAAGAGCGAGAAATATTAGCATAACTAGAGGGCACTTTTAGACATCCTACCTCCATGGGAACCAGAGCAGATGAAGAAGCTAGAAAGGAAGATCCAAATCGAAAATATGAAACAATCAATCGTGTCAAAGCTGCCATCAACAAGAGAGTCAATCAGAGAGGGTTAGAGACACAAGCGATCGATAAGGGACGAACCCTAGTCGTGATAGGAGAGATATCGTCATAGAGTTGCATTTCGGATCCCCAATAACATAAATATTTTTTCTTTTAAACAAAGAAAATTAAGAAAAATATTAATATTTAAAAATGATTGAAATAAATAACTAACCGATAGGGTGTCAAAACATAATTGAAATAAATTTACTAAAATTACTAAAATAATAAAAAACTAATAAAATAAAAAATTATTTAAAATTTAGGTGCATTTTAATGAATTTGATCTTGGAGGAGAAAACAAACCTACATTATTATTATTTTTATATAAAATATTATTTAAATTTTTATTCAGTACTATTTGTAATAATAAATTAATTTAAAAATTATGAAAAAAATCCTTTTTAAAATTAAATTTAAAAAATAAAATGAGACAAAAGAAAATAATAACTTAAAATGAATAACAAGAAATTAATAAAATTAGTATAATAAATATAATATTATATATATTATAAGGAATCAATTTCAATTTTTTTTCCCTTTTCCCTTTTTAGTTATACTTATTGGTGTTTGTATATTTTTATATTATATCAAAGTTTATTATTCTCATTTTGTTTTCAAATATTAATCATTATTGTTTCTAATTTTATATGTTTTTAAAATTTACATTTTATTACAAGTTTTAGGTTTTAATACATTGTTTATTAGTTTTAATACATTGTTTATATTAATGTATTTTATATATGGATAGTGTTTCTTTTAAGATATTCTTACATATTTAAGAACTAAGCCAAGGCATCATAGATTTATTTTTTTTCTCAAAAGACCATGTGTTCCCTTAACTATTGACAACAATTGGCTACTGATTTTCACTAAGAAAACAATAGCGTTGAGGAAAAATGGAAATAGATTAGGATAAAATATCTATAAATCTCTCATCCAAAGGCATAATCCATTGGGAGCTAGAGCCCTAGTTTTTAGAGAACAATATCTTGTAGGGGTAGGTGGAAGAAATAAAGCAAGATAATAAAACTTGGAATTAATAGTGAGTGCAAAAGTTATTGCATTTCAAGGTGAATAAAAATTAAATGAATTTATTAGGCATTAAAAAATGAATCCAGTAACATCAACACTCATATAATTAACTTAAAGAGAAAATTTGAAAATATATACTCAAGAGTATAAGAAAGAGCTAAGAACAATTTTCAATTCTTTCATTGTACTCTCTATTTTCACAAATACTTTATACAATTAAGAAATAACGATGATATTTGTATAATAAATGATATTTTAATAATATTTAAGTATACTAGAACCTGGTCTAAAGCTATAAGATTAGAATCATAGATGGAAAGAAAAGGGTTGCTGAAATAAGAAGCTTAAAAGCAAAAAAATAGAGAGAAGGTTATAAAGCTGCAAGATGAATCATAAATGGAAAGAAAAGGGGTGGTGAAATAAGAAGCTTAAAAATAAAAAATAGAGAGAAGAACACAACTTTACAAATGAGCAACGAGTCCCTTGAATAGGTCTCTTAATCTAAATATTTTTAAGAACCCCTTGGTCTCAAGACAAAAATTTAGCGTGTCGCCACAAAAAATTCATTTACCCCACTCCCCCTCCCCAATCCTCCACATCTAAAGCTTTCAACCATTTCCATTATATATTTGAATTCTAAACATGAATTCCCAAAATAGATTTATGGGTGAGGATAACATGGAAGCTTTGGACACCTTAACTCCATATGTCGTCCCATTTCTCTATAAATAGGAATTCTATTGCTTTATTTTCCAAATCATTTTCCATCCACGTAGTTCAAATCTAAAAATAGATTTCTCCATCTACAACCTCTCCAATATCCCTAAGTGCCACCTATTATCTATTCTTAAATTATCATAAGAATTCTACCAACTATCTTGTAACTTTTTGTGAAACTCTACTAATTGTTACATGTCCTACCCCATTTATGTGTTATAAATCCTCATGGTATGGAAATTATTCTCGTGTTAGAATACCTCTGAGAGGGAGAAATCTAAATTTTACATGGCATCATACTTGTTGGATGTCTTATGTCGCGATGCGAGTTTGAGGGAATGAGATGGAGATGGAGTTCCAATCAGGACATTCCACATGTACATATCTATTGTAGAAACTTATGGGATACATGATATAGAGTGATGTATGACCGAATTACTAAACATTTCATTTCAAGAATATATCAAAACAAATTTGACACATAGCCTCCCTATATGTTAGATGGGGCCAGGAAATCCTTGCAATATATGGCATATTGTTTTACTCCTGGAGATTCTACATACATCGAGGTATTTGGTTCTTACAAGCCTACTCATCAATTACCTACATTTGTCACTAATAAAGTGGTACTACAATAAGTGGCACATCATCTTACTACAGGGTTGAAAATGTCATTGGTAAAATACAAGAAAGCTCTGTGGCCTAAGTTTCCTTTGTATATCAGGGCCTATTGTATTAAACATTTGAAGGATGCAGAAGTGGAAGCCCAAGATTTAGAACACTTCAGGTTTGGTGAGCTGATTTATCATTGGTACGATTCAAAAGTCATTACCACCAAGCATTGCAAATCAATCAATTATAATTGTGCATATGCTTCAATTGTTGGTGAAGATGAAGATAAAGTAAATAAATTTTTCAATGCTACCAAATCCTTGGAATAATCTCAAGGGATTGGGACCTCCCAACCTTGAGATAACCTTGAACACTCATATGGAGACTCATAGAAAGCATGAATTTAGAGGACAAGCGAGTTTCACTAAAGAGAAAGTAGGAGAAATAAGCCAAGAAGGAGAGAATGAAGAAACAAAGAGCCAATTGGGAAGCCAAGAAAAAAACTAAAGAGAAGGAAAAGAAGAAGCAAGTCGAAGAAGAAGCGAGGGAAAGGCAGGAGGTCCAAGAGAGATTAGATGCAATGAAGCAAGAGACTTCTCAAACCAACTTGAAATCTACAAAAGAAGAAATTGCACATCATGTTGTAGGACTAAAAAAATTTCACACGAAACTCTCTATGCTATCATATCGGATATAGTTAGACATGAGTATTCTATTGTTGGATGTTACAGAATTCCTAATAAGATTCGAAAGTGAATTGTCAAGTAAAATCCATCACTTCCAAATACAAAGCTTCGTCTCGTACTTGACACACGATTTGCACGTTGAGGCCCCTAATATGGCCATCATGAGTTTAGTTCCATGAAGGAACTTTGCCTTTTGTTATTTATTTGTAATTTGCAAATAAAGTTATTCTTAAATTAAAAATAGGATTTAGAAATTAAAAGTCATTTAAAAAATTAAAAGGCTTGTGGAAGGCGGAGAGACATAATGGAAGTTGAAAGGTCATAGGAGGTAAAGAGTCACCTCATTACCCTCATGAGTAAGTAGAAGGGGACTTTAGTTTTGGACTCCATTTGAGCATCTTGTTTAGGAAAGCTTGTACATCCTTTTGATAAATCAAGTTATAACTTAGTACTTCCACTATCGGATTTCATGGATGTTTCATGTAATGGTGCATTGGAAATTTCAACATAATATTGAGAATCTCATTGAGCCAAGGCAATAATTTCATGCATGTATTGTTGAGTATTGTGGGACTTTTCTCATGGTGATTCGATGGTATGTGTCTGTGTTTCCATGTGTTAAGGTTAATGAACAATGAAATGTTCCTTAGAATCTTAATATTGGATATTTAGTACATTAATGTTGATTAGAAATTACATTACCTTCAATCCATCAAAATTCAATTAAATAAATTTGTTCTCATCAACATGGGATAAGAATTATTCTCTCTATGATTTACAATAATGGGATCTTGGTGCATAAGATAGAATTTTGGCTTATTTCCATTATATTTCTTGAGACCTTGTTAGCATTGAATTTATTTTGAATGTAAGTATAATACTCAACATTGAGTTTATTGTTATTGCTGATGTTTTTTTATGCCTAATTGTAAGTAAATTAGTCATTTCCACTAATGAGTCAAACGATCTTAAATCCTCATCTATAAGTGTTGTGAATTTTAAGGATAACAATGGAAATACAAAATTACATGTAGTATCCTATAGTGGCTATTAAGTTGTTGAAAATCAACTTGATCATTTTCCATCTATCCTACTCTTAATAGTGATTGGAACAATAGCATGCATTTGGTAGTTGGGGATTTGAATCTTGTGACTTCAAGAGTCTGAAAAAGACATTGAAGTCATTAGGAGCTTCAATTAATCTAAAACCCTAAATTTGTAAAACATTATTGACTACAAGAAAAGGGATAGAAGAATTGTATTGCATGCAAGGAGTGTCTACTATGAGGGATGTGTGTGCGCATATGTGTAAGTGGTATTTTTCCTTTTTACATTTATATTTTAAGTAATTTAATTTTTTTTAATTTACAAGCATTGATGTGACACATCTTGTACATATCAAATTACTAATTTTTTTATATTATATTGTGAGTTACCATCGTATAATTTATGCCCGATATACACATTAAACATGCAAGCGTAATAATTTTACATGATACATGCATAACAGTAAAGACATCACACAACATATTCATTAAAAAACATGTAATACATATAAATTACTCATAAATAACCACATTAAGAAATAAAAAAGTATAAGAATGATCATATTAAAAAATCACCAACTAACTATTGACTAAGGACATCACTCGTAGCTTTAGGAATTGTTGTTCCAGTCTGTCAACAACATGCCACTCTCGAGCTAGTGCTATGACACTTTGAGGAATAACATGAACACTTTATCTCTTAGCCCAAATATCTTTGGTACACAATTTCTTTACTAATTCATTGAACCCAATTGCCATCTCTCCTTTCCCCGTTAGTTTGCGCAACCCAAGAGGGAGATTCCCATATTTTCAATTGCTCAAACTATCTCACCTCTTATAGGGCTCCAATGTAGGATGGCAAGGAAATTATCTATCTTGGGATACAAGTTGTCTAATAGCAAGTTACACAACATTTTGGAACACAATTTTGCATACATTATAAGTTTCACACTCTCTCATTTTACTCCAATCCCCAAAAGCTAGACTTTAGGACAGCAATTCAAATGGACAAGAATGGGCATATGATCCTCTCAACTCATGAAACGCAAAATTTAATAAGAATCCTTCAAACTTGACACTTGGCATTAGAAGAAATCCTCCCAACTACCTTGACAATCTCAAGGTTGATTTGCCTTTTTTAATGAATAGTGGTAAGTGTACTTTGGTCAATGGTAAAATCAAACAAAATTTAAAGGTAGCCTAGGATAGGCAAAATAATTATGTAGACCAGGGAAAAATAGAAGATAATTTCACATGGGCAATAGTGTTTATGAAAGTAAGACTAATTTTTTTCTCGTAGAGCGCTGCAACAAGTTGGTAGCTAGATTTTGTGGATCATTTGAGATATTATGCTAAATAGAACCAATTGCATATAAACTTGGAAACACCCATAAATCCAATTTTTTACTCTTGTAATTAGTGAGAAACCCCTCAATTCACCTAATAACTCTTTTAATTAATTTAAAAAATAAAATATGCTCATACTCCAAGATCCAAAATTCCTAAATACAAAACTTTATTACTTTTGTATTTTATTTAAGAAGTATCATCTAATCTAAAGAATATTAATGGACATCTTCATCATGTCCATTATATCACCCTGATCGGGGTGGGGAATTGAACCAATGTCTTCACATCAAAGAGTGCCCTAACATAGCACCCGTTCACTAAATATCCAAGACCCCGTGGACTAAAGAATATTAATCTTATTCATACTCAAAGATCCCTAAATAAAAGGCTCTTAAAACCTTTTCTATCCATATCACCTTTGTATTTTGTTTAAGGCTCTTAAAACCTATACTATGCGGAAAATTTGCCCGCATGATAAAAAATGGTCGGAATCCAACAATTTTTGTTTCCAAAAATTTGAGAGTAGCAGTGTTTAAATCGTGTTTTTTATGGTGGAAATGGATTCAACACCATAAAAAAACCCTAGAGCACCCAAAATTTGTTGGAATTTATCAAAATCTTGCGGAAATTTCTATGGTTTTCCATACAAATTTAAAACCTTGTTAGATGACGAATAAAACATATCACAGAGAAGAGAGATTTTCCATCCCTAATTATTGTCTTAAATGACATCCAATTTTATGACAATAGTCAATCATTCTAATTATGATTTTGAAATATCCCCTGACCGGGGTGCCATGTGGCGAGGAGTGGAGAGAGGCATGGCGTTTGTACGCAACTGCCAATGTTGAGATTCAACAAGATAATAAACTTAGTGAAAAGAGTTGCCTTCACTAAGTGGGCCCGCAGGCTATATTTGGCGCAAGTCTATTTTTAGACATGATGATCATATTTCAGAAGTTGCAAGATGCTATTTGTGGATGGTTGATCAAGTTGGAAAAATAGATGAAATTATATTTTTAGAATATTGGGCGAAGTCTATTTATAGATCGTTGATCTAAAAATATATGCATGTCGATTATTATTAGCTCTTAATAATAATCAGACACTAAACAACAACTGATTCTCTTGGAGCACTTCAGTTCAGTGCATAGATGTGGCACATCAGTGGACTGAGGGAATTACGCAATTCCCAAGGGTTTACTGGAGCTAATGCATGGAGGACTCAGTTAGAACTCAAGGGGCAGAGTTATGACACAGTTGGAAGAAGTAGTTATGGAGTTGTATTGAGTTTAACTCAGTTAGACTCAGTTGAGCTAGTTGTATATAGTCTAACTGAATGATACACTAGTGAGAGTGGAGTGAATTAATTAGTTAATTAATTCACAAATAATAACTCATTAATCAACTGAACAATATAGCAGTTAACTATAGTGCATGGCAGTTTCAGTGGAGACCCAGTGGAGAGATAGGTGAAAGGGAAAGATAGACTATCTGTTGTGACTATAGTGATGCATTGATTGCATCACATACACATTGGAGTTGCCAATGAGAATTGCGCAGTCAAGGCAAGAGTAATTCGAATTCATTCAGAGCTATTCTTCAGCAGGGATTGCGCAGTGGAGGTAGGCTAACAGGAGGCAAAGATCGATGCATGGATTTGCAAGATTGGTCCTGATTAGTGTATGATGATTATACTGTATTGAGGGCTTGTGATAAGCTTTGTATGAGATTGTCATATGATCTCCATGTTACATAATATATAGTTGGGGTTTTCAGCTTCAGGCTTTCCAGGTTAAAAACTGTGTTATGTGCGATTGATTATTTTTGTTTATGCTTCACATGTGTGTGCAATTAATTTTTCCACAAAAGATTAACAAGTGGAATAGATTCAGTATCTTGCATAAAGTTAAATAGTGTGAGATCAGGTGGATCTAGGACATATGCATGCTTAGTGCATATAATTTCTACAACCAAATCCACAGCGAAAATGATGTGCGCTGATAGTGGAGGGTGGCTCCACCCACGAAGATTAATGACCACATTTAAGAATTATGCCGAACAACCAGGCACATCAGGGGGCTTGTCAGAAGGCTCTAGGGGAAAGTGCCGACGTGGGAGGTGGAGGATTGATATTAACATTCCTTCTGTCGGTTTATGGAGTAAGAGAGTCGGTGGAGCACAAAGCATCAAGAGGCAGTTAGGAGATCAGTGGCAAGCTCTGTCAACTTCAATGTGTTGTTTGCGAGGGTATGTATTGAATTTTCCTCTTACCTATGTGATGAAGATTGTATCTAGTCCTCCGTCCATGTTTAACAAGGCTATCAATGAGGCCATTATGGATTTTTCTACTTTGGTTATGGTTCATTTGTATTACTCGTCCCTTCTGCAATTTGCGGTCAGGGCTATTGCCCGGGGTAACCTGGGTTTTATAGATTTTTATGTCTCTTTGCATCTTGATTGTGGGGTTCTGGTGAGTACTATGGACAGTCAACTTCCTGAGGAGGTGGTATTGGAATACCACCACCCTCATAACTTGGAAGCCTATGTTATTATTGCATGTTCGCATTTTTCCAATTTTTATCTTTCTGTTTCCCTTGCATGGATGTATTGCATTGAGTTATCTTTGTCCGTTGCCCCAGCCTGTTATATCAAAGAAATTGCATGGGGTGGTGATGGACTTGCATGTCCCTCTTCGCCCCTGGACTACTTTTTCCCCAGCTTTCTCTAACATCCTTCGTACTTCTGCCCTTTGAACGCCAATGTAGCTAATCATACCTGAATTTCGTATAACCACCTTCATATTGATCTTTCTGGTAGTCGAAATCTTTGGGAAATTGACTGTATGTCCTATAATGATATCTTTGTGGGTGGTGGTTTGATAACGTATGGCTGCAATGGTTCGGGTAGAAGGGATGTCAACACTCTCGCTAAAACTATTGGTCATGTTTTCATAATGTTCCAAAGTCTAATTTTCGGCCTAGTAGAGGCTAATTTTTGTTCTTTCATCTGGGTTTGTCAGGGAATTGATGTCTGTCATGAAGTTGTTCTACAGAGAATGAGGGGCGTTTTCTATGTAGTTGGGGTTAGACATGGGGTTATGTTGCGTTTGCTCTATAATTTTATGTTTTCAGTTAATAATTGGAAGGGTTGGAATACCAATAACTGGAAGGTTGTGTCCTATCCGGATGTTATGGGGTCGCCAATCGTGAAAGATACTATTTCTCCTGGCATGGTTGTTAGGAATGTGTTGGCTCCTAGACAGCACCATATTCTCGTGATTTGTCTTTGTAACTTTCATATTGTCATGTTGTGTGCTACTGCAGGTCTTCCTATCAATTCTCACCTACACAGATATTTGCTGGAAGACCGAGTCCTTAATAAAATGGTAAAAGCTCAGTGTGCCAAGAAGAAAGGAAAAGCCAAGGGGAAGGAAAAAGTTGGAACAACTAGACGAGGACGGAATTCGAGCAAAGAGATAATGGAGAACCTATTTCAAGCTTACTCTGATGGTACTCCCAACCATGTCAAATCCTTGATCTCTGGTTGGGAACAATATGTTAGGGCGAAAGAGGAATAAGAACTGGTCGAGGAAGATATGGACTCGATTTTAACAAATCCGGGTAATACCCATAGCAGACTGTCTCTATTCCAACAGTCAATTCCTATCTACTAGACCTTGAAATGTTTATTGGTGAAGGCGATTGTCATAGTCCAAGAGATTGAGGGAGACCCGTAGGCAGCCTCAATTTTGGCGAAAATTCACAAAGATATCCAGGAGATCCATTTACAACAGCACCACCAAAACGTCTGTCTCGGACATATCAATAGACCGCTGCAAAGTATGCATAAGGTTGATAAGCTAGGATCGAGTGTCAAAGACTCGACACCCACTAAATCTTGTGAGAACTGAATTCTCTGAATTTCTTTTTTTGCAATGAATACGGATAGCATTTACTTTTTCTATATGTTTATGTATGTTAAGATAGATAATAAACCCTTAAATATAATAAGAGACCACTTTAAGATTTACAAGTTTTGGATGACCTATAACTTTTAAGACGGCCAACAGATCTAGTTTCCTACAGACAAATTGAGATTAGAAATTGTATATTTTGATGTAACTTGCATTTTAGTTTTATGAAATGAATAAAGAAGAAGTTGTATATTTTGATGTAACTTGCATTTTAGTTTTATGAAATGAATAAAGAATAAAAAGAGACAAGTTTACAAAATAAAAATTATGATTATGAAATATAAATCTCCCTGGTATAGTTCCAAATTCTACTACCATGCTCCCTTCCTCTTAGCGATTAGATAGTTTCTGAAATCCAAATTGTGGCAGAGTCAAAACAAATTAACTCACAGTTCCTAGATAATGGAGTTTCAATTCAACACCATCGTAATGTTTTCATCCCATCTTTAACAAGCATGAGTACCTTTCATACTCACAAGGAAAACTGCTCATGGTCCCTCGTCTCCTCTAAAACTTCCCCTATCACCATTAACGAAAATATTTGTCCCTCGAAACTTCCCCTATCACCATTAACGAAAATATTTTGCAGGATGCCGCGGAGAAACTTCCTTCGTGGATGCCCAAGTGGAAGGGAATTGTGGCAATAAATGGTGCAATAGTTGTGTTGATCGCTGTCGTGGGTTTCTGTTTGGGAAGTTGGGCGACTGTATCCAATATCATAAAGCAACTGCACAGTTTTGGACTTTTTGAGAAATGTTATCAATGCACTGCGCTATGAAAGGAAAGTAAACATAGTTGATCCATCTTAATTTTACTGAAATGGATTAATTTATAATACTTATTATTATTATAATAATTATTAGATATATTGAATTTATTAAAATATTTTTTAATATTTTATATGATATATTTATATTAAGAATTTTGCTTTGCGATTCATAAAATGTTTAATTTTTTTTTTGGTGATAATCACATTTAAGAATATTAATGAGTCAGTGTGGTTCATCATCACGATTAAATAAGAAATCTGATGAGTTGTTGAGTTAACCATTTTAAATAGATAGAAGAACACCCCAACTAACCATTGTAAAATGGTTATATATTACTATTATTATTATTTTATTAATTTATTACAAATTAATAGTAATATATGTTAATTTTCTTATTTGAGTCAAACTAACCATTTTACAATGACTAATTGGGGCATTCAAAAATTATTCTTGGATGTAATTATCACTAAAAGATTTTTTATACAATATATTTATATATTTTATTGATTTATTAAATTTATTAAAATATGTTTTAGTATTTTACCTAATATATTTATATATTTATCAAATTAAATATAATATAATTTAGTTAGATAATTAACATCTAATATTATTATAATTATTATCAAGTTTATTAAAATATTTTATATAAATTTGTCAAATAAAATATAATATATTTAGTTGGATAATTAATTTTAATATATATATATATATATATATGGAAAGTTAATTTTTAAAGTATATGTAGAAGTTTTACATAACAATATCATTCATAATGTTTGAAGTAAATATTATTTATTTTTTAAAATTGAGAAATAACATAAGTTGTGTGTTACTTGGGAATCCAAACCACCTTAGTAGCAAAACTAGTGTTTTTTCATGATTAAAAAAATTCAGGAAGTTTGTAGATATTAAAATTACAAAAAGGCTGTAAATGAAAAGCTAAAGTAAATTAAAAACCATCAAACAATCTTGGGGGAGTCTAACTCTTCTTGTGAAATTGGCTCTTTCCTCCTCCTTGGTCAGCAAATTGGGTCTAGAAGGAGGCCAAAGTGAGTCTCAATACTGTAAATATCCATCCAAGCCACACATGAGGCTATAGTTCATCAAGCACAAGGAGGATTTCCTCCTTAGCTTCATTACAAGAGAGTAAGACTCTCTTCAATGGCATCTTGAAGTTGCAATAGATATCCATTGTGTACATATATTCGCTAAAGCAACCACAAGTGTAAACAATGCACAATTTTACATATAATCTCAAATATTAATACACAACCTCGTTCACTTACAATTTATCTTTCATTGAGGCTTCTGCTCTCTGATTAGCTTTGAAGTTACCATAATCCTTATAATAAGTGACATCACACTGGCTGAAGGTTAGGGAGAGAAGCTCTCCCCAAAAGAAATAGCTATACAGAATAAACCAAGGAAACAACCAAAATTTAATGCCCTTGACACCCATTATTTTCAATAGACATGGTGTGTGAGAATCGAGGGCCATGAGTAGCCATAAACCCTCCCTGGATCAAAACATGTACCAAAGAAAAAAATTTCACTTGTACATTGACTAAGCCTCCCACCTCATGTAGAATGAATGATTAACCTAAAATTTAAGTAGGGTAATCAATTAGTTAACGATGTCTACAATCCTCCTCTGGCCATGATATTTGCAATATTAATTCCTATAACATGTAGCATAAACCATATCTACCCCAAAACCCACTTCTAATCTATTGTTATGTGTGATCATCACACTCGATTTTGTGAAATTATAGTGGTGTAATGTCACTGGAAACACGTCGGCATGTCCTCCTCCATTAAAGTTTGGTGGGACTACATCCATAAGCCCCCAATGTGGCTCCTAACTCACACACCATTGGGGAAAATATCATTCACAATGTTTTTTAACATATATTAGCCAATGTATTAGAATGAAACTTTAAAAGACATGGGGACATCTACTTACATGGTTAGGTAGGTTAATATATAAAAGAAAAAAGCCTACAAGTTACCAAACCTACCTAAGCTTCTATCCCATCTCATTTATTGGTAAGTGTGTGTAATTGGTAATATGGTCAAGTGATAGTGGTAATTAGCCTTCCCCTCGCTTCACTATGGAAAGGGTTACGGGTTATATACGTCCCCTTTTCTATGCCCCTTCCCCTATGTAGTTATCACACGGGGGGAAAGATCATAACAATTAGGATATTCTCTGGGTTCTCCTGCTTGAACCAACCCATCCAGAGATATACACATATATGAATACATATATGAAGACAGATAGGTCTCGTTGAGTGAACAAGAGTGGGCATGGGACTTATAAGCAGATAGAAGCGAGGGACCTACTTATAGCGGGAAGGTGCACGAACACTGAAAGCGGAGCAAAGGTCGCGTAGTTGGGAACCCGTTCTACCATTTCTTTTAAACCACTTTCTCTTCACCCTTCCCTCTCTACTCGGAACACGTGAGATAAGGTTTCATGTGTTTCCCATAGTTCCCAATTAGGATTTGAACTAGAGCGAAAAGTGAAAAAGGGATTAGAAAAGCATGATCAGGGGCCCGCCCGGAAAGAAGGTCGAGTGCATGAATGAAGGAGCGAGGACAATGAAATAAGGTTAAGTTGTCCAATCCAGATAGCAGATGTAGAAATTATATAACTAATGCGTTATATGTCTAAGATTCTCCTGATCACACACTATTTTAACTTCATGCACAATACAGAATCTATTCCACCATTGACCATCACATGCGGAAATTAACACAATTGCAATGCACACATGAAACCATAAAAATTCACACACATTAACACAGTGTTTTAACGGGAAAGCCTGAAGCTAAAAACCCCAACTATCTTTATATAATATATGTCATAAAGATCATGTAACAATCCTCATACAAATCTGATCATATCAAGCTCTCAGTACAATACAATCGCTACACACTAATCAGGTCCGATATAGCAAATCCATGCACCGATCTCTGCCACCTGCTAGCCTGCCTCTACTACGCAATCCCTGCTGAAGAATGGCTCTGAATGAACTTGAATTGGTCCAGCCTTTCTCACACAATCCTCATTGGCATCTTCACTGAGTGTTGGATGCAATCAATGCATCACTATAATCACAACTGATAGTCATCTTTCCCTTTCACCTATCTCTCCACTGGTCTCCACTGAAACGGTCCATGCACTGTAGTTAACTGATGTATTATTCAGTTGATTAATGATTTAATATTTAGTGAATTAATTAATAATTAATTCACACCACTCTCACTAGTGTATCAATCAATTAGACTAGATACAACTAGCTCAACTGTGTCTAATTGAGTTAAACTGAACACAACTCCACCAACTACTTCTACAACTCCACCAAACTCTGTCACATGAGTTCTAACTGAAGTCTCCATGCAATAGCTCCACTTAACCCTCAGGAATAGCGTAATTCCTTCTGTCAGCTCCTGTGCCACATCCGTGCACTTAACTGAAGTGCTCCAAGAGAATAAGATAATGTTTAGAGTCCAAATATTATTAAGAGCTAATAATATTCGACATATCTATTTTTAGACTGGCAATCTAAAAATAGATTCCGCCCAATATGTCTAAAAAAAGAAGTCCATCTATTTTTCCAACTTGACCAACCATCCACAAATAGCATCCTGCAACTCATAGAATATGATCAACATGTCTAAAAATAGACTTGCGCCAAAAATAGCCTGCGGGCCCACTTAGTGAAGGCAACTCTTTTCACTAAGCTCATCATCTTGTTGCGATCTCAACACTCCCTCTCAACAAGATAGGGATTATTTTCCACCCCGATCCTATCTCTATGGTATTCGAATTTGCTCCTAGTGAGCGCCTTTGTCAGAATATCAACATCCTGATCCTCCGTAGGAATGTAAGAAAGTAACATAATCTTCCGCTGCACACAATATCTGATATGATGATACTGGATGTCAATATGTTTAGATCTATCATGAAATACTGGATTAACCAAGAGTTTAATGCAACTATGATTATCACAATTGATCACAGTAGGCTCTAAGTGTGAACCGAACAACCTGACCAGGATCTTCCTCATCCATATAGCCTCGCATGCAGCCAAACTTGCTGCCATGTACTCGGCCTCCGCTGAACTGAGTGCCACGGAACTCTACTTTTTGTTGTACCAAGAAACTGTTGTAGACCTGATACTGAATATCCCTCTAGATGTGCTCTTTCTTTCCGTTGGGCTCCCTGCCCAATCTGCATCTGTGAAGCCATGCAGCTTCACCTCATTCGACTGTCTGTACCATAATCCATATCCCAATGTGCCTCTGAGATATCTCAATAAATGCTTGCCTACCTTCCAAAAGAGCTTGGTAGGCTTAACCATAGCTTAAGAAAGTTGGTTAACAACATAGCATATGTCCGGTCGTGTATTGACTAGATACATGAGCGAACCAACCAACTGTCGGTAAGCAGTGGCATCCACTACCTCTACCGATGTAGCATCCTCTTTCCTCCAACCACCAAGAAGAGGAGTGTCGATAGGCTTGCAGCCTTGCATGTTGAACTTCTCCATTATCTCTCGGGCATACTTGCCTTGAGACACAAATAGTCCACCCTTCTGCTGCCAAATTTCCAATCCCAGGAAATAATGAAGGAGGCCCAAGTCCTTCATCTCAAACTCCTTTACAAGATCAGCCTTGCATGAGAGTATCAACTGTTCATCACTTGTCAATATCAAATCATCTACATAAAGTACAATGATCAGAAACTTACCCTCCACCACAATCTGGTATAGGTTCGGATCCGCCTCACTCTTGGTGAATCCAAGACCGGTGAAATAATTGTCTATCCGTGTGTACCAAGCACGAGGTGCTTGTTTCAGCCCATACAACGCTCTTTTGAGCCTGCACACATGCAACTCGCTGTTGAAGATTTCGAAACCTTCAGGCTGCTCTATGTACACCTCCTCCTCAATGATTCCGTTGAGGAACGCAGTCTTCACATCCATCTGCTGAATGTGCCAACCCATCTGCGCTGAGAGAGCTAGGATGCTCCGTATGGAAGAATACCTTGTGACAGGTGTAAAGGTTTCTTCATAGTCGATCCCCTCAATTTGTGAGAAGCCTCGAGCAACAAATCTTGCCTTGTACTTCTCGACTCTCCCGTCAGTAGCTTGCTTCACTTTGTAGATCCATATCGAACCTACCACTGATTTCCCTTTCGGCCTTGGGACAATCTCCCATGCACTGTTTCTGACAATCGAATCATACTCTTCCACCATGGCATCTACCCATGCAGGGTCCTCCACAGCTTCCTCGAAAGAGGATGGCTCCGTCACGATACACTTTCTCATCAGAGCCATGTATCCAGTAAATCAGTCAGGTGACTGTCTTTGTCTGCGCTATGATGTAGGGACTCCTACATTCTGTGTTGCATCAAGATTCAGTCGCTCAGCTTCTATAGTGTGCTTCCTCCCTCTGATGTTTGGCGTTGCATGAGTGGTTTCTTCCACTCCATGAAACTCCTCATGTGGCTGATCCACATCCTGAGGCTCATCCTTAGGAACTAATAGCTCCTCATCTGCATGCAAGTGTAGCTCCCTCTCAAGAGAACACTTCATGGCTTTCTCCTCTTGAAATTTGATATCCCGTCGCACAACAGTCTTCCGACTGTCTGGAAAATATACACGATAGTTGTGGGTTGTTTCTGTGTACCCCACAAATATCCCAACCTCTGCTGTTGGCTCCAGCTTCTTTCTGGCATCCTTCGTCACATGAATGTAAACAAGTGAGCCAAAAATCTTTAAATGAGAAATATCAGGCTTCTTACCAGAAAACGCCTCTTTGAGTGTACTCATGCCAAGTACTCTATGAGGACAACGGTTTTGCACATAAACTACAGTGTTGCATGCCTCAGCCCACAAGTGTATGGGAAGGCCATGATCATGCAACATCACCCGTACAGCACCCACAATTGTTCAGTTCTTTCGCTCTGCGACCCCATTCTGTTGTGGGTTATGAGGTGGTATGAGCTCTCTTCAAATTCCTTCTACGCTGCAAAAGTCTTTGAATTCGCCAGAGATGAATTCACCACCATTATCGCTCCTAAGAGCCTTCACCTGCTTCCCCGAATCTTTCCCCAGCAGTGCCTTGAACTCACAGAACTTTGAGAATGTCTCGCTCTTCTTCTGCATGAAGAAGATCCAGCACGTACGAGAAAATTCATCAACAAATATCACATAATACATGTGCTTTACTGTCGAAGCTACTGAGAAAGGTCCACACACGTCTGTGTGAATTCTCTCAAGGATCATCGTGGCACGATTATCCTTCTGATGAAAGGTGGCTTTCACAAATTTTCCTAGAGTACATCCCTTGCACTGATCTGACTGTGCAAGTGTACCTTTGGGAAGCCCGGTAGAAATCTGCTGCAAAATTTTTAAAGCGCCATGGTCAAGATGGCCCAATATCATCTGCCACAATTCACCCTCATCTCGGCTCACCACTCCTTCTGCTTTGCCTGTCATTGCTGCGCAGCCATCTACCTGCAATTAATAAAGGTTCTTAACTCGAACCCCTATCCTCCGGGTTTCACCAGTTGCCTTACTGCACAGGAAATCCTTTCCCTCGCTAAAGACAACATCATATCCCTTATCTTCCAACATCACCACAGAGATCATATTATTCTTCAATCCTGGAACATGCAAGACATCCTTCAAGATGAAAGGTTTTCTAGAATCCCTCTCAAAGGAAATGGTCTTGATACCAGTCACACTGTATCTACCACCATTGTCCATCTCGATGTGCACTCCAAGATCCTTCTCATCCAGATCATTGAACAAATCTTTGTCTCCGGTCATATGGAAAGATGCACCATTGTCAATAAACCACACTGATCCCATCACACTTGAGACCAAGAATGCGATCAGCGAAAAATCCAGCTCAAACTACGAGGCTAAGGCCTCTCCAGCTGCAGATCCAGTAGCCTACTTATTTTTCTTCTTCTGTGGACAATTAGTGGTGTAATGTCCGTGTTGGTGACAGTGAAAGCACTTCACCTTGGACATGTCCTGCTTCTTTCCTTTCGCACCGGATTGAGAAGGATTTTTCTTTCCCTTCCCTTTCCTTGCTTTGGCATCCAAAGCGCAATTTTCTTCATCTTCATTCTTCGATGAAGATCCATCCCTGGTACTCCGCCTTATCTACTCCTGCACAAGATCCGACCAAAGTCCCTCCCATCCCGGCAGTTTCTCCTGACCATTGACAAAGTCCTCATAGGAATGCCAACTCTTCGGAAGCCCAAGGAGAGCCAAGCTCACAATTTCCTCTTCATCTACAGTAACCCCCACACTTCCCAGCTCATCCCTGCACTGGACAAACTTCGTGAGGTACTTGGGTATACTCTCGATTTTCTCCATTTTTATTTTCCTGAGTTTGTCTTTAAGCGCCAACTTCCTCTGGTCGCTTTTTCTTTGGAACAAGTCTGTCAAAGCTTTCCACATCAAGAATGGAGAAGCTTTACCATAAAGGCTGGACACTATGTGATCGTTAACACCTTCCAACAGAATCCTTCGACACTTTTCTGTCTTCTTTTGCCATGTTTCAAGTGCAGTAGCATCACTAGAAGCAGGTTTTGGAATTTCTGCATCTATGAACTCCTTCAAGCCATTATCCTCCAGCACCGCCTCCATCCTGTCCTTCCATGCAATATAATTAAATCTACCCTCAAGGGCATACTCCAATCGCAATCCGTTGAAAGACATCTCAACTTTGACACCAAGAAAACACTGTAGCAAATTCAAATTCCACCAGCACAAAACTCAACCGCTTCAATAATTTGCAATTGCTCCAATGATCAACTCTCTGATACCATGTAGAAATTATATAACTAATGCGTTATATGTCTAAGATTCTCCTGATCTCACACTATTTTAACTTCATGCACAATACAAAATCTATTCTACCATTGACCATCACATGTGGAAATTAACACAATTGCAATGCACACATGAAACCATAAAAATTCACACACATTAACACAGTGTTTTAATGGGAAAGCCTGAAGCTAAAAACCCCAAACATCTGTATATAATATATGTCATAGATATCATGTAACGATCCTCATACAAAGTTGATCATATCAAGCTCTCAGTATAATACAATCGCTACACACTAATCAGGTCCAATCTAGCAAATCCATGCACTGATCTCTGCCACCTGCTAGCCTGCCTCTACTGCGCAATCATTGCTGAAGAATGGATCTGAATGAACTCGAATTGGTCCAGCCTTGCTCACGCAATCCTCATTGGCATCTCCACTAAGTTTTGGATGCAATCAATGCATCACTATAGTCACAACTGATAGTCATCTTTCCCTTTCACCTATCTCTCCACTGGTCTCCACTGAAACTGTCCATGCACTGTAGTTAACTAATGTATTCTTCAGTTGATTAATGAGTTAATATTTAGTGAATTAATTATTAATTAATTCACACCACTCTCACTAGTGTATCAATCAGTTAGACTAGATACAACTAGCTCAACTGTGTCTAACTGAGTTAAATTGAACACAACTCCACCAACTACTTCTATAACTCCACCAAACTCTGTCACATGAGTTCTAACTGAAGTCCTCCATGCATTAGCTCCAGTAAACCCTCAGGAATAGCGTAATTCCTTCTGTCAGCTGTTGTGCCACATCTGTGCACTTAACCGAAGTGCTCCAAGAGAATAAGATAATGTTTAGAGTCCAAATATTATTAAGAGCTAATAATATTCGACATATCTATTTTTAGACTGGCAATCTAAAAATAGATTCCGCCCAATATGTCTAAAAATAGAAGTCCATCTATTTTTCCAACTTGACCAACCATCCACAAATAGCATCCTGAAACTCATAGAATATTATCGACATGTCTAAAAATAGACTTGCGCCAAAAATAGCCTGCGGGCCCACTTAGTGAAGGTGACTCTTTTCACTAAGCTCATCATCTTGTTTCAATGCCAACAACAGACACCTACCTCAGGCCCATGATGACCCATGCACTGCCTACCAACGCACATTCGCAAACAGGGTAAAAATCTGCCTTTGCTACTGCTATAGGTGAAACTTCAACATTAGCGTCTCTCAAATCTATTATGAAACTACTCACTTTTCAACTAGGTAAACTGATGCTACTTATGCTATTTCTACCCTTGCTTTTACTAGTTCTTAATCAACGGATGAAACCACTGCTTCTAACTCTGTAACTAGAGAATTTGTATCCAAGGAACAAGATATCGAATAAACCTCTCAAGTGCACCTTTACTTAATAATATATTGTATGTCCTCTACCTTATTTTGGGGTTCATTTTCCTTAAAAATGGTAAAGTGTTTTTTTCTGGGTGCCTTCCCACCGTATGTGTCTCCAACTATGTTTCTGGGTTGTCTGTGCATTGGTAGTTTTCAAGGCTTTGAGGTAGTTTTTAATTGTGTGCCCTATCTCGTAACACAACACTGAAAGGAAATATTCTCGTAATCAAGATTTTGAACCCACAAGTAATTTGTGTTGATCATATTTAGTTATGCTGGAAAATGATGCATCCATATGGCTGCAAATACCCAAATGTGCAAACCTAAGACTTGGTCTGCCCAAAACCCGAGGATAGGTTCATATATCTCTAAGAACCTTTAAAAACTCACTTTAATCTTTAAAAAAATCCATTTACGCAGAAGCTCCCTTATGCCAAATAATCCCGATTTATACGCGGAAACAGGTTTTGTGGGACCTCGGGTCACAACCCAAAAAAATCTTTCATATGTGCACTTTAACATTAATGCTTAAAATTACCTTATCACCTTTCTCAATACCAAAGTTCTTACCTTTAGTATTTTATCTCACATCGCAAAACTCACCATATCGCAAATCGCAAACATTAACTCATTGCAATTTCACAATCACATCGCTGATTTCCTCCGCAAACCTCGTCCATTGATATATACCCAGATCTAACGGTTCTCCTCCATATTCAGGTTTCAGCTCATCACAGATCGCATAAATTAACAAACTCTGCCCATCGCATATAACATATATTGCAATTTTTGCGATTTTGAAATTTCGCAAATCGCAGCAAATACCTTATCACATGTTGCACATTTGAAAAAATAGCAATAACAAGGTTTCTCTTATCATATGTGATATGCGATCGCATCGCATCGCAAGCCCCACTTCTTATCTCATCGCAAATTACAACAATTAACTTGCGATGACTTAACAATGAACATATAAATTGCCGATAATGATGTGCGATATTCCACTAGGATTGTGATTTAATCTGGACTGTCCATATCCCACTTCAGATATGTGATAAGATCTTGACCGTCAATCTCCGCTTCATCCCTACGATATGATCCTAACCATCCATCGCTCTCACTTCAATTCTATGATTTGATCTCCACCATCCGTCTTCAGTCTTCACGCTTCCTATAGATTTTAAAGGAAAATCATGGTTGGGCCTTCGGAAGAATGTAGTCGATTTCTCCTCTTGCTTGGAATCTCATAACGTAGAGATTATCAAAATTAATCACTGCGACTTCACTTCTTTGTCCAAGGCGTTAATTCCCTCTTGAGCTTTATTCTAGTTATTTAATCATATCCAAAAACTATCCCAATTACTGCAACACCTTTGCATGTTGTTCTCAATCTGATCCTCCTCGGACTCACCTACAACACCTGCATTAGGTGAAATACTCTAATTACACACACAATTGTATAATTCATTAACATATCAGGAAGTACCTCAACTCACTGCACCCACATAAACTCGGAATTGAGTTTTATATTCACAAACAAATATTTATAGTAATAAAACCTTCTCTCAGCCTGATTTTATTTAAAAATGGCCTTCTCTCATTCCTCTCTCTCTATGCTCGTAGGCTTACAATCAAATCTCCTCTATTACCTATCTAATAATATGGTCTCCCAATGCCTTTGAGGCTTACAAATATATACAAAGGGTTCTGCAACCAATTCTGGTTCAGATCCACAATTTGCTCAGCTAAATCCTAAAAATCCTCTAAGTCCACTTTTGATTCAACTAATTCCTAAGGATCCTCTCTAGTTCCACAAAATCATGAACTAATTTCTAATCTAAGATTTACAATATTTCAGAATCTCTCAATCCTAACCAATCAATCATGTTCTCCTACATTCGAGAGCATTTACAAATATGCCTCACAGTATTTAATTAAATCCTATTCTAAAGCTCTCACATAAAATCACTCAAAACATTGAAAATTACATTAATTAAATACTTGGGGAACCAACTCCCTTAAAAAACACAAGACCCCCTAGATTCTACTAAATGTACAAAATTTGTAACCATGATGCTCCTGCATCAGACTCCCAAGGTAGAAATTAATCATGATATCCATATCACGTGTCTTCAATTCTAATGGAATTCCTCCTGGATCCCAGACCTTAGTTTGTAATTTTTCTTTGGCCGCCTCTCTTTCTTTCTGTTGTTTTGTTACTACTATTGTTGTTTGATGTTGTTCTCCAGGTCTCCATATTTTATGCTTCATTTCCCCACTAGCTATTCTCTCACATTATTTTGTTGTCTTTTTCTTGCTGTTGTTGCTTTGCTTCCTTGCTGTTGTCTTCTTCTGAGACACCTTCCTCATAAACCTTATTATTATTTCAATCTCCATGTCGAGTTTATCTTCTAACTGGTACTTACTCTGCCAATTGTTGTTTCTTATTTTTTTAGCTTCTCCTACTTCAAATTCAACTATTATTCTCGATATTGCTCTAGATATTGTTGTAGATATTGCTATTTCTGCCATCCAAAATTCCGGAATATCCTTGATGATATCTCTCTCCTTCATTTGACTATTCTCTTGTGCCAAATATTCTTTAATCTTTGCAACAATACCTTCATCAAAACCTGTAATCATACACCAATTATCAGAATTAAAAATATAAGGCCTCATTGCCTTTTCCTTCTCTGGCAACATCTTAGTATCCTGCTCTAAGTTTTCCTCTAACTCCTTTGTCAACACATCAGTATGCTGATTTAAATTCTCCAAAGAGCTCACGAGACTGTCAGCTTGTCTCTCCTCCATATCATATGTTTCAAGGATGTCTCCCTACTCTAGTTCACAATCATGAACTCCTTCATCTGTAATTTCGATTTGTTGAGCTCTTATTACCACTCTTACATCCTTACCCTCTTCTTCATGATTTTCATTCATGACAATTTCTTTGTCTTCCTTCTTCAGCAATTCATCCTGAGTATATATCCTCTACTTTTCCAACTTTATTCTTTGAAGGTCTAACTTTCTATATAACTCAACAATTTCAATTGGAATAGAATTTAGAAACTTTACACAGTTTTCAATACCTTCACTTGTTGTTGACCAATTATCAAATGACCCTTCTCCCTCTGCTAAATCTACACACATGTATAAATCATTATGCTTAAAAATTCCAAACTCATTAGGAACAATAAATACCTTTTCTTCATCATGCTTTTAGCTACCCATATAACCCAAACTTCTTTTGCTTGCAACTCTAGCAGTATGCTGAAAATAAATATCTTCCTTCAACTGTGTATGATCTTCCTCATGAGACCTAACTGTCTCATCCTTCTTCTTTAAAACATAATTCAAATTCTATCTCTCTGCTTCCTCTTCTTTGACAATACCCAAAAAATTGTCCATCATTATATATTTCACCTACAAACATACACAAATTATCAATTTTAAAAACATAAGACCTTGTGGTCTCACTTGATGCTTCAGCCATAAGGTCTTTTTTATACTCTGAATCCTTCATATGATTCAGATCTTCTGTAATATTTTCCTCTGTCTCTTCATTACTTTCAGAATCAATGGGCCATGTTCTGGTTCACATACCAAAACTTTCTCCATATAGTCACTTATTCTAAGTAACTCTTCCTTCAATTGAGCATTCACTCTATGCTCCCGCTTCACTCATAACCTATGCCATTTTACTTTCCTTCTCATAAGCCAACCATACCTCTAGTCTTCATTATTCATTTGTAACATTTTCATCAATAACTCAAGATGGAAACTTATCTCAGCTTTCTCTTTGTCAATCTCTTCTTGACTCATCATCTCTATGCCTTTTACCTTGGCATATTTCTTCACTCTTCTTTTTTTATGTCTTTCCTTTGAACCTCTGCAATGACCCTCAGTGATCATCGGCTTCTCCTCCTTTTTGAACTTTATCTTTTTCACTTGTGAATTGCACTAAGCCTCTCTTTCTCAGCAAGTCTCCATACCTGCTGCAAATACCTCACCAAGCCTTCTCTCCTTTGAGCTCTGTCTTTTGGTAACACGAGTTCTCCTTCCCTGGAACCTCTATTGAGAAACTCCTTTGCTCCTTGGCTTATGCAATTCTACTTTCTTCTGGGAACACTCTTGTCCTCTCTATCCAACCTTCAGCTGGAACATTTAGGTTCTTTGCCACTTTTCTTTAGAGTATGCACTTTACTCTTCCTTCAAGAACGCAATTGGTCCTTCTTCTTACAACTCCTTTTGTTGTTCTTTTGTTGAGATATTCCTCCTTCAGTTTTTAATTTGAAATCTGCAAACACAATCCTCAAACCTAGAATTAATATAAAAACATACCATATTACCTCAATATCTTCTGTCACACTTTATCTTTGTGCACTGCTGCCTATCAGATTTAAAATATTATCCTTTCTTCCTTTACAAGCATAATCTCTTTTTTCTCTGCTACCAAATGTCTTTCGCATAAATAAACTCTGCAATCTTCATTTATAATAATTTTTCATTTAACCTGCTATAATACCAAAAATGATGCAACCATATGGTCGCAAATGCCCAAATGTGGAAATCTAAGAATTAGTCTTCCCAAAACCCAAGGATAGGTTCATATATCTCTAAGAACCTTTAAAAACTCACTTTAATCTTTAAAAAAATTCATTTATGCAGAAGCTCCCTTATGCCAAATAGTCCCGATTTATACGCGGAAATAGGTTTTTTGGGACCTCGGGTCACAACCCAAACCAATCTTTCATATGTGCACTTTAACATTAACGCTTGAACTTACCTTATCACCTTTCTCAATACCAAATTTCTTACCTTTTGCATTTTATCATACATCGCAAAACTCACCATATCGTAGATCGCTAACTTTAACTCATTGCAATTTCACAATTGAATCGTCGATCTCCTCCGCAAACCTCGTCCGTTGATCTATACCTAGATCTAACGGTTCTCCTCCATATTTGGGTTTCATCTCATCGCAGATCGCATAAATTAACAAACTTCTCCGATTGCATATAACATATATTGCAATTTTTGCGATTTTACGATTTCGCAAATCGCAACGAATACCTTATCACATGTCACACATTTTAAAAAATATCAATAACAAGGTTCCTCTTATCATATGTGATATGTGATCGCATCGCATCGCAAGCCCCACTTCTTATTGCATCACAACTTACAACAATTAACTTGCGATGACTTAACAATGAACATATAAATCGCCGATAGTGATGTGCGATATTCCACTGGGATTGCGATTTAATCTGGACTATCAATCTCCCACTTCAGATATGCGATAAGATATTGATTTTCAATCTCTACTTCATCTCTATGATATGACCCTAACTGTCCATCGCTCTCACTTCAATTCTGCGATTTGATCTCCACCGTCCGTCTTCAGTCTTCACGCTTCCTTTGGATTTTAAAGGAAAATCATGGTTGGGCCTTCGAAAGAATGCAGTCGATTTCTCCTCTTGGCTGGAATCTCATAACACAGAGATTCTAAAAATTAATCACTGCTACTTCTCTTCTTTTTTCAAGACGTTAATTCCCTCTTGAGCTTTATTCTGGTTATTTAATCGTATCCAAAAACTATCTCGACCGCTACAACACCTTTGCACAATGTTCTCAATCCGATCCTCCTCAGACTCACCTACAACACATGCATTAGGCGAAATATTCTGATGACACACACAATTTTATAATTCATTAACATATCAGGAAGTACCTCAACTCACTGCACCCACATAAACTTGAAATTCAGTTTTATATTCACAAACAAATATTTACAGTAATAAACCTTCTCTCGGCCTGATTTTCTTTAAAAATGGCCTTCTCTCTGTAGAAATTTGAATAATTTGTTGAATTATTCACCGAGATTATCCTGGTCACATACTATTTGAGCTTCATACATAACACATAATCTCTTCTACGCATTAATCATCACATGCGGAAATAAAAACAACAAGCGGTATTGAAAACATTCACATGCGCACATAGAAATTCAACACATATAACACAGTATGTATACCGGGGAAAGCTTACAGCTGAAAACCCCCTATTGTCTGTATATTATAATGAAGAAGAATCATGTAACAATCTCAGTACAATACTCCTCACAAGTACTCAGTACTGTCTCCAAAAGTTACACACAAACTAGCTCAGTTTTGAACAAGTCACAGGTTCAAAACTCCTCCACTGTTTGCCTGCCTCTACTACGCAATCCAAGATGAGAGAATGGATTGAATGAATTCGAATTCCCTTGGCTTTAACTGCGCAATCCTCATTGGCAATATCCTCCAATGATTGTGCAAATCTCATGCACACTATAGTCACAACTGATAGTAGACTCCACCCTTTCACCCACCTCTAACACTAGTCTCCACTGAACTGTCCATGCATTGCAGTTAACTGATGTGTTCTTTAGTTGATTTATGAGTTAATAATTAGTGAATTAATTAATAATTAATTCACACCACTCATCACTAGCGTATTTATCAGTTAGACTAAATACAACTAGTTCAACTAAGTTAAACCGAACACAACTCCACCAACTGTCTCATCAACTCCACCAAACTCTGCCACATGAGTTCTAACTGAAGTCAACCATGCAATAGCTCAACTAACCCATAGGAAATTCGAATTTCCTTCTGCTAGCTACATGTGCCACATCTGTAGCTTGAACTGAAGTGCTCCAAGAGGATAAGATAATGTTTATAGTCCAAATATTATTAAGGGTTAATAATATTTGACTGACCTATTTTTAGACAAACAGTCTAAAAATAGACTTCGACCTGTATGTCTAAAAATAGTTGTCCATCTATTTTTACCAACTTGACCAATCATCCAAGAATAGCATCCCGCAACTCCTAGACCATGCTCCATATGTCTAAAAATAGACTCTTCGACAAAAAATCACATGTGTGGTCCCCACCTAGTTTTGGTGATCACTTTCCAACTACGATTAGGAAAGATGTTTCAGGATGCCTCCTTCACTGTTTCTTGTTGCAATCTTCAACACTCCCTCTCAACAAGAAAGGATTGTATTTTCATGTGACATGCAACTCCATGCATTCGCCCTGCAACCTTCACAAGCGCCATGCAACTCCATGCATGCGACATGCAACTCCATGCATTCACCATGCACCCTTTGTATGCGCCATGCAAACTCACGCATGCACCATGCAACTCCATGCATGCGCCATGCACCCTTTGCATGCAACATCTCCGAAACTGAATAGGCTCCAAACAACTCAATCAATCTGATGCATCTATCATCAAAGTCTTCGACTTCTGCTGGTACCAACTGCACATGTCATCAAGAACCACTGCGCTGTTGAACTCTTGCACCCATGCACTCTGCACTTGCTGTCAACTCTGATCCGCGCTCCAGTATCCGACACTGTCACTTTGATCTGCCTGCATCAATCCAACTGATCATGCTACTGCTGCGCTATGGGCACCTCGTAGCCAGGTTCAATTCATGAGATCCACACCATCTCATGAATCCTGCCCAGAAATATCCTCTTGGGATTAATCATGCATGTCGCCCCACCTCTCACTTGGTGGTATAGCTGCATGCACTCCCTCTGCCCATCTGGCACGAAATTTCTCTGCATGAGTGGTTTCTTCCACTCCATGATCCTCATCTTGTGGCTGCTCCACATCCCGAGGTTCACTTTCACCTGCATGCAAAACTTGCTCCCTCTCAAGCATCAGTTGCATGTCTTTCTCCCGCTTCCCAACAGTAGGAAGCTCCGTAGACATCCCATCTACTTCAAGTCTGTAGAGATTCTTTGCCCGAATCCCAACCTTCTTGACTTGTCCCGTTGCCTTGTGCCAAAGGAAAACTTTCCCTTCTCTAAAGACAACTTCATACCCTTTATCCTCTAACATTGCGACTGAGATCAAATTCTTTGTTAAACCTGGTACATGCAATACATCTTGTAAAAGAATGAGTTTACCTGACTCCCTCTGAAAGGTTATGGTACCAATGTCGGTCGCATTGTATCGTCCACCGTCGCCCAACTCAACATGCATCTGGAGACCTTTCTCCACCAAGTCACTGAAAATATTTGCATCTCCCATCATGTGAAAGGAAGCGCCACTATCAAAATACCACCCTGATCCCAATGCACTAGACACCATGCATGCGATAAATGAGAAGTCCAACTCAAATTGCGAGGCAAGAGCCTCACCAGCTGCAGCTCCAGCAGCCTGCTTGTTCTTCTTCTTCTGTGGACAATTTGTGGCGTAATGTCCATGCTCGTGACAGTGAAAACACTTCACTTTGGACATGTCATGCTCTTTACCATCCGCACCGGATTGAGAAGCATTCTTCTTGCCCTTCCCCTTCCTTGCTTTGGCAGCCAAAGCGCAATATTCTTCATCAGATGCCTTTGATGAAGATCCATCCCTGGTACTCCGCCTTATCTCCTCTTGCACAAGATCAGACCACAGTCTTTCCCATCCTGGAAATTTCTCCCGACCATTGACACTGTCCTGATATGCATGCCAACTTTTCGGAAGCCCGAGGAGAGCCAAGCTCACCAGTTCCTCATCCTCCACACTAACTCCTACACTCCCAAGTTCATCCCTGCAGTGGACAAACTTTGTCAAGTATACCGGAATAGTGTCATTCTTATCCATCTTTATTTTCCTGAGTTTATCCTTCAGCGCCAACTTCCTTTGGTCACTCTTGATCTGGAACAATTCTGTCAAAGCTTTCCACATCAAGAATGGAGAAGCTTTACCATGCAGGCTGGATACTATGTGATCCTTCACGCCCTCCAACAGAATCCTTCGACACCTTGCTATCTTCTTTTGCCAAGCTTCAATCACAGCAGCATCCGTAGAAGTAGGCTTTGGAATTTCTTTCTCTATGAATTCCAACAGCCCATTGTCATCTAACACTGCCTCCATCCTGTCTTTCCATGCAATATAATTCGAGCTGCCTTCCAAGGCATACTCCAATCGCAATCCGACGAAAGACATCTTTGCTTTTGACACCAAGAAAACAATTCTGCAATTCGAATTCCAACAGCTCCAAACTCCACCGCTTCCAATCTAAAATTCGTGAGAACAAATTATTTCCAAATCAGAGGTTGACTGCATGGGCATTTACCAGACCTTTCACCTTCAAAGAAGGATGAATCCGGAGGCTACCTGGCCCGATTGCAAACTCTGCCTGAAGAAATAAAATGAAATCACTTTCTGAATAATAGATCTGATGATCAATATCGCTCTGATACCATGTATAAATTTGAATAATTTGCTGAATTATTCACCGAGATTATCCTGGTCACATACTATTTGAGCTTCATACATAACACATAATCTCTTTTACGCATTAATCATCACATGCGGAAATAAAAACAACAAGCGGTATTGAAAACATTCACATGCGCACATATAAATTCAACACATATAACACAGTATGTATACCGGGGAAAGCTTACAGCTGAAAACCCCCTACTGTCTGTATATTATAATGATGGATAACATGTAACAATCTCAGTACAATAATCCTCACAAGTACTCAGTACTGTCTCCAAAAGTTACACACAAACTAGCTCAGTTTTGAACAAGTCACGGGTTCAAAACTCCTCCACTGTTTGCCTGCCTCTACTGCGCAATCCAAGATGAGAGAATGGATTGGAATGAATTCAAATTCCCTTGGCTTTAACTACGCAATCCTCATTGGCAATCTCCTCCAATGATTGTGCAAATCTCATGCACACTATAGTCACAACTGATAGTAGACTCCACCCTTTCACCCACCTCTAACACTGGTCTCCACTGAACTGTCCATGCACTGCTGTTAAATGATGTGTTCTTTAGTTGAATAATGAGTTAATAATTAGTGAATTAATTAATAATTAATTCACACCACTCATCACTAGTGTATTTATCAGTTAGACTAAATACAACTAGTTCAACTAAGTTAAACCGAACACAACTCCACCAACTATCTCATCAACTTCACCAAACTCTACCACATGAGTTCTAATTGAAGTCAACCATGCAATAGCTCAACTAACCCCTAGGAATAGTGTAATTCCTTCTGTCAGCTGCATGTGCCACATCCAAGCATCAAACTGAAGTGCTCCAAGAGGATAAGATAATGTTTATAGTCTAAATATTATTAAGGGTTAATAATATTTGACTGACCTATTTTTAGACAGGCAGTCTAAAAATAGACTTCGACCTGTATGTCTAAAAATAGTTGTCCATCTATTTTTACCAACTTGACCAATCATCCAAGAATAGCATCCCGCAACTCCTAGACCATGCTCCATATGTCTAAAAATAGACTCTTCGACAAAAAATCACATGTGTGGTCCCCA
Source organism: Pinus albicaulis (assembly GCA_034641835.2). Lineage (NCBI taxonomy): Eukaryota > Viridiplantae > Streptophyta > Pinopsida > Pinales > Pinaceae > Pinus > Pinus albicaulis. The sequence continues at coordinate 641,091,253 of CM076573.1, read as the reverse complement.
CCTAGTTTTGGTGATCACTTTCGAACTACGATTAGGAAAGATGTTTCAGGATGCCTCCTTCACTATTTTTTGTTGCAATCTTCAACACTCTCATTCCTCTCTCTCTTTTCCCATAGGCTTACAATAAAATATCCTTTATTACCTACCTAAGAATATGGTCTCTCAATGCCTTTGAGGCTTACAAATATATACAAAAGGTTCTGCAACCAATTCTGGTTCAGATCCACAATTTGCTCAGCTAAATCCTAAAAATCCTCTTAGTCCACTTTTGATTCAACTAATTCCTAAGGATCCTCTCTAGTTCCACAAAATCATGAACTAATTTATAATCTAATATTTACAATATTTCAGAATCTCTCAATCCTCACCACAATCACTCATGTTCTCCTACATTCAAGAACATTTACAAATATGCCTCACAATATTTAATTAAATCCTATTCTAAAGTTCTCACATAAAATCACTCAAAACATTGAAAATTACATTAATTAAATACTTAGGGAATGACCTCCCTTAAAAAACACAAGACCCCCTAGATTCTACTAAATGTACAAAATTTGGATCCATGATGCTACTACATCAGAAAACCCTTATTGAAATCCATATCCAAACAGATACGAGCATATGTGGGGTTGAGATAAGATTATGTCTCAGGGCTGCAATGGAAGACTCCAATTGCATCTCCAATAACCTTACGCAAAGAGAGATTCCAGAGATGTAGCAATAGATTTGAAGTTTGACCCAAACTAGAGAAAAATAAAGTGCCATTGTAAGAGTAGGATCAAATAAGGGGGAACATGGTTGCATAAAAATCCCCATGCTACCCTAGGGGCCATTATTAAAAATAACATTCCTGTCATTTAATTTTTTGAACATCACACTAGTAAAAAATGATGAAATTAGTGACTAGGTGACTAAAAATGTTAGTCACTGCAATTATTTCAAGTGAATTATTACTAAATTTGAGCAATTTTAAGTGACCGAACTAAAAATGTTCAAGTGAATTACTACTAAATTTGAGAAGTTTTATAAAGTGACCGAACTAAAAATGACTAACTTAAACTACTAATTTAGTCTAGGAATAAAATATATGACTAGATAATAACTGACTAAACTAAAAACAACTAACTTAAATGACTAATTTAGTCTAGGGATAAAATATACGACTAGATAATAAGTGACTAAACTAAAAACGACTAACTCAAATGACTAATTTAGTCCAGGACTAAAATATATGACTTATTAAATAAGTGACAAAATTAAAAATGATTAACGAAAACAAACGCTATAGTCAAAGAATAAAAATATGGCCAACTAACTAGTGAAACAAGTATACGAGTTAGTAATTTATGCTAGTCATTTTTAATTGATTCTAAGGCATCTTTAGGTCTCGACTTGATATGTACGATTCATGTCTATATGATATCTCCAATGTGTATTATTTTTATTATGACCACTTAAGCATTGTATTATAAGTCTTGATGCTTGAGCTATATGTTTTAAGTTGAGTTATTCCATGGCATTTCATAATTTTACTCAGAGAAGTGTGTCATCTTGATGGTTTGGGTATATACTTGGTGATTTGAGTAGGTGCTACACATCGATATTATTATACCCCTTATTTTCCTTATTCAAATTTTATCCCATGTCTCTCTTAACAACACAGTGGAGGTATTCTAAACTATGGTTAGCTTCTAATAGGGTATTTTTGAGCTCTACGTGAAGTTCCCAGAAAATAATGGGCTACGTACAACTACTTGAGTTTATTGCTAAAATTATTCATAGATTTAAGGATATTTTCTACATCTTTAATGGTTATTAGATATTTTAGTTATTTGTAAACCTCATGTTCTCTTTCCCTCTTTATATGAACACACTTGCCTATATAAAAAAATGTCTTCTATAATTTTTATTAATAACCTTAAACCAACATTATCACTGGTAAACCTTCAACATCATTAAATATAATTTATATGTCAACCAACCTCCTTTTGCTCAAATAACAAAAAAATAAAATAGAAATAAAATAACAAACACAAGCTTAACTAAAACTGAGACAACAAACTTACCTAAAATGAAAACAACATAGAACAAAATTCCCATAGCAATTACCTCATAAAAAGTTACTACGTATTAACTAAAATGAGACAACATACAACATAATTCCCATATTTACTACGTATTAACTAAAATGGGACAACATACAACATAATTCCCATAGAAATTACCTCATAAAAAAATTACTACATATTAAAATATATTTCCCCTCAATTCTAAAATCCAAATTGACCAATTAAAATATAATTTCCCACTACTTTTCTTCCTTACCAGGTTGTTTGATACTCTTTCTCTTTGGTCATCATTTTCTAAATACTCGATGCACCTCAACTGGCAAATATTTGCAGTGATGGCAGTGTTAGAGAAGATGAAGAGCGTGCACCCTCACCTTGGTTTGAAGTATCGGGAGGGGGAAGATGCTCTGTTCTGTTGCCTGCAATGGTATGCTCTGTCTCGCTTGCCTACAATCATCCCTTGCTGTTGTTATAGACCAAGGGGTCTGAGAACTCTGCTCTCTGGTGGAGGAAGGTCACATATAGCCTCCGCAGACCTTTCATCACCTCCACGCAGCGCTTGATGTTGCGCCACCACATTTTGCTAAAACATGTGTTAAGGCCATCAATTTCCTTTCTCGTTTTCTCTACAAGCACCAGTCAACACATATTTCTACCATGTTTTCATTACTAGATCATCACATGTGCACTATCATTATTTACCTCACAATTGGTGGAAAATTTCCCATTGCAAATGATAAATAAATAGTCATTAAAAGGTCTACTGGATTGCAACTTTTAGGGGCAATGGTAGCTTCTGATATCCCATTATGTGGGTCATCTTGTGATTTTACAGTCTCTAAAGATGATCTCTGTAAATCCCTTCTTCTGAATGTAAGCTACAAAGTGAAGAATGTTGAAAATGGCAACAAGAAATAGTGAAGGAGGCCTCCTGAAACATCTTTCCTGATCCTAGTTGGAAAGTGATCACCTAAACTAGGTGGGGACCACACATGTGATTTTTGTCGAAAAGTCTATTTTTAGACTATGTCTATTTTTAGACATATGGATCATGTACCGAGCTGCAGTATGCTATTCGAGTGATTGGTCATGTTGGTAAAAATAGATGGACCTCTATTTTTAGACATTCGTGGTTTCTATTTTTAGACCGCCGTTGTAATAGTCACCAAATATTATTAGCCCTTAATAATATTTGGACTATAAACTTTATCTTATCCTCTTGGAGCACTTCAGTTTGAGCTACAGATGTGGCACATGCAGCTGGCAGAAGGAAATTCGAATTTCCTATGGGTTAGTTGAGCTATTGCATGGTTGACTTCAGTTAGACTCATGTGGCAGAGTTTTGGTGGAGTTGATTAAGGAGTTAATGGAGATTGTGTTCCGGTTAACTAGTTGAACTAGTTGTGATCAGTTTAACTGACGATTACACTAGAGATGAGTTGGGTGAATTAAATATTATTTAATTCACTGATTATTAACTCATTATTCAACTAAAGAACACATCAGTTAACTCAGTGCATGGACAGTTCAGTGAAAGACCAGTGGAAGAGGTAGATGAAAGGGTGAGACTGACATCAGTTGTACATTAGTTGTGCATGAGATTTGCACAATCAGTGGGATGATGATGCCAACGCTGTACCAACTAAGTGAATTCGAATTCCATTCAGCTATATTCACTTTTTGGATTGCGCAGTAGAGGCAGGCAGAGCAGCAGAAGGATTTGAACCTGTGACTAGTTTCAGATCTAGCTAGTCTTGTGTTCAGCATATGAGATAGTACTGAGTACTTGTGAGGAGTATTGTATTATGTATTGCTGAATGTTTCTCATCCATTATATGATACATATAGCTGGGGTTTTTCAGCTATAAGCTTTCCCCGTACATGCTGCGTTCTATGTGTGTGATTTGATGTTCTGTCGCTTTGTTTTTTATTCCGCATGTGACGATTAATGGTAGAAGCGATTATGTGTTATGCATGCAATTCGAATTGATGTATGATCAGGTTAATCGCAACGAATAAACTTCATTATTCAGAAAATTTCTACATGGTATCAGAGCTAAATTAATCGTCGAGATCTATTACGGTGATTGTTTATTATTTCCTCAGACAGAGCCTGCATGCGGGCCAGGTAGCCTCCGGAATATTCATCCTTCTTTGTAAGGTGAAAGATCTGGTGAATGCCCATGTAGTCAATCTCTGGTTTGGAAATAATTAGCTCTCAAGTGTAGATCGGAAGCGACTGAGTTATCAGCTGGTGGTGAAATTCGAGTTTGCAGATTTGTGTTCTTGGTGCCGCGGTGAAAATGTCTTTCATCGGTTTGCGACTAGAATATGCCTTGGAAGGCATTTCGAATTATGTTGCATGGAAGGACCGCATGGAGGCTGTATTAGATGATCATGGGCTTTTGGAATTCGTGGAGAAAGAGATTCCAAAGCCTACTTCTAATGATGCTGATGTTGTGGAAGCATGGCGAAAGAAACAAGCAAAATGTCGAAGGATCCTGTTGGAGGGTGTAAAGGATCACATTGTATCCAGTTTACACGGGAAGGCCTCTCCATATTTGATGTGGAAAGCTTTGACGGCTCTGTACCAAAGCAAGAGTGATCAGAGGAAGCTGGCGCTCAAAGATAGACTCAGGAACATCAAGTGTGAGAAGGGGGAAAGTATGCCGAAGTACCTCACGAGGTTCACCCAATGTCGGGATGAGCTGGGAAGTGTTGGTGTGACGGTGGTGGATGAGGATCTGGTGAGTTTGGCACTTCTTGGTTTGCCGAAGAGTTGGCATGCATATCAAGATAGTGTCAATGGTCGGAAAAAGTTGCCGGGATGGGAAAGACTGTGGTCTGATCTCGTGCAAGAGGAGATCCGGCGAAATACCAGAGATGGTTCTTCGTCAAAGGGAGTTGATGAAGAAGACTGCGCTTTGGCTGCCAAAGCAAGGAAGGGGAAGGGCAAGGAGAAGGCTTCTCAATCCGGTGCGGATGGTAAAGAGCGTGAAATGTCCAAAGTGAAGTGTTTTCACTGTCACGATCATGGACATTACGCCACGAATTGCCCCAAGAAGAAGAAGAACAAGCAGGCTGCTGGATCTGCAGCTGGTGAGGCTCTTGCCTCGCAATTTGAGCTGGACTTCTCATTGATCGCATGCATGTTGTCTATTGCATTGGGATCGAGGTGGTATATTGATAGTGGCGCTTCCTTTCACATGACGAGAGATGCAAATCTTTTCAGTGACTTGGTGGAGAAAGGTCTCCAGATGCATGTTGAGTTGGGCGACGGTGGACGATACAATGCGACCGGCATTGGTACCATAACCTTTCAGAGGGAGTCAGGTAAACTCATTCTTTTACAAGATGTATTTCATGTACCAGGTCTAACAAAGAATCTGATCTCAGTCGCAATGTTAGAGGATAAAGGGTATGAAGTTGTCTTCAGAGAAGGAAAAGTTTTCCTTCAGCACAAGGCAACGGGACAAGTCAAGAAGGTTGGGATTCGAGCAAAGAATCTCTACAGACTTGAAGTAGATGGGATGTCTACGGAGCTTCCTACTGTTGGGAAGCGGGAGGAAGACATGCAATTGAAGCTTGAGAGGGAGCGGGTTTTGCATGCAGGTGATAGTGAACCTCGGGATGTAGAGCAGCCACAAGAGGATCATGGAGTGGAAGAGACCACTCATGCAGAGAAATTTCATGCCAGACGGGCAGAGGGAGTGCATGCAGCTATACCACCAGGTATGAGGTGGGGCGACATGCATGAGTAATCCCATGAGGAGATTTCTAGGCAGATTCATGAGATGGTGTGGATCTCATGAGTTGAACCTGGCTACGAGGTGCCCACAACATGGTAGTAGCAAGATCAGTTGGAGTGATGCAGGCAGATCAAAGTGACAGTGTCGGATACTGGAGCGCGGATCAGAGTTGACAACAAATGCAAGAGTGCATGGGTGCAAGAGTTCAACAGCGCAGTAGTTCCTGATGACATGTGCAGTTGGTACCAGCAGAAGTCGAAGACTTTGATGATAGATGCTAGATGCATCAAGAGTGATTGAGTTGTTTGGAGCCTATTCAGTTTCAGAGGAGTTGCAGAGCAGATGCATGAGTTTGCATGGTGCATGCAAAGGGTGCATGGCATATGCATGGAGTTTCATGGTGCATGCATGAGTTTGCATGGCACATGCAAAGGGTGCATGGCGAATGCATGGAGTTGCATGTCGCATGCATGGAGTTGCATGGCGCTTGTGAAGGTTGCAGGGCGAATGCATGGAGTTGCATGTCGCATGCAATGACAATCCTTTCTTGTTGAGAAGGAGTGTTGAAAATGGCAACAAGAAACAGTGAAGGAGGCCTCCTGAAACATCTTTCCTGATCCTAGTTGGAAAGTGATCACCTAAACTAGGTGGGGACCACACATGTGATTTTTTTGTCGAAAAGTCTATTTTTAGACATATGGATCATGTACCGGGAGCTGCAGTATGCTATTCTTGGAGGATTGGTCATGTTGGTAAAAATAGATGGACCTCTATTTTTAGACATTCAGGTGGTTTCTATTTTTAGACTGCCGGGCTAAAAATAGAACAGTTAAATATTATTTACCCTTAATAATATTTGGACTATAAACTTCAGTTTATCCTCTTGGAGCACTTCAGTTTGACCCCCGGAGGTGGGGCATGCAGCTGACATAAGGAAATTCGAATTTCCTATGGGTTAGTTGAGCTATTGCATGGTTGACTTCAGTTAGACTCATGTGGCAGAGTTTTGGTGGAGTTGATTGAGGAGTTAATGGAGATTGTGTTCCGGTTAACTAGTTGAACTAGTTGTGATCAGTTTAACTCACGATTACACTAGAGATGAGTTGGGTGAATTAAATATTATTTAATTCACTAATTATTAACTCATTATTCAACTAAAGAACACATCAGTTAACTCAGTGCATGGACAGTTCAGTGAAAGACCAGTGGAAGAGGTAGATGAAAGGGTGAGACTAACAGCAGTTGTACATTAGTTGTGCATGAGATTTGCACAATCAGTGGGATGATGATGCCAATGATGATTGCGCTGTACCAACTAGGTGAATTCGAATTCCATTCAGCTATATTCACACTTTGGATTGCGCAGTAGAGGTAGGCAGAGCAGCAGAAGGATTTGAACCTGTGACTAGTTTCAGATCTAGCTAGTTTTGTGTTCAACGTATGAGATAGTACTGAGTACTTGTGAGGAGTATTGTATTATGTATTTCTGAATGTTTCTCATCCATTATATGATACATATAGCTGAGGGTTTTCAGCTATAAGCTTTCCCCGTACATGCTGCGTTCTATGTGTGTGATTTAATGTTCTGTCGCTTTGTTTTATTTTCCGCATGTGACGATTAATGGTAGAAGCGATTATGTGTTATGCATGCAATTCGAATTGATGTATGATCAGGTTAATCGCAGTGAATAAACTTCATTATTCAGCAAATTTCTACAAAGAACGTATATGAGGCAGCAGCAGAGCTACTTGGAATAATATTCAAATACATAGAAGAAAGAAAGCTAAACATAAATGAGCAGATGTTGCATGTACCTCTAAAACAGACTCTTTGACCACTTTTTAAAGATAGTTATTCTTGGAATTCTTAAGCATTAAATCACATTGCATTTTCCCCTATTTCTTGAGGGGTATGCTTCCATGGTTTTGGATCTTTTGGCATGAGCACAAGGTGTATTTAGGATCACTGCACTGAATATTCTCCTACGGAGGCCAGGTTTTGTTCCAAATATTCTTCTTTTTTATCAAAAGCATCCCTTCCTCAAGGTAAACATAATTTGCTTCAATTTTTTTTGGTTTGGTACTTATATTTTTGCAGCTGTAATGGCTTTGTAATTATAGATGATCAACCCTAACCCTACACTGACGTAATATTTTCAACTCTATAATCATTTATGCTAGTTGAAATTCCTTTATATTTCAACTGTAAAAATTAACTATTTTAGTGTTTAAATTCTGAAAAATTTATGTGTGAATAAATATATGTGTGACTTTATCCCTGTGGGATTGAACTCATGACCGCCAATTAGAAAAATTCTATAGACAGGCTTTTCCCAAACCTGACCCCCTATAATTTTTTATTACCTAGTGAGCGCTTTCTATGGGTTTTGGAAGCATATTTGTATATGTGTGTAGTCGAGCTTGCGACCACCAATTTCCATAGAGATGATTATTCATTGGAAAGGTTGACATAGTATTAATCTATTCAACAAGATTCCATTCTGGTCATATTCTGAGCCAACCCAATGACATGAGATGGAAGTGGATGAGTCCAGGTGCATATGTCAAGCAATTTTGGCAAAATTCTACTTGCCAAACCTAACACTTGAACCAAAGGATGTCTGTTCTATGCAGTTCAGAGTTATACCCTCAGTGCATGTTTCTCAAAGAACTATCAAAATTATACTTTGTGAACATGAATTAATCAACTGTGGTTTGCAAGCTAATAAGATGAGCATGAATTTTTAGTTTACTACACTAAGAGAAGGGAGGTGCAATCTATAGAATAGTATGGATCAGATGTGTGAAGGAGAAGGTTTAATGGTTGAAGCCTTGCTTGGGTATGAGAACCTCAGTCAAGGTGTAGGAAAGAATTATTGGGGTATGAGAATCAAGTTAGGTAAACCTGAAGGTATATGACAATCAGGTTATGAGTACCCCTTCAACATAGTGTGAATGTGAGCTTACCCTATGCGGTTATGCCTAGTGTGTTCACCCCCATGCTATGATTATGCCTAACCTAGCTATGTTTTGCAGGTCTCCACTCCTCAAAACCTATGAAACGCAATATTATCGTTGCCATTCATAAAGAATCTTAAATGTGTTGCTTACCTATATTAACCAAGTGTTTTCAATTGGAATGTGGATAACATTTACAAATCAAAATGGAAAAAAAATTTATAACATAAAAAATAAAATTAAATAAAACCACAATGTGTGTGTATTTCCCAAGGTAAACCTTGTGGGATTCCCCCATCTTCTATGGAATATTCAGATGGAGGGTGGCTCAACCACTAGTCACAATAGTGGTGGCTAGTGACCTAGTAGGAATCAACTGGACTTGAACCTTAGTTGGACTAGAACTAGAGACCTCACTATGAACTCAACCTTGAAAATGTTTGTTTGAAGCAATTGAGCTAACCACTAAGTTATATATGATGATGTTGTTGATGATGATGAATGTAAAACAATATATAATAATAATGAAGACTATCATATATCTATCTTCTATGTTACACGAGTACCGCTCCCAACCCCTGGAGATCACGTACCTCAAGCTCTGATGCTCTTGGGAGCTGGTACAAAACGCTCCAAGTAAAAGGGGAGATTCTTCAGGTATGTGGTAGATTTTTGGGAGCTTGGCGGTGAGATATTTCGAGGCGTGCGAATCGGGGACGTCGATCTAGAGTGTGTGGTAGCTCCGCTCCTAGTGTGGGCTTCTCCCCATATGCACGCAATTAATTCCCAAATGGAGCCGAGCATCGGATCGCTGGTGGCGATGGGAGGCAACCCCAAGTGGTTCCATTCCCCTTCTCCAAACACATTGAAAGCCACACCACGTCACCAATCAAGCTGTCGAGTAAGAGGGTCATCTTCCTGAAGGTCGAAACCGACGTAATGGTGAAGAGCCACTTGAGCATCGCATTGTGCCCGCATCTGGTGAGCAATATAAGGGATTTTTCTAGAGTTTGCTTGATTTCTTTTGCGATTCAACCCGTGGGCCTCTCGTACATGACCCCTGCAACTTGCGTGGCTTGGTGCAACAAGGAGGCTAATTTGTCTGTCCGGATCTTCACCTCAAGGCATTCCTGCATGAAGGAATGAGCTTCTTTGGCCAATTTGGACAGCTCATTCGCTAACTGGATGTTTTTACTTTATAGCGAGAAAACATTTAGTTCCTCGTGTTTTTTCTTTCGAAGTGACTTGGGGCAATGGATTTCAAGTCTAGTTTCTATTTTCCTTGACTTGAGTTGTCTTCTTCCTTCTATCTTTTATCTATCTTGTTCATTCCTTTTTAAAAGGTAGCAAAGGGATTTTCTAGATCCTAGTTGGCAATGAAATTTCTGCCATTGTTGGTGGATTCTTTCTTCCCATGCAAAAGTTTCCTTTAAAGTTTCTTTTGCTATAGAGGGAAGCTCAACGGGACACTTTTCCACCTCTTGCTTGGAATCTAAAGTGCTTGGAGAGGGGTTAAGATCAGCTGCATTAAGCTTGTTCTGCTGCAAAGGAAATATCAATGGGACACTTTGGCACCTCTTTCTTGGAATCTGTAACTGCTTGGAATATTTAAGATCAGTTGGACTTGCTCATTAGGATGTTGTATTTTTTTAAGAAGAACTGGAAGTCTCACTTTTGGTTTTTTTCTAGTATGAGACTCCTACATGCTGAAATGGGGGATTTGGAGGCTTAACTGTCACCTTCTTTTCCTTTTGTTGGGTTTGTATTTTTTACTAGTTTTTCTAGTTTGGACATGGAAAAACAAGGTGACAATGTTTGAGGCAACTTCTACACTTGAAAGAAATTTTTGGAGTCTAGACTCTAGAGGTTGCTCCTATATGTAATTCATAATTTGTAGTTGTATTGAGTTTGGAAAGGGTTTGTTTAGGTCCAATTCCATACACAACCTTGCAGTATGCAATTATTGTGGATGACATTAAGAGTTTGTGTTAATTTTAGTTAACGATGGTATGTTCTATGCTTAGAGAAATTTACTTCAATCTTTCTTATTAGCCCAATTCATTTTCTTGTTTATAAATCACAATAACATTGATAGTAAATGTTGATAGAACATAAATAAAAAGCCACAAGACCAGCCAAGACAAGAGGACACAATTATTTGGCGAATGCCAGGGAAAAACCCCAATGTGGGGATAACCCTTTGATCAACTCTTATTATTATTCTTCAAATTCAGTAGAGAGAGAAAGTACACTTTACAATAGTCAACAGGATGCCCTAGCTAGCAAATCAATGCTGGTCAAACCAAAAATATGCCTCTTAATGGAGCTCGTTGTGTTGGAATCGTCTTTCCAAGCACTATCATCCTCATCCATCACATGTTGAAAATCCATCACAATTTTGGCCCAAATCACGAGGGGTGAAAAACCCCCAAGATTGGATCTCAAGCCCACAAGCCCATTTGTGGCACTTTGACCTCCAACACTTGAACACTAGGGCTTGGAGTACCTCCCAAGCTACACAAAAATAAACACTCCCTCTTAGCGAGGGAGGTACTTCCAATATTAGGAAGTAACCATCATCATCAGGCGATGACACAACCCATATGGAATCCATCACTACAACATTCCCTATATATGAATCTGATAATCTCGGTAGTACCTTTGCCTCATCATCCTGAACCTAAAGATCCCAAACCTCCATAAGGTTGCTCCCTCTGAGGCTAGACTCCCTTTAAGCTTACACAATCTCCACTCGCTCAGTCGTGTAAGCACTCATCCTCCTCGATCAAATACCACTTGTGCAAATCCCACCAATATCGGACATGCAACACCATGATCTGACGAAGACTTTAGCCAGCCTGTAGTCCATCACATGAAGCCATCTCGATCATCCTGATCTCTTCAATGCCAAATAAACCCTCGAGTTGTCCCAACCAACCACGGCACATCAACAGAATTGCGCGACCAACAATCTATTGTACAACAAACTATTGTTCACCAGACGCACCACCAATCCACCAGAACTCCCAGCCCATCTAGCCATGTAATATATCAAGACCACATCTCCATGTCTTCAGCTGAACCCTCTGCTCCATGATCTAGACACCCACAATTGCTTCACAGTCCAAACTCTGATTCACTGACTTCCAAAGTAGCTCAGATACAATCTGATACCATGTTGAATTTCCGTGACCTTGGGTCTAGCATAGAGTATTAAAATATTTGACACTCCAAACCAAGAATCTCAACAAAACTAATTTTCACAACAGAATATAAACAACAGTAAATGACATATGCATAGAATATAAAATTTTTTTCAAATTTTCAACCCAACTTCGTTATATTAACAACATATAATACAATAGTCTAAGGCTCTCGTATCAGGGATAATGGCCCTCATACATCAACTACTAAAAGATACAAACAAGATAGTTTAACCATCTAGCTGTAGTGCAATCTCTCAGCCCTCTTGGTCGTACCCTGTACCTACCCGGTCCTTTAGCTCCCAATCTAGAGCTCCTACCTCGATCAATGCTCCAAGTCCATCTGGCCATTGAATCTCAGGTATGCAATCTTCTCTCTAGCTATGCCTCAGTCCATCAAGGTGACAACACTTCGAGACTCTTGTCGAGTTGTTCACAACTCTACTTGTGAACAACTCTCAATCTTCCCACTGCTACTCCTCAACTACTTAGGGACTTCAACCCACTATAGTCTTCCTGTGCTGCAAAAATCAAGACCAACATAGGGAACGAAGGGCTTCCACCTATCACTACAAGATTTCCATCTCCCACAATGAACACAGGCTAGGAGGAATACCCATTATCTGTTGTAGAAGTCCTTCTCCACACACAAGTCTCGAGCCCCACGATCCTACTCCTGGTTGGCCAAACCCTTGAGCTACACAATTTCCAGGCTTGCCATCACCTTTTTCCATCAAGGTGTTGCACTTTGGATCCAACATGGACACTATCACATTGTCCTAAAGCATACCATAAATGCCCAATCTCGTCCACACTTGGTCCTTTCTCACACTGCCCTCCAACAATCCACAAGAGACCAAGTCCATGTTGTAGCATTTGAACCTAGTTAGGGTATCCCCACACCTGGGAGACCCTTACACATGACTACCCACAAAATTCATCAAGCCGCCCTTTGCCTTGCAATAGAGGATATATTGCACAAATCTAGGCACCTCAATGTGTCCTCGCCTAGGACACCATCAAACCATCACAGAAAGGTCGATATGCAACATACCTTGTTGTTGTCCTCTTGCCTTCCGATCTAATGTGCCTGCTATCACCTTAGCTACTTGGTAGGCCTCCCAAAAATCCATGTGGGCTTCTCCAAACAACTCCTAAGGCCTCCTCAAGCAACCCATCAAACTGATCCACACAATAGTCATCACTTTGACCCAATACTTGACAAACTCTCACGCCAATTTTGTTGCCCAAACACTGTGGCAACTATCACTGGTTTAGGGCATCTAACCATGAGATCTGCCCCCTCCTCATTGACTTCCACATGATGCCCTATCACGATTTAAAACTGATCCACAAGTTAGGATCCAACATCTACAAGAATTCACTGAAATACATACTTTAAGCTCATTGTTTTGAGGTCTCCTTCACTACTGTAATCTAGGCCTGGTTAGGGCATCACATAGTCCCTTCTTCTAGCCTTCAATTCTGCCCAAAATTGATCTAGATGAAATTTGTTTCCCTTTGGAAGTACCTTCCTCCTAATTTTTGTTGTCATCGGCATGAACAAACCCTAACACTAGCCTACGTAGCTCTGTTTAGGTTGGTTTAGGTCTGCGGCCTTCCTACAATAGCCATCCAAGGATGCAATTGTCTCTTCCAACAGTCTAAACACCCTAACATACCCCAAAAACATACATAAATTCTCTCTTCTGCCTCGGCCCTCTAGCACAACAAATCAGCCTTCATAACAGTCACCAAGAGTGCCCTGAACTACCCTCTTCTCCACGCTGTCAGCCCTCTTATGCTTGTGGCCCAAAACGTAAGTTTTCTTCTCCTCCACGAGCTATCTCCTCGTGATGTGTTGCACACAATTGATGCCTAAAAAACAATTTCTCACCCTCCTTTTATAGACATAATGAGGGTCTTCAACGAATTATGAAGAGACACACCTATTGGAGTTATTTACATCAAGCCAACATGATTTGACAACCAATAATTAACTTGTCAACTTCAAAAATTAATTTCTCTCTAACAACAACTCAGAATCAGATGATTCTCATTGCGTTGGAATCGTCTCGCCGAGAACTATCATCTTCATCCATCACTTGTCGAAAATCCATCACATTTTTGGCCCAAATCACGATGGGTGCAAAACCCCCAAGCTCGAATCTCAAGCCCACAAACCCATTTGTGTGGCTTTGACCTCCAATCCTTGAACACTAGGGCTTGGAGTACCTCCCAAGCTATCCAAAAATCAACACTCATAACATGTAAAGTTGTTCCCTAATTTCAAGTTGGTCTCCACCATGTGCATCTGCAATCACAATCTCCCCAAATAACCAAAGTGATAAAGCAACAAAGGTTGGGAATTTCTCAAATTTTTTATCAAAATGTAGTGAGGGTTTTAAGGTGATGGATTTATAGCCACCATAGGTTCTAGCAATATTTGTTCAAATTTCTATTATGACGCTAATTTTAAAATTCTGCTACAATTTTGCATTTATTGGCACTAATTTGGCAAAAATATGGTTACTTGTTAAAAGGTATATTCACAAGAGATAGGATGCCCCTCCAATAAATTTATCACACTCCTCCATAAGTGGATCTCATAGATAACTGGGCAAGAAATGGTCAAATATTTTTTATGAAAAATCCTCAAAGGGTGACCTAAACATGCGTGCCAATAATATGTGGGGCATTCCTCAAATCATACCAACCAATCCCATATGTAGTGGATCTATGTAGATAGAACTGTAAAGCAGGCAATGATTGTAGTCTATATCAGGCATACCATAATATGCTTATAATCCTTCAATATGAACAAGGGTGTTTACCTCATGAATATCAAACCATGCTAGAGCATATTCAATCACCCCAAGAATAATTTCAATTCAAGTAATAGCAGAGGGAGAATGCTAGAGTGTTGTACACCATCATGAAGCTATTGAAATTATTATGTGAAAACGATGTTGGCTTAGACCAAAAATGCAAGGGGATTTCATCAAGTGAGTCATACAACATGTATCATTAAACATCTAATGATCACATGGGATTCACAACTAATTCAGCTAGTATGAAAGGAAAACAATCATCATCAAGGCAACCCAAACATCAACATAATCAAGCCATCTATGCTTACTTCATCAATAACCTCATCAAATGTAATCACAACTCTAGGGACATCGATCAACCTGTAAACCTCCCTTTGTGATGGAAATTACAAGAGTAATGAAAATATTCACAAGTGTAGGCCTCCTATAACATGAGAGGTAACACCCCGGATGCGGGTGCAAATGCAGTTAATAGGGGCGATTGGACGCATGGCGATCGGACGGGAGGCCACATGCCATCCCTCACGCCACCAATGAGCCCACCTGACCGCGTTTAATTCCCCCGCCTGCTCTTTATGGCGATGGATATGGAAACGATTTGCAATATAGTGATCGAGGTTCGAGGCAGCCTCGACTGCCGCAACAGCATTTCACATAGGATTTACAGGCCTGGACATTCAATGAGGAGGTTTAATTGTAGCAGGGACCAGTTGTTAAATGAAATGGCCTCGCTCGCCCCTACGCCGATGAATTCACGGTGTAATTCGGTTCAGGACAGAGCTGGAGAGCGCACCACCACTGGGAAGCGCAGTCGCCATACCTGTTGCTTGGAGCCCACTGACAGTCTTCACATTTCGCTCGTTGGCTCTTGCTTGTCTGCAACGGTGGTTCTGGGCATTCCACCTGTGCCGAACTCTGTCAATACTCAGTCGTTCCAGAGCTCCAGTTCCTTCACAGCTGCGAAAATGCCAAGGCTACGACAGAGGATGCAGTGCAGGAGGGGGTCTTCACGTTCGGCCAGAAGGCACTCGCCCTCCATTTCGACTTCAACGTCAGATACCTCCGCGCCCTCAGGCAGCCTCCCACGCCTCTTCCGAGGGCGCTTGCTCCGCTCAGGCCGCAGGCTTGACTCGCCTTCAGGCGATGCACTGCCTGCTCAGTCTCATTCAACCCTCTTCTCATTCGATTGTGCACTTAATCGACCAAGGGTAACTGTGGCCATCTCAGTGGTCTTCCTGGAGGAGCCCCTGCCTAAGAATCTGCCGGAAGAGCAGGCTCATGTCGACGACGCACATTTGGAAGTGGAGCAACCAGACTCGAGGGGTCAGCCTAGCGAGACCAGGGAGACTATGCAGGAGGACTCAGGGCGCGTTCAGGCAAATGTCATCGAAACTCCCTCAGCTGGCCACGTCAGTGCAGAACTCTCCCATGCTCAAGGCGAACCAGAAGACTACGGATACATAATCGAGGAGGTTGCTCCGGATGAGTAATTCGGCCCTCTTTACTTGTCTCTTTTGTTTTTCTCTGCCCTCTCTGAGGGATTGTTTTGTTGTTTCTTTCAACTCTGGTCCAATTTTTGTTAATGACCAGTCTCAGTCTTTAAAGCAGTCCAATTTTGATATGGTCCAGTGTTATAGCTATATAATGTCTATGTTCCTAGTTTTAAGTCAAAGACATTTCAGTACGATCCCCTGCGTGGGATTTTTTCAATTGATGGTTCCTCCGGCTGGTTTCCCTCTAGCAGGGCAGCCAAAAACTAGTCTCTGTCAGTTCAAATTGCCTCCTCGCAGGCACGGTCATGGCCTTAGCCAGATGTACTATATTTTTCACTGTTAATAGATTACTCTAACTTAGAAAAAACAAAAAAACATGAGAGGTAACAAGCTAGAGAGCCTAAATTCTCCAAGTGCAGCCTACTTGGGCGTGTTCTTCTACTATATTAATTCTCATGCCATATGATGGGGAACAGGGTCCACCAATCATGCATTTATTTATTAGTTGGGGATGCTCACTAGCATGGGAGGATATGTTGTCATTTCCCTACCAAATATGTGAGATGTGCACCCACACATGGGGATACCTACCCTGAAAATAACTCATACATACATCAGAAATGACATGTGACAATTTCTGTAAGAGTCTAAGACTTAAGTATTCATACATAATTGTGTTAGATGAAATGCTTTTATGATTTTATGTGTTCTATTTCTGTCATTGATAAATGATATAGTCCATTCTCATGTATGCATGAGAAATTTTTTTACCCTTGTCTCTTTTATCTTAGATCAGACCTAGTTGCATTAAGGATGTGTCCCACCCCTAAAGGATGCATCCATTGATGGATCAATCAATGGATCTATGCTCATTGTCAGCCCACCCTGAATGGATCCATCCACCATCATATGCAAAATGAAAGTGGGTTGGCTTAGACTTTAGTGCTCCCTGTCCATGAGGTATAAGGCAACTATTGGGGACATCTCTTTTTCTTTTGGGATGTTACCCACATCCCAAAAAATTGGTGATGTAAATGCTCTTGAAGATGGGTAGATGTCCCTCAACTGTCTTAGGAATGTCTAGTTGCCACCTGTCAAAACTAGTTCCTCTTAAGTGCACTTGATGAAAAGTGAAAACAAATATAGCATTCCCTTGGGTGCGCTAGCATGGGATATAGAGGAAGGAAAGCAAGCAGTGGTGTTACTATTAGAGTTGTCAGTAAATAAAAAATATTGGCAATAAAATACAGAGTTCAAGACTGTATTATTCTATTAGTCACCATGCTTAATAATGAAGACCCATTATCTAGAGTAACCTTGCTTAATAGTAAAGACCCCATGCCGTGGAGGATTGCTGGGAATCTTATAATACTTTTTTAGATGACAATCAAAATATTGTCTAAATTGTAGAAGCTAATCATTTGAAGTCACTTTCGTAATATTTGTTTTAAGGCAATATATGTTCTTTATGAAGCAATTCTTAAAAACCTTCAACAAAGTCTCAGGTTATTACAGTATTTTGTTATCTCCTAGGTGTATAGGAGTTTTTAATTAAGCACACTTACTACTTTGGTGAGATATCACACTCAGTTAACTATTACAAGTGTTTATGAGATAAGATTACAATTTATTGTCCAATTTAATTAAGGGAAAATTAAATTAAACACGTTTCCAATTTATTAAATAAGTTGAATTACACACTAATGTATCGCTAGGACCCATCACTACATGACCTGTGGTCCCATACTATTGTGTGTGTTGTCATGTTGTTTCTGGATGCCAATTTCACGGTTTCTTGTTGCAAATTTCAACAGTTATGGCTAAGGAAAATTGGCAAAGCCAATGGCTAAGGCATTAAGGAGGCAAAAAGTATTTTTGGCACATTTATTGATGAAAATAAAGGAAAATAGGAGAAAAGGAAGGTAAAAGGTCACAGGTTACATGTGAGAAGGAAAATGAAGCAAAACAATGGAAAATGAAAAAAATAGAGGCCTAATTGATAAAAAGGCCTCTGAGGATCAATTGGTACCTTTTGTCAATTCAGTTTTGGAGCTCTCTCATTATTCTCTATCTCTCTCATACCCTTGGATACTTATAGTTTTCTTGGAGCATTTCAGCATTGAGCTGAGAAGGAGGAAAGCAAGAAAATGAAGGACAAGGAAAGGAAATGAAAGCAATGATCAATCAAGGAAGAGCAATATCTAGCAGCTTCAGTAGGAATACTTGCAGGTAACATATTTCATGTGTGATTTCTTCGTTGGTTTGGACATGCATGGCTTATGCATGTTGGTATCTAGTTCTATTGTTGTCGGTGGCATGGTTTTTACGGGTTTTGACAGTGGTTTTCAACCTTTCCTTCCCTTTTTCCAGATGCCATGGTGTGTTGGTATTTTGATCTCAGTTTTGACCTTTTGAATTTCCAGATGGATTTCGAAATTCCGGGTGGAGGTGGTCTCAAGGAAAATTTCCAAAGGCCTAGGAATCCCTTTACCAGTTTTGGTAGGATACATGGCAAAGCTTGAGGGTGGTGTTTCAGTTTAGGGCCTAGTGATACCAGATTGGATTACGGTAAATACTGAGAGACAGGGTGAAGGAAAATTTCTCAAGGATAGTGATGGATTTCGAATGGCATTCTAAGTTTGGTTTGGTTTGTGATCGGAGCACTAGTTTGGGTGTGATCATGGTATGGTGAGGGTGGAGTTGGTTAAACCTATAGATTCCCTTGGTTTTGTTTTGGGTTGTTTTATCCATCATATCCCACATTCATGCTTGGAATATGGCACAAGGGTGACTGGCTGGAGAGAGATTTGGCTCAGCCATGTGTATGGTCGAGTGGTACATGGAAATCCCGAACCTGGATGGTTATTTCCTATGGTTAATGAAAGCTAAGTTCTCTTGCCTTTATACTTATTAATGTGTGGATTTAATGGCTTTTATTTCACTATTATTTCCATGGTTTTATGATGATTATAAGCATGTTTAAATGGTCGGTTCACGTCATGTTTATTGCATGTAATTACTTGTAATTGTTAAAATAATGGATGAAAGACCTAATTGATGTCATATATGTTCAAGGAAGAGGGTGTTGATCCTTCTTGTAATTTTTCATAAGATTTTTCAGTCATTCATGCTCTGTCTTGTACCCTAGACCTGTAGATTTCATTCATTCCAAGTGTTTGACAGAATGTCAGTCCCGGTTGGGGATGGTCAGGCCTAGTCCTAGAGTTAGCTTTTGGTTATTTTCCATTATCGCCATGTGTTTTATTATTTCTGAAAGCTATAGGAAGTTATGGGCAGTTTCCGATATTCTGATCTTAAAAAATGCCTTAAATCTCACAGACGCAGGCACATGCATGGGAAATTGAGTCCCTAGACACATGAATGCCCATGTTGTGGGTGTTTCTAGATCCTCCTAGACGCACCCATACCCATATCAAGGGAGCGTCTAGGGGTTTATGGCAACCGAGATATTCATATGACCCTTTATTATGTAATGAATGAAAAATTCTCAAGAGTACTCATCCAATAGATGGATTATTAGTCAAAATACCCTAATGCCAATAGGATTAATTGAATTATGGAAGAACTAAATGAGGTCTGCCTTGTAATGGTGTAGAATATTGAGAAAATACTAGAGAGAGGCGAGAAATTAGAGGTGTTTATATATAATATTGGATCCATATCAGAGAAAAGCTTCAAACTCGTTATGAAAACTAGCCATTGCGAAAAATCATTTTTGCGAAGAAATGCCAAACTCATTGCAAGGGTTGTGTTGACAAGTTTTACGATCGGTTTGATTATTATTTTTGTTAATCCAATATTATTTTAACATAACATCAATGTTATTCAAATACGATTATGTATATTTCAATATATTTTAGTAAATTTCAAATGACGTATTTTATAAATTTATTTGATGATAGATTTCATTAAAATTAAATTATTATTACTATAATTTATCATGAATATCTACACATTGGTTGACTTTGTTATTGCCTTTATTTGAATCATAATATAATCAATGATATGGTTAGGATCATGAACACACCTTACATGCATAGATGTAGGAAATGTAATATCATATGGAATAGGCCCTATTATGCTTAATATCTCAAACGACCCACAAATTTAGTTTCCAATTTGTTGCGGCTCCTAAGTTAACTTTTATGAGATCATTTTAGCCTTTACTTTTAGAAACACGTGATTACCTATGTGAAATTATCTTCTATTATTCCCTTGTCTACATCACTCCTTTGCCTATCCTAGACTACTTTCAATTTTTGTTTAATTTTATCATTAGTCAAAATACACTAACCATAGTTTATAAAAAGGAAAAATCAGCCTTGAGATTTTTCAAGGTAGTTGGAAGGATTTATTTTAATACCAAGTGTAAATTTGGAAGCATGCTTATAAAATCTTGGATTTCATGATTTGAGTGGATCATATGCTCATTCCTTACCATTTGAATTTTTTTCCTAGAGTTTAGTATTTAGGGACTGGAGGAAAATTGAGAGCGTGTGAAACTTGGAATGTAAGCTAACTTGTGTTGCAAATAGTTTTGTAATATAACATTAAAAATTTATGGTATCCTAATATACATACTTTCCTCGTTATCCAACATTGGAACCTTAGAAGTGGTGAGATAGCTTGAGTGATTACAATTGCAAAGAAGGGAATCCCCTCTTGGGTTATTCCTTGCAGTATCATAGCCTTAGCTTGAGAGTGGCCTATTGTTGAGAGATTGGAACATCAATGCCTAAGGGTAGGAGGAACATACTTAGTTGGTGATTTTATAAAGATAAGTGTTCTTATACTTGCCCAGTTTTTAATGTGGCGTTGATGGGCCAAAATGTTCTGCCAATGGTAAGGGGATCTCCCCAGTGCAAAGTCTCAATTATACCTTACATCGTTTGGGATAGGAGTCCCATCTCGTATGTGGACCTGGTTGCCACCATGTTTTTTTGAAGTTTGTTTTGGACGGAATGAGCGATGCATGAGAAAATCAATATAAATTCTTACAAACACAAGTTAGAATAACTCTATGAAATACTATGCAAGTAAGATAAAAAAAATACACAACTACAACCAAATAAAATAACATGAATCTTTAAAGGAAGGGTATGATAATACTTCAATTAAGATACATAAATAAAGGAAAGAATGTGTTTATCAAGTGTGAATTAGTTCTCAACCAACAATGACAATGAAAGCATAAATAACATATAACTTCAAATAAGATATGTATCATAAAATAATGAAAGAGTTCATTAACCTTAACACATGGAAACACATACACATACCATCTAATCACCATGAAAAAATTCCCACAGTGCTCAACAATACATGCATGAAATTGTTTCCTTGGCTCAATGAGATTCTCAATATTATGTTGAAATTTCCAAAGCACCATTACATGAAGCATCCATGAAATCCAATAGTGGAAGTACTAACCTATAAACTGATTTCTCAAAAGTGTGTACAAGCTTTCCTAAGCAAGATGCTCAAATCGATTCCAAAACTAGAGTCCCCTTCTACTTACTCATAAGGGCAATGAGGTGACTCTTTACCTCCTATGACCTTTCAACTTCCCTTATGACTCTTCACCTTCCACAAGACTTTTCATTTTTTAAATGACTTTTAATTTCTAATCCTATTTTTAATTTCAAAATAACTTTATTTGCAAATCACAAGTAAATAACAAAAGATAAAGTTCCTTCATGGAACTAAACTCATGATAGCCATATTAGGGGCCTCAACATGCAACTCTTGTGTCAAGTATGTGTATGAAGCTTCGTATTTGGATGTGACGGATTTTACCTATTTTGTTGAAAATTCACTTTCAAATCTTATTAGGAATTCCATAACACCCAACAATATAATCCTCATGTCTAACTATCTGATATGATATAAAATAGAGTTTAGTGTGCGATTTTGTTAGTCCTACAACATGATGTGCAATCTCTTATTTTGTAGGTTTCAATTTGTTTAGAGAATTCGCTTGCTTCATTTCATCTAATCTCTACGTACCTCCTACCTTTTCCTCGCTTCTTCTTCTACTTGCTTCTTATTTTCCTCATCTTCAGGTTGTTTCTTGGCTTCCCAATTGGTTCTTTGTTTCTTCAATCTCTCCTTCTTGGCCTCTTGCTCCTGCTTTCTCTTTATTGCAACTCTCTTGTCCTCTAAATTCATGCCCTCTATTGAGTCTCCATATGAGTGTTCAAGGTTATCTCAAGGTTGGGAGGTTCCAATCCCTTGAGATGCTTCCAAGGCTTTGGTAGCATTGAAAAATTTCTTTAATTTATCTTCATCTTCATCAACAAGTGAAGCATATGCACAGTTATAATTGATTGATTTGCAACGGTTGGTGGCAATGAATTTCGAATCGTACCAATGATAAATCAACTCACCAAACCTGAAGTGTTCTAAACCTTGGGCTTCCACTTATGTATCCTTGAAATTTTTAATACAATAGGCCCTGATATACAAAGGAAACTTAGGCCATGGAGCTTTCTTGTATTTTACGAATGGCTTTGTCAACCTTGTAGTAAGATGATATGCCACTTATTGTAGTACCACTTTATTAGTGAAAAATGTAGGTAACTGATGAGAGGGATTGTAAGCACCAAATACCCTTATGTATGTAACATCGCCAGGAGTAAACCAATATGCAATATCTTGCAAGGATATCTTGGCCCCATCTGACATATAAGGAGGCTAAGTTTCGAATTTTTTATATATATTCTTGAAATGAAATTTTTAGTAATTCCATCATACATTCCTCTATATCATGTGTCCCATAAGTTTCTACAATAGATATGTAGAGGTGGAATGTCTTGATTGGAACTCCATCTCCATCCCAGTCCCTCAAACTCGCATCTGGCACATAAGACATCCAAAAAGTACGGTGCCATGTAAAATTTAGATTGCTTCCTCTAAGAGGTATTCTTACACAGGATTAATTTTCATACCATGAGGATTTCTAACACATAAATGGGGTAGGGTATGTAACAATTAGTAGAGTTTCACAAAAAATTACAAGATAGTTGGTAGAATTCTTATGATGATTAAAGCATAGGTAATATGTGGCACTTAGGGATATTGGAGAGGTTGTAGATGGAGAAATATATTTTTAGATTTGAACTACGTGGTTAGTAAATGATTTGGAAAATAAAGAAATATAATTCCTATTTATAGAGAAATGGGACAACATATGGAGTTGAGGTGTCAAAGCTCCTACGCTATCCTCACCCATAATATTATTTTGGGAATTCGTGTTTAGAATTAAAATATATAATGGAAATGGTTGAAAGCTTCAGACGTGGGGGATTGGGGAGGGGGAGTGGGGTAGAGGAATTTTTTACAGCGACAAGCTAAATTTTTATCTTGAGACCAAGGGGTTGTTCATAAATTGTTTTAAATTAAGAGACCTATTCAAGGGACTCATTGCTCATTTGCAAAGTCATGGTATTCTCTCTTTTTTTATTTTTAAGGTTCTTATCTCACCACCCCTCTTCTTTCCATCTATGATTCTAATCTTGTAGCTTTAGACCAGGTTCTAGTATACTTAAATATTAATAAAAAATCATTTATTATGCAAATATCGTCGTTATTTCTTAATTTTATAAAGTATTTGTGCAAATAGAGAGTACAATGAAAAAATTGAAAAAAAAATTCTTAGCTCTTTCCTATACTCTTGAGTATATATATATATATATATTTTCTAAGTTGGGCTAATCTATTAATATAAAACATATTTTACAGAGCGAGACTAACCTCCAGAACTACATAACTATCCAATTCCAGAGGGAGACTTGAGCAAAAAAACAAAAAAGAGACCACCCCTAGCGGGGAAACCAGCCCAGAGAATGTTGCCCATAGATGGGAAACCAGCTATCACAGAGTTATACAAAAATACAACTTTTACAACCAACTTGTCCCGAAAATTCAGCAAAGTAGTAAAAAAGACCAAAACAAGGAAAGGAGACCCCTCAAAGCCATGGATGCCCATCAGGCTAGCTGTCGAGGTGTGTTGGAGGAGGCTCCTCCACAATGGGACATATGTACTCTTCATCAAAATCATCTTCGTCTCCCTTGGAGTACTGAGCAGTGTGCTCAAGAGAGGAATTTGAGTGACCTTTCTTCAACTTCTTGTCCGAATGCGCAGAACTCCCGCTGCCATTGCCCGCGCTACTAGAGGATTGCGAACCAAATTTGACGAGTAGGGCTATGGATTTTCTGGAATCCTGAGGAGGCCCCATGGAGATGGTGGATTTCCGCATACGCTTTCTGGAACCTGAGCCGGTGTCGACACGCTGCACCTCGAGAAACACAACAGAGATGGTGCGGTGATTCTTGGATTTTCCAAGACGTTGTCGAAGTGGAATTTAGCTACATTGTCGGCTGGAGGAATTGAGTGATCTTCATGGATGGAAAGAGGCGGGCGAGAGCCAACACCTCTGTCACCACCCCGCCTACACCTCATACAGTGATGTCTCGGCATACTGGGGATGGGAGGCGAATGAGGAGACTGAGAGGGTGAACAGGAGGGTGAGTGTGGGAGATGAGAAGGCAAGCACTGTGAATTCAGACAGCGGCTAGAACAAAAGGATGGAGAGTGCAGAGGAGAGGCATGAGGCGAGCACGTCTTGAAGTCTGCCTCGAAGGGGTGGTGATTGCAGTGGAGAGGTGAGGGACGAACAATGAAATGAGTAGATGGAGGGCTAACAACTCTAGATGTCTGTTTGGCGAGCCGAAGACAGAAATGGAGTTGTGAACCAGTGGGGCTCGGGAGCTGAGTAGAGGTGAAAGACATAGACAGAGAAGGACGGGCATACGTAGCAGTGATGGAGATGGGACACGGCGCCATTGAAGGATGGGCCAAGCAAGTTGCAGAGTTAAGGCGGAGTGAGGGTGCTTTGAATGCCGAACGCGCTTCACCAAGGAGTTTTAATGCCATGGTACAGTCCTCCACGGTGGCCAAGTGTCACGCCTTGGGCCAGCCATCACATTGTTCTCATAAATCACCCGCATCCGGGACTCTTGAGTATATATTTTCAAAGTTTCTCTTTAAGTTTATTATATGAGTGTTGATGTTACCATATTCATCTTTTAATGCCTAGTAAATTCATTTTATTTTTATTAATTCTAAGTTTTATTATCTTTCTTTATTTCTTCCACCTACCCCTACTATATATTATTCTCTACAAATTAGGACTATAGTTCCTAATGAATTAGGCGTTTATATGAGAGGTTTGTAGAGATTTTATCCTAATCTATTTTCATTTTTCCTCAACCGTGGTGTTTCTTAGTGACAATAAGTAGCCAATTGTTGTCAATAGTTAGAGAGCCCATAACCTTCTGAGGCCAAAAACAAGTCTATAATGCCTTCACTTAGTTCTTAAATATATAAAAATATCTTAAAGAACAACACTACCCATATATAAAATAAATTAATATAAACACAATGTATTAAAACCAAAAACTTATAATAAAATGTAAATTTTAAAAACATATAAAATTAGAAACAATGATGATTAATATTTGAAAACAAAATAAAAATAAATAAACTTTAATATAATATAAAAAGATACCAACACCAATAAGTATAACTAAAAAGGGCCCAAAAAAATTTGAAATTGATTGCTTATAATATATCTAATATTATATTTATTATAATATAGATATATTATATTTATTATAATAATTTTATTCATTTCAAGTTATTATTTTCTTTTGTCTTATTTTGTTTTCTAAATGTAATTTTAAAAATGATTTTATTCATATTTTTAAATTAATTTATTATTATAAATAAAACTCAATAAAAATTTAAATAAAAATTTATATAAAAATAATATAGTTTATATTTATTCTTTTCCATAATCAAATCCATTAAAATGCACCTATTTCTATTTATATTGATAATTTATAAAAATAATAATAATTCATTATTATTTTCTCCTCCAAGGTCAAATCCATTAAAATGCACCTCTTTATATTGAACTTTAAATAATTTTCTATTTTATTAGATTTTATTTATTATTTTTCATTAAAAAATATTTTCTATTCACTTTTAATAATTTTATCTCAATTATATTTTGATATCCCATCAATTAGTTCCTAATTATCTATATCAATTATTTTCAAATATTAATGTTTTTAATTTTCTTTGTTTAAAAGAAAAAATATTTATGTTATTGGGGATGCGAAATGCAACTCTACTGTGGTGTCTTTCTTACAACAACTAGGGTTCATCCCTTATCAATTGCTCGCATCTCTACAACCCTCTCTGATTGACTCCTTTGTTGATGACAACTCGTGTGGGATTGATTATTTCAGATTTTGGAATTGGATCTTCCTCTCTAGCTTCTTCATCTGCTCTGGTTCCAATGGAGGCAAGATTTCTAAAAGAGCCCTCTAGTTATGGTAATACTTCACACTCTTTTAAAGATGTGGTTAGCTCTGGATCTAGTTCTCTTCCTCCTATTTAGGTGGTCCATGAAGCATATGCGATCACAGTTCCACTAGGAGTAGAAGCTATTAATGATGATCTGTGTTTTTATGAAAGAGGTTTTGTTTGTAGATTCAATGATCTCTAGCCCTATTTAGTTGGCCTCCATTAGTGGATCTCAAAGATTTGGAAACCGCTTCTCTCTTATGAAGATAATATTTATCCTTTAGCTCATTGTTTTTTATTTGTGGCGATGCTCGAAAAGTTAAATGACAGGAATGTTATTTTCATTAATGGCCCCTAGTATTGGGGTAGCGCGGAGCTTTTTATGCAGCCATGTTCTCCCTCATTTGATCCCACTCTTACAACTTCAATTTATTTTGCTCTAGTTTGGGTCAAACTTCCAAATATATCGCTACATCTCTAGAATCTCTCTTCGCTTAAGGCTATTGAAGATGCAATTGGAGTATTCCATTGTCACAACCCAGAGACAAAAATATTATCGCAACCCAACATATGCTCGTATCCGTGTGGAGATAGATTTCAGTAAGATTTCTCTACCATAACTAAATTTAACCAACACAAATTACTTGTGGGTTCAAAAGCTCGATTACAAGAATATTTCCTTGCAGTGTTAAGTGTGTTATGAGATAGGCCATGCAGTTAAAAACTACCTCAGAGCCATGAAAACTACCAATACACAAACAACCCAGAAACATAGTTGGAAACATAGATTGTGGGAAGGCACCAACAAAAACAATTTACCATTTTTAAGGAAAATTAACCCCATAATAAGGTCGAGGACAAGAAAGAAGCAAAAAATGGACAAGAATAAGAGAAAGTCATAAACAATCCAGTTGAGCCAACCTCAATAGAAGAACTTGTCAACAAATCCTTAAGAACAATGCCTCCTCCCATGTTTCTTCAAAAAATAAGACTGAACAAGTAACTTCTTGGGAAGATTAGGCGGATGAGGAAGATTCATTAAGGGGCCAAAATAATGTTGTTGCTAGTCGAGATCATCCTTAGACAGGTGAACAACGAGATTCGTTAGATAACTTGGGATGGACACAAGTTGGAAAAAAAGTGAAAAATATCACACCAAAGAAAATGAGAAGCTAATCAAAATTAAAATGACAATTATATTAGAATGGGATGTAAATGTATTTGGATCTTAGGGGTATTTTGGAAAACATTAAGTTGAAATGAGAACAAAATTTTTGTATTGTAGAGTTCTTATTTGAGGATTTGGATTGAATCTATATATTCAATCTCAAATTGTTAAGAAAATAAGCTACTAAAACATCCATGTAATTTATTTCGACTTAGTTGAGATTATGAACACAAATTTTATAGAAAATCTTTTAATTTATGTTAAATAAAAAAAATCAAATAAAAAATATCGAAAATATAAATTAAAATTATTTAAAAAAATATTAAAAATATATATATTTTTAAATTAATTATAAAAAATTATTCAACTATTATATTTTTTAAATTAATTAGTTTCTATATAAAATAATAATATTAATTATACATACAATATATTATTAAGTAAGTATTATTAAGTAAAGGTGTAGTTGAGAGGTCCCCATGTCAACATTGTGAATGATAATTTCCCCAATGTTGTGTGAATGATAATTTCCCCAATGTTGTGTGAATGAGGAGCCACGTTGGGGGCTTATGGATGTAGTCCCACCAACCTTTAGTGGAGGAGGACATTACCCCCATTATAATTTCACAAAATCGAGTTTGATGATCACACATAATGGCAGATTAGAAGTGGGTTTTGGGGCCGATATGGTTTAATCCTACATATTATAGGAATTAATATTGCAGATATCATGGCTAGAGGGGGATTGTAGCAATTGTTAACCAATTGACTGCCCTACATACATTTTAGGCTAATCATTCATTCCACACGAGGTGGAAGATTTAGTCGGTGTACAAGTGAAATTTTGTCTTTGGTACAGGTTTTGATCTTAAAAGGGTCTACGGCTACCCATGGCCCTTGATTCTCACACACCATGTTTATTGCAAATAATGGGTGTCAAGGATGTTCAATTTTGGTCGTTTCCTTTCTTCATTTTGTATAGCTATTTCTTTTGGGTAGAGCTTCTCTTCAACCTTCTCTTCAACAAATTGAGCTCCAAAAAATAGCAGAGACGGGTATTGTTTTTTCCTTCGAATAGATTTGGGAGGGGAATGGAGCGAATGGAAACTTACGTCCTTGAATTGCAGAAGGCCGAGCTCCCCTAAGTAGGTAACTGTTAGGTAGGCCGATTCTATGGGATAATTAACTGCACCATGCTCATTTCCTCTGAACGCAACTGCTCCATGGGCGGAAGACTTGAAAAAATACATCACTCTGTTTCCGCTTCTGCTGCCTCCCATTGCCCCACCAACACGGGAATCCAGAATTTCGAATGCCATGATTCTCGATATGAGATCTTCGAACCCCTGAAACGTAATCCTCAGAAGCCTGCTTCAAGTTAGCAGAGAAGAAAGAGTGTTCGAAGAGGTCAGATCAGTCTTTACGACGAACTAGTGTGCAGAGAGTTACATGCATATGTTATCGTTAGTATTTATTTATTTTTTTGGCTTGTTGGGGAGATAAGGGGATTAGATACATGTAACTGGTGAGAATAATCTATATATGACATACTTTATATAGATAGCTATATGGTATTTAGGTTGTGCGCAGCTCTCCAATTTCATCTCTTTGTTTAGTTGTGACTAAACAGTGATGAGGGTGAGCTCCTGGAAAAGATTGTTCAATTTGTGCTGCAAAATGTTAAAAATCCATATATCTATGTAGCCAAACCAGATAAATATGTGATCAAATATTTTGTTGGTATGAAAGAAATGGTAAGAAGATTTTCAAAATAAAATGCTAAAAAGCCAGCAGAGCAGTAAATCTGAGGTCGTGGGATTATGTTGATGGGTGGCGTGAAGAAAAAAAACGTTGACAACTAAATTCTTCAATAGCAAGAGTTCAAAGAATTCATCTTACAAGGAAGCCTAATTTTAGATGAGGTTTGGGAAGGTAAAGACTCTTTTAAGTTCTTTACAAAGTAGACTTATGAAAGACTTGACTAAAAAGGATTGTTCAATAGAGAGCGTATGTGAAGGTATAACTATGCTTTCTCTTTATTTTAATTGGGGCATTTGAGTTATAAGTTTTTTGTTTTTTTATTGATAATATGTGTTTTTGGTTAATTTTGATTAAATTGTTATATAATTTTTATAATCTAAATGTTAATATTTTTTGTTTTATGGGTAGGTACATTTTTCAGTTAATGTTATTTTGAGTTTTGTTGGTAATTATATTTGTTGGTTAATTTTGATTGAGTCATTTGAAATTACTAGTATGTATAATAAATTATTTATAATTACTTGGCTCCATATGAAGTGGTGTGTCACTTTTATTTTGATTTCCATTATGATGCTTGGACTCAAGTGATCTTAGAAATATGTTGATTTATATTTTTTAAATCATACTTGGCTCCATATGAAGTGGTGTGTCACTTTTATTTTCATTTCAGATTCAGGATTTGGTAGCGATACGAGTCATTCATGTGCAAGTGGAAAAGATTAGGAGAGAGATGTGACTGATGATATCGAGGTCTGAGCTCTTGCTTTGGATGCAAGTGTTGTGTTCCCCTCTAGTTACTTTAATAGAAATTTTGAAAAATCAATATGTTCTTGAATTTAAAATTTTGAATGAACATGTTAATCTTATGTGCAGTAGAAACATGAACAAAGTCAGTGGATTTTTTATTGAGTTTTTGATCAGTTGTAATAAATTTTATCTGTGAGGATGAGGTCCAAACTTCACATATATTAATCTTATATTTCAAGAAACATGTTGAGATTCTTTTCATTTTATATGAAGTGTAGAGTTTACTATTTTGGACACAAAGAATTCCCTTCATGTTCAAAATTAGCTTATAGATGCTTCACTCTGTATATATGTTTGGTGAATAACTCGAATTCAATGTTTGTTAGCTTTCCATTCTTGTCCTTGTATTGAATTATTAAGTCATCCTTTTACTCTAAAAATGTTGTAATCAAATCTCAACATGGCTATGAGAGCTTGGATGCATATATTTTTGAACTATGTGTATTTAGGCATTAAAACCTACTCTCCTCGTATAAAAGGGATCTTGAAGAAAATTAGTTAGGTAGAATCTTATGCTTAGCTACAACCGTGAGGATCAATTTTTATGGTTTGCACAAACTTATCATAGGAGAATGACTGAATTTAATTGAATATGGACTCCCAAAAGAAGGAAATAGGAAAAAAGAAGTAGGAAAAAAATTAAACTCAAAACATGCCCTTAATTTTATTTTGTTTAGATGGAAACAAAAATAATTTGAATTTTTTTAAAAACGAGCATAAAAAACTATGTGACACCAGGCAGGGGTAAGTTCTCTTGAGTTAGAAGTGTATTGTGTTGTTAAACAATGATGGGATGTATTTATTTCAACGGTTTGCAAAAGGTATGTGACAAATGGAATAGGGAAAAAATGGAATATTGGATTCTTGATACATTTGTGAGGATCAATTTTTGGAAGAAATGAAGAAAACATAGCAAGAGTTATGGTCACTCTAAGTTGGACATCACAACTCCTGAGCCTTATAGAGGATGACAGAGGTTAAGGTTCTTGCAAATGAAATATTATTTGATGGGTTGCTTACTTGCAATATATTTTTATGACCTGCAAAATTCTCTAGGTCTATTGGGGACCTCTCATTATGTGATACTCAAAATTCTTTGAAATTTAATAAAAAATTATTGAAATGGTAAGTTTGGTTTTTTTAAGCCTCTACCATTTTAATGCACCAAAAATTATTTGGGATTTTTTGTGCTAATTCATGTAGAAATTCTCATTAGATCTTCATTGTTGGGTATTAAAAGAGAAAAAATAATCATATTTTTTTTGCATTTGAGGTTTACAAAACACTGTTACAGGTCATGCGAAGTGGCAGGGGTGAGTCAACACTCCTTACCTCGGGAACGTCATGCGAAGAGTCGGGTGAATCAACTCTGCTTACCTCAGGAACGAGAGGTCATTAAACTGGTCATGACTTAACTAAGTTTGCAAACTAGCATAGATGCTGTGTTATCTCTGATTTATTAACTTCAGAGAAAGAAAACTAGGAGTGCACATAATAAATTGGATGTCAAAATGGATTTATAAATTGGATCTTAAAATGGATTTAAGTTACTCTTTTTTTTTATCAGGTCCCATTTATATAGAGGTTGTAGAGCATTTTTCTTTTTTCTTTGTAATTTCATGCCTTGAGTTTAAATGCCTTGAGTTTAAACGGATTTAGGTTACTCTTTTATTTATTGGGTCCCATCTATATATAGAGGTTGTAGAGTACTTCTTTCTTTCTGTGTAATTGCATGTTTTGAGTTTATATATATTTTTATATATACATGCACGCTGCAGAGCACCTTTCTCTTTCTTCTTTCTGTGCAGTAACATTCTGATTTTGTGAGTTTTAAAATATGTTATATAAATTTAGTTGAGTTTATGTCATTTGAAGATTTGGGCATGGGTCAAATTTAGTAATTGATTTTGCTCCATTTATAGATGCTTATAAATTTTTGTGCAGTAAATCTATTTGATAGTTAATGTTTATGTTCATGAGGTAGATTTCCTTAGACTTTAATGGATGATTTAGTATTTTTCATATATATTAGATAGTTCTTTTACCTTTCTTCTACGAGTTTGGCAAATCAAGAGAATAAATATTCTAATGTTCAAAGTGTTCTGAGTTCCAGCCCATTTCCATCAGCGCAACCCATTTTTGATTTGTTGTTGTAGTGTGTTGTTTTATTTCTGATTTTGCCATATCACATCTGCCTTCATCTACACTCTTCTTCTATATGCTATGATCTTGCTCTTTAGATAACATTACATATCACATGTCTTCATCTACACTTTTTTTCTATATGGCTTCATCTACACTCTTCTTCTATATTTTATTGATTTACAGCATTTCTTTTGCAACATTTAATACAAATACTAATTTAAATTACAAAAAAAATAATTTGTCACATAATTATTAAAACAAATTGAATTTAGATTATAAATATTCTCCTATATTATAATTCTTCTTTATATTTATAAATTCCTTTATTATAACTTCATCAGAAGTGATTCCATTGCATCATTAATGTTATATGAATTTATTTATATTTAAAACATAATAATAAGGAAAAAAACATTTCGCTATTCTCAACTTTGATTCTTATTGTTTTTTGTCAGCTAAATTGTGCGTTCATATATTGTAATAATTAGATTTTTCTCTTCTAAATTTTGTACTTAAATCAGTAAATATTTTTTAATACTAATTTCGATTCAAATTATATATATTATTGCCCAGGATTCATATCACTGTTTACTGTGATTATTTTTCCAAATTTAAAATCACTTTTAAGAAAACTGTAATGTGACACTATATGCCCGGCGTCTTAGTTTATAGTTTTAAGAAAATATTATTTCCATGTGTATCATATTTGGAGCAATATAAGGAATAAAGTGTAACTAATTTGCATTTATAATTATGTGACTTACTTTTAGTTCATTAGATAATTTGGTTTTATTTTCCAAAAATAATTTCAATTTTGATTTTGTGTTTTGGTTAACTTTATAACTATATATATGAACCCTTAAATCTAACCTTCAACGAGCTTATGCCTAAAACAGGGAGAGTAAAAAAGGATCTGGAGACATTGAAGTAGATGATGCAGTTTCTTGTTTTAATGTTGATATGGGTGATTTTTAGGCTCTCATCTATAAGGAGAACTGGTACTTAAAAGATCAAAAGATGTGCAAGGTATGTGAAAACAATGATATAACAATGATATATGCATTTTTTTACTGTCTTGCAAGTATTTATGCTTTTTAAAGACTGCAAAGATTGTGAAAATAGGTTTAATGTTTTCTCTTTTTGCTGGTCATTTAAGAGTGCTAGCATGCAGATCTATATGTCATGAATTGTTGACCTTTTAAGAGTGCTAGCATGCAGATCTATATGTCATGAATTGTTGGCCTTTTAAGAGTGCTAGCATGCAGATCTATATGTCATGAATTGTTGGCCTTTTAAGAGTGCTAGCATGTAGATCTATATGTCATGAATTACCACTCTGAAGAAATGTAACCTATGATTGTCCATGTTCCTTAGTGACCAATTTTAACTTTGGTCATCACATTTATGTCATTTGGGTATGCATTTCTTTTCCCTTCTGCTTTAAGAATTATATCTACATGTGGATAGGGAAATTTTTGAAAGAGACAACTTGGATTCTTGTCATTGGTTGCTCTAGAGTCAAACCTTTTTTTTAAGACGGGGAACTAAGCAACCTCCTTGGGTATATGCAACAGCCCGCAAGCCGCATATACCAGTAACTCATGACTTCCAAGGATCGAGGCGTCCGGAGACCATGGAAAGATCCAGGTCCCAAATGCAAACGTCTATCCCTCTAGCTTGATCATGACGGGTCATAGACAACCCTACCCCTGCAAGTTTTGAACCTGTGAATTAGATAGATAAAAATAATGTTAAATAAACAATTCATTTAATAGCTATTTTTTAATTCTAAAATATTTAAAAATAAAAATAATCCACACCAGTAAAGCAACAAAGCAAGGGACACACACCTGTCGTGAGGTGTGTGTTGTTGTAAACAAAGTCGGAGGCGATGCAAGGAATTATGTAAACAGAGAAACTCATAATAATAGATCCAATCAGAGAGTTAAGTGGTCCGAAGAAAGGGAAAAGCAGTGCCAGTAAGCACAGTAAGAGCGCCACTGGCACTCTGCACACAACGCGGATCATGTAAGGTGATCCGTGTACTCCCAAGAACTTCTCCCACATGAAGTTCAGTGGCATCACATACAACCCAAATGCCACTGCCTGCATTCATCGGTACAGAATATATATAAAAGCTCGGCCTTACGTTCCTATAGTCACCAATGTAACTTTCAGTGATTGAATCTATTAAAAAAAATAAAAAATTATAAAGGATTTTATAAAAATACTATTTATAAAAAAACAATTATTAGTGACTCCAATTATGGGAGACATATTGATTACAATTTCTTAAAAACCATTTACTTGACACGACCTCTCTATGGTTTAGAAAAACAATTATAATTGGTTCGAGTTATACAAGTTTTTAAAAAACGATTTGCTAATAATTTGTAAAAGAGTCACATGATTGGTTAGTGGTTAATAAAAGTAGTTATTATGGGTTGAAAATGATATATATATAATAAGTTGGAGGATTTTTATTAATAAAAAAGTATATATAGAGATATCAAAATGCATGTGGTCTCACTCCAACCCCAACTAGGTTTGTTGACTAATACTATAACCATACAATATATAAAATGTAAAATTGCAACATGAGAGGTTTATAGCTTAAGAGGCCTAACATTTGAGAAAATTAAAAGAACAAGAAAAACACCAGTGATCATAATCAATTGTCAGAGATAATTGAAACGGGATTCTCTGGCCTTGTACTTGGAGGAGACGGAGGGCAATACAGGTAATTGGCATGGTGCTCAAAGTGCGAAAGCCAAGTTTCCAGCGTTTCAACTTTTTTTGTTAGAAAATTTTGTTTGTGCCATACCACTACTACGCTTTCACGAACATGGCACTGTAAGTATTGGAGTTGTTCATGATTTTCCATGACTCCCTCGTACTCCTCCCTGCGGGCACAATTGAGGGCATCCAACCGAGAAAAGATAGATTGCACTAGCTCGAGGATTGCTAGAGAAATTCATGATCATCTAGAAGGAGTCCAACTCGCAAACCCAGGATGTCCCTGACTGTTGCGACCCCGAGACATCATAGCACAACCACATCCCCGCTAAGGAAGTTGTCAAGGAATTGCGACCCCCATGCCCCTCGATGGACCCACACCATGCCTGGAACTCCCAACAAGCACAATTACCACACCACCCTGATACCCAGCGTGATCAGGAGAGCCTTCAGACTTTGTCACAGCCAAGGCACACGAGGAGTGACGGCTAGGTTTCATGTTAGAGTCGAGAAGGAAGTCAAAGTTAGGCCAGAGAATTGAGAGACCCAGAGTGCAATCGCCTGCCACCGAGGACCAAGCAAACCTTGTCGCAAACCAAAGAAGAGAGGTTATCCAACACAAAAATTCTCACCACCGAAAATTCACCACCCCACTAGAACCGATCCATACCAGAATAGACAAGAGAGACCCAAGCGAAAAGGACCAAATAGTAAATAGTAAACACATGAGATGGAATTGAAAGGCAAGGTCTCGAATTCTAAACCAACATCAGAGCCACAACAATCCATTGGAGGGAGGTCTGGGACGAATGACCCCGAAAAGGAAGAGCCAAGATGCGAGAACACTCGAAGACCAGCACCACCCTTGCACCAATGCCACCAGCCTAAGGGAAACATTTCCACTAGAAGACCCAAAACCAGAAAAACAAGAAGTGGATGTCTGACACAGAGCACCCCAGAAGCACCCACCAAGAGGCCTAGGTGAGAAACCCTGAGAACACAAGACAATTAAACCTAAATCCAACCAGAAACACGAAAGACGCGCCCTCAAGAGTAGGACGAAGAGGGAAATTTTTTTAATTAGCAAGAGCAAGCGAGAAAATGTCGCATGAGACATGACGGACGACCACCACCCTAGACCAAGAGCCAGAGGAGATGAAAGCAAAGAGGGAAGCACATTACTCAGAGAGCCATAGAACAACCAGAGAATTTTGCAAACCATGTTATATATCCAGAAGTGGGATGATGCCATTGAATCCCAGATCAAGGTGAATCAATTACAAAACGAATGGTTCACACAAGCGGGCGCAAAAACAATAACTCTTGCATGGTGGAGGGGTTGATGTCCTGCCCTACCCGCATTAACTTTTACCCATATGTCATCCTTCATGTGACGAGTGGCTTATGTAACCCAACACCTCATTAGGGAAAAACTATTTTATTTTGAAACCAAATTAAACTTAAAATAAATTTATTATAATTAGTTTAATAATATTTTATCTTTTGATTTTTTTTACTTATAAAAAATATATTTATTTTAAAACTAAGATAAATTTATCATAAAAGAACCAATTAAATTTTGAAATAAAAAGTGTCTTTGCAATGAGGAACTAATTATTAAAGAAAGAAAAAATGAAATTTCTATTTTTATAAAATATTTTATAGAATTTATAATAGATCACATTTAATTACATTAAATAAATGAAATTATCATCATTATTATTATTATTATTATTATTATTTGGTTTTAAGATTTGATAGACTATATTGATCTTAGTAAACATTCATGAAATACTAATTCTTAATATTTATATTATAATAAAATATAATACATGATAATGATGATTAACCTCCACTAAGACTAATATGGTCTATTGGACTAATGATTAATTGAGATAATTTAATATTTTATTTATGTGATCAAAAGGGAGAGAAAGAAGAGTTAATAGGTCCCTGAGGTCTCTAACTGAACAAGTTAAGGAGGTTGGTATTGGGGAAAATGTTATGGAAAAGAAAGTGTTTTTCCTTTTCAACTCTCTTAATGTCTCAAAGGAGGCATATTCTTTTTTCCCAAAGAATCTTGAGAATAGAAGAACGCCCAATTTCACTGAAGAGCTCATGATATATATATATATATATATATATATAAAATAAAGCATAAAATTATAATTATGTAATTCTCCCATAATGAGTATTTTAAAGTAGTTTTTATTAATATTTTAATAAATTATACATTAACAGTTTAATAAATAAATACTAATTTATAATGTGAATTTATTTTATTTAAAATGTTAAATTGGTTTTTTAATATTTAAATAAATTAATAAAAATAATAATTTTTCTCTATTTAAAATATAAATTTAGAAGTTTGAATTTTTTTTTTTTTTAATATTGATACATATGTCTATTTTTCTAATAGTTTTTTAGAATTTTAATTTAATTTTTAATAATTAATGTATTAATGATAAATCTTTAATCTTTATGGAATATTTTTAATAGTAATTATGATAAAGAGTTTAAATTTATTTTAAAAATATTTTTAATAGTAATTATGATAAAGAGCTTAAATTTATTTTAAAAATATTTATGTCTTTTTGCTTTTCAATTTAATTGAAAATAATTTTATAAAATTAAATTAAGATAAAATATATACAAAATATTTTGACTATGAAATGAGTTGTAGTCTATTGAACATGTGATATTGATAAAACATACTATATTGTAGCAATGCTTCTTTACAAATTAAGAAATTTCATGTTAACGTTAGAATAAATCTGTGTGATTAAAAATCTTGTTATATGTTTTTTTAAATATATATATGTTAACTCATATATTAATTTCTTTTATAATAAATAAATTTATTGTTTAATTGATTTGTTAATTATTTAATTTATATAATTGTACTAGAATATAAAATAAATTTCATTATGTACAAAATAAATCTAAAATTATTTTTGTTAAATTAATACAATTTTATAATTTTAATTTATCTAACTTATATAATCAAATAAATAAAAAACTATTTTTTTTTTTTAATTTCTTTTATATCTTTAAAAAAAATCTATAATTAAACTAGAAATACATACATGAACTAGGACACTCCCCAAAAGTTTCTTAACCGTAAATATCACTTAAAACTTAAATATCACTGGGAAACTTTCTTTATGGCCAACTGATCTATATCACTAGGAAGTTTCTTTAAAAAGTATCTTAACAACACACTTTAAGACAAATTAATATATACTAAAGATTTTTCTTTTAAGACGTAGAATATGTTTTGATCTAATATTTTTAAAAAGTAAAATAATTTTGTATTTATTTTCAAATCATTTAATTTATATAAAACATATAATAATGCCCTAATATAAATAGATATAAAGATTTTAATTCTTTGTTTGTATGTTTTCATATATAATATTTTATATATCAGTAACTAAGAAGAATCCTAATCTTTCTTCATGGCTGATGTTAACATAATTTGTGAAATTTGTTTTGTTTACCTGATGGCCCATCATGAAACAGAGGGCAATGCCCCTGAAAACTGACTGTGGAAGCACAGACAAAGCATTTGAATGGTTGAGAAGCTCGTCACCGAAGTTAGAATAGAGTACAATACAATGAGGCATGGTTATTGTTAAAACATATCCCACTGTCCACAGATACACGTGTTTGTACACCTTGGGTTGCCACATGGCGTGCATAATCTCTCTGTTACAGAAACAAGTGATATAGATATTATTAGTACCATGAAAAATTAATCTGAATAAAATGGTTTGGAAGTTGGATAATGGGTCCATGCAAATTTATTTCTATTTATTACTGGTGGTGCAGATATACATTACAAACTAGATCTGTATATCCATGTAGGATTATTCTCTCACAAGTGACAGAGAGCATTCCAACCCAAACTGATAAAAATGGTGGAACTCAATTCAGATCAATATGGGTGAATGGGAACACTTACACAGTCATAGCGTGACCTCCAAATGCAAACAATATATTGGTTGTACCTGCGAAGAACTTCTCCATATCTTGTGGAGCAGAATGCTTTACATCTGGAATCTGATTAGTGGATAAACAAATCATTTAAACTGCCAAATGGTCATTTTGATAGTGTATTTAAGTTAGAAAGCAAGCCTCTGAATTTAGCTCTATACAATCATGCAGGTATTTTCCCATAGTTATGGATAAGTTTCTGTAATTACCTTGCCATGGAGAAGCCCTGCAATTAGCATGTACCAGGCTGTATAAATAGTTGTAACTACTCCCATGATAGACCATACTCTACAATTGTGGAACGATGGAAGGAGGCATGTCAGGATGGAAATCCCACCAAATATGATTGCCCACTCTCGCTTGTTATACTTGGAGTTCAGATAATAGGCATTGCTGGGAAATTATACATTAAAAAACACATCAACCTTTGATTGGTTTGGATAACTCAAAAGCTTGGCTATAACAAATGATACCTTGCACAAACAACTGAAACAGATCCATGGTTACAACATCGAAAAATAAATATACAAGAAAAATCCAACAAGATAACTTGCACAAGCAATGATTTGTACAACTGCAACAGATCCCATGGTTACAATATTGAAAAAGAGAGCAGCCTTCTTTAGCCAAGATCCAACAAGATATCCCATAACTTCATGGTACTGCAGGAAAGAAGAAACTTATTCAGGAAAAAATTAAGCACAGTTCTAGCATTGAATTATTTTAATTAAGATAAAAATAATGTTTTTTGAATTTGGAGGTTTTCACAGTTTATCAGAAGTTTAGAGTAAAAACTCCCCAGATCTTCAAAAACACATTCAGATGAAAGTGGTAAAGTGATATAAACACATTGAAAAGGTCAAAAGCTTTCAGATCTCATAGAAAATATATTAATTCATTGAGATATAGATAAAATACATGGAGAATTATGTCATGCCTGTATAACATGTCTTTTAAAATCAGCTCCTTCCTTTTCCTTGCGAGATCTGTACTCAAGGTAGAGGCATGACAGCATATAGCAAGTCCAAATGCCAACTCCTGCGTAGAGAAGATGGAAGAAGATTC
This sequence comes from Pinus albicaulis, assembly GCA_034641835.2. Classification (NCBI taxonomy): domain Eukaryota; kingdom Viridiplantae; phylum Streptophyta; class Pinopsida; order Pinales; family Pinaceae; genus Pinus; species Pinus albicaulis. Next base: position 641,050,876 of record CM076573.1, on the reverse strand, counting down.
CAAGACCAAAGCCCATTTGAGAATATGAATATGGCATGGAGAGAATAACTTGGCCAACCTGTTGGAGAAAATTAAATTAAAAAAATTCACAAAGACCTATCTCCAATTATAATTTAAACATAGGAGTGATTCCCACTATGTCACTGAAATATCCATTATGAGGGAAAAGTGCTGCAAATTATGAATACTAGGTAGTTTGGTTAATCCTTCAAACATATAATACAATTCCATTAAAGCTTCTGAAGAGAATGATGTTGGTACCTGACCAGATACTGCATTGAACCATGCATCATAACGAGAGCCACCGTGCCACAGAGCTTATTGTACCCAAGTTTTGAATCCATCAGAGTTTGGACTTGCAGAGTGTTGCATAGTCCCATTACTTGTACTCAACTGCAATGGGGTTAATTTGTCAGTCACGTTGGTGCTCTCCTTAAATCCATACTGACCTCCTTCAGTGACCTCCATCACAGAGTTGTTTTTATATTACAATTTGTCCTCAATACCTCAGGAGCCTCCTGACAGTACTACTTTATGGATGAGAACTCAGAGATCTTGTCATCCATAAAGCCCAAGGATAAAATAAAAACCTAAAGATGGAAGATGGAAGAATGAATAAGATAAAGTGGAAAACAAAAAAATTGTTATAGGAGACTCGTATTTATAACAGATAATGGAAGTTCAAAGATAAGAGACTAAATGAAAATAATATTTGAGGTTGGATTTATAGGAGACTCGTATTTATAAGCGATAATGGAAGTTCAAAGATAAGGGACTAAATGAAAATAATATTTGTGGTTGGATTTATAGAAAACTCGTATTTATAACACATAATGGAAGTTCAAATATAAGGGACTAAATGAAAATAATATTTGAGGTTGGATTTATAGAAAACTCGTATTTATAACAGATAATGGAAGTTCAAATATATGGGACTAAATGAAAATAATAATATTTGAAGTTGGATTTACACGAAGGCCTTGTATAACTATTTAAAGTTATGGCGTATTTTTGGAGTATTTTTGTTGGAAGCCGGTAAAATGGTTCAATTGGGATTTTGAGTTATTTAAAATGAATTGTGATTTTGTGTTATTTAAAATGTGTTTTTAATTGTTTTTTCTTTTCATTAGCATAACTAGTTGAGGATGGGCTTCTTTAGCAAGGGGACTTAGGATCAAAGTGTGTGTGCTATGTGCTAAGGGTAGGAGACATGCTAGTGTGGCCTTGGGAGTGCGATAGTCGGGTGACTTTGACAGCTTAGATGTCCCTGGGTGGCTGCTTTTCAAGGAGGATCACATACAACCTCACAAACAAACAAAAAATGTGTTTTTGATTGTATCTATGTGTGTTTTTTATTGTATCTATAAATTCAATACTTAAAAATAACAAAATACACATATTGTAGAGAATTTATAACTCAAATTTGTGATTTCAAAAAAAATTACTCAATTCTAAGCAATTTCGGTAGAAAAGAAAAGAAAAAAAAAAAAAACTAAACAATTTAGACAAATTTGGACAAATTTCAACAAATATGTCTATAAAAACTTCAAAACGTTTACCAAGTATATTAATGCTGTCTACTATATTTTGATTGAGACACTCAACTCCCTGCTATTGTTTTCTCATTAATCTGCTTCGAAACCGGGAAAATATGGAGGACTGAATTCGACCCCATGTGAACTATTTCGCCATTAAAGTGGGGTCACTTCTCATGAAATGTCATAATCCCTTCATAGTTCCCCGACATCCGTGCTGCGACACCTTCCTGGAAGTTTCGAGCGCAAAATATTTTCGTTAATGGTGATAGGGGAAGTTCTAGAGGAGACGAGGGACTATGAGCAGTTTTCCTTTTCAGTATGAAAAGTACGCATGGGATGATGGTGTTGAATCGGTCCCTCATAAATGTGATGTAATTGGGATAAAGTGATGTAGGTAGCCGAGGATTTGAGTTAAAGAAACTCCATTATCTACGAACTGTGAGTTAATTTGTTTTGACTCGCCATAACTGGGATTGTGAAATGAGCAGCATGGCAGTAGAATTTGGAAATTATACGAGGGAGATTTATATTTCATAATCATAGTTAGAATGGTGATTGAATATTGTGATAAAATTGGATCTCATTTAAGAAGAGAATTAGGGATGGATAATATTTTATTTTTTTTAACACATAGTTTAACAAGTTTTAAATTTTTCTCATGAGAATTATGGAAATTTCAGTGAGATTTTGATAAATTTTGGCAGATTTTGGGTGCCCCAGGGGTTTTTTATGGTGCTGAATCTATTTCTACCATCTAAAACACTATTTAAACATTTCTACTCTCAATTTTTTTGAAAAGAAAAATGTTAGATTCCGGCATTTTTGGTCCTCCAAAATTTTTTTAAACATATGTGGACAACGCCTATTCTTTAGATCAAATGATGCTTTTTAAACAAAATACAAAGGTGATATGGATAGTATAGGTTTTAAGAGTGTTAAACAAGGTACAAAGGTGATATGGATAGCAAAGGTTTTAAGAGTCTTTTATTTAGGGATCTTTGAGTATGAATGAGATTAATATTCTTTACATAAAATGATACTTCTTAATTAAAATACAAAAGTAATAGAGTTTTGTATTTATGGAATTTGGATTTTGGAGTATGAGTAAAATTTATTTTTAAAAATAATTAAAAGAGTTATTAGGTGAAGTGAGGGGTTTCTCACTAATTAAAAGAGTAATGAGTTGGATTTATGGGTGTTTCCACCTAATCAATGGGTTCAAGAAATGAAAAGGGTTATTAGGTGGAAACACCTATTAATCCAACTCATTGCTCCTTTAATTAGCTGGAAACCCCTCACTTCACTTTAAAAGAGTAATGGGTTGGATTAATGGGTGTTTCCACCTAATCAATGGGGTTCAAGACAATCAAAAGTGCAATCAATGTGGTTTTGAGGTGATTGAGAGAGTTTTTATGTATTGGAATCATAATATATGTATGATCCTCAAGGGTTAACTCAAAAGTGCAATCAATGTGGTTTTGAGGTGATTGAGAGAGTTTTTATGTATTCAGGGAATCATAATATATGTATGATCCTCAAGGGTTAACTCAATTATGGAAACCATTTGTCCAAGGCATGTTTTCAATGGGGAATCCATATTTTATGTATCTAAATTTACTAAAGTCCCTTGAGGTTACCCATTGCTATTGTGGTTGGTGGTTCATATTCCATCTAGTATTCCAAGGAAGAAGAAGGAATCTCATGAGGTTCTCAATGGAAGTTACATATATAACCAATAGGTTAGCTAAATCAACTTGAACTAACATGTTTCAAGGAAGATATCATTGGGATGTCATGAGTTCAAGTCTAGTAGAGTTTCTAGTGCATATGTCATGAGTTCAAGTCTAGTAGAGTCTCTAGTGCATATGTCATGGGGGAGCAGATGATTATAATGACGGGTTGGGAGGTCAAATCTTGATAGGTGAAATTGAGGGGAAGGGATAACGAAGGGACGGCTAATGCTTTTACCATGGTTTGACCACATTTTCCATATTAGTAGGTCATCAAGGAAGATATCATTGGGATGCCATGGGTTCAAGTCCAGTAGAGTCTCTCGAGCATGTGTTATGGGGAAGAAAATGAGTATAATGATGAGTTGGGAGGTTAAATATTGATAAGTGAAGTTAAGGTGAAGGGATCAGGAGGGGATGACTAATGTTTTTACCTTGGTTTGACCATATTTTCCAAATTAGTAGATCATCAAGAGGGAATAACAAGACCTACATGTTAACTATGGTTTGGAAGTGTAAATTGTTCCATAATGAATTTTGTTGTGTAGTGTATATTAAACATTTTAATGAAGACAACATTTACCCTGAAGTTTTTCTCTACATGACTCATGTATTAGTATTTAGTGTATATTACTCCATAATGAAGCTATCTACCATAAGGTTTTGTTTTACATGATTCACCACCCTTTATGAATTTATGTTTAGAGTGTTGTTTCACATGTAACCAAACTATCACCAAAAATAACTAGCACTATACTTTTAAAGGAGGGTTATGTGAAACATTGATGTTTTGAGCTTATAGTTATGTAAGTTATCTAATATTATGAGTAATGATTCATATTTTTTAATAACAATTAATATGAGCCACACTTATTACATGGTTATAAAATCTAACATAATGTGTTATATGTGATGAATTTTTTTCTTTAATAACACTTTTGAATTGAATCTGAACCAAATTTTTAAAAAAGAAAAAAAAAAGAGATGAAACATAAATAAATATCAAAGATACATATAATGTGTTACAATTGATGAATATTTTTCTTCATTAATACTTTGATTTGAATTTGAACCAACATTTATCAAAATTAGAAAAGTTAGATGAAACATAAATAGATATTAAAACCCTTAAGGTACATGATGAGGTCATGTTGTCGTTGCTACAACACCCTCTAAAATTTTGGATTACATTCAAATTTCAGAGCCTAATTTGACTTCGCATTTTGTCACCGCAAACATTAGGAGATATTGCAAGAGTTTTCTCTAATTGCTTTTTTCCCACTTGCATGGAAATCAAAGTGTTGTCTTTCAGCATGTCAAGTGTCGCACAACGAACAAAAGTTATTTTTAATGGTTTCAAGGGGTAATATTTGTGTAAATGAGTCATTCTTACCATATAAACATGTGTCGCACTCATTTCCAAATTTTTAGGCACTATCGCACAAGTGTTGTTGCAAAGTGTACATTTAGTGTCGCAGTTGGTGTAATCTCGTCGCAAAGTTGTCGCACAGAGGAAAGTATGTTGTTTGTATGTTTTGGATTATCTATGTTGTGTTGTCAAGTGTTCTAAATGTGTGATCACAATGAATTATTTTCACTGTTTACATTAGCTGCACAGGTCCCACACTTGGTCAAATCTGGAAAACTTCTCAACCGAGAAACCACGCCTCATCCAACCTTCCTGAAATGTGCATTGCATAGTCCTAGCCCTGAAGATGCAACCCTACCTCTTGGCACTGCGCAATGCGTAGTTCCTGCCTTCCAGGATTACGCACTGCACAATCATAGTGCTCTAGCTCAGCCTCTGACCTTCAAAATTGTGTAATATCTCTCTCCCACCCAGTTAGAATTGCGCATTGCGCAAACTCAAGGCTCAGGCCTCAATCTCGAGCTCTTGAATTTCCAATTGCACAATCACCTAGCCTCCACTTCCTTCCAAAACTGCGCAATAGGAAAAATAAATGCTCAGGCCCTTAGACAGGCTCCTTCAACCCCTCAACTAAGCAGTGGACTTGCACAGTCTAGCCTGAACTGTGCATTCCACAGTCTCAAGGCTCAGACCTAACCCTTGATTACCTAAGTTGCGCAATTGTGCAGTCACTAAGCCTCTTCCTCAGCCTACCACCCAGTTTTTGCTCATCTAGTGGATCATCATGCAACATACTAGACTAGGGGTTTATCGGATTGGTGTCATCTTGTCATAGGTGAACTGTAGATGCAGGTATTCTATCATGCTATGACAGGATGATGAAGAAGGAGATGGAGAAGGAGACAATGCTAGAAGACACCTTTGTAGTTGGAGATACAAGTTTATCAATTAGGAGAAAGTAAAGGGACATCAATCTGTGACCATAGCTCAAGACCTGATAACGTTGAAGACCCATCATCTCTAAATCCATATGGAGGTGTAAAAGATATCATTCTCAAGAAGACACAAAAATAAGCAACAACAAATAATGGCTTGAAATTTCCATGTCATCATGCAGCCCATGTCATTGTGTCATGTCATGTCATGAGTCATCATATGCCATGTCATTTTGTGGATTATTCAAAACCTTATTTGAAAATGTATTGTAAAGTGGAAGTTCAAAGGACATGTACAGAATATGAAGAGTCATGTAAAAGTCTAAAAGTCATAGGGAATTCAAACAGTCATGAAGGTAGTAAAAGAGTCACAAGGGAGGTGGACGATCACCCCACCAGTTATATATACACCCTCATTACACAATCAAAATACTTTTCACCTTAACTCCTCCCATAAGGCATCAAACAGACATGCTAGTTATTTTGGGGAGCAAGTAGTGGCTCCAACGCTACACTATTGGAGATAGTGGTGTTCGTTGTAAACATGTGTCGTGGGGATTTTACTTAATATATGAAGCCTAATGGACAACATGTTCTTAATGCATGGATTATGAATATTTTTAAGACCGTTCAGTGAATGTTTATGATTCATGTTTGTTTCCACCTGTACTAAAGTAGTTGAACTATTTTGGTTGTTTTAGTGCTTATCATATTGAGAATGTGTTGTAATGGTTGCAATGACCGTCGTATCTTTGTGGACTACTCTGCTCGATGTTATATGGATCTTCTTGTTTGTTTGTGCCTCTACTAGGGTGGTACCACTACTTATCTCTTAAAGGCTCACTTTATTTTCCCCTCCGTATTAGAATAACCTTGACACACCTACAAATGAACACTCACTAGGCACACTCACTTGCTTTTTGAAGGCACATATGTGTTCTTCTCTCTTGTTGACAGTTAGAGCCAAGGAAAAACATTAAGAAAATGGTAATCGGGTCATATTTTGGATGGGGCTCTTATCCCAAATGGTTTGAGGTCTAATCGGGACCACATATCAGGGAGACCCCTTTGAATTTTGGCAGGTCCAGCACTATCAACATTTATGGTGCTAGAAGGAGGGCAACCAAATTTTTATGGTTGATAACTCCACTCTCCCTCATCATACTTCTTTCAGGAACAACCAAATATGGGTGGAAACATAGCCTTTCATGAAACACATTGTCACACCCTTAGAGGGAAAAAACGAGCCATTTGCTTTCGCATAAATGATTTTTTGAATTTTCTTCTTGGAGATTAACATAGGGTGTTTCCTTACTCAACCTTCCCCAGCCCCACCAGACACACAGTTGGAATTCCTTGCTATCACAACTGGCGGAAATGACCTTTGTATAGTATATAGTAGTGTTACTATTGTAGGGCATAGTTCTTATATATATGATGTATGTGCTTTGTATTTTGATGGTTCTAAGACACAAGAGGGCTCTGGAAATGGTTGTCCTGTAGGAGTGAAAATCCATCATTGGGCTGAGGACGAGAGGCACTGCGGTCCTAACCCTATCACTCGAGGCTACATTAGCGAGAGTTATATCACGGATTTGGGTGAGAGAGCAGCTTTGGCGATGATATTTCACCTATCTGGGTCGACAGTGAACCACCGAGTGTCTAGTCCGCAAATTGTGGTGTTGCGTGGGCTCCAAGCTGGCGAAAATGCAAGAAAAGCAACAGACACCTACACAGAATGTACAGAGGGTTAAGGCAGAACCTCGAGATGAAGGACCAAGCATTAATTTCATAACACGCAGCGGCATGGCCACGGGGGGAGCTAAGGAGAAAGTTGCGTCTGAGCCTCTTATTCGGAAAGCAGCCACAAAACCAGAAGGTTTGGACCTATAGAAGGAAAAGGAAACCTTTGTAGTAGCTCACCAAGACTTTGCCAAGGCTGAGGCATCTACTTCCCAAGCCCCCGCAAACCTCAAAGCGGATGATGAGGTCAAACCATTTTTGCAGGCATGTATGAAGCTTCTGCGCAACCAACAGGCCATAGAAAACCTCCAAGCCTTAATAGAAAACTGCGCAGAAAGGACTAATCCACCCCTAGAAGTTAAGGATGTGCACAAAATTTACAAGCATAAGAAATGCATTGGTAGGGAAATGCGGCTAACAGCACAAATTGGAGATTATGAAATGGATCAAGTTATTTTGGACCTGGGATCAGATGCGAACGTACTATCCAAGCAACCTTAGCAGCGAATGGGAGAGCCTAAGCTGGAATGGTCTACTATCCAGCTGCACATGTCTAATCCGCAGAAGATCATACCGTTGGGGAGGCTATCAAAGATCATGGTAGATATCACAAGAGTTAAGGTCTAGGCTGACTTTGAGGTAATTCAAATTGTAGAAGATGCAGAACCCTATCATATGCTCATAGGATTGGACTGGGCCATAGATATGGGAGGTATCATCAACCTATAGAAAATAAGCGTGGTGTTTGAAAATGAAGGTACGTGGGTGATAGTACCATTAGACCCTGCGGAAGGAGAATGGTATACGGAGCCAGTGCACGAAGAAGAGGATGTGGATAATATCTATAAGTTAACTGCGCGGGATGAATATTGGATCAATCCCACAGCTGATGGTGTACTTTGCTAGGAAAAATATAGCGAATGTTTCTCTGACTCCAATGGAGAGATTGAAAATTGGTTGAATCGGTTGCATGATGTATCTGCGCTGCGATGTCTTAGAATCACCAAGAACTTCCGATGCATCTCCTCTAAGGTAAGAGAACTGCCCTACTTTGATGGTTCTGGTAGTATTAAGTAATTTTTGCGAGCATTTGAAGCTAAGGTTTCGAGAGAGCGAAGGTTATGAGCCCTTAATCTAGCCATGCGCGTAGCACCTGCGAGGTGGTGGGACACACATAAGGGGGCATTCCAAGATTGGGAAGAGTGTCGGGATATGATGATCCTACGATTTGAACCTCCAGTTCACTTGCGCGTAAATACATTCCTTGGGCCAGGGAACCCATGCGAGTATTTGTTCGCTTGGATGGAGAAATGGTGTGACTGCACTACAGAAGAATGGGTTCACCTCTTTATTCATGCCCTAGGACCAATTCCCACTGTATGGTACTTAGATGCGGAGCTACATCAGTGCACCTACCACTGGGAAACATTAAAGGATAAATTTGTAGGGAAATTTGGGTTAGTAGGGGGGATGGAGGCGGTTGACAAAGCTCTGCAGGATATAGATACCTTCGTGTTTAATGAATCGAACCCTTACGCAACACTTGGGGCACCAACATGGGAAACGCATATGCAGGATATTTTCAACTTATGCAATATAGCAATAGAAGAGTTCGATGAAGATCTACACAATGTATCTATCCTGGAATCACAGGGAGAACGCGCAGCTGCTGAACCCCAACTACAAACTATCGATGTTACGAAGCCTCTGAAGCTGTGAGAAGTCAACATTGGCACGGAAGATCAGCCTAAGTTGGCTAAAATTGGGGATTACTGGGATGATGATTCAGTAGAAAAGGTTGCAGAACTGCTCACAGAATATCAAGACTTATTCTCGACGAAGTTTTTGGAGCTTAAGGGGATCACAGGGGACCTAGGGGTCATGTGCATCACGTTAAAACTAGATGCGCGCCCTGTGAAGAAATGCCCTTATCGACTGAATCCTAAGTATAAGCAAAAGGTTAAGCAAGAAATCGATAAAATTCTCACTGCAGGTATCATCGAACCGGTCAAACAGTCAGACTGGGTAAGTCTGATGGTGGTTCAGGATAAAAAGACAAAGGGGGCAATATGAATTTGTGTGGACTTGTGAAAATTGAATGATGTCTGCATACATGATCCCTTTCCTACGTCATTCTCAAATGAAATCCTTTATAGCGTAGGAGGGCAGGAAGCGTACTCATTTAGTGACGGGTTCTCGGGCTACCATCAGATCAAAATCGCACCTGAAGATTGCAGCAAAACTATGTTTTCTATTGAATGGGGATCCTATCATTATATATTCATGCCATTTGGACTCAAGAATGCCCCTGCCATGTTTTCACGAGTAGTAGTCGCAGTGTTCAAAAAGTTCATACACAAATTTTTGGAGGTTTATTTTGATGATTGGACTGTCTTCAACTTAGTGAAGAAGCACGTTTTGAACCTGTGCATGATGTTGGATGCCTGTAGAAAACAACAGATGTCCCTGAATATTAAGATTTAGTGCATATTCTGCGTACCCTTCGGAATCTTGCTCGGACATATAGTTTTCCAACATGGGTTGATGTTTGACCTTGCAAAAGTCACAGTTATCATAAATATGGTAGTACCTACAACTGATAAATAGCTGTGTTCGATCCTCAGACATACAGGCTACTACAGGAAGTTTATTCAAGGATATGCACTGATCACAGCGCCTATGGAAAAATTTCTTAAGAAGTAAGTTTCATTTTTTTGGGATGATGAATGTCAGAAAAGCTTCGAGCTACTCAAGAAGAAGATGGTCTCTACACCTATTCTCATCTTTCCTGATTGGGAAAAGGTATTCCATGTTCACGTAGATGCCTTAGGAATCGCACTCGGAGCGATCCTTACGCAGCCTGGAGACGGATACATTGATCACCCGGTCGCATTTGCTAGTATGAAACTCTCTGGTGCAGAGCGCAAATACTCCACCATGAAGCGGGAGGGATTGGCCATGGTCTATGCATTACAGAAGTATCGACACTATCTATTAAGATGACACTTCAAAATGTTTACAAATCATTCGAATTTGAAGTACCTGGTGAATAAGCTTGTGTTGGGGGGGGGAATCTGCCGATGGTTACTATTGTTCCAGGAATATGACTTTGAGATCATTTTCAAGCCAGGGAAGTTGAATGTTCGGCCGGATCACTTATCCCGAATTGAGAGTGGTGAGGAGTCGACCAACCTGGAAGAAGGATTTCCTGATTTGCAACTGTTTTCTATTAAGGTAGTTGATGTGCACTTCGCCGACATCATTCAGTTCCTAACTACAAGCATGGCACCTGCAGAGTATTCAGTACAATAGAAGAAAGAGCTAGTAACTCGCGTTGTAGATTTTACCATCATCATAGGTCATCTATATAAGATGGGAGCTGATGAAGTGCTATGAAGGTACGTTTTGGAGCATGAACAGCATGCTATCTTGGTAGAAGCCCACGACGGTGTAGCTGGAGGTCACTACGCAGGGAAAGAAATGGCGCAAAAGATCTTGAGAGCTGGACTATGGTGGCCTACCCTGCATAATGACTCTCATGACTATTGTAAAGCCTGCGATACATGCCAATGAATGGGAAGGCCATCACACAGAGATGAAATTCCCCTTAAACTGCAAATGGCCTTGCAAGCATTTGACAAATGGGCCATCAATTTTGTGGGACCTATCAACCCACCCGGAAAGAAGACAGGTGTGTGTTACATTATAAGTACCACTGATTATGTAACTAGGTGGGCCAAAGAACAAGCGGTGAAGGATTGCACTACAGATACCACTGTGCAATTCATCTTTGAACATATTTTGGCTAGATTTGGATGTCTAAGGATCTTGATGAGCGATAGAGGTATGCATTTTGTTAATGAAATAATACAAGCCTTGACGGAATAATTTTGGATCCAACATGCAAAAATCACTCTGTATCATCCCCAGGAAAACCGAGCGATCAAAGCTTTTAATAAAGTATTGGAGCATGCACTAACTAAGGTCTGTAACGTTGATCGCAACGACTGGGATGTGCGCATCACGTCTGTTCTTTGGGCCTACCATACCACCTGTAAGAAGTTGAAAGGAAAAACATCGTTTAGGGTGGTTTATGGCAAGGAGGCCATTATGCCCATGGAATATATTGTTCCTAGCCTGTGCATCATAGCCTTTATGAATATGGCGGAGCCTAATATCATGGAAGAGCATTTAGTGTAGCTTGTGGCTTTGGAGGAAGATCGTTTCATTGCTAATTTCCATCAGCAGGTTCAGAAGGCTCAGGATAAGGCATGGCATGATTGACATATTCAACAAAAGATTAAATGAATTTCTAACAGCACTGGCTAGGGCCTTATACAGTTAAATAAATCATTGATGGCAGATCTATTCAGTTAGCCACCATGTACGGTGATATTCTACCTGGCTATGTCAATGGCAGTCGGCTCAAACCGTATCAGATCAAATGACTATATGGTCAGAGTAGCTGTATGAAGTGGGGTATGCCCACCAAGGAAGGTAAGCACAGAAGGTACCATGGTACGCGTAGAAGCGGTCACAGAGTTGGAAGCTCGAAGGGGTGCGCCGGAGGTGCAAGCGTATGTTCAGAACGCAGCAGGTGCACAGGACGTGTAGAAGTGCATTGGGCACACAAGAGGTCTGCTGGGAGCGAAGGGATGCGTTGGGCGCACATGAGGTACGAAAATGTTAGGTCCCTATATTACTAGTATAGTCCCTTACTATTATTAGTGTAACCCCCTTATTGTTATTATTGTACCCTTGTAACCCCCATTTTGTTATTATTGTGCCCTTAAATCATTATTGTTAGGTCGGCTAGGATTACATTGTGGCCCACTAGGATTACATTATGGCCACATGGACTCCTATATATAGAAAGGAGGATTTGTAAATTGTATCATCCAAGAATTGTTCATTTATGTAATGTATTGGAGGTTTCCCCCTCAAAGTGGCTTATTTCTAAGGCGTTGATATCTCTTTTCCTCTATTTTTGGAGCTGGTTACACAACATTTGGTATCAGAGGTTTGGATTCTAGGGTTTCGCTGCTCCAAACAGGTCATCGTGGAATTTTCGCTATAACTTTTTTTATACGAAGTTTCAGAAGCTGAAATTTTTAGGGTGTTAAGACGAAATCCCGAGGAAGATCTTCTAAAAATTTCAGAGCTTGGTTCGCAACATTTTCGGAGATATGATCTGTGGAAGTTAGGTCTTTTTTCAGGCTCCTAAACAGGTCATCGTGGAATTTTCGCTTTAAATTGTTTTCTACGAAGTCTCAGAAGCTAAAATTCATAGGGTGCGAAGCCAAAATCCCAAGGAACATCGTCAAAAAATTTCAGATCTTGGTTCACAATATTTTTGGAGATATGATCTGTGGAAGGTAGTGCTTTTTCAGGCTCCTGAATTTCATCTCAAAGAGGTGATCATGGGAAAATCTTCATAACTCTCTCTCTGAGCATCGGATTGGAGTGCCGTAAAAAATTTGTCACTAGTACATGGACTTTAGTTTCTTGGATATCAATTTCAGAGCCGAAGGACGAAACAATGACACGTGGCAAGTCGTACAAGTTCGATGTACTGAACCAGTCCATAATTAGGTCATTGTGGGAGATTGGACACAAATTTTTCTTGGAGAATCCAAATCAAGTCAGACCTATGGCATTCAAAAGATAATTCAGAGGGCTACATCAGTATTGAATTTAAAATATTAAAGTGCTTCAATTACATAGATAATCAAATTTCAATATCGAGCTCCTCAAAAGCAAGAAAAAGGTGTGTATTTTTTTTGCGAATTGCATAAGTCTTGTTTGAAGAATCAATTTGAATTGATTCCAAGGGCATATTGTAGAATAGATACGTATTGGGTTCTAAAAGATGCCCCGTAAAAATAATTCAACACCCATTAAGGCTTTAGAAGGCTCTACTATGACTCATGAAGATGAAGAATTGCAACATGATCTATCAAAATTACAAGAGCAAGTGCAACAAATTTCACTCTCGCAAAGAGCAACAAAAAATGAAATGGAAGTTTTGAAGAAAGGCGTGGAAGCGAAGATGGACGGCTTGAAGAAAGGCGTGGAAGCGAAGATGGATGGCATGGAAGCTAAGATGGATGACATGAAAGACAACATGGAAAACATGAAGAATGATCTAAAAGCAGACATCGAAGGTTTGACAAAGTTGATACAAGAAATGTTTCCTAATGGTGAAAAGATAGTAGAAGAACCTCATGATGAGAACAAAATAAATGTCAATCATGATTTCATAAATTCTAATGTTGGCGGGAAGAACCACCATATTCCAAAAATGGATATGAGGAAGTTTGATGGAAAGGATCCTGTAACATGGATACTACAAATGGAGCAATATTTTGATCTCCATAAGGTGCAAAACACACAAAAGGTACGCATTGCAACTTTACATTCAGAAAAAAATACATTTTTATGGTATCGATGGCTTTGCTCCCGTAAAAAAATTGTCACTTGGTCAATTTTTACGGAGGAAATGATAGCACATTACGAGGATACAAAGAGCAACACCTTCTTTAGCCAATTGATAAATCTCAAACAAAAGGGTTTAGTGGGGCAACACATTGAGGACTTCCAAAAATTGAATATAAGGGTAACCGATATTCTAGAGGAATAGAGGATCGATCTCTTCATAGGCACTCTAAAGGATAACATCCAACATGAAGTTCGTGTTTTGGAACCGGATTCATTGGAGAAGGCATTCAGGTTGGCAAGAAAAGTTGAATGTAAAATAATGGCAACAAGGAAGCCTACCACTCAATTCTATAAAGAAGGAAGTGTTGCTACACCTATATTTCCACAACCTACAAGGTTGACACCACAACAATTGGAAGAAAAAAGAGCAAAAGGGCTTTGCTACAGTTGTGATAGCAAATACACTAAAGGTCACAAGTGTGCTGAGAAGAAATTATTTTACATAGATTGTGAAGAGGAAGAAGAAAATGAACAAGAAGAGGATAAACACCAGGAACCAGCCCTAGAAGAGTAAGAAATGAATCCGACCATATCGTGTAATGCACTGGCAGGAATTACCACTCCTCAAACTCTCAAGATAGAAGGACATATCAAGAAGAAAAAGGTAATAGTGTTGATTGATTCAGGTAGCACCCATAATTTTATTCATTGTAAGGTAGCCAAGGAGTTAAATTGTTTCCTATACCCAGCACCAGAATGTCAAGTGATGGTTGCAAATGGAGGAACTATAAATTGCTCTGGAAAATGCCATAATATCAAGCTAACCATGGGGGAATATGTATCGACTAGTCCAATGCTTGCCATTCCTATGGGAGGTGCTGATGTTGTACTAGGAGTACAATGGTTACAATCTTTGGGGACGGTAGCTTTTAATTTTCAAGAAATTTTCTTGAAATTTTTTTCAGAAGGAAAGGAAGTCGAATTACGAGGTATTGCGGGGAAGCCAGGAAGGATAATAAGCTCTAATGTCATGACAAAGCTTCTAAAGAAAGAACAGCGAGGCGTAATTGCACAATTATGCTCACTAGAAGTTCCAACATCAAAATCATCTATTTATGCAGATCTCCAACAAGTCTTGGACAATCATTCCAAGGTGTTTGAAACTCCCAAAGGACTCCCACCTATTCATGATCATGATCATGCTATTCATTTGATTCCATGAAGTGTTCCTCCAAACATCAGGCCTTATAGATATCCTTACGTCCAAAAGAGCGAAATTGAACGTATGATTGCAGAAATGTTAGAGGCGGGTATAATTCAACCTAGTCAAACTTCTTTCTCTGCTCCTGTAGTATTGGTACACAAGAAGGATGGATCATGGTGAATGTGTCCAGATTATAGGGAGCTCAATAAGCTCACCATTAAAGATAAATTTCCTATTCCTATGATTGATGAATTATTGGATGAATTACATGGAGCAATTTATTTTACCAAGTTGGATATTCGTTCAGGATATCATCAAATTAGAATGAAGACCGAAGATATTCCAAAAACAGCATTTCGAACTCATGAAGGTCATTATGAATTTTTGGTCATGCCTTTTGGCCTTACCAATGCACCTTCTACATTTCAAGGGTTGATGAATTCCATTTTCAAACCCTTCCTTAGAAAATTTGTGCTAGTATTTTTGGATGATATACTAATCTATAGCAGGTCTTGGAAGGATCATGTTGAACATGTTGACAGGGTGCTCAAACTATTGCAGGAGAAACAATTATATGCAAAAACATCCAAATGTTTCTTTGGAGTACAAGAGGTGGAATATCCGGGTCATATTGTATCTCACGAGGGTGTTAAGGTAGACCCTAACAAAATTAAAGCCATTAAGGAATGGAAAGTCCCCACAACCATAAAGCAGTTGCGAGGATTTCTCAGGTTAACAGGGTATTATCGCAAGTTTGTTAAGAATTATGGGAGAATAGCATCACCTCTAACAACATTATTGAAGAAAGATGCATTTTCATGGACTCCTGAAGCAACTAAGGCCTTTGAACATCTTAAAGAGGCAATGTGCCTAGCACCGGTCTTAGTTACGCCAGACTTCACAAAAACCTTTATTGTGGAATGTGATGCCTCAGGAAATGGAATTGGTGCTGTTTTAATGTAGGAAGGAAGACCCATTTCTTTTGAAAGTCGTCCAATCAAAGGAAAGTATTTACATAAACCTATTTGTGAGAAGGAAATGTTAGCAATACTGCATGCACTAAAGAAATGGAGAACTTACCTAATGGGAAGACACTTCAAGGTAAAAACTGATCATGATAGTCTTAAACACTTTTTGAAACAAAGACTATCTTCAAAAGAGCAGCAAAAATGGGTCACAAAGATGTTGGGTTATGACTTTGAAATAATCTACAAAAAAGGGAAGCTAAATGTTGTTGCAGATGCACTCTCAAGAAAGAATGAAGAGGTGGAAGCATTGTTTTGTGCCATTTCTATTATCCAACCAGATTGGATAACCGAAGCAAGAGATGAATGGAAGAAGGACAAAGATGTATGGACACTCATTCAAAAGTTGCAGCAAGATCCTAGTACATCTGATACATTTAGTTGGAAAAATGATTCCTTATGGTACAAAGATCGCCTATATATTTCTAAGAATTCCCAACTAAAACAAAAGACTCTTTTGGAATTGCACACTTCTCCTTTAGGAGGACACTTAGGATTTTTAAAAACTTACCACAGGGTGAAGAAAGAATTTTTTTGGGATGGCCTTAAATCTGGTATTCAAAATTTTGTGGCGGAATGTTTGGTTTTCCAGCAGAATAAAGTTGAGACTATTAAGAACCCGGGACTTCTACAACCTTTATCCATTCCAAGTCAACGTTGGGAGGAGATTTCAATGGATTTTATCACAGGTTTACCTAAGTCCGAAGGAAAGAGTGTCATCATGGTGGTAGTTGATAGACTTACCAAGTATGCACACTTGTGTGCATTATCTCATCCATTTAAAGCAAGTACAGTTGCTACTACATTTATGGACACAATTCAAAAGCTACATGGAAACCCAAGGGTTATTGTGAGCGACAAAGATCCCATTTTTACTGGAATTTTTTGGACGGAGTTATTTTCTTGTTTGGGTACTCAATTAGCTCATAGCTCATCTTATCATCCTCAATCCGATGGTCAAAATGAGATAGTAAATAAATTTTTGGAAAGATATCTTCGTTGTTTTGTATCTGATAAACAAACACAATGGGTCAAGTGGTTACCTCTCGCTGAATGGTGGTATAACACTTCCTTCCATACTGCAGCAAAAATGACCCCATTTATGGCACTTTACGGATATCATCCACCATCCATCACATCATCTTTAAGGGAAAATTTGAAGGTTCAAGCAGTGGAAGATCACATCGAGCATCAACAAGAAGTTCTCCAACTCTTAAAGGATAACCCGAATTTGGCACAAAATCGAATGAAACAACAGGCAGATCAACATCGCAGCGAGAGAAGTTTTGATGTAGGAGATTGGGTATTTTTACTGCTACAACCATACAAACAAATGTCCCTCAAGCAAGCTAAGAAGGATAATAAATTATCACCAAAGTACTATGGTCCTTACAAGGTGTTGCAAAAGATTGGTACTATGGCATACAAATTGGAGCTTCCTGCTTCTTCGCGAGTACATCCAGTTTTCCATGTTTCATGCTTAAAGAAGGTTATAGGTGAAATTCTTCCAGTTCAAACAGTATTGCCAGAACTTGATGGGGAAGGGAAAATCATATTGGAACCTGAAGCAGTCATGGAAAAAAGAACTCGACAACTACGGAATCGATCAATTTCAGAGTATCTCATCAAGTGAAAGAACTTACCCACTGAAGATTCTACATGGGAGGATGAGAATTTTATACAGAAGCACCCAGAGCTACTCAAGCGTTGAGGACAACACTTTTTTGAAGGAGAGGGGTATGTTAGGTCCCTATATTACTAGTATAGTCCCTTATTGTTGTTAGTGTAACCCCCTTATTGTTATTATTGTACCCTTGTAACCCCCATTTTGTTATTATCGTGCCCTTAAATTATTATTGTTAGGTCGGCTAGGATTACATTGTGGCCCACTAGGATTACATTATGGCCACATGGACTCCTATATATAGAAAGGAGGTTTTGTAAATTGTATCATCCAAGAATTTTTCATTTATGTAATGTATTGGAGGTTGCCCCCTCGAAGTGTCTTATTTCTAAGCCGTTGATATCTCTTTTCTTCTATTTTTGGAGCTGGTTAAACAACAGAAAACTAGTCATTGGAACAGCAAAATCAGGTAAAAAGAAAAAGTTACCGTTGAAAGGAGCAGCCGACCGGCATTTAATGAGGCGATTTTCAAATATTTTTTACCGTTTACTTGATGGCAAGTTCCAAGTGACGTTCACCCAACTGTTGATCGATCCTCTTGACTATGAAAGAAGAAGGATAGATCAAACACGGGTTCTATATCGCTTGAATAGTTTGTAGTCGGCGTGTTTGTCCTTGACAAGTTTGTGCTGTAACAGTTTATGTGTCTATTGTGTCCCTTTCATTTCTGAGCATCCTACACCCTCTAACAGTAGAAACCCGGAGTTCATATTCTGCGCCAGAATGACGACCACTAATCCCGCTGAAGCCTTAGAATAGGTGACCTCGGCGAAGCAAGAACACAAGGAAGTAGTGGAAATCGAGCCAGAAGCAAAGGAAGTTATATATACACTGAGTCAAGAAAAGAAGAAGGGGGAATAAAAAGCACAGGGGTCGAGGAAACCTGCGAAATGGGTTGGGGTGAAGCCCCGTACTTCCCCACGAAATGTAAAGTCCATGCGAACAACACCCCTGGCACATTCGCCCAACCCAACAAAGTGACCTTTGTCTGCTCAGGAAGAGGCCCAGGTAGTCGAACCAATCAATTGGCTACCACCCTTTTTTCAGTGCCACAGGCCCTCCACACGCACGCTGAAGAGTCTTGATGGCCTACACACCTACCTTTAGATGCCGCTAACCTCGGGTGAGGTCCTCGTCATTGAAAAACCCTTTGGAAGGCTCCATGAGGTGAAATTTGATGATCATGACTTGGCCAATTTGGAGGCCTTCCCTGAGTTGGCACTCGAATTATATCTTGACAGAATACAGGAATATGATGGGATAAATATTGTTCCCATGCACTAGATACACTGATTGGCAGGGTCCGGGCTCTTGAATCTGCTAAAGATGCCACACTTCGGCCACTACAATATCACGGACCGTATGGTACGTCAGTTGCTCACCCTGGTCCATGATGGTTGGTTATAGATCCATGATCGAATCCCCATCGATGTTGTGCTCATTCATCGAGTTACTGATCTTCCCATGGAAGGGTTGGACCCTCTGCTACGCGTTGGTAAGAAGTATGAGGGGGAGATCGTTGAGCACGTGTGCAAAACCTACCATGTGGAGTGGAGCACTCGAGGCTTCATGATCAAATCCATCAGCGACCCTGGTACGCAATGGGGTACCCTGTTATTGGCATGCAAGATGATGCAAAAATTCCAGGTGGCCTCCTTCCTCGCATATGTAATTCAGTTGACAGGCTGGTACGAGAAATGGGTCAGCTTCAATTGGTCCCAGTACTTTTGCAATGAGTCTTTAGCCAATGTCCGTGAATCCCACGAGCAGGGATGAGCATTTTGTTATTCTTGGCTGCTTCTTCTCATCACGTTGGTCACCTGGGAAGCACCTGAGGAATCGGTCGTCCCCAAGCTCACCCCGGACATGTGCGAGGAGGTTCGATATACAAACTTGTGGGACTCTAAGGATGCACAGCGCATTGAAGACAATTAAGGCTTTTGGGTGTTGTTTTAGAGTGGGCTCGTAGCAGCTATCAACTCTCAACCATGTCTGTCACCAGCCATCTACGATAAGTATAAAAGCATAGTTGCATTCCAGATGACTATGCATAACATCTAAATCCGAGGCCGCAAGGATCCTGTGTGGGTTTCTCTCCCCTATATAGATGTTGATGAAGAGATTGACTGTTTAACTACACAATGGCCTCCTCACTGGAAGATTCGCTTCAAAATAGGTGTGAAGGGCACTAAAGGAACAAGCACCACGAAGGTTACCCTACCTACCATCACCAAAGGCACTGGAGGAATGAGAAAAAGCACAGGGAAGGGTGCCGAAGCTGCATCGCAGAAGGGTTCACAGCTCGGTAAGATTACGGGGAAGGGCGTAGAAGTAGCAACGCAAAAGCATGCACAGGAGGATCTCAGTACCGAAGGTCAGGAGGCAGGAGGTGCTGACTCCCCTCGGGGAACAAAGCGAACGGGTGACCCTGCGAAAGGGCCAGGGAAGAAGCAACGCTCCCAACGACCAGAACATGAAGAAGCGGTTACACTGACTGAAGGGGACCTCGAGCAAATCACAGATGTGGTTACTTTAGCTGCAGAAGAAAAATGGCTGGCTCTGGAAGAGCAACAAAAAGTTGTGGTTGACACACTTCTGGTTGAGCTCTGAGCTCTGCAGCTGAAGATGGACATGATGCAAAAAAGTATGATTCAGGTATGAATGGCCTCATCAACTAGAAACACAACACTTTTTACAGTGGAAAGCCGCCTCTATTCCCTATCAGGCGCAACCCTCATGATAAATCCACCCGACTTGGGAGCACAAGTTCAGGCCTGTGCAGAGGTACAAATGGATCTATCCAGGTTACCACATGAATCATTGCAGGTTCTCCACACCTCCTTGTTCGAAGAAATTCACCACAGAGACCATCGAGTACACTAGCAGCTCAATGTAGCTGAGCAGACAATTAAGGAAAAAAATGCTGAAGTTTCCCAGGTATAGGTTGCATGTACCCTCGCCACCGCGCAACAGAGGGAGATAGAAAACCTCATTAGTAGGCTCTGCGCAGACCTCTCCAAAGATATTCCAACTTCTACCACCCCCAGGCCAAGATTGAGGGGTTGGTCGCAGCATTATGGACCTCAAGGACCGAGATCCAGATGGTCAAAATGGAGATGGAACGACAGATCACAGACTTTCAAGCCAAGTTGCAGTTAGAGACATCACCGGAGGTACGGGCCCAGTGAACTGCGTTGGTTACAGTGGCCATGAATGTGATTACAGGATAGATTTCTCAGGCTGCCCAATTACTGGAAACATCTATGCAGTTATAGACCAAGGTGCAGCGCGACCCTCTCCTTCGTGAAATCAACCAGGACCTGCAAAAAAAGGAAGAAGCATTCGAGCAGCTGGAAGCCACTATGCCTACTCTAATTCCTGCTCAACAATTGGCATGACTGCGTACCAGCCACGCCCTTCGAGACGCCATCGACGAACTCCGCCAGAAGAAGAAGACCCTCAGCAACCGCCTTAAGCCATGGGCTGATGAAGCCCTCAAGCTCTCTCAGGATATTGATGTCGTTCTAAAAAATTGAACCAGACTCTGGAGAGTGTCATAGTTGCGACAGAAGGACCAACTTCGCAGAATTTGGTTGATATTGCACAAAACGTTGCTACTCAGAGTGAAGGAGTGCTACCCCCACTGGTTGAGGCGATCAGGTTGTTGCAAGTGTAGGTGGAGACCGCACGACCATAGTGACTCGGGACGAGTCACAAGATTGTGTTGGGGGACTGTTGGAACAAGGTCCCCTAAAGCTGCAAATTTTGTAATATTTTGTATATTTTTGGTCTTAATTAATCTAGCGCAGGGATTTTGGGGCGGGTCAAAGCCCCAAATGCATTGTAATGGGTCAAGGGTAGACCAAGAGTACGCAAGCCACAGTTTGCAGACCATTGGAAGCGTAGGCTAAGTCGATATAAATAGATGAACATTTTGAGTCTTAAGGTAGGCAAGAATTAAGTATGATGATAAGTGTGAATTGTTAGATCTGTTGTTGGGTCGTTTGGGTAAGGACTCCTATTGGCTGTGTGTGTGAATATCCTCAGTCCTGTTGTGTGTGGACCCCGTTGGCTGTGTGCGCACGCTGTGTTTGTATTGTACTGGGTTTTTGGATGCTAATATTTGCATATATATTTAAAGTATCTCTGTGTTATCGGATATGATGTGTTACTGTTGATGCGAACCTTTGGGATCTGTTGTAGCTACAAATACCATTGTGTTATCTATTTATGCTACGAATCTATTTGTGTTATTGTATATCTGTAATCTATTAATGATGCATTATGATATTGTGTACTGATGATACGCATGTGGATGCGAAGGTATTAACTAGATCTGTGCATGGTAATAGCTCTGTATACTACGGATTACACTGTTAGAAAACTTGCAAATAGACCCGTCTTCTGCAAACCTGATAGATTGTGAACATAGATATGCTTGAATTACTTACTCTCTCTCTCAGGGTGCGGAAACCTGGTTCCATCACCCTCCCATACTGCTTCGAGTGAGACTTTGGCCTGCGCAAGCAGGTCACTGCCAAAAGGGCCAGTAGTATAGGGGTTTGTTGGCAAACCTTAACCTCTGAACCTGGGTTAGGACCCCTCGAGCCAAAAGTGCTCTTAGTCTATGTTTTCATGATCTGATCAATTGTGGCATATTCAATGCAATATGGTTAAGATCTATCAGTGTTAATTTCTCTGAGATTTTTTATGTGTCCAACAATGGTGTAAAGTATCGTTGAAGGTGGTCCACATTGAACATTGGGTGCAAGCAAAGGAAGGGAGGGATACTTAACTATAAAATGGTGTAACCCATAGCCTTGGCGATGGTGTAAGGCCGATAATGGATTGGATAAAACTTTAGATGGCCCCCTACAAGGCGTCCATTCTACCAATGCAACCAAACCTTGTCTCCCATTTGAAACTTGTGTGGGACACAATGTTGATCATAGCATTGTTTGTACTTAGTATTGGATTTTTACATGTTATGATAAACCTACTTGTAGATATGTTGAATTCATTCAATAAAATTGGTGGCTTTGTTTGCTTCAGAATAAAAATATATAGACTCTTCATGTGTAGTTGCAAGGGGTAGTGTGTTATCAATGGGACCCAGTGGTTAAAATCCTAGGCCCTCCTAAAAGGGGTTATGGCTAGTTGAGATATGGAGAGCTCAATTATAGTTTTTTTGATCATAGAGGAGACTCTAATCATAGGTTCATGGATGCTTAGAGTTGTACATGGGAAAAATGTGCACGATCATCCATTTTACGACCTCTTTCTTGCCATCGGCCAAGGGGTGGAAGGTAGTTTATTTGGTGAACTTAGTATCCAATAATTACTAGAGGCTCAACCAAAATATGCTTAGGAACATGTTATCATGATCTGATATGATGGTATATGGGATCCAAAAATGTACGCACACTCATTTTAATAATATCTTGGAAGTGGCTTATGTTTTGCTAATCTTCTTGCAGGAAGCTAGAATGGCGATCTCAGAAAATCTACCCGTGACCACAAACACTCAATCACTGCCATGCCTTGTAGAAGTAAGGTCATACATATAGTCCATTGATATGGATTCCCAAGGCTAGTTAGGATTAGGAATAGGGGTGTATAAGCCTTTATTCTTAATGGTTGGTTTGGTAATGGAACACGTGGTGCAGGATCTAATATACTTACCAACATTTCGCTGAAGTTTCGGCAAATAAAAATACTTTTATAGTATTTCCATTGTCTTCTCAACACAAAAGTATCCTTTTTGTTTTCATAAATTTAAGAGGCATGTGATCCATGTGGATGATCGTCTCCTTCCTCGTAATATAATTTTTCCATTTCTAGCAACCCTGCATGATGGAATACAACTCCTTATCATAGGTGGGGTATGTCTTGATAGTATTAGAGATTTTTTCACTATTATAGGTCACTGAATGTCCTTGTTGAATGAGGACCACACCAATAGCATAGTTGAAGGCATATGTCTCAATTTTAAATGGTAATTGTAGGTCTGGCATGGTGAGGACTAGTGATGAGAAAATATGGTGTTTCAATTCATTGAATGCCTTTTCTTGTGACTCAGGCCCAAAAAAATTGATTTGTATCAAACCTTAGTCACTTGAAATAAGGGTTAAGCAACATAAGAGAACCTCAACATAAATATTCGATGAAATTTATCAAGACCCAAGAAGTTTTGAAGTTCTATTAGAGTCGTAACAGCCAGCAATCCTAAACTATTTGGATCTTGGCTAGCTTCACATGCACACCTTGCTCATCAATAAGGAAGCCTATGTATTAGACCTTGTCCATGTCGAAGGAGAATTTTTCGAAGTTAGCACATATTTTGTGATGTCATAGAGTGTGAAGGACCTATTGAATATGCAACAATTGTTCTACCCAACTCTTGTTAAAGATGATGATATCATTCAGATATACAACCAAGAATGAGTTGGTGAAAGGTCAGAAGATATCATCCATCGGCCTCATGAAAGTTGTTAAGGCATGACTAACCATTTAAAAAGACCCTCCTTGGAGTTGAAAAAAAATTCCCACACATCATTTGGTTCTATTGGGACTTGGTGGTAATCACTATTTCAAATAAATATTATTGAAGTACTTGTTCCCCTTGATCTGGTCAAGAAGGTCGTCAAACCAGGGAATTGGGTATTGGTTCCTAACTGTGACTTTTTCAGGGACGAATAATCATTGCAAAGTCTTCAGGTCCCATATTTCTTCTGCACTACAAGGATTCCATGGTGTGAATAACTTAGTCGAATGTGCCCTTTTGGAGAAACTCTTCGATTTGTCACTTGATTTCATAATTTTCTAGAAGTGAGTGGTGGTAGATTGGCCCATTAGATATAAGTGCACTTGGGGTCAAATCTATTGAATGCTTAACCCGACAATGAAAAGGTACCCTAGTGAGTGAGGATAAGATGTATTTGTATTCTTCCATGGCCTTATCAAATTTCCTCTACTACGTGGAGTGTAACAGATTCAGGCAAAATTTCATGTAATAAAAGTTAATAAAGGAAAAAATAAAACCACAGTTAAGGGACACTTATTCCAAACTAAATGTTGGGAAAATATATCCTAGTGGGCATCATTAGATATGTGGTTATTGTAGAAATTATACAAACATATGTATATCAATAGATTCAATCTGAGCAAGCAATGTACTAAAGCAAGATACTGAATCCTTCTACAAATCAATTGTGGAAAATAAACATGATCACCAATCACAACAAGTAAAGAAAGAAGAAAATCAAACCACAACATAGATATTTTCCTGGGTAAAGCTTATTGTTGAAAACCCTCTAGCTTCTATTGTATATTCACCAAGGAATCATGAAACAATTACAATGCACTCTTCTCACAAGAGTCTCTTGCACTCTGTTAATCGTCTCACACTGATCCAGACAAAATCGGGCCAATACTTAGCCAATTCTTAGCCTATCTTCAGCCTACCTTGCTCATGCAATCCTTGTGGAATTAAATCCCTATTCTTTAGGAATTCAGTCTTCCTTGACTGTGCAAGTATCATGGGAAATCTCGTGGTGTTTTAATTGCATCCGGGTAGTTTGATAATAATACAACTGATAGTCAACTTCCCTTTAACCTTTGTCTCAACTAGGTCTCCATTGGAACTCACATGCATGCAGATATTAATAGTAAACCATCAATCACTTGACAGATTACTACATGTGAATTAAATCTGATTTAATTCACTTAACCTCTCACTAGTGCAACAGACAGTTACGGCTAGTTCCCCTGACTTTAACTCACTTAACTGAGTTAATTGATTTCTCATGGATTAAACTCATGCACTTAACTGCAACTTGAACTCTAAAAACATATAGAATCACTCTTCATTCCTCACCAACCAGCCTCAACAAAAAATTCATGAGATAACTGAGTCTATCACACTCAGTTAACTATTACAAGTGTTTATGAGATAAGATTACAATTTATTGTCTAATTTAATTAAGGGAAAATTAAATTAGACACATTTCCAATTTATTAAATAAATTGAATTGCACACTATTAATGTATCGGACCCATCACTACATGACCTTTGGTCCCACACTAGTGTGTGTGCTCTCATGTTGTTTCTGGATGCCAATTTCATTGTTTCTTGTTGAAAATTTCAACACTCCCTCTCAACAAGAAAGCAATCAATATGTCTCAATCTGGTACCTTGGAATGTCCTTGTATGTGCACATGAAACTCCTGCATGTGACATGCAACACTGCTCTAGTGTTGTTCGCACATGAAAATATTGCACGCAACACTTCTCTAGTGTTGTTCACACATGTAACTATTGCATGCAACACTTCTCTAGCGTTTATTGCACATGCAACACTTCTGAAAGTGAATAGCCTCCAAAAAACTGAATCAGTATAATGCATATGTCATCATATTATTCTTACTTCTACTAGCTACTGCACATGTCTACTGGACTCTCTGTGGTGTTGACATTTGCATCCATGCACTCTGCACTACTGCCAACTCTGATCTGCGCTCCAATATTCGACACCTGTCCCTCTGATTTCCATCTTCCTGACATCTGACTGCATCAATCTAAATGATCCTGCTACTGTTGTATTTTGGGCTTCTTGTAGCCAGGTTCGATCCATGAGACACACCATATCTGGGACCCTGCCCAAATTTCTTCTTGGGATTAATTTTTCACATCACCCCACCTCACACATGGAGGTATAGTTGCATGTACTCCCTCTACTCTTCTAGCCCAAAATTTCCCCCTCTTGGATGTCTCTGCATCAGTGGTTTCTTCCACTCCATGATCCTCATCTTGTGGCTGCTCCACATCTTGAGGTTCATCCTTAGGAACCAAGAGTTCCTCATCTGCATGCAAATCAAGCTCTCTCTCAAGGCACAATTGCATGGCTTTCTCACACTTCCCCATGGTACATCCCTTGCATGTGTCTATCTGCACAAGAGTACCCTTTGTAAGCTTCGTAGAAATATGTTGCATGACCTTCAAAGCTCCGTGGTGTACATGGCCCAAATTATCATGCTATAACTCACCCTCATCCCGGCTCACCACTTTTTTCGCCTTACCCATCTATGATGCGAAATCATCTACATCAAGTTTATATAGATTCTTCACATGAATCCAAATATTATTCGTTTGTCCCGTGGCTTTTTGTCGAGTGAAAGCTTTCCCTTCACTAAAAACCACATCATAACCTCTATCCTCCAACATTGCAACTGAAACTAAATTATTTTTCAAGTCAAGTACATGCATTACATCTATTAATAAGAATGGTTTACCTAACTGTCTCTGGAAAGTAACTATAACAATCTCGGTAGCGCTATACCTTTCTTCATCTCCCATTTTGATATGCATCTGGAGGTCCTTCTCCTCCAAGCTACTAAAAATTTCTTTGTATCCTATCATGTGGAAAGATGCACCACTATCCAAGTACCACATTGATCCCATCTCACTTGACACCATGCATGCAATGAGCAAGAAGTCCAACTCAAAATGCAAGGCCAAAGCCTCACTAGCTGCAGATCCTGAAGCCTTTTTTTTCTTCTTATTTTTGTGGAAAACTAGTGGCATAATGTTCATGCTTGTGAAAGTGAAAAAACTTCACTCTGGACATGTTACGTTCCTTGCCTTTTTAGTCGGTCTCAGATTTGGAATAGGATTTCTTTCCCTTCCCCTTCTTCGCCTTACTAGCCAAGGAAAAATTTTCTTCATTATCTATCTTAGATGAAGATCCATCCTTGACATTCCGCTTGAATTATTCTTACACCAAATCCGACCAAATTCATTCCCAATCTGGAAGTTTCTCCCTCCCATTAACAGAGTCCCGATAACTATTCCAACTCTTGTTAAGGCCTAGAAGAGCTAGGCTCACCAAGTCATCATTCGTGAAAGTAATTCTAACACTCCCAATCTCATTTCTACATTGGAAAAACTTGGTTAAATATTTTGGAATAGTGTCGCCTTTCTCCATTTTTATTTTCTTGAGCTTGTCCTCCAATTCCAATTTTCTATGGTCACTGCTACTCTGAAACAAATATGTAAAATCATTCCACATTGCATATGGAGTCTCTTTTCTATGGAGACTTGAGACAATGTGGTCTCCTACTCCCTCCAATAAGATCCTCCTCACCCTTGCTAACTTATTTTTCAAAGCATCAAGAAGAGCTGTGTTTGTTGCTGCAGGCTTGGGAATATCATTCTCAATGAATTATTTCAACTCTTTTTCCTACAACACTGCCTCCCTTTTGTCTTTCCATGCAATGTAATTAAAGTTTCCCTCAAGTGCATACTCCAATCTCAATCCATTAAAAGCCATCTTGATCTGTTTTCGTACCAAAGAATACTTCTGTAAATTCAAATGTTATTCAGTCACAAACACAATTTCTTCTCCACTATAGTGATTTCCAGTGCTCTGATACCATGTAGAAATTATAGAAACATATGTGTATCAATAGATTCAATCTGATCAAGAAATGTAATAAATCACGATACCGAATCCTTCTACAAATCAATTGTGAAAATAAACACGACCACCGATCACAACAAGTAAAGAAAGAAGAAAATCAAACCACAACACAGATATTTTCTTGGGGAAAGCTTAATGCTCAAAACCCCTCTATCTTCTATTGTATATTCACCAAGGAATCATGAAACAATCACAATGCACTCTTCTCACAAGAGTCTCATGCACTCTGTTAATCGTCTCACACTGATCCAGACAAAATCGAGCCAATACTTGGCCAATTCTCAGCCTGTCTTCAGCCCGCCTTGCTCATGCAATCCCTGTGGAATGCAATCCCTATTCTTTA
This sequence comes from Pinus albicaulis, assembly GCA_034641835.2. Classification (NCBI taxonomy): domain Eukaryota; kingdom Viridiplantae; phylum Streptophyta; class Pinopsida; order Pinales; family Pinaceae; genus Pinus; species Pinus albicaulis. The sequence goes on along the minus strand of CM076573.1, from coordinate 641,022,389 downwards.
GGAATTTTAGCCTTCCTTGACTGCATCCGGATAGTTTTCTAATAATGCAACTAATAGTCAACTTCCCTTTAACCTTTGTCTCAACTGGGTCTCCACTGGAACTGACATGCATGCATCTATTAATAGTAAATCATCAGTCACTTAACAGGTCACTGCATGTGAATTAAATCTGATTTAATTCACTTGACCTCTCACTAGTACAACAAACAGTTACAACTAGTTCAACTGACTTTAACTCACTTAATTGAGTTAATTTATTTCTCATGCATTAAAATCATGCACTTAATTGCAACATGAAATCTAAAAACACATAGAATCACTCTGCATGTCTCACCAACCACCCTCAACTTGAAATTCATGAACTAACTGAGTCTATCACACTCAGTTAACTATTACAAGTGTTTATGAGATAAGATTACAATTTATTGTCTAATTTAATTAAGGGAAAATTAAATTAGACACATTTCCAATTTATTAAATAAATTGAATTGTACACTAATGTATCGCTAGGACCCATCACTACATGACCTATGGTCCCACACTAGTGTGTGTGTTATCATGTTGTTTCTGGATGCCAATTTCATTGATTCTTGTTGTAAATTTCAATAGTTATGGCTAAGGAAAATTGGCAAAGCCAGTAGCTAAGGCATTAAGGAGGAAAAAAGTATTTTTGGCACATTTATTTATGAAAATAAAGGAAAATAGGAGAAATGGAAGGTAAAATGTCATAGGTTGCATGCGAGGATGAAAATGAAGGAAAATAATGGAAAATGAAGAAAATAGAGGCCTAATTGATAAAAATGCTTCTGAGGATCAGTTGGTACCTTTTGTCAGTTAAGTTTTGGAGCTCTCTCATTATTCTCTATCTCTCACATACTCTTGGATACTTATATTTTTCTTGGATAATTTCAGCATTAAACCAAGAAGGAGGAAAGCAAGCAAAGGAAGGACAAGGAAACGAAATGAAATAAAGGATCAATCAAGGAAGAGCAATATCTAGCAGCTTTAGTAGGAATACTTGAAGGTAACATATTGCATGTGTGATTTCCTCATTGGTTTGGACATGCATGGCTTATGCATGTCGGTATCTAGTTCTCTTGTTGTCGGTGGCATGGTTTTTTCAGGTTTTGAGAGTGGTTTTCAGCCTTTCCTTTCCTTTTTCCAGATGCCATGGTGTGATGGGATTTTTATCTTGGTTCTGAGCTCTGGAATTTTCAGATGGATTTTGGAATTCGGGGCAGAGGTGCTCTCAAGGAAATTTTTCAAAGGCCTTGGAATCCCTTGACCAGTTTTGGCAAGATACACGGTAAAGCATAAGGGTGGTGTCTCAGTTTAGGGCCTAGTGATACCAGATTGGATTGCGGTAAATTTGGGGAGACGAGGAGAAGGAAAATTCCTCAAGGATATTGATGGATTTCGGATGGCATTCCAAGTTCAGCTCGTTTTGTGATTAGAGCACCGATTTGGGTGTGATCATGGTATAGTGAGGGTGGATTTGGTTTAATATCTAGCCTCCATTAGTTGTGTTTTGGGTTGTCTTATCCATCATATCCCACATTCATGCTTGGAATATGGCACGAGGGTGAATGGCTGAAGAGATATTTGGCTCAGCCATGTCTATGGTCGGGTGGTACTTGGAAATCCCGAACCTAGTTAGTTATTTCCTATGGTTAATGAAAGATAAGTTCTCTTTTCTTTGTACTTATTCATGTGTTGATTTAATGGCTTTTATCTCATTATTATTTCCATGGTTTTATGATGGTTATAAGCATGTTTAAATGGTCAGTTCATGTCATGGTTATTTCATGTATTTACCTGTAATTGTTAAAATAATGGATGAAAGGCCTAATTTATGTCATATATGTTCAAATAAGAGGGTGTTGATCCTTCTTGTAATGTTTCATAAGCGTTTTCATTCATTCATGCTTTGTCTTGTACCCTAGACATGTAGATTTCATTCATGCCAAGTGTTTGATAGAATGTCAGTCTCGGTTGGGGATCGGCAGGCCTAGTCCTAGAGTTAGCTTTTGGTTATTTGGCATTGTCGCCATGTGTTTGACGATTTTTGAAAGCTACAAGAAGTTATGGGCAGTTTCTGATATTCTAATCTTAAAAAATGCCTTAAATCTCACGGACGCAGGCACGAGCATGGGAAATTGAGTCCCTAGACACACGCATGCCCATGTTGTGGGTGCATCTGGAGCCTCCTAGACGCACCCATGCCCATATCAAGGGAGACTCCAAGGGTTTTATTTATAAAAATTCAGTGGGACCAAAGGAAAATTCAGCTTGATGGTTGGGATAGCCTCTCGGGGTCCTTTAGCAGGTTCAAGGAGTTTGTGTTATGGTTTTCTGCGTTGATTCCACTTCCTTAAATTCACCAAGGATATTGATTATGTTCTTAACTGCCCTTAGCTCATTTTTACCCTAGTTGGCCGGTTACTTAGGTAGATGTGAGGGGAGGTGTATGTTACATGGAGAATCCGTGTGTGGAAGCCATGGATATGGCCACAATCTCCTCGTTACTTTGAGAGTGAATCGGGAAGAAGACAAATTTCCCAGTTTGGGAGATGACCTTACTGCATTTTTTAGATAGATAAAGGAAAAGGATGTATATGGGACTACCTCTAGTAACATGCATATTTTTTTGTCCAAAGTAATAATAAAACTATGAGGTCTTGACTCATATACATCATGACACTTCCACAAGATGTATGGTTGGCCTGAAAAAAACATCACAAACTCCAAGGTGAGCAACAACACATTATACCTCGTCGTTGAAAGGCTTGATGTTATAAGGTAGGCAACAATTTTGGTTGATGTGAATATCTCACCCTTGGTGGAGCTATCTGATGGTGTATGGTTGTGGGTATGGTGTTGTCAATAGGCCCAACCACTTAAAACCCTTTGTTGAGATGAGGTTATTTTGACTCTTGATATCGATAACGAAATTTAGTGGAGCATCCTTCACCCATATTTGTGAGTGAAAGAGGCGATCACCTCTTGTGAATATTTAGGCTCGTATTGTTGGATCTTGGTGGTGGAAATTGTGGCACTAGGTTCTGCATCAACTATATGTTTTCCCTTATTTCAGAGTCGAAACCTATTTTTAACTCTGAGGCTTTTTACTCTTGTTAAAGAAGAGAAGAATATTCAACTTCATTGAAGAAGAGAAGACCTGAAGCGAAGAGTATGTCGTCGTGCAACAATCATAGTCTGAAAGAGAAAGCTGCCTGGAACACCATTGTGAATTATTTCAACCAGTTTTCCTCCAGAACTGCCTCCATTATGTCTTTCCATGAAATATAATTAGAGTTTCCCTCGAGTGCATACTCTAATCTCAAGCCATTAAAATCCATCTTGATTCGTTGTCACACCAAAGAATACTTCTGCAAATTCGAATGCTATTCAGTCACAAACTTAATTTCTTCTCCACTATAGTGATTTCATGTGCTATGATACCATGTATAAATTATAAAAACATATGTATATCAATAGATTCAATTCTATCAAGCAATGTACTAAATCAAGATATTGAATTCTTCTACAAATCAATTGTGGAAAATAAACACGATTGCCAATCACAACAAGTAAAGAAAGAAGAAAATCAAACCACAACACAGATATTTTCTCGGGGAAACATTACTGCTCAAAACCCCTCTATCTTCTATTGTATATTCACCAAGGAAACATGAAACAATTAAAATGCAATCTTCCCACAAGAGTCTCATGCACTTTGTTAATCATCTCACACTGATCCAAACAAAATCAGTCCAATACTTTGCCAATTCTCAGCTTGTCTTCAGCCTACCTTGCTCATGCAATCCCTATGGAATGAAATCCCTATTCTTTAGGAATTTCATCCTTCATTTACTGCGTACATACCATGAGAAATCCTGTGGTGTTTTAACTGCATCCAGGCAGTTTGCTAATAATAAAACTGATAGTAAACTTCCCTTCAACCTTTGTCTCAACTGGATCTCCACTGGAACTTACATGCATGCATATATTAATAGTAAACTATCAGTCACTTGAAAGATCACTGCATGTGAATTAAATTTTATTTAATTCACTTGACCTCTCACTTGTGCAACAAACAATACAACTAGTTCAACTTACTTTAACTCACTTAACTGAGTTAACTGATTTCTCATGCATTAAAATCATGCACTTAACTGCAACTTGAACTCTAAAAACACAGAATCACTTTGCATGCCTCACCAACCACCCTCATCTTGAAATTCATGAGCTAACTGATTCTATCACACTCAGTTAACTATTACAAGTGTTTATGAGATAAGATTACAATTTATTGTCCAATTTAATTAAGGGAAAATTAAATTACACACATTTCCAATTTATTAAATAAATTGAATTACACACTAATGTATCTCTAGAACCTATCACTACATGACCCGTGGTCCCACACTAGTGTGTGTGTTGTCATGTTGTTTCTGGATGCCAATTTCACTGTTTCTTGTGTCAAATTTCAACAGTTATGGCTGAGGAAAATTGGCAAAGCCAATGGCTAAGGCATTAATGAGGAAAAAAGTATTTTTGGCACAGTTATTTATGAAAATAAAGGAAAATAGGAGAAAAGGAAGGTAAAAGGTCACAGGTTGCATGTGAGAAGGAAAATAATGGAAAATGAAGAAAATAGAGGCCTAATTGATAAAAAGGCTTTTGTGGATCAGTTGGTACCTTTTTTCAGTTCATTTTTGTAGCTCTATCATTATTCTCTATCTCTCTCATACTCTTGGATACTTATAGTTTTCTTGGAGCATTTCAACATTGAGCCGAGAAGGAGGAAAGCAAGAAAAGGAAGGACAATGAAAGGAAAGGAAAGGAAGGATCAATCAACGAAAAGAAATATCTAGCAGGTTCAGTAGGAATACTTGCAGGTAACATATTTCATGTGTGATTTCATCGTTGGTTTAGACATGCATGGATTATACATGTTGGTATCTAGTTCTCTTGTTGTCGGTGGCATGGTTGTTTTGGGTTTTAACAGTGGTTTTCAGCCTTTCCTTTCGTTTTTTCAGATGCCATGGTGTGTTGGCATTTTGATCTCGGTTTTGAGCTTTGGAATTTCCAGATGGATTTCAGAATTCGGGGCAGAGGTGGTCTCAAGGAAAATTTCCAAAGGCCTAGGAATCCCTTGACCAATTTTGGCAGGATACATGGTAAAGATTGAGGGTGGTGTTTCAGTTTAGGGCCTAGTGATACCATATTAGATTGCGGTAAATCCTAAGAGACAGGGTAAAGGAAAATTCCTCAAGGATAGTGATGGATTTTGGATGGCATTCTAAGTTCGGTTCAGTTTGTGATCGGAGCACCGATTTGGGTGTGATCATGGTATGGTGAGGGTGGAGTTGGTTTAACCTCTATATTCCATTGGTTGTGTTTTGGGTTGGTTTATCAATCATATCCCACATTCATTCTTGGAATATGGCACAAGGGTGACTGGCTAAAGAGAGATTTGGCTCAGCCATGTCTATGGTCGGGTGGCATGTGGAAATCCCAAACCTGGTTGGTTATTTCCTATGGTTAATGAAAGCTAATTTCTCTTGCCTTTGTACTTATTAATGTGTGGATTTAATGGCTTTATCTCATTGTTATTTCCATGGTTTTATGATGGTTATAAGCATGTTTAAATGGTTGGTTCATGTCATGGTTATTCCATGTATTTACATGTAATTGTTAAAATAATGGATGAAAGACCTAATTGATGTCATATATGTTCAAGGAAGAGGGTTTTGATCCTTCTTGTAATATTTCATAAGGTTTTTCAGTCATTCATGCTCTGTCTTGTACCCTAGACATGTAGATTTCATTCATGCTAAGTGTTTGACAGAATTTCAGTCCCGGTTAGGGATGGTCAGGCCTAGTCCTAGAGTGAACTTTTGGTTATTTGGCATTGTCGCCATGTGTTTGATGATTTCTGAAAGCTACAGGAGGTTCTGGGAAGTTTCTGGTATTATGGTCTTAAAAAATGCCTTAAATCTCGTGGACACAGGCACATGCATGGGAAATTGAGTCCCTGGACACATGCATGCCCATGTTGTGGGTGCGTCTAGAGCCTCCTAGACGCACCCATGCCCATATCAAGGGAGCATCTAGAGGTTTATGGCAACTGAGATATTCATATGACCCTTTATTATGTAATGAATGAAGAATTCTTAAGAGTACTCATCCAACAGATGGATTATTACTCAAAATATCCTAATTCCAATAGGATTAACTAAATTATGGAAGAACTGAATGAGTTTTGCCATGTAATGGTGTAGAATATTGAGAAAGTACTAGAGAGAGGCGAGAAATTAGAGGTGTTTATATGGGCGGAAATGTGAAGCTGGGTTACACTTTTGTGAGAATCGGGGGTGGAATTTTTTTTTTCGGCAATATTTTGGCCGAACCTTTTATAAAGTTCGGTCGAACTCGTGCTTTCATTTAGATTGATGGCACACTGACGGTGTGGGCAAACAAAATTTTTGCGGGAGATGGGAAAACCGGCAACAAAAGTTTGGCCGGACTTTTACTTTGAACACAGTTCGGTCGAACTAGTTCTTATAAATATATCGCCCACGAAGTTCATTTGTTTACCGTGTCTGTGTTTTCTTTGATCTGTTTGTTCACGCATTTTTCTATGTTTTTGCTGCTGCTGGTCTGGGGCTGCTTCTGTCCGTGCTTTTGGTGATTATCTGCGGCGACTTCAAGTGAGCGAACTACTAGGTATTTCTCCTCCTGCTCCTCCTCTGTTAAACATATGTTACGCAACATGATACATTGAAATATGCATGAATTATTTATTACCAATTATGGTATTTCTCCTCCTGCTCCTCCTCTATTAAACATATGTTACGCAAAATTCCAAACAAAGCATCTATGCTGTTAATTATGCTTTAAATTTCATTACCTTTTTTTTTCCAAGAAAAAAATCGAAATTTTTATTAACAAAAATAAAAAGTTACATAGTATATGCGTTACGCATTCCTTTTATGGTTGTATGATTCCTAGATCATAGAGCTCATAGGATGAAAAGTACATTGTCATCTGTCAAATGCCTGAAGATAAACCACTGATCTGGTGTATAGGCCTCCTCTATAAGAGGAAACCAACCCATAGATCAGTCCATATCCAAAAAAACAAGTATGTCCATATGTTCATAAAACAGAAACAATTTTTTGTGTTAACCCAGGCCTCCTTAGAGAGGAAAACAGCCCAGACAGGATAAACAACAAAATAGAAGTCTAAAAATAAATGCAAGTAAGAGTAATTGTCTAGGGCATGTATATCAAACCAAAAAACAAAACGCTTTCTAATATAAAAACAGGGAGACATAAAAATAAATTTATACATATGGTGGCTGATTCGACACACAGATCACGCCCTGGTCCTCGTCCTCTCTCCTCCAACAGCCCATATCTTGTTTCAAACTTGCTTTAGAAAGCTCTTTTGCTACATCATTACGGTCCCTGTATATATGGTTTAAAGAAAAAATAGTAAAAGTATGTTTTAAATGTTTTGTCTCTTCTAGTAAAGGAGATAAAATATAATTCTGACAACTGCTCTCTCCATTGAACCATTTAACGACATTCATAGAGTCCTTTTCTATGTTAACTTTGGACTGTTACTGCAAATGCACCTTTTGGAATTCTTGGTTTTAATTTGAGTTGGTTGGTGTCATGTAGAAGTAAAGGCACTCATTGCTATAGAAATTTTGTCTTTACAACCAAGTGGGAACGAGAAACCCCAAAATTCCAAACAAAGCATCTATGATGTTAATTATGCTTTAAATTTCATTACCTTTTGTTGTAAGGTGTATGTTGAATTTCTGGTAGTATGATATGGATTCGGTTGCTGCAGTTGTTACTGTTCCTGTGGATCCGTCAATTTTATCCGCTCTAGATGATTCTCGCCTTGTGCATGGAAGTTTACTACCACTATTAAGCTTATGATGTTACTGAGCCTTCTCTCGATTCCTCAACGCTGGAATGATTGAACTAGAATGATCTACTGCTGTAATGTGACTACATATTGTCTTTTATACTGCTGTAATGTATTTCTGTAATGTGACTACATATTGTCTTTTATACTGTTGTAATGTATTTTTGTATGAGATAGAATCTGATATTTTATACTTGATAACCCGTTATGGGTATATCAAGAGGATTTTGTATATGAACTGTTATCAATATATGAAACAAGGTTTTTTCTCCTTTGAAAAAAGAGTTGAAATCATTCTAAATTCACATGTAATGTATTTCTGTAATGTGACTACATATTGTCTTTTATACTGTTGTAATGTATTTCTGTAAGAGACAGAATCTGATCTTTTAAACTTGATAACCTGTTATGGGTATATCAAGAGGACTTTGTATATGAACTGTTATCAATATATGAAACATGGTTTTTTCTCCTTTGAAAAAAGAGTTGAAATCATTCTAAATTCACATATGTTCAGTGGTGTCACTGTTTCACTTCTGATATTATGTTGCTTACCTTGATGAACAGGTGGAACTCTGCTGGGAGGCCTCTCTGTTTTTTGACTCTATGCTCATACTGTCAAAGGCCATTATATGTTATATGGGCTAGACTGTATAGTTATTAGACTACATATCTTCATACTATTCTGCAAATAGTATGATGGAAACCAAACATAATAATGTATTAGGACATCACAAATTGCTAATTAGTTATTAGACTACATATCTTCATATAGAACTTGCAAATAGCATGATGTAAATGTGAACTTGCAAATAGTATGATGGAAATGTGGATCTCAAAGAAAAGTCATGATTAATGCTTCTAGAAACCAAACATAATAATGTATTAGGACATGCTCCTTTAACTCGAAAATAGTATGGTCGAAATGTGGATCTCATGACTCTTCATGATTCATGCTTCTAGAAACCAACCATAATTTAATGTATTAGGACATGCTCCTTTAGGCTTAGTGGAATTACCTTTGCTTTTTATTTCTCTCTTAGACACACACACACATATATATATGAAGAGATGATCCCATTTTCTTTTTTATTCATAGATCAAATATCATTTAAATACAAGATTTATCATAATGTACAATGATTCATTCCATATTATTTATAATTTTTTTCATTAAAAAATGAACCCTTTAAATGATGAACCTAGTTAATGCTTCTTCTTCATGAAAAAGACTACTTAATCTTTCAATTTGAATTTGATGATGGTCCTTTGTTATCTTTCTTGACTACTTCAAATTATTGACACAATCATATGCTTCTTGTTACTCTTTTTATTCCTTCCTTATATTGTATTCTCCCCCTTAGATATTGTGTACTCTCCCACATAGATATTGCACTCAATTTTGATGGTCCTTTGTTATCTTTCTTGACTACTTCAAATTATCAAATTATTGGCACAATCATATAGATATTGCACCCAATTTTGATGGTCCTTTGTTATCTTTATTTACTTCAAATTATTGACACTTGATCATATAGATATCATATAGATATTGCACTCAATTTTGATGGTCCTTTGTTATCTTTCTTGACTACTTCAAATTATTGACACTTGATCATATAGATATTGCACTCAATTTTGATGGTCCTTTGTTATCTTTCTTGACTACTTCAAATTATTGACATGATCGTATGCTTTTACCTTAATATCTTGTAGAGCCCATTTCATCCAAAACACTCAAAAATAAGTGACTACTATGTATTCCACTTCTACTCTAGATAGAGAAAGTAACGACTCTTTTTTGCTTAACCATTAAACCAAAGACTCTTCTAAGTAGAATTATACATTGTCCACTTGTACTTTTCACAAGCCTATTTGAGTCTCTATATGTTGTCAATGTAAATTTCTCACATGTAAATTTTTCAATGTAAATTTCTTAACTTCTACAAGTTTTATAGGCAGAGTCTATAAAGGGCCAGGTAGCCTCTGGATCTCATCTTTTATGGAAGGTGACATATCTTGTAAATGCCCCTACAGTCAATCTCTGGAATAGATCTAAATAGAAGTTCTTCATTTTAATATCTATAAAACACAACCACTTTAAGGTAAATTGTTTACATGTGTCATTTCTCCCACAAACTAAAGGCTTCCTCCCATTAATTTTAGATGTGAATTCTACCATAAACTTTTTAAGTCAAACTTTAAGATAAACCATGCACATGTCATTTGCAATAAATGTCAATTTAATATCTAAATTCACATATGTTTAGTGGTGTCATTGTTTCACTTCCGATATTATGTTGCTTACCTTGATGAAAAGGTGGAACTCTGCTGGGAGGCCTCTCTGTTTTTTGACTCTTTGCTCATACTGTCAAAGGTCGTTATATGTTTTATGGGTTATGTTAGCCACCTATAAAATTTGTTATATCAAAAGGTGGCTAAATCATTTTTGGAGCCTTCAAGAAACAAATCTTATTGCAAAAATTGTTATCTCTTGAAGACTCTTGAAGACATCATGCCCTTGTTTAATCTTCACTACTGTTTCCCTTTAAAACTCAGAAATTATGTTGTTTTCATGAAGAAAATACTGCTGCAAAAATCCCTTTCTCCCCATTTTTCCCTTCCTTTCACTTCAAATTAAACCTTCATTTTTACCCCTGTTTCCCCATGGAACTCCTCCATTTTCCATTTTTTCCCATTTCCCCTTCATAAGATCCATTTTATAAGGTTTAAAACTCACTTTTAAACCTTACCGAAACCCCCAAATCCATCAAAAAACCTTGAAAAAATCATCAAAAATAAGTGTTTTGACTTAAGGCTTAAGCCCCTTTAGGATAAGACCTGAACCACTTCCCCACATATGCCCTAGCGCTAGAACCAAGCGCTAAACCCTTTCGACGCTTATCGCATCGGAACAGTCGACGCAACACAAGTCTTTTTGTTTTATAAGTCCCTCGATGCGATTGGCCCTTTTGCATATAAACTCTTGATCCCTTCCTTACTTTGAAAAACCAAGAGTTAAAGACCAAAAACGCTTATCGCATCAGAAATAATCAGAGTGCACAAGTCTTTTTGTTGTATTAAGACCTCTGATCCAATGAGCCCCATTGTTTATAAGCCCCGATCCCATTGCTGCTTCATATAACCTCAGAACCCGCAATCGGGTCCTAAACTTTGTGAATAAACCCATCTTCGACGCCTTTTTCCTTTGTATATTCACAAATCCCCATTTTCCTAATTTTTTGTATAAAGTCTACTGGTTCATGTTTTTAATGATAAAGATCGTTGATCTTTTACCGATCGACGATCCACGCTATCTCGCATCAAAAAATTTCAAATGGGTAGATTGAAAGACCATCACCTTGCTTTCGATGTCGATTGGCACCCTTCCACATAAACCTTGGTCCCTTTGTTGTTCCATATATCCAAGGCGCCGTAACCGGGCACCAAGCCTTTTATATATAACTCGCCCCAAGCCCTTAAACCTTTGTATTTAATAAAAATCTGCCTTTATTATATTATAAAGGGGCCCGTCGTTTCATTGGTTAAACCCTTTCTCACCATTGATTTTTAACCAATCAAACGGTTAGCGCTATATTGCATCGGGAGATTTCATTGGCGCGTCAAATATTTTATTTCTCCCCCTCTGAATGGCCACTCCTCTGATTCATTCTCCACCGTCAATCTGACCTGCAGATCGACGGCCCACAGTCAATCACTTCGGCGCTCCCATGTCCATTGCCCCGCCAATCGTGAAAGCTATGATTACATCTAGGTCGTCCACGTGTCAAGAACGGACGGTCCAAATCGATCCTCCCACATTTGTTAAATTCATACACCCTGCTTTATAATGTTTTTCGGCCAATCACAGCTGTTGATCTCTACAGATCAACGACCCATATTTAACCTTTCTCCGCCTCGTTTACTTTTCCATTTAACCCCAGATCTGATATCATTAGTCCAAATATTTGATCCAACGGCTCATATTGAAACCGCTCCACCAGCTTCCACCCTTGCATCTATCCGATATCGCGCTCACTCCCCACTGTTCGATCTGAGACCTTAGATCTAACGGCCAACGCACATTTTCATGCAAATTTTAGCCTGAACGTTAATTCTCAGAGGGCTATGCGAAATGGGTGGTATTGAAAGGTCACGTGTTAGCCTATGATGCATATCTCGTCCAAAAATCTAAAACCGCTTTCTTTCCCTTCTGCTACGCGGTATCGCCGATTTTCCCTCCCGAAACCACTTTCCCCATTTACATTATGATTTATCGTGTTCGCTCCTAGTTGTTGATCTCTGCAGATCAATGGCTCAGATCCAATCAAGTCTTTACATTATCGCCCTCCACCTTCTCCAAAATATATCTCAGATCAATTTTAACCGTTGATCTCCATGGCCAAATTTGATCCGACAGCATGCGATCATTTGGAAACCCCAAATTCCATTCCAATGATTTTTCCTCCGAAAAGGATTTTTAACCTTTTTTCTTCACATTTTCCACTTATCCTATTTTAAAATGACCCTTTCGATTTATAATTATATTATTTCTCACGACCGTTGATCTCTGCAAGATCAACGTCCCTAACTTAATCTTTGCACTTTTCACTCCACCGCCTCCTTTTTCACCTCTGCAACAAATCTTCACTGTCGGATGCTTTCATCCAATGGCCATGCTCCAAACCAAAGCCTCTAAAGAATTTTTTACCAAATACACAGGATTTCTTAATTATTTCTTGGTTTTATGCAGGTTTTCGAAGTTTTCAATTATTTTGAAAGAAAGGTGAAGGTCGGGGATGACGATCCCTCAGACTTTTATTAATAAAAGAATATACATTTGAAGGGTTCCATATCACGTTCCATCAGTGCATCATGAGCACTGTTGCCATAAGAACCCTTTGCGGCACCTACACATCAACAAGACACAGAGAATTGAAATAAACAAAGAGTATCAGTGTTGAAGATTAAAACAAGCCAGAAATGAAGAATTAGAGGAATAATCACAGTTTTGGTGGATTACGGCTAAGATTGAAAATCAAAAGCCTAAGCCACTAAATTAAACACAGTTTAAAGAGAAATCAAAAATATTTATCAGACAGAGAATGCCTCCACTACCACATCAGAGGCTAATTGATTCCTCTCAACTACCAGATTGCCACCTATAGCCTCAAAGCATTCAACAGAGGCCGAGTTATGATTAGAAAATAAGATATTTGTCTCAACGCAGCCAAATAATTAATTCAGCCAAAGGAACTTATAGAAAAATATCAGTTGAGTTATTACAAGATGACACAGAGCCTAAAAGTCAACAAAAGCTCCCACCGAGCTTAGTTCTTAAAATGTAAAACAATTAATACAGAGAAAACATCTGTAAACTTCTCCATCGAGCCCCTCAAAGGCCGAGAAGTATTAAATCTGTATTAATTGAACCATGGGAGATTTTTTATCCCATCCCACCTCCTCATATCTTCTATAAATACTTTTGTAGAAGATGAGACAATGTTGGTTGTGAAACTTTGAAATGTACTTGTGCTCGAATTTTCTATGTGTAAATAGTGTTCAAAGGCTCTTGAAGTTCTGTTTGTGATAGAATAGTTAGGTTGAGAAGTGAAGATGATTGTTGAACTGAAACATTGGACCTGAAGACTGTAACTGGTTTGACATCAATAACAAGCTGTTTCTTTGGATCCTGGTCTATATCACTGGTGAAGTGCTCCTTTCAATGTAATTGTTTTCCTTTTGTGTATGCCATATTTTCCATTTATTCTCTGATAAAGAACATCAAGCATAGAGTTAGGATTCACTGTTTACAGTACCCTTATTTGACTGATAAGCTTTATCTCAATGTTTTCCTCCAATTTGTTTATTTAAGAATGATTCAATACAGTTAAGCAATTAGGAATCCTAGCGTTCCCTCATCCTACTGTTTTCTTTAAACATTGTTCTTGGATGTTATTTTCATTATTTGCTTATTAAAGATAGACTAGAAAAGTGACGACGTGCCCTGTTTTCTAGCTTCTTTTTCCAAAGGTAAATTCTGAAAGTTTCCCTTAGTGTTTGCTGAAAGCAGACTAGATTTAAAAGTATCTTATCTGATCTTAAGTTGCACTTTGTTTCTCTTATGTGTTTTCATACTTTTTGAAGGTAATTATGTGGATTACTGGATTGTTTTTCAATTGAGTTGCTTTAATACGAACTTGCCCAAGGAATTTATGGTTAGCCCTGTTCTTGGTTGGTTTTAAACAGTTGCTTGAGAGGCTTTTCTTGTTTGGATAGACTATAAATCCTAGTTGAAATTATTATATGTTTGCACCCCTCCAACACTTTATTGTTTCCATTCCATCTTTTTAATCTCAATGATCTTGTGATATATATGACTTGCCCCTTGGACTCTTGAAGTTGCTGCTCAATTAAACCCTCTTATGACTCCATATCCCAATGGACTAAAAACCAGAGTTATATCTATATTTTTAGCCAAAAGCTTGTTTTGATTGCTTGCACCTTCACACCTTTGAAACTCTTTCCATTTAGGACTTTCCACTCAAATAATAATCATGCTCAACCACCCAAAACAAAACAAAAAAACCCTCGGTCTTAATAACTAACCTAATATCATACCCAAAACTTTAAAGATAAATCATTCTTTACACTTCATTGGAGAGATCCCTCTCCGAATTCAGGAGGGCTAGATCCTAGAATCCCAAAGTGGTTGAAATAGTGTTCTCTCTGCAGTTTGACTTTGCCAATCTTGCAAATTACAAGGAAATAACATTTCTGGTGACTCCACTGGGGATTTGTGAGTGTCTTTCATCCTTGATACTTCTAAGACCTCAAATTATTCCTCGATTCAAGAACATTGTTCAGTGAATACAAGCAGCCCTCTTCAAGCACTACCAAGCAGTGGTAATCATGATAAAACTTGTTTGAATCAATGACAAACTAAGGACACCTTAGGATTCTCATAAGTCTTTATCAAACCTTGAAATATCAGCTAGCTTAGCCATAAGAGTAGACTGTCTTTGTCTCATAACTGTAGCTAAGTTTTGAAACAGATTTAGGATGCTCTTAGAACCCATAGGACTGAAATAAACTCAGAAAAAAACCCAAAAATATTTCAGATTGGTATTTAATAAACATGGTGGTGGACCATAAAACCTTTTACCTCCAAAAGAGCTAAAACCTTGCACTTGGCGACTCCACAATCCTAAACAGACCTTAAGACTCCACTGGGAAGACCCATAATCATTGTAACATCATTAAAACTCAGTTAGAGGACTGAATGATTAAAATTTGTGTACAACAGATCAGTTAACCTCTTAAAGATTGTCATATTTGGTTGAACTTTTCTTGTTTACTCGGGTCTAACAGACACATCATAGTGGCTTCTAGAAAGATTCATACTAGAGCCTATCCTAACCCAGACCCACCTGAGATAGTTGATAACCCTGAAAGTATCCTTAGGAAGTCTCCTAAGATTAAATTTTCAATTGTTTTCAGATCACCCTTGAGAGCTAATTCAGTTCCTGAAAACCTTGTAGCTCTACAACAATCACAAGTTGACTTAAGAAATCCATTTAGAACTAGGTCACTTGATGATTTAGATCAGCTAGATTCAGAGTCTTCACTTTCATCTCCTGAAACAAGTGAACATCCTGGTAGTAGAGAAAAAACACCACTTGATTTACATTTCCTTCACAATTTAGGTGTCTCTCATCCAAGATCAGCTCAGCAATCTATTCCTGGTCCATCCACATCTGCTCATCCTACATCCATTTTCCAAACCACTCCACTTCAACCCACTTTCCCTTTTGTTAATCCACCTCTTCTAAATCCACCTCTACCTCCTACCATGGCAGCATGGTATTCTCCCTTAGTCCTTCCTGTACCCTTAGTAAATCTTCCACAGGACTATCAGTCCAAAATACCATTGTATGATGCTAGTAATGCTACTACTGCATCACAACATGTGGATGAGATGAATGACTACTTTGACAGAAATGAAATTGATGATGAATATTTCAAGCTTAGATTATTTTCTCAGATTTAAGGGGGATAAGTAAGAAAATGGTTCAAAGGCTTAACCCCTCACAGTATAAATTATCTCCAAGCCTTCCATCATCAATTCTTAAACAAATGGGAAGTGAAAAAGAACCCTCTTCAAATACTTTCTGATTACAAGAACCTCCACAGAAACACTAGGGAAAGTGTACAAGCTTACTGCACTAGATTTAATAGTGTGTATAATGCCCTTCCCCCATATTTAAAACCTCCATAAGGCTCAGCATTAAACAATTTTCCTGAAGGGTTTGACCCTGAAATGGCGTATCAGCTGAGAGAAAGGGATCCTTTAACTCTTGAAGATATGAAAAAAGGAGCTCTTGCTGTGGAAGTTAACTTGATGGAGAAAAGAGAAAGAATGAGGAATGAGAAGAAAGTGTCCTTTAAGGAGGAATCTACACCTTCCACTTCTAGCTCGAAGATGGAGAGAATGATGGAGGAGATGATGAAGAAAATGAGCATTCTTGAGAGAGCTCAAGAAAGTCAAAATCAAACTTCTCCTCAGAACAGAAACCAGAACCAAAATTAGAATTTTAGAAGAAATCAGCCTCAAAACAGACCAAGGGAGGATGATCAATAGATCACTCCTCATTTTCATCAAAATTATGTTAGTGAGGTTGAAGAAACAGATGGGGAAATAGAGGAAGATGATATCAACATGTTGGGAGTAGATAATGATGACTTTGAGGTTCATTATGATAGAAAACAAGGTCTATACACACCCTGTGATGACAAAAGAGATGATGATGAAAGTTATTATCAAGACATGGAAAATGTTATCGTAGAGTCTCAAAAAGAATATGACCTTAGAAGAAAAATTAGTCAAGAAACTCCCAAAACCAAAACCTCTGAAAAATCTTCACAAAACAGCACTGTAAACAAACCTAAAGTTGTCAAACAGAAGGACAAAACAGTGGCTTGAAATTCTGATAAAGGTAAAGAGAAAGGCACTCAAAACAATGCAAAACAGAGTGCAGACCTTAGTAGTGTTGGCACCTCAGCTAATACTCATGTTAAAACAATTTTTTCAAATGTAAATAGACAAAATCAGCAAGTTGATGTTGCTGATAGAGTGGCAGTTAATAAGGCTAAGACAAGTACTTCAAATAATCAAATCCCTTTTAGCTTGGAGCAGGAAATTTGAAAAATTAAAATCTTTGTTCCCTTGACTGAGTTAGCTGCCCAGAATGTATATAGGTCTCAAATTTTGAAGGCTTTTAACATTGAAGAGAATAATGACACTGTAAATCTTAACGATGACCAACCAGAGCTCATTTTTTGTCCCAAGATTGAAGGTAGGTACCAAGAGGGATCTGTTCCTCATTTTTATGTGAGTTTAAATGTTCATGACAAAAATTTTCACAACACTATGCATGATTCCGGGGCCTCTCACAATTTAATTCCCAAAGTTGTAATGGAGAGCCTAGGCCTTGAAATCACCCAACCTTATAAATACCTCTACTCTTTTGACTCAAGCAGAGTGAAATGTTTAGGATTAATCAAAGACCTCTGCGTTAACTTAGCACAAATTGCAGCCAAATGTTTGGTTATGGATATTGTTGTGGTTGATGTGCCCCCAAAGTATGGAATGTTGTTATCAATATCTTTGGGGGCTAAGTTACAAGGAACTATGCAGATGGACATGACATATGCGACCATCCCTGTTTTCAATCAGATAATAAGACTTTACAGGGAATCACATATGCAGTACATGGTTACAAGCCAAGACAGACCACAAAACTCTCCTCTGTATTTTGTAAATACAAGTCTCGATTCTTTTATCTTGTTTAACGATGAAACATTCAGTGAACAAGTTACTTTAACTGAATTAAGGGCCGATAGAGAGGAGGAGGTAGACACCATAGAACTGTCTAAACAGTTTGCTACATTTGAAAACTTTAGCAAACCTAACATGAGTCTTGAGCTACAAGTCATGCATCCTTTTCTTTTAAGCCTTGATAGTCAGGAAGGTAACCCTCAACAAAGTGAAAAACCTGAGGAGTTACAACAAATTCAACTAAGTGCTGATATTCAAGAACCATCCGAAAGCACTACGGTTGAAGAGGACAATAACCAAGATGAACCTGAAACTAGTCCTCTTTGGAGTATGAACTTTGATGGATCGTGCACTAGGAGCAATGTTGGTGCAGGTGTCTGGATTCGCAACACTGAGAACAACCACACAGAAAGCCTTTCCTATAGATTAAACTTTCAGTGTTCTAATAACATAGCGGAATATGAATCCCTTCTTCTAGGCTTACATTTGTTGAAAAAGTTAGGAGCCAAAAGAATTAAAGTCCATGGGGATTCATATTTAATCATTAGGCAAGTCAATGGGGAATACAACGCTAATCACCCCAGACTTAGAGCATATCGAAACGATGTCGTGGATTTGTTGAAAACTTTTGAGGAGTCCCAATTGATTTTTGTCCCAAGAAAAAGAAATATCGCGGCCCACATCTTAGCTTTTGCTGCCAGAACATGCTTAACGCCATATGAAACCAAAGAATGCAGAACTCAGATTAAATTCAGACCAGTCGTTCCTGATAACGAAAAGTATTAGCAAGTGTTTGACGGAGAAAAACAAATAGAAGACTTCATGCAATTCAGAAATGAATTTGAACTACACAATTCGGATTCAGATTATGAAACAGACTGCCCTAGTGAAGAAAATTTTCTTGATGAAGAAGAAAAGTCTCTTGAGCTTGCTAATATTAATCTTTTGTCTACCAAACTTGAAAACACAACAGAAATTATTGCGGAGTTAGAAACCTTGCAGTCAAAAGATCAGAGTTTGCCAAAGGGTCTAGCTCCTTTAGAAGAGTTGTTCGATTTCAATGATGTGGCCAAGAAGCCAAAACTGGAGCCTGTAGAGACTGAAGTTGAAGAGTGCAATATAGACAGTGAATAGAAATCAATGATGATTAAACTATCTAAGACTTTACCAGCTCACATTAAACTCAAATACATAAAGTTGTTTAAAGAATTTTCTGATGTTTTTGCGTGGAGTTACGAAGATCTTAAATCCTATGACACTAAAATAATTCAGCACAAAATACCTCTCAAAGAAAACCAAAATCCATTCAAACAGAAGCTACGCAGAATATACCCTGTTCAACTACCTTTGGTTGAGAAGGAAATCAAGAAAATGTATGAAGCTGGTATTATTGTCCCTATTAGATATTTTGAGTGGGTGTTTAATCTAGTGTCAGTTAGGAAGAAAATAGGAGAGATCAGGCTTTGTAGGGACTTTAGAGACTTAAACAAATCTTCATTGAAAGGCAACTACCCTTTACCTAAGATGGATCATATTTTACAAAGGGTAGTTGGGTCTAAAAGAATTTCTTTGCTTGATGGCTACTCAAGGTACAATCAGACTTTAGTTCACCCTGATGATCAATTAAAGACAGCCTTTACTACACCATGGGGCACTTTCATGTATGTGAAAATTCCCTTTGGTATAATGAATGCTGGTGCAACATTCCAAAGAGCCATGGACATAGCATTCTCGAAAGAACTGGGCTACTTCATCATTATATACCTGGATGATGTCACTGTTTTTTCAAAGATAGATGAAGAGCACTTAGAACATTTAAGAACAGTATTCGAGAGATGCAAGAAGTTTGGGATATCTTTAAACCCTAAGAAAACAATATTCGGTCTCCAAGAAGGTAAACTTCTTGGGCACATCATTTCAGAAGAGGGTAATAAGATAGATCCAAAGAGGATTGAGGCCATATTGCAAATCTCTCATCCTCGAAACATCAAGGATTTACAATATTTCTTTGGAAAGATTAATTTCTTGAGAAGGTTCATACCCAACTTGGCTGAGCTCCTTAGAAACATTACAAACATGCTGAAGGAGCAAGGGGTAAAATGGACCTTGGAAGCAAAGAAGTCCTTTGAGCTAGTGAAATAAACATTAACCAAAACACCGGTTCTAATAAGTCCTGATTTTTCAAAAGATTTTTATATTTTTTCATTCGCATCAGAACATACAATAGCTGCCATCCTTTTACAGAAAAATCCACAAGGACAAGAGTAACCTATTGCATTTTTTATTAAGGCTTTGAGGGATGCCCCTCTGAAGTATAACATTATGAAAAAGTAAGCTTTTGCTTTGGTCAAAGCTTTAAAAGACTTTAGAGTATACATCTTGCACTCCCACATCATTACCTTTGTCCCAAATTCAGTTGTGAAAGACATTCTAACACAGGACCCAGATGGTAAGAGAAGTAAGTGGATAGATGTTATTCTTGAATATGATTTAGAGATAATGCCCACTAAACTCATCAAAGGCCAAGTTATTGCTAGATTAATGGCTGAATCAAATTTTGAAGTTCTTGATATTAATATGATTAATTCTTGAGATGGACAAGAGGAACTCTCAACTCCCATTGTTGAAGACCATTTTATAAATTCCTCTTGGTATGCTGATATTATTTAAGTTTTTATTAATTTGAATACACCTCCTAGTTTGACAAAAACAAAGGCAAGGTTTTTAAAGTTAAAAGCTGTAAACTATTGCATTATAGATAAATGTATTTATTGGAAAAATGCAAGTGGGATATTGCTTAAATTTTTTCTTGAGTATGATGCAGAGAAGGTTAAGCACGAGTTCCATGAGGGAGAATGTGGAGGCCACCTATACTGGAAGACAACAGCCAAAAAAATCCTAAGGGCTGGTTACTATTGGCCTAATCTCTTTCTTGATGTACATAAGATGATCATTACCTATCATAAATGCCAAATTTTTGAAGGAAAAAAGAAGCTGCTACCCTTACCTCTGCATCCAATCACTGTTGAAGCTCCTTTTCAACAGTGGGGATTTGACTTGATAGGAGAAATCCATCCACCATCCTCTACCCAGCATAGATGGATTCTCACTGCCACAGACTACTTCATTAAATGGATAGAAGCCATCCCCTATAGGCAAGCCAATGATTATTTCATTATAAAATTCATGGAGACTAATATTCTCTCTAGGTTTGGCTGTCCTACCAAGATCATCACTATAATGCAGTAGCATTTGGATCCAATAAGTTGGTTGAGTTCTGTCACAAATATCAAATTACATTGGGTCATTCCATAGCCTATTACCCTCAAGGTAATGGACTAGCAGAATCCTCAAACAAGAGTTTGGTGAACATAATCAAGAAGTTGTTGGAGGACAACAAGAAGTCTTGGCACACAAAGCTTGTGCATGCACTATGGGCTGACAGATTGACATTGAAGAAATCTATTGGTATGTCACCCTACCAGCTTGTGTATGGTACTGATGCAATTTTTCCTACTATCCTTGGTGTTCTGGTTATGAATTTGATTCAAGAGGTTCAGTTTGAAGACAATGACATGATCAAAAAGATAAATCAGACTATCCATCTTCAACAAACTAGAGAGGAGGTTTATAACAAAACATTACAGAAGCAAGACAACATTAAAAAGATTTTTGACAGAAGAACAAAGGCCAGCAATTTCAATGTTGGGGACAAAGTTTTAAAGTGGGACTCAAGTAGAGAAGACAAGGGCAATCATGGGAAATTTGAAAACTTATGGCTTGGCCCTTATCTCATTCATTCTACTGCTGGTAATAATGCCTTCTTCTTGCAGGATTTGAATGGAACTGAACTGTTTGGTAGTCCTATCAATGGCATGATGCTTAAAAATTACTTCTCTTGAACCATGTCATGGTTTGAAGCCTTTTTATCTTTTTTCTCATTATAAATATTCCACCCATCATTGCATTCAAAGTTAGAAAAATCAAAAATACAAAAATAGTGAAAGAAAGAAAAGAGGGCAGATTGTAAAAACAATAAAGGTACAGCCCCATACCTAAAAAGAGAAACAAATCTGAAAGTGCGCAAGCTCAAATGCCACTCCTGAAAACACACTTCTAGTTAGTCATACAGCCTAATCATGACTAATTAGTTTTAAATTGACTGCTGATAGGTTAGAGAATTCAATTTTCCAAAAAGCTTAATCTTGGCTTATTAGTAGATAGATTAGGCTAGAAAATAAAGGTTCAAACATGCTCAAAATATGAACCTAAGTGTCCAAAAGAAGAGTGACTCCTATCTGTTTAAATTTTTGAGTCAAAATAGAGGTAAAAATGGTTCTAATCAGCTCAAAATCTGAACCATAAAACAAGGAAAGAACAGCTCAAACAGAAGCAAAAACAGAGCTGAAGAAAAGAGAAGGCCGTACTTAGATGTTTCAGATATTAAGCCTTCCATTTTGATTTAATTTTCTGTAAAATAATATCTATGTGTAGCTTGTTTTTATGCCATGGATTAGCAACAAGTTAGAATGTTCAATCCTGACTTGTATGCTTTTGAATTTCTGTTTTAGAAATTAGTGAATAAAATATGTTATTCTGTTTAATCCTAATAGATTAGTAGATTAGGTAGAGAAACATATGAACTCAACAGTTCAATCTGAGTTCATGTAGAAATAAGAAGTAGAAATAAATCAGAATTTTTGCTTTCAAAAGAATAAAATGTTGTAAGATAGTTTGACAATCCAAGTGCACTCTAAAGAAGAAAAAATGTTAGATAAGTAGGATTGGGTAGGTAGAAAGCTTGTGTTGATGAAGATCCATTGTTTTTCATGGCTGCTAACATTTTTCACAACAAAGAAGATCATCCAAGTAAGAAAAGAAGCCCAATGGATGAGGCACTGATCTGCCTCCCAGAGAATGCAAGTCTGAAGTTCTTGATGCCTTCAAGAAGGCACCATCCCCAAGTGGAGCCACTATTAGCCACCTATAAAATTTGTTATATCAAAATGTGGCTAAATCCTTTTTGGAGCCTTCAAGAAACAAATCTTATTGCAAAAATTGTTATCTCTTGAAGACTCTTGAAGACATCATGCCCTTGTTTAATCTTCATTGTTGTTTCCCTTTAAAACTCAGAAATTCTGTTGTTTTCATGAAGAAAAGACTGCTGCAAAAATCCCTTTCTCCCCATTTTTCCCTTCCTTTCACTTCAAATTAAACCTTCATTTATACCCCTGTTTCCCCATGGAATTCCTCTATTTTCCATTTTTTCCCATTTCGCCTTCATAAGATCCATTTTATAAGGTTTAAAACTCACTTTTCAACCTTACCAAAACCCCCAAATCCATCAAAAAACCTTGAAAAAATCATAAAAAATAAGTGTTTTGACTTAAGGCTTAAGCCCCTTTGGGCTAAGACCTGAACCACTTCCCCACATATGCCCTGGCGCTAGAACCAAGTGCTAAACCCTTTCGGCGCTTATCGCATCGGAACAGTCGACGCAACGCAAGTCTTTTTGTTTTAGAAGTCCCCCGATGCGATTGGCCCTTTTGCATATAAACTCCTGATCCCTTCATTTCTTTGAAAAACCAAGAGTTAAAGACCAAAAGTGCTTATCCCATCAGAAATAATCTGAGTGCACAAGTCTTTTTGTTGTATTAAGACCTCCGATCCGATGAGCCCCATTATTTATAAGCCCCGATCCCATTGCCGCTTCATATAACCTCAGAACCCACAATCGGGACCTAAACTTTGTGAATAAACCCATCTCCGACGCCTTTTTCCTTTTTATATTCACAAAACCCCATTTTCCTAAGTTTTTGTATAAATTCAGCCGGTTCATGTTCTTAATGATAAAGACCGTTGATCTTTTATCGATCGACGATCCGCGCTATCTCGCATTGGAGAATTTCAAATGGGTGGATTGAAAGACCATCACCTTGCTTCTGATGCCGATTGGCACCCTTCCACATAAACCCTGGTCCCTTTGTTGTTCCATATATCCAAGGCCCCACAACCGAGCACCAAGCCTTTTATATATAACCCGCCCCAAGCCCTTAAACCTTTGTATTTAATAAAAATCCGCCTTTATTATATTATAAAGGGGCCCGCCGTTTCATTGGTTAAACCCTTTCTCACCGTTTATTTTTAACCAATAAAATGGTTAGCGCTATATCGCATCAAGAGATTTCATTGGCGCGTCAAATATTTTATTTCTCCCCCTCTGATTGGCCACTCCTCCGATTCATTCTCCACCTTCGATCTGATCTGCAGATCGACGACCCACAGTCAATCGCTTCAGCGCTCCCATGTCCATTTCCCCGCCGATCACGAAAGCTCCGATTACATCTGGGTCGTCCATGTGTCAAGATCGGACGGTTCAAATCGATCCTCCCACCTTTGGTTAAATTCATACACCCCGCTTTATAATGTTTTTCAGCCAATCACAGCCGTTGATCTCTGCAGATCAACAACCCATATTTAACCTTTCTCTGCCTCGTTTACTTTTCCATTTAACCCCAGATCTAATCTCAGCCGTCCAAATCTCTAATCCAACAATTCAGATTAAAATCTCTCCACCAGCTTCTGCCCATGCATTTATCTGATATCGCGCTCACTTCCCGCCGTTCGATTTGAGACCTTAGATCTAACGGCCAATGTGCATTTTCGCACAGATTTTACCCCGAACGTTAATTCTCAGAGGGCTACACAAAATGGGTGGTATTGAAAGGCCACGTGTCAGCCTCTGGCGCATATCACGTCCAAAAAGCTAAAACCACTTTCTTTCCCTTCTGCTATGCGATACCGCCAGTTTTCCCTCTCGAAACCGCTTTCCCTATTTACATTATGATTTATTACGTTCGCTCCCAGTCGTTGATCTCTGCAAATAAATGGCTCAAATCCAATCAAATATTTACATTATCGCCCTCCGCCTTCTCCAAAAGATTTCTCAAATCAATCTTAACCATTGATCTCCAGGGCCAAATTTGATCTGACGTCCTGCGATCATTTGGAAACCCCAAATTCCATTCCAATGCTTTTTCCTCCGCAAAATATTTTTAACCTTTTTTCTTCGCATTTTCTGCTTATCCTATTGTAAAATGACCCTTTCGCTTTATAATTATATTATTGCTCCCGACTTAATCTTTGCACTTTTCACTCCACCGCCTCCTTTTTCACCTCTGCAACAAATCTTCACCGTCGAATGCTTTCATCCAACGGCCATGCTCCAAACCAAAGCCTCTAAAGCATTTTTTACCAAATACGTAGGATTTCTTAATTATTTCTTGGTGTTATGTAGGTTTTTGAAGTTTTCAATTATTTTGAAAGAAAGGTGAAGGCCGGGGATGAAGATCCCTCGGACCTTTATTAATAAAAGAATATACATATGAAGGGTTCCATATCATGTTCCATCAGTGCATCATGAGAATTGTTGCCATAAGAACCCTTTGCGGCATCTGCACATCAACAAGACACAGAGAACTGAAATAAACAAAGAGTATCAGTGTTGAAGATTAAAACAAGCCAGAAATGAAGAATTAGAGGAAGAATCACAGTTCTGGTGGATTACGGCTAAGATCGAAAATCAAAAGCCTAATCCACTAAATTAAACACAGTTTAAAGAGAAATCAAAAATATTTATCAGACAGAGAATGCCTCCACTGCCACATCAGAGGCTAATCGATTCCTCTCAGCTACCAGATTGCCACCTGTAGCCTCAAAGCGTTCAACAGAGGCCAAGTTATGATCAGAAAAGAAGATATTTGGGTCAACGTAGCCAAATAATTAATTCAGCCAAAGGAACTTATTGCAAAATATCAGCTGAGTTATTACAAGATGACACAAAGCCTAAAAGTCAACAAAAGCTCCCACCGAGCTTAATTCTTAAATGTAAAACAATCAATACAGAGAAAACATCTGTAAACTTCTCCATCGAGCCCCTCAAAGGCCGAGAATTATTAAATCTATATTAATTGAACCATGGGAGATCTTTTATCCCATCCCACCTCCTCATATCTTTTATAAATACTTTTGTAGAAGATGAGACAATGTTGGTTGCAAAACTTTGAAATATACTTGTGCTCGAATTTTCTATGTGTAAATAGTGTTCAAAGGCTCTTGAAGCTCTGTTTGTGATAGAATAGTTAGGCTGAGAAGTGAAGATGATTGTTGAACTGAAACATTGGACCTGAAGACTGTAACTGGTTGATATCAATAACAAGTTGTTTCTTGGGATCCTAGTCTATATCACTGGTGAAGTGCTCCTTTCTGTGTAATTTTTTTCCTTTTGTGTATGCCATATTGTCCATTTATTCTCTGATAAAGAACATCAAGCATAGAGTTAGGATTTACTGTTTACAGTACCCTTCTTTGACTGATAAGCTTTATCTCAATGTTTTCCTCCAATTTGTTTATTTAAGAATGATTCAATACAGTTAAGCAGTTTGGAATGCTGGTGTTCCCTCGTCCTACTGTGTGCTTTAAACATTGTTCTTGGATGTTATTTTCATTATTTTCTTATTAAAGATAGACTAGAAAAGTGACGGTGTGCCCTATTTTCTAACTTCTTTCTCCAAAGGTAAATTCTGAAAGTTTCCCTTAGTGTTTGCTGAAAGCAGACTAGATTTAAAAGTGTCTTATCTGATCTTAAGTTGCACTTTGTTTCTCTTATGTGTTTTCATACTTTTTGAAGGTAATTATGTGGATTACTGGATTGTTTGTCAATTGAGTTGCTTTAATACGAACTTTCCCAAGGAATGTATGGTTAGCCCTGTTCTTGGTTGGTTTTAAATAGTTGCTTGAGAGGCTTTTCTTGTTTGGACAGACTATAAATCCTAGTTGAAATTATTATCTGTTTCCACCCCTCCAACACTTTATTGTTTCCATTCCATCTTTTTAATCTCAATGATCTTGTGATGTAGATGACTTGCCCCTTGGATCACTCTTGAAGTTGTTGTTCAATTAAACCCTCTTATGACTCCATAGCCCAATGGACTAAAATCCAGTGTTATATCGATATTTTTAGCCAAAATCTTTGCTCTGATTGTTTGCAACTTCACACCTTTGAAACTCTTTCCATTTAGGACTTTCCACTCAAATAATAATCATGCTCAACCACCCAAAACAAACAAAAACCCTCGGTCTTAATAACTAGCCTAATATCATACCCAAAAATTTAAAGATAAATCGTTCTTTACACTTCATTGGAGATATCCCTCTCCAGATTCAGGAGGGCCAGATCCTAGAATCCCAAAGTGGTTGAAATAGTGTTCTCTCTGCAGTTTCACTTTTCCAATCTTGCAAATTACAGGGAACTAACAGGTTATACTGTATGTTATATGGGCTATACTATATAATTATTAAACTGCATATCTTCATATAGAACTTGCAAATAGTATGATGGAAACCAAACATAATAATGTATTAGGACATCACAACTTGATAATTAGTTATTAGACTACATATCTTCATATAGAACTTGCAAATAGCATGATGGAAATGTGAACTAATTAGTTATTAGACTACATATCTTCATATAGAACTTGCAAATAGCATGATGGAAATGTGAACTTGCAAATAGTATGATGGAAATGTGGATCTTAAAGAAAAGTCATGATTAATGCTTATAGAAACCAAACATAATAATGTATTAGGACATGCTCCTTTAACTTGAAAATAGTATGGTCGAAATGTGGATCTCATGACTCTTCATGATTAATGCTTCTAGAAAACAAACATAATTTAATGTATTAGGACATAATTTAATGTATTAGGACATGCTTCTTTAGGCTTGGTGGAATTACCTTTGCTTTCATGATTAATGCTTCTAGAAACCAAACATAATTTAATGTATTCGGACATAATTTAATGTATTAGGACATGCTCCTTTAGGCTTGGTGGAATTACCTTTGCTTTTTATTTCTCTCTTACACACACACACATATATATATGAAGAGATGATCCCATTTTATTTTTTATTCATAGATCAAATGTCATTTAAATACAATATTTATCATAATGTACAATGATTCATTCCATATTATTCATAAATTTTTTCATTAAAAAATGAACCCTTTAAATGATGAACCTAGTTAATGCTTATTCCTCATGAAGAAGACTACTTGATCTTTCAATTTGAATTTGATGATGGTCCTTTGTTATCTTTCTTGACCACTTCAAATTATTGACACAATCATATGCTTCTTGTTACTCTTTTTATTCCTTCCTTATATTGTATTCTCCCGATTAGATATTGTGTACTCTCCCACATAGATATTGCACTAAATTTTCATGGTCCTTTGTTATCTTTCTTGACTACTTCAAATTATCAAATTAGTGACACAATCATATAGATATTGCACTCAATTTTCATGGTCCTTTGTTATCTTTCTTTACTTCAAATTATTGACACTTGATCATATAGATATCATATGGATATTTCACTCAATTTTATGGTCCTTTGTTATCTTTCTTGACTACTTCAAAATATTGACACTTAATCATATAGATATTGCACTCAATTTTGATGGTCCTTTGTTATCTTTCTTGACTACTTCAAATTATTGACACAATCATATGCTTTTTGTTACTCTTTCTATTCCTTCCTTATATCTATTCTCCCCCTTAGATATTGTGTACTCTCCCACATAGATATTGCACTCAATTTCATAGGCTCTTGATAGCGGGTTCTGCCACAGTCCCGTTTTGCTCAAATTTTTAACAAAGATGTGTGTACAATTGCATTCAAAATTTCATGCCCAATCATCTCCCCAATCCGGCAATCTCACAACCTT
Source organism: Pinus albicaulis (assembly GCA_034641835.2). Taxonomy (NCBI): domain Eukaryota; kingdom Viridiplantae; phylum Streptophyta; class Pinopsida; order Pinales; family Pinaceae; genus Pinus; species Pinus albicaulis. The sequence goes on along the minus strand of CM076573.1, from coordinate 640,993,814 downwards.
CCTTTATTCTAGGGTGGAAAATTCAACACTTACATCTGAGAGTGTTAATGTCTCAAATCTCTGAGATTTGAGATATCAATTCTAAGCCCTTATGTTATCCCTCAGTAAATGCATATATTAAATCATGTTCACTGCATCACATATTTCATATGATGCCGCTGGTAGAGGTGCCATCTCTATCCTATGTTCAAATCGTAATAATACCATCTCTTTACATGTGCACTCAATACATATATATATGCACATTCGCTAATAAAAATAACCCGACATCCATAAAAGACTAGACGCGACCTATAAATGTCATACCTTTGTTAAACCCACAGACCTTAACAACAAGCAATATAATTTAAACTGGGGCCTAGCGCTAACGACCGTCTCCATCCAACGGCGGAGAGCATGTCGCTCGGCTTCAGATGATCCGACGGCCCTAATAAAATCTCACACGGCTTATGTGCACGAACGATAGCGACTAACGATCGACCTGATCGGAGGGCTCGTATTCCATCGCGCCGCAACATCTGATCGAACGGATATCGCACGGGTTACTTGCACGAACAATAACGCGTGATGGCACACTGTGGAAGCGGTTTTCTTGGGTCCCGTATATGCCACACGTCGACAGCTCTATGGAATCGCTCCGATTTCATAAATACCACTTACCCCTTCAAAGGTGGTGCGATCAAACCCGAAAACCGCCTTCACTGTTCATCTCGGTCATGGTTCCGCTCTTTCCACGCTCCAGGTTCCATTTAACTCCATCAACGCTCTATTCCGTTGCACTCAGGTTCCTCCGTCTTTCACTTAAGGTTCCATCGAGCACCGTTCTATTACCACCATTCGACTTCGCCCAGTCCAATTCGATCAATGGTTCGATTGCAGCGTGATCTCGTTTGGCTACACGGCAATCATCCACCGTTCCTCGATGCCAACCCACCAATTTATACACACACGGTTCTCTGAAACCTTCCAACTGTAGTTCAAGTCCGAGACTCTAACATCTCCGCAGAGCCTATTCGTGATGGTTCTTATACTTTGAGTCGGTTTAATTACGCAGAACTTAGTTCAGTCAAGGCACATACAATCTCAAATTGTAGAGTACATATTTACACATTGTTATACAATTGGTTTCGAGATACGAAATTTATTCACACAGCAATTAATGCAACACTTCCGTTCTCACAGAATTCAGACACAATTCTTTTATACGTATCCAAAGGTAACCGTTGAAATTCGAAGACATTCAAACAGGGTTTAATCCCATCTAGACACACTTAATTCAAAGACAGTTCTTCCATATATATATATATATATATATATATACAGGCGATCAATCTCAAAAGAAATTGCTTACAAACTCATGGCAGGCCAGATATTCAGTTCAGTGGCCATTATCCTCCTATTCTGTTGTTGAAGAAGTTCTCTACCTCTAACTCTCTCCCCCTATCTAAACTCTTCAGGATTACATTTATACCACAAGGATGACCTGAATAGATTCAGGTCTCCAAATAGTTCAGCAACTCTTAGCATTCCCAATTCCTAAAATCAGACTCAATAACTGAACTAATCCTAAAATGACTCTTCGTATTCCTATCTTAACCAATTTCTCATGTTCTCAAAATGACTTGAGAATGATTACAATTCCCTACCAAATTTATTTAATATTTACAATAATTTAAAGAACATGGGACCCCCTATGTCTACTTATGTACAAAGTAACTTTTGAGCCTAATGCCGCTGCATAAGCTCTTCTTTTGAAGTCAAATATATTGTATTCTCCCCCTTAGATATTGTGTACTCTCCCACATAGATATTGCACTCAATTTCATATGCTCTTCTTTTGAAGTCAAATAAGTGACAATAATTTACAAAAACTACCCCTAATTTGTTTCTCACATGTTCAAATGGTTCTCTAACAAGATAATTTACAAGAACTATTCCTAATTTTTTTCTCACATATTCAAATGCTTCTCTATCAAGAGGCTTTGTGGGTATGTATTCCATCTTCACTATTTTCTCAAAGACTTGTTATGTGAGGAAGTGGTACTTTATGATGATATGTAAATATCGATTGAAGGAAGTAGAATATTTTATTTTTGAAATTATTATTACACTTCTATTGAAACACTTAATAGATATATAGATTTACCTTAATATCTTGTAGAGCCCATTTCATCCACAACACTCAAAAAGAAATTTACCTTACCTTACTATCTTGTAGAGCCCATTTCATCATATTCATTCTGCCTCCGAACCTTCAGACTCTCGAAACCCATATTCAATTTTGTCATAATAACGAAGACCCCACCTGGGTCTTGAGTCCCAGAACTTTACACATAATAATACATAATAGAGTTTATAAGTTTGTTCAAAGTGCCTTATTCAATACCCAATTCGAAACAGGATCAGTCAATCTCATATCCCATATATTCATCAACGCTCGAAATTCCGGTTGGATGCTATTCAAACTCCTTACAAATTACAAATCATTTTACATAACTCCTTTAATGACCTCCTCTTGGTATGATACGTACATAAGAGAGTAACTTTTCGACCAATCATAAATTTACTTTAACCATATAAAGAATCACGGAGTTAAAGTCTTAGATACGATCAAATATAGAGACCTAGCTTGCCCTGGTATAACTCTTTTAAAAACCTCTATTAGTGGCATTGCATAAGAGGTAAATTTTCAACACTCTATTCATACTTTCATAGACAATTCCAGTTGTCAATACATGTTTCCTTTTTTCCACAGAACCTCGAATGTTCCTTCTATAACATGGTCCCACACTCAGAACCAGTTTCTCATTATATATATCTCAAATCAAATACCTCTGCTCCTTGAATGATGCTCCTCCTTGCTCCTGATGCTCCTCTACTGCCTCTCCAGATCTCCAATCAAATGACCCTTCTAAAACTGCCGCTGCTTCATGTCTTATGTTCTCTTTGCCTTGTTGCTGTTTCAAGTGCTCCTCCTTTGCCATCTCCTTTGCCATCAATGACAACATTTCCAATAGTCTCCCCCTTTAGCATTGATGGCAATACACTTCCTCTACTTCTCTCTGTTACTTTCTTTTCCTCCCCCTTTAACATCAATGGAAAAGGGTTGCACATCTCCTAGTGTGTTTTCTATCTCTTCATTTCCTCTCTCTGAGATGTGTTTAGGCTTTCTTCTTTTGACTTTGTACCATGCTGCTCCAAACTGATGGACACGAGTTGTTGAGAGAACACTTTCTAGAATATTTGAACTTGTCTATACATAGGTGATGACAACCACATATAGTCATACTTGTATAATCAGGGATGCATCATTGGATCAATACTTATGGATTGTGAATGCTCCATGTGACATATCTAGCTTGCTTCAGCTATACTTCTGTCTATATTATAATCTTCATATGAAATCCATATCTGTTGAGGAATTTGTAGTTGGAGTATGTCTTCTTCTGCAATACACATTTGCAGTACCACACCTATTCAATTATGATAATGATGCCAATATATCTTTTATAGCTGTGATTCATTTTTCTTGCCTGTTGGTGATGATATGATCTAGGATGTTGGTAATGATATTACAGTTAATATTTGAAAGGTCCTTGTTGCTGTTGTGAACAATGAATCAAACCAAAGTTTACAACTTATTGTGAGATTAGGTGATCTTTCAATTTAAGAGACCAAATACCAACTTTACTGCTTGCACACTGCACTTTCAAGAACAAGCCCTTGAGGCTAGACACATTCAATGTATTAGTCAAACTCACTTATCAATCATGTAATTTTCTTCATGACATAAGGAGGTATGTATATCAACGATCAATTTCTCTTTACTGATCAACTAGTCCTTCATACTTCAGATGTTTTAACTGTTCTATCATGATGATCTTCCACACAACTTAAAGTTGTCTGATTGAAATCCCAGTAACTAGACTTCACCCAGATATATGAATGTTCTTGAGAAGGAGGCCTTGAAAATATACATGTACTAACTTCAGAAAGACATGAAATTAAATATAGAAATAGATACTGCTTCAATGTTTAATATAATGTTTCAAGTGTAAACAGAGTATTGATCCTTTAGCTCTGTTATTGACCTTTTCATGATGAAAGCAGATAACTCTAGGACTTTTACCTTGATGCACTTTTCCCATAATCCTTTGATCCTGAGGACCTATACCATGCTGTTGCTGCTCCATGATAACACTCGATATTCTACTAACAGACATGCTACTTGTACCTAAACACCAACTGATATTAATTTGATAAACCATGCAGAGATTTCACTTTAACTTTCACATGAATCCATATATTCTACTATTGATCTTTCCACTGTTCACACCAATAGTCATCAATCTCCTGAATTTGATCTTGGCATCATTAACCATTCTCCTATTTCCAGTCATTCTATTTAAAGGAAAGCCATTTCATGTTCCTTTCTAGGACTGCTCTGGAATCATTGCTGCTTAAAAATTCAATTCAATTGTTCTAACATAATGATCTTTAGGAAGACATCTTCAATTTGTTTGCTTGGACTCTTCATGGGCAGATCACTCAAAGAACTATCACTCACTTAACTGTATTCATCCAAGAGGACTTTTCATAGATGAATGAAGTCATGACATAATGATGATAGGCACTTCTCTTGCTAATCCTTCTTAATGTGATTAATTGTTAATTCTAGCAGTATGAAGCACAGTGTGATCACCACTTTAATGTGCTAAAGTCTTCTTCTATGATCATGGCTGCTTGTTGCTTTCTCTCCTTCCTTCAACCTGCTAGCTATTGTGTGCTTCAGGTGATATTATTCCTCAATAATTCTTTGTTAGAGAAATTTTCCTTTTCCTTCCTGATCTCATAGCTGTTCTCATTACATGGAGCTCTTCTCAGACTGATTTCATGGGGTCTATTTATGAACTTCTCTCCCCCTGGGATGTTGCTTCATATTTGTCGCTGTTTGGATATTTGTTTTGTTTTCTAGAGCAGCTCCCCCTGAGACTATGATAGATTCATTATGTTATTGAGATGATAGGCTCCCCTTTTTTCTTTTCCTTCCATATTCTATTGGGGTTCATCATAATGTCTGTACTCCTTTTTTATTCATATTTTTGTTTGATTGGATTGGATTTCATCATCTGTCTGGAGTTCTTTAATATATATGGCAGTTTACAGTTCTTTGCTTTGAGACCAAGTTTGAGGCATACATAACATCTTATTTTATCAAAGTACATTTGAGCTAGAGTATAATATTTTGTTCCCCTCTTTGAACATAATTTACAATCAACAAGTTTATGTCCAAAATTATTGCATGCATAACAATAGCCACGGAAATGATTTGTGTACCTGGTGAAATATTGTCTTTTCCCTTTTATTTCTTGAGGTGTTCTTCTCATTTGTTGCATCTTTTGCTGATTTTCTTTGTCTTACAATTTGTTGCATTGTGTCCTGGCTTGTAGCAGGAAAAACAAGTGATACTTCTCATAGGAGGAAAGAACCTTATTTTACATCTTCCAAATTTATTCAATTCATATTCAGGAGTGTGAGAGCCCTTTCCAGCTGACTATTTCATCCTTTCATTCTCTATCCTACCATGTTTCTGCTTGATTCTATTTGTTTCTTCACAAATCCTGTTCTTGCTGGCTTCTATTTTTGTAGGAATCTGCTGAGCTGCTTCACTGTCCTTTACTGCCTTTACAAAAATGACATTCCTGTTATCTTCAACCTTGGACTTGTTGGTTTCCCCTTCATATCCTATCCCAGCCTTTATGTGAGCTGACCTTTGAGCATTGAGAATTTGGTCCAACTGTCCAGAGCTTTTCATTAGAGGTGTATTCATTAATAGTTCTCTTTGGGCTTTTTCTAAGTTCTTTCTTAGGCTCACTAATTCTTCTTCCAATCTTTCACATTCCAGACTTCTCTCTCTCATTTTTTCCAGAAGAGTGTCTTCTACTTTCTTTGATTCTTCAAATTGTGTCTTCAGGCCAATAATTTCTTTCTTATCTTCATATTCTTTCTCATCACATATTTGTACCAATATCTTAAGGTATTTGTTTTCATTCTTCAATTTTTCTATTTCAGTCAGGGCTGTGTCAAGTTTGGATTTTTCCTCGGCAGCAATTTCTTCATGGTTCTTACTACCATTCACACTAGCAGGTACCTCATTTGATTGGATATTTTCCTTTTGACATGAAGTTTTCTTCTTCTTAATTCTCTTCTCCTTCTTGACAATGCAATCCTCAGTGTCTACTCCATGCATGAAATGAAATCTGTCCCAGATTTCTTTTGCAGAGGTTAAATCCATTATTACCTCAAGATCCTTGTTATGAATATAGTTGTATATCACAAATTTTGCCTTGGCATTCCTCTGTTGTTCTTGCACCATGGGAGAGTCTTTGCAATAACCATCACATACAAGTTTCCATACCTCAGGTTCATAAGACAATAATCCTGTTTTAACCTTATCTCTCCATTCAGGAAAGTTTGTTGTATTTAACACAGGTACATTTTGATAGTCCATGACTCTACCAGATCTCCTTCAAGCTATTAGGCTTGCACCAAAGGAACTTGGCTCTGATACCAATTTTTGAAGCCCTTATTTAAACTGAGAGGGGGGGTGAATTAGTTTAACACATTCATGGACTTTTAAAATTTTTCATTAAAACTTATTTAACACCTTCATTTCATGTTTAATTTAATATGTGAGTAATATTAGGATGTGAGTAGCAAGAATTAATATAATGTAATAGTAGACTTAATATGAGAGAAGAAAGTATTAAGAAAATGATATAAACCATATCAACACATAAACATCATGCACTGGGACACCAGATATAAGTGGAAACCCATAAAGGGAGAAAACCACATCTTATTATTGTTGTGATGCAAAGGCAAGCTCCAACTCCCTCTCACCACTGATTTTATGTAGGCTCCAACCCACAGAAGGCTCCTACCTCAATTCTGCAAGCTACAACTTGCAAGGAAGCTCCAACTCCCTCTCAATTTTATGCAGGCACCAACCCACAGGAGACTCCAACCTCAATCAGCTACAACTTGATAGGGAAGCTCCAACTTCCTTAATCTTTCAAAATAAAACACTTGTTGATTTACCTTGGATATCAGCTTTGTTCTGAACCTTCTCTTCTGCTGTCCATCAGTCTTCATATCTGCCCTGCATCATCTCAGCATCTTCTCGGATTCTCTATTAGATCCTCCTTCTCCTCTGCCTTACTGCTTCATTTCTGCATCTCTTACCTCACTCTCTAACCCCTCTATGCATATCAAGGTGATATCATTTATAGAGATTTCCTTATGACTGTTTGTATTCCTCAGGGAATTCGAAATGGATAGTCATACCTCTTAGCCTTCTGCCTTCTCATTTCTTTTCCAACTCACTCAGAAAAATATAACTTTATGTACTAATTTTAAAATTACAGTGGGATTTTGTTTTCTTTCGGAGACTTGCCAATGCATCACAAACAATAAAAATCAATTACAACATTTACATTCACATTTTAAGTTACATAAAAAAAAATTCACTCAGCCCATTTTCTGGCCTTTGGCTTTGGTGGTTTTGTCTTTTCTGTTGTTGTTAGGTAACTATCCTGCATAACTCTGTTTACTACTACTCTGTGCACCTACGCATGTACACCTGTCAAGCTCACAACCGCATTCTTGTGCAACACATGTCAACACCTGTTCATTGCAATTTTGAACCTGTTGAATATATAACATTTTTACCAGTTTAGTTCCCAATAATTCTCAAAATCTTGTGCATATAAAAATGCCTTTCCAAAATTTGATCCAAGTTACTTCCAAAATCTGGGCAGTTTAACATTCCATTTTCTGTGCTGGAAATTTAATTAAATACCCCAAATAAAATCAGAGTCTAGAAAATTCAATGATATATCTGGCTTCCTTAAAGTTTCAAATCTGATATTTAAATTAAAACTCTCTGATGGTCATAACGCAGCAATCTCCACTATGCCTCTTTATGAAAACCCCGATATATATATATATATGTGTGTGTGTGTGTTTCCCAAAACAAAGGTTATAACATATTAATAAGCTAACGTATCATTCTGACCCATTTAATTTGAATATACGCCAATACACAATCCCTTTCATGCGAGGTTCGGCTTATCATATAATATATATCAACATATATATATATATATATATATATATATATATATATATATACTGCCATACATATGTATTCACCAAACGAGCATTATAAACATTAATAGACCGTGGCTTACGTTAGACCCCTCAATCTTCAATGACTAATTATCAATGTAAACGCTTTGTGCAACCCACATGTGCAGCCCTCTAATCATATGGTTCAACCATAGTATAACCTTCTCAAGCATACATATCGAACCACCAACGCTAACCTTTGAAAGGTTCAGGCCCCACAGCTTTATAAACCCTTCTTTTCTATTTTCCGATGCGATTAATCACAGCTGAATACTTCCAATTGCGATGATTCACTGTTCATTTCACTATGCCGATGTGATGAATCGCTCCGATGTGATGGTTCACTTTGATGCCAGAACTCAAACACGTATGAATCATGGTTCATAAACCCATCGGGTCTGCATCTCAATCGGAACTTTGTTCAACACATTCCACTGCCATACATTTCTCCGATGTGATTCATGACTCGAGTCCCACCTTATAAAACTTTGTTTGTTTTAACCCCGAACAATAGAACCTTATAATTAAACCCACGTATTTAACTTATTCACAATCGAAAAACATTTTTCGATTTTCTTACCATACTACTTGGTTAAATAACCCTCGTCAATTATGAATGCCCGACCTTCTTGTCATATATATATATCAATGCCTAACTCAATCCTCGACCATGGTTTTAACACTCGACATATTTAAAATTTAACATTAGACCTGCTTATAATGAAATCTTTGGGCCCTTTGGTTTAATATCTCTTCCAACCCTCGCATACATATATGTGATGTGCCTTAGTGCTCCTCTTTGTTTCGCTCTCGACCTTGTTTAAACCCACATCACAACATTTATATATATGTTTATTAACCTTTTAATCCATGAATTAGCAATGATTAAAACCTAACTATGATGTGAAAGTTCCACTAGGGCCCAGCAACGTAAAGCACCCTTCTCATCCGACGGTGGGGAACTTATCGCATTGTCTAGGATGATCCGACGACTGTCATGCCATATCACGTTTTTTATTGAGCCGAGATTTTACCGCTCAAATAAACACGATAAAATTTGTTTTGGTAAACTGCCTTAGGACACGTGTCCATCAGCGACATAGATCGCGTTATTTTTGACAAATCCACTTACCGTTTAAAAATTTTCTGAACCAGTTGGTTTTCGTGGGTGAAACCACCATTACTGTAGCTCCTCATGGTTCCTTTTCTTCGCTCAAGGTTCCACTTCCCCTGCTCGATCACTATAAATCGACTTCTTTGTATCATAATTCTTCATGATGACTTATGTATGTTAGTGCGGTGGACCGATCTCTTGGTATCGATTCAACACTGCAGGGACTTCATTCAAACAGTATATCCAATGCATAATTAAATATACCTAATCCCTCATATACTGTGACATTGCTTGCGCTCTTCATCAACAGATTAACCCAACATTTTATTTATTGAGGCTTGACACCAGTTCGATGTCGATTCAAGCGGGTCGAATCATTACTTTTCCATGTGCAGTCTTCGTAACAGGGATCACATACTAAATAAAGCTTCATCATTGGAACACAAAAAGAATTAATCTAATTCCTCCATAATATATAACACAAGGAATTCACACCAGATTCCCTTTGCACCCTTAAATTCATTCTGCCTCCAAACCTTCAGACTCTTGAAACCCATATTCAATTTTGTCATAATAACGAAGACCCCACCTAGGTCTTGAGTCCCAGAACTTTACGCATAATAATACATAATAGAGTTTATAAGTTTGTTCAAAGTGCCTTATTCAATACCCAATTCGAAACAGGATCAGTCAATCTCATATATTCATCAACGCTCAGGAATTCCAGTTTGGATGCTATTCAAACTCCTTACAAATTACAAATCATTTTACATAACTCCTTTAATGACCTCTACTGGTATGGTCTGTGCATAAGAGGTAACTTTTCGACCAATCATCAATTTACTTTAACCATATACAGAATCACAGTTAAATTCTCAGATACAGTCAGATACAGAGTTTACAGTGCCCACAAACATAACTCTTTTAATGGCCTCTAATGGTCTGTGCATAAGAGGTAACTTTTCAACACTCTATTCATACTTTCATAGACAATTCCAGTTGTCAATACATGTTTCCTTTTTACCACAGAACCTCGAATTTTCCTTCTATAATATGTTCCCACACTCAGAACCAATTTCTCATTATATATATCTCAAATCAAAAACCTCTGCTCCTTGACTGATGCTGCTTCTTGCTCCTGATGCTCCTCTGCTGCCTCTCCAGATCTCCAATCAACTGACCCTTCTAAAACTGCCTCTACTTCATGTCTCATGCTCTCTTTGCCTTGTTGCTGTTTCAAGTGCTCCTCCTTTGCCATCTCCTTTGCCATCAATGACAAAATTTCCAACAGAAAACACTCAAAAAGAAATTACCTTAATATCTTGTAGAGCCCATTTCATCCAAAACACTCAGAAAGAAGTAATTGTACTATGTACATTCCACTTCTACTCTCTCAAAAAGAAATTTACCTTAATATCTTGTAGAGCCCATTTCATCCAAAACACTCAAAAAGAAGTAACTACTATGTATTCCACTTCTACTCTAGATAGAGAAAGTAACGACTCTTTCTTGCTTAACCATTAAACCAAAGACTCTTCTAATTAGAATTATACATTGTCCACTTGTACTTTTCACAAGCCTAGTTGAATCTCTATATTTTGTCAATGTAAATTTCTACTAGTAAATTTCCAGAATGTACCCTTAACTTTACAAGTTTTATAGGAAGAGTTCAGAAGGGCCATGTAGCCGGATCTCATCTTTTATGAAAGGTGACATATCTAGTAAATGCGCCTACACACCCGGGAATATATCTAAATATAATTTCTTCAGTTTAGACATCGTAAAACACACCACTTTTACTTTAAGGTAAACTGTGTACATGTGTCATTTCTCCCACAAACTAAAGGCTTCCTCCCATTAATTTTAGATGTCAATTCTAGACCATAAACTTTTTAAGTCAAACTTTAAGATAAACCATGCACATGTCATTTACCTCATGATCTTTTGTCATTTCTCCCATGTCATATATATATTTTTTATTGATTTTTATTTTTTTCAGGGATAAGAAAACCATTAAATATGGTTGAAAAATGGAAATTATGCATAGAAGTTTCATGCTATCCCAATCCAAAGAAAGCAGTGATTACATATGTGCTTTCCAATATTGCGAGTAGCAAATTCGTCCAAAGGAAAATGAAATACTCGGAAGAACAACAAACAACGAGGCATATTATATTGGATTGATAGAAGACTTGGGAACAACGATGGAGTATGGATCAAATGGAATTGTATTTTTCACCAATTCTGAACTTGTGTGCAACCAGATGAATGGCGTGTGCCAAGCTAAGAAGGAGAGGCTAAAATAACTACATGGAATAGCAAACAATATTGTTAGCCAATTTCAATTTTTTAGTATAAGACATTGTACAAATGTGAATAAGATGTTTGTTGATCTATTGCATGGGGCAATGCCAATTCATGATTCATCTATCAAAGATGAATTAGAATTATACAGAGCAATTCCAATGCAAGATTCATCTCTCAAAGATGAATTGGTTTTGAGATGCTCTTCTTCAAAAATTCAAGATTCATCTCTCAAAGATGAATTAGTGTTGAGACACTCTCCTTCAAAATTTATTGATGGAAATTGTAACATATCTTGGATATGTGTGTGTTGTGTACTTATAAATGCGTCTTTTTTAATGACCATGTGCTTTTTTCAATTATATACCATGTGTACTCCCACCACACCATGTAAAGTGCAACTTGGTGAACTTCACATTTGCAACAAGTGGTGAACTTCACATTTTTATAAAATTAAAATGCAGGGACTTCAACAAATTTTTGTTTAAATGGAGTTTGTTTAAATGCAGTTTCACTTCTTTTTTAATGACCATGTGTTTTTTTCAATTTTATACCAAGTGTGCTACCACCATGTAAAGCGCAATTTGGTGAACTTATCATTTTTATAATTTCTTTTTTTCTTAAATTGAGTTTCACACATCAGTTATTGCTTTGAAAGTTGTGTTTTACATAATTTGTGTACACTAAATTACAAATTGATTTTCTGAAATTTATTTTGTGTAAATGTCCACCAATAGATATATATATCATGGAGGATGAACGACAAAGATCAACAAAATCCCATATGGGGGATCAAGGATCGGGGGATGTTCATGGTATTTAAATATAATCTTAAATCTCCATACATGTATGTACATATGGAATTGATTTTTTATTAAATTTGTGAGTTAAATTAGTTGTTAATAAGTTTCATTTTTTATTTTTTAGGAGCTAAGAAGAGAAGGGTCTCTACTCCATCCATGGAGCGTGCCTATGGTTCACCCAGTCGTGGTATGATTCACACAATTTAATCAATGAACATGTACATGTATTTATATGTACACATGAATGTATTTTTCAATTGATTATAAATTCGTATTTGTTTATAAAGCTTCTCTCTCGTGTCGAGAGGTTGGTGGTGGTTCAAATCCCCTTAAAGGGCCATCAATGAGTGGTAGCAGGTTGCATGAAGGTGGTGATATTTATTCCCCCGGAGGCCAATCAATAGCTGGTGGTGTTGGTTCTCAACAGGGTCGTTCTAGGTCTGGTTCTCAGTAGGGTCGTTCTGGGTCTCAACAGTTTCAGGGTGGAGAAGATGCTAACCAACCATGTCAAGGTTGCCATCAATTTTAATATTTTTTTCATTGAATTTGTACAAATTTTTTTACATGTGTTTTTTATAATATACGAAATTATATATGTATTGATGCAGAGGCTAAAAATGTTCCAAATATTGGTCAAAATAGACGCAGGGCAGAATGCTACATTCAAGAAGAAGGTTTTCTACCCACCACAACTTATCTAACTGACATTTCTGATATACCATGGGAAACAAACATGGCGCAATCCACCTTACAAAGGTGTGAAAAACTTCATGCAAAATTGTGGAAAGATCTCGTGGCTTTGACTCTACCTGCTGAGAGTCGACAAAGCCTCGAAATAGTTACACATTCATTAGGCGATATTGTAAATGTGTCCAAAAATCTTGGGCCAATGACTGATACATTTGTAGAAGTGATGAGAAAGAGAAATGAAACAGTAATGGGTCCTGATAAATGGGAGGATGTCAAACAAAATGTTACAAGAGATATGGTGAAGTCAATGTTTAATTTCAAGGAATGACCAAAAAGAAAAATGTTAAAGGTGCAATATTTCAAGCACCCAAATATAGCTCGCTATTTGTATGATAGGCACCTTGCAGCCTATGGAAAGCTCCCATGGAACGACGAGGTTCTTGTTTATTTTGCACAATTGTTTTACGCAGAATTTTTTTTTAGTATGAAACCCAACTACAATGACCTTCCATCAGAATTTTTTGGTTCGGGGAAAGGTCGATTGTATGACCGTAAGGGCGCTAAGCGAGATGTGGAGTTGCCTTGCCCTGAGCCGTCATTGGTGAGTCAATATTTTCGGGTCGAAACTCTGTGATCAGAGATGGATGCGACTTCTCAAATAAGTCGAGAAGCCAGGGATGTCATGATCGACAATGTTTACAGCGGATTGAGTGGAGTCGATGTTTGTCTAAATCGACAAAGAGCACATTAAAATGCACGTGCCAATTTTTTGTATTGTATAGATGAAGAGATTGACAACATGAATGTTGAAGATCTCTGAATATATGAAAAAAATTGTCGCAATGGTTTTCAAGACCTAATTCTTCATGAGGAAGAGGGCACGGGAATGGTATGTGTTAATGACCTTAGGGTTCAATTATTTTAACATGTATACATGTGCACAATTTGTAATAAATACATGTGTATGTACATGTATACATGTATTTGTATGTACATTAATCGAACAAAAATGTATCATTATATGTTAAAACACCATTTGCAGTTGTCACACATGATGAGTGACGAAAATGTTAATATCAGGTTCGGGACCTCTGGTTCAAACAATGCAGATGGGTCTCACCATCAAGATATGTTGGCAAATGTTAGTGTTTTTTAAGTGATATTTTTAAAATAAATAATTGTGCACACATGTACATGTATGTATATATAATGATAAAATGTTTTAACAAATTCCGATTCCGTCTGATGTTTTTGGGATGGCGGTACCTTCTTCTTCCTTGGGAGATATACCTTCTACTTCCTTAAGAGATGAGCCACAAGTATAGACAATTTTTCACTTTTAAAATTTATGTTTAAGTTATATATATATATATATATATATATATATATTCCACCTCAAAAAGTTCCATTAAAAATTGAGATATATATATATATATATATATATCTTGAGTTATTTTAAATTTTTTGAATTTAGGTTCCTATAGAAGATTTCTTTAATCCACGGACTCTAGCGACGGAGATAGGAACATCCACACCATTTCAACCATTTGAACAAGTTGTCTAACTTTTTTTTTTAATATTATTGAAAATAAGTTTATATATGTACACGTGCATTTTCATCTGAAATTTTTTAATATATATATATATATATATATATAAAACTGTACATGTATATTGTACAGTTTACCATTGCATATGTTCCCATGGGAGGGGGGAACTTGTAGCACGTGAACAAATGGAGAGGGAACCTCCTGAGGTATTGCATGATTTTTTTTTATATTTTGTTTTTTACATGAAGTTCTATATATATTCTCACTCATTTTTAAAACATCAAATTTTAATGTTTGTACATGTGCATTGTGTACAGGTTTCCCATGCTTCACATGATAGTGTGCGGATTGAGACCCTGATAGGAAAGATGCTACATCCATCTCTATTTGATGGACATGATTTGTAGATTTGATTTCAAGATTTAGATAGTCTTAAATTTACTTTTTTATATATTATCTAGATGCACTGTCATATATATATATATATATATATATATATATATATAACTTGATACTTGATACTTGTGAGATATACAATTTTTGGACATATTTTATTACAATGTTAATATAATTTGTTTTGTTCGAAAAAGCTAAGTTTTGGATGGTTTTAGTACTTTTGGCATGTCAATGTGAAGTAATGTTGTTATATATTTTGTTTGGTTTTTAAAGCTTTTAAGTTTTGGATAATTGAACTACTAGTAATGTTGTCATCTATAAATTAATGTTTTGCTTCTGAACTACATTTGGCATGTTATGTAATGATGTGTTATAATTTGTTTTGTTTTTAAAATTTAAGTTTTGGATGCTTGAAGTACATTTGGCATGTGATATAATGTTAAATGTTTTTATTGGATAGTTGAACTATAATTGGCATGGCATGTGAAGTAATGTTATGTATGATATAATCAAAAAGTTTTTAAAACTCAAGTTTTGGATGGTTTCAATCTACATTTGGCATGTGATATTTAATATTAAATGTTTAATGTTTTAATGTTGTATGATATATAATCAAAAAGTTTTTAAAACTTTTAAGTTTTGGATGGTTTCAATCTACATTTGGCACATGTGATATAATGTTAAATGTTTCTATTGGATAGTTGAACTATAATTGTCATGGCATGTGAAGTAATGTTGCACGATATATTTAATTAAAAAGTTTTTAAAACTTAAGTTTTGGATGGTTTCAATCTACATTTGGCACATGTGATATAATATTAAATGTTTTTATTGGATAGTTGAACTACAATTGGATGGCATGTCAAGTAATGTTCTGATATAATCAAAAAGTTTTTAAAACCCAAGTTTTGGATGGTTGAAGTACATTAATCATGTGAAGTAATGTTGTGATATAATCAAAAAGTTTTAAAACTAAGTTTTGGATACCATTTTAATCTACATTTAATGTAAATCCATCTAATTTTGATTTAATGTTAAATGTTTTAAATGTAAATCCCTTTAATTTTGATTTAATGTTAAATATTTTAGATGTTTTGATATAATGTTAAATGTTTTGATCTAATTTTTTGATGGTTTCAATCTACATTTGGCCTATGGAAGACTCCCATGCGTAGACATCGGATGTGTTGCAGAAGGGGAGGTGGGGGTAGGGGTGAAGGGGGCAGGAGTGATGGCTCTTGCCCGCCTCTTTCAATCCATGACAAAGGCCAGCACCCTCCTTCGGCAAGCAGTGTCGCACACTTTCACTTCACCAGCTCTATGGTCAGACCTCGAATTACGGCGACCATTTTTGTGTTTTTTCAGGAGGAGCCCCAAGATGAAGGTGCCTCTGGTTCCAGGAAGCGGCAGAGAAAGTCCACAATCCCAACCCATCAGCCCCAAGACACTAGCAGCGGCAGCTCGGCCCGTGTGGAGAAAAATCTCAAAGACGACTCTGGCTCCTCTTCCGCTTCGGAGAGCTCCTCCCAGCACTCCAAGGGAGTAGCTGATGATCCGGAGGACTACAATCATCCAATTGTGGAGGAGAATCCTCCTACACATATCGATAGCTAGCCTGATGTCAGGTCCTCTTTAACTTTTTTCAACTTTTGTCATGTTTTGCAATCACTGTGCTTCTGAACAATCTATGTCTGCTAGTTTCTCGATATTGGGTAGCATCTTCTGGGCTGGTTTCCCGGTTATGGGTAGCCCCTTTTCTGTTTTTTTGATTCAGACCCCCTCTGATTGTTTTGATTTAATCAAAAAGAGTAAAGAAGTAGTTATATGTATTTATCCCTTTAATTTTTATTTAATGTTAAATGTTAAATGTTTTGATCTAAATTTTCGATGGTTTCAATCTACATTTGGCCTATGGAAGACTCCCATGTGAAGTATTGTTTTGATTTAATCAAAAAGAGTAAATAAGTAGTTATATGTAAATAACTTTAATTTTGATTTAATGTTAAATGTTAAATGTTTTGATATAATGTTAAATGTTTTGATCTAAGTTTTGGATGGTTTCAATTTATATTTGGCCTATATGGAAGACTCCCATGTGAAGTATTGTTTTGATTTAATCAAAAAGTTTTTAAAATTCAAGTTTTGGATGGTTGAAGTACATTTGACATCTTAAGATTGCTTTTGATCTCTGCATACTCTTGTTTGAGTGAAAATATTTCCAAAACATAGCTTTTCAATGCAACTAACCATATCAATTGAGCTCTAATTGAAAAAAAGTAAAGTAGATATATGTATTTATCTCTTTAATTTTGATTGGAAATATAAGAAGTACATATATGTTTGTTGAATTCGGGTCAATGTCATTAATGCACTCAAATAGGTAGCCTTGTTGATTTATAATTTGGTAAATTGATGACATTCAATTAATTTCATTCTATAACATAGAACATATCCGACCATTGGACAGACAATTTTTTTACTAGATTTTCAATTAAGAATAGAGATGTGGGTCAAATCCCACCAAAAGTCAGAGAAGTGCTCCAAGTCTCTTGTCTGAAAGGAATCTTCATACAAAACTATATTGTGGATGATTTATTTACATTGTGGATAATTTTTATTAGAAAATCCCACAAGAAAAATTGGGCACATTCAGTTCGTGTATATATCCAATACATGCAACATTTTTCATCAATGCACATAGTAAAACTACTTGAACAATAATTGCATTCTAGAACATATATATTGAGTACGTGAATCATTTTTCATCAATGCACATAGTAAAACTACTTGAACAATAATTGCATTCTAGAACATATATATATATATATCCAATACATGTAACATTTTTCATCAATGCACATGTATAGAAAAGCTACTTTCAGTTGGTACTAGAGCACGTGCATGTACCAAAACAATTTGTACATGTGCAAACACTTGCACAAATAACATAAGCAACTCAATTTTTAGTTGAGTACTGGAAGTTCTAAAACATATTTAATCCAAAGAGAATAAATTGTTGGGCAATTCAATCAAAAAAATTCCAATGGAATGGCATCTTCAATAATCCGTTCATGATCAAATTTTGACATTTTCCATTTATTATTTTTTGTTTTTTTCTTTGATTGAACCTCTATCAACTTTATCTGTGTTGCACACACCAAGTGACTATATTGAAAACTTATGAAATCAGGTTCATAGTCTTCAAAGTAAACAAAATCCCCACTTTGATTAGTTTGTCTGAAAAAATAACCTTTTAGTATAATAGATCCTCTTTCAAATTGAAATCTGTGATCATTATAGTTTTCTAATAATTTCATTTTTCATTCAGTGCAATCCATCAAATAATACTTCACATTTTCATCGTTGTCAATAGGTGCAATTACAGCAAAAACATCTCCTGCACAATAAAACAAACTTAACAAAATTATATATATATATATATATTTAAATTTATTTCTAGATCTTTAAATCATTAGAAAGCAATTCAAATGTTACCTTCTCTAACAAGATCAGAAACTCGATCACCATTGGATGATATTGTAGTTTCCCCTGATTGCATTTTTTCAAACATTGCAACAGACATTTTTCCCTTTGTATTTAGCTCTGTATGTTTCCAATCATTTACATACATATTATTTTCACAAACATCATTGGATTTTGTGTTGTCTATGCAAACATGACAAAAACAAGAATATTTTCTTTTATCTAATGCAAACACATTTCTGGACGACTTTGTTTTAATTGAATGCAATTTTCGAGTCCCTTTTATTGTTTCAGCGTCATTTCCAATCGATCTATCTACGTCTTCGATCCCAATATGCCAAAAAAACCTTTATATGGAAAATTCAAAGAAGAATATAAATATGATATCAAAATACAATCAAAGATAATCATTGCATGATAAAATTAGATTTCCAATAAAAATTAAATTGAATGTACCTTCGCACTTCCCTTGATGGGTTAGTCTCATGGCTTAGAGCAGCGATGCACCATTGAACAACTTCTTTCACGTCCACAAGTTGGCTTGTAGATGGGTTCATTTGATATCTTCGAAGTGCTCGTTTTATGCATGCCCCTACACCGACATGTTCTCCTTTTCCACGGCCAGTCTCAAAGAAATTCCAACAATGTTTAATGCATGTTTTCTTATGAAGACAGCACAACCAAAAGAATGATCTTGCAGATTTGAATTGACATGCGCATCCGTCTGACCATATCCAATGTTCATTGAATGTTATTCCATGATTTTTCAAGGAATCATAAATTTTTCCAAAACAATGTTGTACAAAATATGTATCATGTGTACGATCATCACTAATATAAAAGTGATATTCTTTAATGATATGTCGATTTTCACTTGTGCTTTCTATATGATCGATTTTTTGTTCAGCATGTCTATATAGAATATGGACGAGCATGGAGACTTGGTTAGAATGATAGTTTTCACTTTGAATTTCTTTTTGTGAAACAAATGTGTAGTTTTCTACAAAATCAATCACTGACAAAATGGTCCCTAGTGGAAAAAATTCACGAGATTTTTTGAATTGCAAGTCTTGCCATCGAGCTCTATGGGAATGCTTGGTGTATTTGTAAATTTCTGCCTCAAACTTTCTGAAAAATTCTATCACAAAAATTGTGTCTTCTCGTAATTCAATTATTTTAACACTATTTGCACCTTCAATCGATATATGGATATATTCATATCTCTTCCCTTTCACTTTCATGTTGGACAATTATTGATCATTTATATCAGTATGATATTTGTTTTGAAATTTAGTCAAACTCCACAATCATCGCATTTTTTATCACCAACACATTTCTTTTTGTAAAATAGTTCATCGCTTTCTCTTTCACATAGAATTTGAGATATGAAATCACGGATAGTGGAAGGAGAAGGTGAATCCTTCCATAATGTTCTACCAAAATCAAGGAATGTGTCATAATATAACTCAAATTCCACATGATAACGGCAACAACAAGTGTCGCGTACGGTGATAGGTTTTACGTACCATGGTTTTTGTTGAACAAAAGCACTGATTGAAACATGAATTTCACAATTCTCTTCTTTGAACTTGTTGAATAACTCTATCTGAGTGGTTTCCAAGAAATATTTTTCATGTTCTTCGTACTAATTTCATGATATTCTTCTTCGCATCACATGCTTTGTAGTTGGCGAAACACGCGAATTGTTCTTCCAATATTCATATATTATTTTTTTAACATTTTCTCCAAATCTATCTTTGTATGGTTGCGTACAAATAGCTCTCCAACAAGCGAGTTCATCATTTATATTTATTTGTAGCCGAAATTTCCGATGTTTGTGAAAAGTTTTTTGTGACATTCCTAATGCTTGTGCCATAGATGTTACCAAATGATTCTCTTTAGTACTTGATGAAACCACTGCCATATGTATTCCTCTACGTACAATTGAAACTTTTTTCTGTCTAGAGCTCCTAATTGAATTTATAGCACTACTTATATTTTGTATCACATTTTATTTTTTTATTTATCTTTGGTTGATTTTCGAATACCCAGTAGTGTCGTAGCTTATTTTAATTTTCTTAATGATAGGAGGCCTTTCAACATTTGAGCTTGAACTGTCCCCTGCTCCTTTATGAAATACTTTTCAAAAATGCAGTTAACACGATATCGTATATAATGGTCAGGTTTTTTATCTCCATATGTGTGAGTGTCAACATTTTCTAACATCTCATCATCGACACTGATTTCATCTGTACATATTCGAATAAATAGTACATAATAAGTTTACATATTCAATAAATAGCTAAATTAATAAATATATGTATAAAATTTCAATAATACGTGCATGTGTTCAATATATATATATATACCTTGTGATTCAATTTCTTCACTTGAATTTCTTTCAATATTTTCACCATCTTCAATCATTGGTTCAATATCTCTTTCACTTTCTCTTTCAAAATTTTGTATTTCATCATCAATGTTTTGAGGAATATCTCTCTTTGTTTACATTGCAAAATATTTTTCAAATTAGTTCATCAAATAAAAATTAAGCTTCACATTTTACACTAGGAAAATTGTAAATATATCAATAGATCATAATATTTACATTTACATACCTGCTTCAATTTCTAGTTGAGGTTGATTTTCCCCTTCAATATTTGAGAGTGCTTCTATCTTTCTTTTGCGATATGGTCTCGTCTCTTCTCTACGTTCCTCAGGGTCTCTTTTTCGATCATATTTTCTCGCACAATTCCTTCGATTTCCCATGATAATAGAGTATGAAGTTCAAGAAATTTCCTTCAAAAATTTAGACAATAACTCAATTAAAAAAAGCATCACAAAAGATTTAATTTAAAAAAAACTCATTTTAAAATTTTTGCAAAAAATACATACTCCAATCCAAAACACTTACTTTAAAAAATCCGAGAAAAAAATGTCTTATAAAAATGAAATGAAGCTCAAAATATTTACTTCAACTCAAAACACGTACTCTAAAAATTCGAAATTAAGCCCAAATCTATACTTTCAAAAAAAATGAAGAACAAAAAACATCCAAAAAAATGTATCACATACCTCCAAGAAATGTCCTTTGAATGTATGTCCAAGAAAATTTCTTAAACCCAAAATAATTCTTTGCAAAATCAGACCACCTCCAACAAATGTCTTCCAAGAAAAGTCTTTAAACCCAAAACAATTCTTTGCAAAATCAGACCGCCTCCAAGAAATGACCTTAAACCCAAATCACCAAGAAAAGTCTTTAAACCCAAACCAAGACCTTTGTAAAATTAGACCAAATGTGCGAAATGTACGAAAATTATGAAAGATTTCGCGGTAGTTTATATTGCCGCGAAATGTTTTTTTGGAGGGGCTCCGCGAAATTTTCCGGCCGATGGAAAAGTAGGCAAAAGTTTGGCCGAAATTTGAACAGAAGTTCGGCAGAACTTTGAAAAAAAGTTCGGCCAAACTTTTTAAAAAAATCGGTCAAACTATTAAGGCATGAGACTTAACGGCCCGTTTGCACAAAAACTAGTTCGTCCGAACTTTGTAGAAAAGTTCGGCCGAACTAATGCATCACTAGTGACGTAGATCCAAGCTCTGAATATGTTTTTGTAACTTTGGACTGATTAAACTCCATGAAACATTTTGAATTAACTGTCAGAACCAAGACAAGCATTTTCAAAATTGAATCTTCTTTTAGGAAATATAAATTTTATGGAATTTCATAAATATTTACTAATTTTAATTAATTTTGTAATAAAATGGGTGCAAACAATTTCTGAGGGATTGTGATTCAGTGAAATCAAAATTTTGTATCTCCCAAAATACATTGTAAAAAAAATTGAAAAAATTATGGGGCATTACATTGGTTCGTCGTCTCTAATGGGTAGCTTTTATATTTTTAGTTTATAACTTATATGTTAAGATATTTCTTGCGGCGCGAAACATACTCAAAATATGCAGTTTTTTCATATTGGACCAGTTCAAAAAATTCTAGTAATTATGATATGTATCCATTGGCTTTGTAAATATGACGAAACCGAAGTAGACTTTGTCTAGATTGTTGTAACACATTTTTTTTTCTCAAAAACACAAATTTTCAAAGAATACAACATTGCGTATTAATATGACTTCTTATGAATCCTTTGATTGTTAAGAAACACACACTCAAATAAACGCTAAGTTGACATATCAAATGTGCATAAAAAAATTCCAAAAAATAATTAATAGAAAGCTAACAAAATTTCTGACAACTTTTATTTTTATCGCAAAATGAAATTCTAAACAGAAGAATTGTTATAGTTTGCAAAAAGTTGAAGAATCGAAAAAAATGAATTTTTTTTTTCAAAAAAGGGCAAAAAGTGTAACCCAACTTCACATTTTCACCCATATATATAATATTGGATCCATATCAGAGAAAAGCTTCAAACTCGTTAGGAAAACTAGCCATTGCGAAAATTCATTTTTGCGAAGAAATGTCAAACTCATTGCAAGGGTTGTGTTGACAAGTTTCACGATCAGTTTGATTAAATTTTTTTTTTTAATCCAATATTATTTTAATATAACATCAATTCTATTCAAATACGAGTATGCATATTTCGGTATATTTTAGTAAATTTCAAATGACGTATTTTATAAATTTATTTGATGATAGATTTCGTTAAAATTAAATTATTATTACTCTAATTTATCGTGAATATATACATGTTGGTTGACTTTGTTATTGCCTTTATTTGAATCATAATATAATCAAGGATATGGTTAGGATCATGAACATACCTTACATGCATAGATGTAGGCAATGTAATATCATATGCAATAGGTCCTATTGTTCTTAATATCTCAAACGACCCACAAATCTAGTTGCCAATTTTTTGCAGCTCCTCGACTTCTATGAGATCATTTTAGCCTTTACTTTTAGAAACACATGATTACCTATGTGAAATTATCTTATATTATTCCCTTGTCTACATCACTCCTTTGCCTATCCTAGACTACTTTCAATTTTTGTTTAATTTTATTATTAGTCAAAATGCACTTACAATAGTTTATAAAAAGGAAAAATCAGCCTTGAGATTTTTCAAGGTAGTTACAGGGAAGAGTTATTTTAATACCAAGTGTAAATTTTGAAGTGTGCTTATAAAATCTTGGATTTCATGATTTGAGTGGATCATATGCTCATTCCTTACCATTTGAATTTTTTTCCTAGAGACTAGTATTTAGGGACTGGAGGAAAATTAAGAGCGTGTGAAACTTGGAATGTAAGCTAAATTGTGTTGAAAATAGTTGTGTAATCTAACATTAAAAATTTATGGTATCCTAATGTACATACTTTCATCGTTAGCCAACATTGGAACCTTAGAAGTGGTGAGATAGCTTGAGTGATTACAATTGCAAAGAAGGGAATCCCCTCTTGGGTTATTCCTTGCAGTATCATAGCCTTAGCTTGAGAGTGGCCTATTGTTGAGAGATTGGAACATCAGTGCCTAAGGATAGGAGGAACATACTTAGTTGGTGATTTTATAAAGATAAATGTTCTTATACTTGCCCAATTTTTAATGTGGTGTTGATGGGCCAAAATGTTCTGCCAATGGTAAGGGGATCTCCCCAGTGCAAAGTCTCAATTAGACCTTACACCGTTTGGGATGGGAGTCCCATCTCGTATGTGGACTTGGTTGCCACCATGTTTTTTTAAAAAAAATTTTGGACAGAATGATCGATGCATGAGAAAACCAATATAAATTCTTACAAACACAAGTTAGAATATCTTTATGAAATACTATGCAAGTAAGATAAAAAAGACACAACTATAACCAAATAAAATAACATGAATCTTTAAAGGAAGGGTGTCATAATACTTCAATTAAGATACATAAATAAAGGAAAGAATGTGTTTATCAAGTGTGAATTAGTTCTCAACAAACAATGACAATGAAAGAATAAATAACATATAACTTCAAATAAGATATGTATCATAAAATAATGAAAGAGTTCATTAACCTTAACACATGGAAACACATACACATACCATCGAATCACCATGAAAAACGTCCCACAATGCTCAACAATACATGCATGAAATTGTTTCCTTGGCTCAATGAGATTCTCAATATAATGTTGAAATTTCCAAAGCACCATTACATGAAGCATCCATGAAATTCAATAGTGGAAGTATTAACCTATAACTTGATTTCTCAAAAGTGTATACAACATTTCCTAAATAAGATGCTCAAATGGATTCCAAAACTAGAGTCCCATTCTACTTACTCACAAGGGCAATGAGGTGACTCTTTACCTCCTATGACCTTTCAACTCTCCTTATGACTCTTCACCTTCCACAAGACTTTTCATTTTTTAAATGAATTTTAATTTCTAAATCCTATTTTTAATTTCAAAATAAATTTATTTGTAAATCACATGTAAATATCAAAAGATAAATTTCCTTCATGGAACTAAACTCATGATAGCCATATTAGGGGCCTCAACATGCAACTCTTGTGGCAAGTATGTGTTTGACACTTTGTATTTGGAAGTGATTGATTTTACCTATTTTGAAAATTCACTTTCAAATATTATTAGGAATTCCATAACACCCAACAATAGAATCCTCATGTCTAACTATCTGATATGATAGCAAAGAGAGTTTAGTGTGCAATTTTGTTAGTCCTACAACATGATGTGCAATCGCTTATTTTGTAGGTTTCAATTTGTTTAGAGAAGTCACTTGCTTCATTGCATCTAATCTCTCCATACCTCCTACCTTTTCTTCGCTTCTTCTTCTACTTGCTTCTTATTTTACTCATCTTCAGGTTGTTTCTTGGCTTCCCAATTGGTTTTTTGTTTCTTCAATCTCTCCTTCTTGGCTTCTTGCTCCTACTTTCTTTTTATTGCAACTCTCTTGTCCTCTAAATTCATGCTCTCCTATGAGTCTCCATATGAGTGTTCAAGGTTATCTCAAGGTTGGGAGGTTCCAATCCCTTGAGATGCTTCCAAGGCTTTGGTAGCATTGAAAATTTTCTTTAATTATATTCATCTTCATCAACAACTTAAGCATATGCATAAATATAATTGATTGATTTGCAACGGTTGGTGGATATGACTTTCGAATCGTACCAATGATAAATCAACTCACCAAACCTGAAGTGTTCTAAACCTTGGGCTTCCACTTATGTATCCTTGAAATGTTTAATACAATAGGCCCTGATATACAAAGGAAACTTAGACCATGGAGCTTTCTTGTATTTTACCAATGAATTTGTCAACCTTGTAGTAAGATGATATGCCACTTATTGTAGTACCACTTTATTAGTGACAAATGTAGGTAATTGATGAGCGGGATTGTAAGCACCAAATACCCTTATGTATGTAACATCTCCAGGAGTAAACCAAGATGAAATATCTTGCAAGGATGTCATGGCCCCATTTGACATATAGGGAGGCCAAGTGTCAAATTTTTTTTGATATATTCTTGAAATGAAATGTTTAGTGATCCGGTCAAAATCCCTCTATATCATGTGTAGCATAAGTTTCTACAATAGATATGTACAGGTGGAATGTCTTGATTGGAACTCCATCTCCATCCCAGTCCCTCAAACTCGCGTCTGGCACATAAGACATCCAACAAGTACGGTGCCATGTAAAATTTAGATTGCTCCCTCTCAGAGGTATTCTTACACAGGATTAATTTTCATACCATGAGGATTTCTAACACAGGGTAGGGTATGTAACAATTTGTAGAGTTTCAAAAAAAATTACAAGATAGTTGGTAGAATTATTATGATGATTAAAGAATAGATAATATGTGGCACTTAGAGATATTGAAATACGTATTTGGAAAATGATTTGGAAAATAAAGCAATAGAATTCCTATTTATAGAGAAATGGGACAACATATGGAGTTAAGGTGTCAAAGCTCCCACGTTATCCTCACCCATAATATTATTTTGGGAATTCGGGTTTAGAATTAAAATATATAATGGAAATGGTTGAAAGCTTCAGACGTGGGGGATTGGGGAGGAGTGGGGTAGAGGAATTTTTTACAGCGACAAGCTAAATTTTTGTCTTAAGACCAAGGGGTTGTTCATAAAATATTTTAAATTAAGACACCTATTCAAGGGACTCAATGCTCATTTTCAAAGTCATGTTCTTCTCTCTAATTTTTATTTTTAAGCTTCTTATCTCACCACCCCTTTTCTTTCCATCTGTGATTCTAATCTTGTAGCTTTAGACCAGGTTCTAGTATACTTAAATATTAATAAAAAAATCATTTATTATGCAAATATCATCGTTATTTCTTAATTGTACAAAGTATTTGTGCAAATAGAGATTACATTGAAAGAATTGAAAAAAAATTCTTAGTTCTTTTCTATACTCTTGAGTATATATTTTCGAAGTTTCTCTTTAAGTTTTTTATATGAGTGTTGATGTTACCAAATTCTTCTTTTAATGCCTAGTAAATTCATTAATTTTTATTCACCTTCAAATGCAGTGACTTTTGCACTCACTATTAATTCCAAGTTTTATTATCTTGCTTTATTTCTTCCACCTACCCCTACAAGATATTATTCTCTTCAAATTAGGACTCTAGTTCCTAATGAATTAGTCCTTTAGATGAGAGGTTTGTGGAGATTTTATCCTAGTCTATTGTCATTTTTCCTCAACCTTGTTGTTTCTTAGTGACAATAAATAGCCAATTGTTGTCAATAGTTAAGGGATTCCATAACCTTTTGAGGCCAAGAATAGATCTATAATGCTTTCGCTTAGTTCTTAAATATATAAAAATATCTTTAAAAACAACACTACCCATATATAAAATACATTAATATAAACACAATGTATTAAAACAAAAAACGTGTAATAAAATGTAAATTTTAAAAACATATAATTAGAAACAATAATGATTAATATTTGAAAACAAAATAAAAAAGAATAAACTTTCATATAATATAAAAATATAGAAACGCCGATAAGTATAACTAAAAAAGGCGCCCAAAAAAATTCAAATTGATTGCTTATAATATATCTAATATTATATTTATTATAATAATTTTATTAATTTCTTATTATTATTTTTTCTTATTTTGTTTTCTAAATGTAATTTTAAAAAAGATTTTATTCATATTTTTAAATTAATTTATTATTATATATAAAACTCAATAAAAATTTATATAAAAATAATAATAATTTATATTTGTTTTCTCTTTCAAGATCAAATCTGTTAAAATGCACCTCTTTATATTGATAATTTATATATAAATAATAATTTAATCTATTATTATTTTCTCCCCAAAGATCAAATTCATTAAAATGCACCTTTTTCTATTGAACTTTAAATAATTTTCTATTTTATTAGTTTTTATTTATTATTTTTCATTAAAAATTATTTGCTATTCACTTTTAACAATTTTATTTCAATTATATTTTGATATCCCATCAATTAGTTCTTAATTATCTATATCAATTATTTTCAAATATTAATATGTTTCTTAATTTTCTTTGTTTAAAAGAAAATTTATTTATATTATTGGAGATGCGAAATGCAACTCTACTATGGTGTCTCTCTTACAATGACTAGGGTTCATCCCTTATCGATTGCTCACATCTCTATAACCCTCTCTGATTGACTCCTTTGTTGATTACAGCTCGTGCGGGATTGATTATTTCGGATTTTGGAATTGGATCTTCCTCTCTAGCTTCTTCATCTGCTCTGGTTCCCATGGAGGCAGGATTTCTAAAAGTGCCCTCTAGTTATGGTAATACTTCTCGCTCTTTTAAAGAAGTGGTTAGCTCTGGATCTAGTTCTCTTCCTCCTATTCAGGTGGTCCATGAAGCCTATGTGATCTCAATTCCACTAGGAGTAGAATCCATTAATGATGATCTATGTTTTTACGAAAGAGGTTTTGTTTGTAGATTTAGCGGTCTCTAGCCCTATTTAGTTGACCTCCATTAGTGGATCTCAAAGATATGGAAACCCCTTCTCTCTTATGAACACAATATTTATCCTTTAGCTCATGGTTTTTTTTTGTGGCGATGTTTGAAAAGTTAAATGACAGGAATGTTATTTTCATTAATGGCCCCTAGTATTGGGGTAGCGCGAGGCTTTTTATGCAGCCATGTTCCCCCTCGTTTGATCCCACTCTTACAACTTCAATTTATTTTTCTCTAGTTTGGGTCAAACTTCCAAATATATCGCTACATCTCTGGAATCTCTCTTCTCTTAAGGCTATTGGAGATGCAATTGGAGTATTCCATTGTCGCAACCCAAAATATGCTTGTATCCGTGTGGATTTGGCTACCATAAGTAAATTTAACCAACACAAATTACTTGTGGGTTCAAAAGCTCGATTACAAGAATATTTCCTTTCAGTGTTGAGTGTGTTATGAGATAGGGCATGCAGTTAAAAACTAACTCAGAGCCATGAAAACTACCAATACGCAAACAACCCAAAAACACAGTTGGAAACATAGATCGTGGGAAGGCACCAGAAAAAACAATTTACCATTTTTAAGGAAAACTAACCCCATAATAGGGTAGAGGACAAGCAAGAAGCAAAAAATGGACAAGAATAAGAGAAATTCATAAAAAATCCAGTTGGCCCAACCTCAATAGAAGAACATGCTCAACAAATTCTTAAGAACAATGCCTCCTCCCATGTTTCTTCAAAAAATAAGACTGAACAAGTAACTTCTTGGGAAGATTAGGCAGATGAGGAAGAGTCATTAAGGAGCCAAAAGAATGTTGTTGCTAGTCAAGATCATCCTTAGACAAGTGACCAACGAGATTCGTTAGATAACTTGGGATGGACACAAGTTGGAAAAAAGGTGAAAAATATCACACCAAGTAAAATGAGAAGCTAATCAAAATTAAAATGACAATTATATTAAAATGAGATGTAAATGACAATTATATTAGAATGGGATGTAAATGTATTTGGATCTTAAGGGTACTTTGGAAAACATTAGATTGAGTTAAGAACAAAATTTTTGTATTGTGGAGTTCTTAATTGAGGATTTAGATTGAATCTATATATTCAATCTCAAACTGTCAAGTAAGCTACTAAAGCATTCATATAACTTATTTCTAGTTAGTTGAAATTGTGAGCACAAATTTTATAGAAAAACTTCTAATTTATGTTAAATAAAAAAAAAAAAAAAAAATTTAAAAAGAAAAATCAAATTAAAGATATCAAAAATATATCAAAAATATAAATTAAAGTTATTTAAAAAAATATTAAAAATATATATATTTTAAATTAATTATAAAAAAACTATTCAACTATTATATTTTTTAAAATAAATTAGTTTCTATATAAAATAATAATATTAATTATACATGAAATATATTATTAAGTAAAGGTGGAGTTGAGAGGTCCCATGTCAACATTGTGAAAGATATTTTCCCCAATGTTGTGTGAGTGAGGAGCCACGTTGGGGGCTTATGGATGTAGTCCCACCAACCTTTAATGGAGGAGGACATTACACCTTTTATTTCTAAAAAAATTTATCACTTTGTAGGAAAATAAAAAATCTCGGTAATTTTAAAATTATTCAAGTTTTTTATTTCATAAAAATGGAACTCAAACTGCCATCATAATTCCGATCATATTTAAATCCAAAATTTTACCCGTGACCAAATTTAATGATAAAACTTTACCAAAATATCTTACTCAAATTTTGCCTACAAGTGTGCGGTCAAATGGAACTTGTTTGTGTTGTCAAATTTAATTGGTGAAGACTAATTGAATTTAAGTTATAAAACTCCACTGTTATGATTATCTTTAAATTCCTTTATTATAAGGTTAAGAGACAACTTGGATTTTTCTTGAACAAGGCCTAGGATCAAATGCCACTATAAACCTGCAAGCCACATAATAGCAATTAACTTATGCCTCAACAAGCCATATACTCAATGAGATTTGAACCTCCATCTCGTGGGTTTCACCCAACGAAACTTACCGTTAAACCACATGTCACTGTATTAGAGTTAAGCTTCTTAACCGTGCAAGGAACGTCATGTTGTAAGGTCCAACATATCATTTTGTGTTCATATTGACCTCTAAAATTAGTTTAGTGTTCATATTGATCTTTCTATTTAGTTTGATATTCATATTGACCTCTAAATTACCATATTTACATTAAAATATATTATTTTCAAAAAAGACACCTAAATGAGAATTTTTAATGACTTGCCACACTTATAAAATAAAGTGGAAAACTATGACATTTGACATCGCCTAGGTTGTGTTTCCCCCTCTTGATGGATAATAGAACTCAAAGGATCTTAGGTTCAAGTTCTTAAATGCCTTTACCTTAATATTCCATTGGCCATTAAAATGACTAATAATTTTTTATTTTAAAACTTATGTATTAACATTTGAATTTTCCTGACCATATTTTTCCACTTTCTTTGTATTTCCACTCAACTTTCCATTGTTGTTTTCTTTGGGTGTCCCTTGGAAATATGACATCCACATTTTCTACTTGGTTATTTGTTGAATATTGCTTGTAACTCCTTAACTAAAATTTTCAGCTATGTTGATGGTAGTCTATTTTCACATTGTTGTTTCCTATTTCTGCATCTCTATATTCTAATTTTCTTTAGCATTTTTTATCCATTAATTCATTGTTGCATAGGAATTGTAAAATTGCCAATTAATATATACTATTTCATAAATATATTTGTTTCTATACATTCCTAAGTCTATTTATTTTCCTTTGCGAGAGCAACAATTTAGGCAAGCTCTAGACCATGAATGTTCTCTGAGTCAGGCGTTGATACATTGATATATAGTGGGAATTGCACATTGAATTATGTAAATATTGATGGTTTGATTGAATTAAAAAATTCCTAAACATAATGTTGTTCATTATTAAAATCCATTCCTCTGCACAAAATCTACTGATAGATGGATTTGTTTTATTGAAATCGGGTAAAGTATGTATCTTCACAGAGAAATGAGAAGTATCTTCAAACAGTGGGAGTTTCTTGTAGGGACAAAGTTATCCATATAAGAGGTGTTAAAATTGCATTTAGCATTTGGGATTTTGGTGGTAATCTTGCCAACACTTTCTCTTATTTAATTGCATTAAGATGAAGTTGTATGACCCCTTTCTAATTTTGAAATAATATATTTTTACTCACTTCAGTGTTTCTTCTTCAGCGCATCGATAGTTTACATGAATTGTGTCAATTGATTTCCAATATTCTGCAACCATCTTGATCATGTTCAACAATTGTCGCATCCCATTTAATTGTTCTTTATCGCAGTGAATTGACTCTTGGTGTGATCAACCTTCATAGTTTAATCTTTCATAGAGTCTCTATTCAATAGTTTAATTGGCATAATTGGCTCTAAAACTTTGATGGTGTAGATCTGCATCAAGTATCAACAATGAATATTTGGATTTCCCTCCTCAATGCTTATGTTGTCATATGTTGACCATGACAAAAATTTGTCATGCATCAATTTTAAAGGGAAGCACGACAACCAACCCCTACATAAAAGCACATTAGTATGTAAAAATACATTTATTTCATCCAAAATTAAATCAAGAATATCACTTGACTACAAAGTTTTGATGTTGACCAAGTTGGGTATACATAGAATAAAGCATTGGTAAAGCATCAGATAATTATTGGTACATGATTGGAGATAGGTATAGAATATGTAGAGGTGAAACACATTATTCTTCTCCCAATTAAATATACTCGTGCACAATATTTTTGGTAGGAGGAAACAAATGGAATAAACAAATGGCTTATTCCAGTTTAGGACCGATCCGAACTTTGGTGCAGATTTGTCTCTTTCGTCTTATGTTTTACTTGGTTAAATTAAATATTATTATCATTGATTTACATTAAAGTAGGTTAATTAAAAAGGTCAGTTTAGTTTATCAATGTTAAATTTGTTGATTAGTTGTTAAAGTGTTAGATATTTAGTTAATTATCCATAATAAGTATTCAGTTGTATTCATCCTCCACCCTAAGATTGGAGATAGATTAATTTGATAAATTCAATTATTCTAGGTTGACATTTAATTTAGTCTAATAAATTGGCTAAAACTATATAACACAAAGTAATTTTATGTTGTATACAATGTAATTATTGTTCTGGTTGGAACCAAGTTTCATCACTTTATCTGTCTGCGTCAAGACATTTAGTCAGCAAGAGGGAAAGTGAACAAGCATCCTTTGTGTTTGGTTTGGTGATCAATATAATAATCCATTCATCCTCCACCCTAAGATTGGAGATAGATTTATTTGATAAATTCAATTGTTCTAGGTTGACATTTAATTTAGTAATGCTTGCTTCCTTTATCATCTAATAAATTGGTTAAAATTATATAACACAAAGTAATTTGACGTTGTATACAGTGCAATTATTGTTCTGGTTGCAACCAAGTTTCATCACTTTATCCATTTGTGTCGGGACATTTAGTCAACAATAGGGAAAGTGAACAAGCATCCTTTGTGCTTGCTTTGGTGATCAATAGAATAATCAAGTCTTTTGGGGTTTATTTTGTTTTTTCCTTTCAATTATTATTGTAAAACTTAAGAAATTATATGTTGATGTTTTTTCCCCCTTCTCAGGTCATTGTGGAAAGCTTCTCCTAGTGCAAGCATTGTTTCAGGTGTTCTCATGGGGGTGTTTAATCAACCCTTATAATTATGTTGCATTGGAAGGCATATTGTATTGCAAGCATCATGTTTCACTGCTTTTCAAGGAAAAAGAGAAGTTGCAATCATCTCATTAAGACTGCTTCTATGAAACGAGCAATTACAGTCCCTAGACTAGCAAGTGCAATCTGTATAAATTCATTGTGATCTACATATTTCATTACCAATTTTGTTTTTATTTTGAAGGGTTTATACGATATGCAAGTTTGTTGGGAAAATAGACCTAATACACCTATTGTATTTGCTAGCACCTAAGTGAGGGACATTACTGTATAAAGTATTGTAAAGACTTATAGTTTAATTTATATTGGTTTGTAAAAGGAGTTAACTTTGTCAAGCCTATATTGGATGTGTTCATTATTATGGTTTGCAAATTTTTCCAAATTACATATCTTATCACCTTGTCATAATTGAGTCATTGTTTACAAATAAGTGGAAAAGTATCAAGTCCTTGTATGTATCCATATTTATTAGTGTATTCATGTTTATTATTGTGTATGTGATCTACAAGAGGTTGATTAACTTTGTCAAACCTATATTGGCAGTGTTCATTATTATGGGTTGCAAAATTTTCCAAATTACATATCTTATCACTTGTCATAATTGGGTCATTATTTGCAAATAAGTGGAAAAGTATCAATTTCTTGTATGTATTCATATTTATTATTGTATTCATATTTATTATTGTATTCATGTTTATTATTGTGTCTGTGATCTACAAGATGTTGATTGGCCTCCTTTTAGTATGCATGTTTCTTTATTGAAAGGGTTGCTCTTATTTACAATGGGCCTCTTTTTAGTATGTTTGTTTCTTTATTGAAAGCATTGCTCTTATTTACAATGGGCTTGTCAACCATTCTTGTATAATGTCAACATGATATATTTGCAGATAAATAGATACCTGACATTTTATTATATTTTGTTTTATTGTTACCTTATGTATTCCATCAAATCCTTTTATTAGACATTTAGTGTAATTACTACTTTATTTGAATAATAAAAAATCAAAAAATTCCAAAATCACTATAATTTTGTTACCTTAACCAATCCAAAAAAAAATTGTCATTCAATAACATATTATTCAAAACCATATATATATATATATATAACATAACAAAACCTATATAAAGACGTTACTATAAAATATAAATATTACATGTACTTAGGTAAGGTAGACCATCTACAGCCGACATGTCTTTTGTTTACAGCGTATGTCCTTTTGGCATCTTATTGGAAAAGATGGATCAATTACATTTACTTTACTTTCCTTTGCTAGCAGGGCATTGATAACATTTCTCAAAAAGTCCAAAACTGTGCAGTTGCCTTATGATATTGGATACGCTCGCCCAACTTCCCAAACAGAAACCCAGGGCAGCAATCAACACAACTATTGCAGCATTTATTGCCACAATTCCGTTCCACTTGGGCAGCCATGACGGAAGTTTCTCGGCGGCTTCCTGCAAAATTCACAGATCACTTGATTGTAATACTTTTTAATGTGATTGATACACCTGCATGGTGTTTCATCGTAAATGTTTTTTTATTTGATTGATACAGTTACATGTGTATTTTGAATTTATTTAGATTGTAAATTTTAAGAATATTTTAGAATTAGATAGATAATAACATAGTAGCACTGGTACTAACCATTGAAGAGCACATGGTCATTGGAGAGCACTTATTTCAGGTTCTCTTGGAAGTTTGTAAGAAACTTTCCAAAATCTCAAGGAGCTTTAAAGGGTAATTTGGAGCTTTTTGGGAGCTTCACTACAACAAATTTTGAAGTTTTGAGTACTTATTTTGAGCAGATTTTCACTTTTCAGGGATCTATTTTGAGCAGAGAAGTGACCTTTTGTTTATTTTCTAAGTGATACATGATAGAGCAAGGGGCTCCATAGAGAAGTGACCATTTGTTTATTTTCTAAGTGAAACATGATAGGTCAAGGAGCTGGACTGTATGGGATCTGTAAAGCGATAAAGATGTGCAGATGTAGCAAATGTTTCAACAAAATATAGACAGTTTCCAGTCATTCCTTGGCAGCTTTTGTTGAAAACCTTGAAGTTCAACAATTGCAAATAAGTCTACTTTCTTGAAGTCTATCTTTAAGCTTTAATGATAAGATTCAACAAATTACAATGACCATCAGAACCAGAAATAGTACCTTGTTAGTAAGTTTCATTTTATAAATTTCCAAACTTGAATATAATCTAATGTTACATGAAATCACATAATAATCAAGTAATAAGAGTTCTGCATGTTTCTTTGCTGGCAAGAAATTTCATTGGCAAGTTGTTAATGGATTAATATTTTGATTTTTTTGGTAGTGTTTCAAAGTTCAATCTTTTACATATTTCTTTGCTCCAACTTAAGGTTTCCTGTAAATTTAGGCAAAGCTTCTAGCCAAATACTTGTCCCCATACCAAAAATACCCGCATACCAGAGACTCATGCAACATAAAATAATAAGAATGTCAAACCACTCAACAATTCACCTCGCTGCCATCCTTTTAATTCCAAAATATTTCAAAAAAAATCAGCAAGCAATAAAGCAGGGGATGGGGTTTGAAAATGTTGTAGTCGTACCTGTGGTGAGGTCTTTGTGTTGTAAACAAAGACGTAGGCGACGCAAGGAATTATGTAAACAGAGAAGCTCATGATAATAGATCCAATCAGAGAGTTAAGTGGTCCGAAGAAAGGGAAGAGCAGTGCCAAGAAGCAAAGTAAGAGCGCCACTGGCACTCTGCACACAACGCGGATCATGTAAGGTGATCCGTGTACTCCCAAGACCTTCTCCCACATGAAGTTCAGTGGCATCACATACAACCCAAATGCCAGTGCCTGCATTCATCGGTACAGAATATATATAAAAGCTCAGCCAGTATTAGCCTTTAGGTTACTATGAAAAGTAGTCGCCAAAGTAGCTTTCAGTGATTGAATGTATATAAAAAATAAAAGTAAATAAAAATAAATAAATAAACAATTATTAGTGACTCAATTATGGGAGACATATTGATTACAATTTCTTAAAAACCACTTAAAACACTTGACATGACCTCCTTATGGTTTATAAAAACAATTATAATTGGTTCGAGTTATACAAGTTTTTAAAAAACGATTTGTTAATAATTTATAAAAGAGTTGAACTGATTTGTTAGTGGTTAATAAAGTTTTTAAAAAACGATTTGCTAATAATTTATAAAAGAGTTGAACTGATTTGTTAGTGGTTAATAAAAGTAGTTATTATGGGTTGAAAATTATATATATATAGTAAGTTGGAGAATTTTTATTAATTAAAAAGTATATATAGGGATATCAAAATGCATGTGGTCTTATTCCAGATTATGTTTTTTTTGACCAATACTATAATCATACAACATATAAAAAGTAAAATTGTAACATGAGAGGTTTATAGCTTAAGAGGCCTAACATTTGAGAAAAATAAAAGAACAAGAAAAACACTAGTGATCATAATCAATTGTTGGAGATAATTGAAGTAAGATTTTCTGGCTATGTACCTCACGGGGGCTTCACTCAATGAACCTCTGACATATCCCCTGCATTCATAGCATACTAAACAATACCCCTAATTTGATTACATATTGGAAAATACCTCTAAAAATCACATTATTTAACCCCCTACCAATATGAACCCAATACACCTCCCCAATTTAAAAAACCCCTAATATCACCAGATATTGTAGGTATCCATTTTTTCATTAATATTTTTTATACCCCTTTATATTTTTTCATTAACTTTGAGCTTTGTTTTTTATACCCACCAATATAAAAACCCTTTACCCCCTATATATCCCCCAATATATTAAGTCAATTTTTCTTCAATATATATCCCCCAATATGAACCCATGTGGTATAGTATTACTCCCCAGTGAAGCCCCTATGCTGTACTTGGAGGAGGCGAATGGCGATACAGGTAATTGACATAGTGCTCAAAGTGCACAAGCCAAGTTTCCAGCTTTTCAACTTTTTCCGTCAACAAATTTTGTTTGCGCCATACCACTACCACGTTTTCACGAACATGGCACTGTAAGTATTGGAGTTGTTCATGATTTTCCATGACTCCCTCGTGCTCCTCCATGCGAGCACAATTGAGGGCATCCAACTGAGCAAAGATAGATTGCACCAGCTCGAGGATCGCCAAAAAGATTCTTGACTGTCTAGAAGGAGCCTGACCCGCAGACCCAGGACGTTCCTAACTGTTGCGACCCCGAGACGTTGTAGCATGACCACGTCCCTGCTAAGGAAGCTATTGAGGAATTGCAACCCCCATTCCCCTCGATGGAACCACACCCCACCTGGAACTCCCAACAAGCACAATTACCACACCACCCTGATACCCAACATGATCAGGAGAGCCTTTAGACTTTGCCAGAGCCAAGGCGCATGAGGAGCAAGGGCGAGGTTTCATGTTGGAGCCAAGAAGGAAGCCGACGTCAGGCTAGAGAATTGAGAGACCCAGAGCGCAATCTCCTGCCACCAAGGACCAAGAAAACCCTATCGCAGACCAAAGAGGAGAGGTTATCTAGCACAGAAATTCCCACCACCGAAAATTCACCACCCGACTAGAACCGAGCCATACCAGAGTATACGAGAGAGACCCAAGCGGAAAGGACCAAATAGTAAATAGTAAACACATGAGATGGAATTGAAAGGCAAGGTCTCGAATTCTAAACCAACACCAGAGTCGCAGCAATCCATTGGAGGGAGGTTTGGGACAAATGACCTTGAAAAGGAAGAGCCAAGATGCGAGAACACCCAGAGACCAGCACCACCCTTGCACCAATGCCACCAGCCCGAGGGAAACATCACCACTAGCAGACCCCAAAACCAGAAAAACAAGAAGTGGATGTCTGACACAGACCACCCCAGAAGCACCCACCAAGAAGCCAAGGCGAGAAACCCCGAGAGCACAAGACAATTAAACCCGAAGCCAACCAGAACCACGAAAAACACGCCCTTCGGAGTAGGACGAAGAGGGAAAGTTTTTCAATTAGCAAGAGCAAGTGAGAGAATGTTGCATGAGACAGGACAGACGACCACCACCCTAGACTAGGAACCAGAGGAGATGAAAGCACAGAGGGAAGCACATTACTCATAGAGCCATAGAACAATCAGGGAATTTTGCAAACTATGTTATATATCCAAAAGTGGGATGGTGCCATTGAATCCCAGATCAAGGTGAATCAATTACACACAGGTGAAAACGAATGGTTCACACAAGCGGGTGCAGGAACAATAACTCTTGCATGGTGGAGGGGTTGATGTCCTGCCCTACCCGCATTAGTCTTTACCCATCTGTCATCCTTCATGTGATGGGTGGTTTCCATAACCCAACACCTCATCAGGGAAAAAATATATTTATTTTGAAACTAAATTAAATTTAAAATAAATTTATTATAATTAGTTTAATAATATGTTCCTAACTGAACAAGTTAAGAGGTTGGTATTGGGGAAAATGTTATGGAAAAGAAAGTGTTTTTTCTTCCTAGTATTTCAAAAAAGGCATATTCTTTCTTCCCAAAAAATCTTGGGAATAGATGAAAGCACAATTTCACTAAAGAACTCATGATATATATATATATATATATATATATATATAATTTAAATTAAATAAAGCATAAAATTATAATTATGTAATTCTCCCCATAATGGGTATTTTAAAGTAGTTTTTATTAATATCTTAATAAATTATAGGTTTTTTAAAGTAGTTTTTATTAACATTTTAATAAATAAATACTAATTTATAATGTGAATTTATTTTATTTAAAATGTTAAACTGTTTTTTTAATATTTAAATAAATTAATAAAAAATTATAATTTTTTATATTTAAAATATAAATTTATAAATTTATAAGTTGGTTTTTTTTGTTTATATTGATACATATGTTTATTTTCTAATATATTTTTAGAATTTTAATTTAATTATCAAGAATTAATGGATTAATGATAAATATTTACTTTTTATGGATTATTTTTAATAGTAATTATGATAAAGAGTTTAGATTTATTTTAAAGATATTTATGTCTTTTTGCTTTTCAATTTCATTAAAAATAATTTTATAAAATTAAATTAAGATAAAATATATACAAAATATTTTGACTATTAAATGAGTTGTATTCTATTGAGCATGTGATATTGATAAAACATACTTTATTGTAGCAATGCTTCTTCACAAGTTAAGAACTTTCATGCTAAAGTTAGAATAAATCTCCTTGATTAAAATTCTTGTTATACATGTTTTTTAAATGTATATATATTAGTTCATAGATTAGTTTATTTTATAATTAATAATATTTCAAAATAAATTTGTAATTTAATTGATTTATCAATTATTTAATTTATATAATCATATTAATCTCATTATATACAAAATAGATCTAAAATCATTTTTGTTAAATTAATATAATTTAAAATTTTAATTTATCTAATTTATATAATCAAATAAATTAAAAACTTTTTTTTTTTTAATTTTTCTTTACATTTAAAAAAAATCTATAACTAAACTAAAAATACATACATGAACTAGGACACTCTGCAAAAGTTTCTTAACAGTAAATATCACTGAAAACTTAACGGTAAAGATCAATGGAAAGTTAAATATCACTTGGAAACTTTCTTTATGGCCAACTGATCTATATCACTAGGAACTTTCTTTAAAGAATATAAAAAATATCTTAACAACATACTTTAAGAGGAATTAATATATACCACTAAAGATTTTTTTAAAAACCTAGAATAATTTTTGATCTACTTACATATACATAAGTACATAAGTGATATTTTAAAAGTAAAATAATTTTGTATTTATTTTCCAATCATTTAATTTATATAAAACATATAATAATACCCAAATATAAATAAATGAAAAGATTTTTATTCTTTTATGCTTTGATATATAATATTTTATATATGAGTAACTAAGAAGAATCCTAATCTTTCTTCATGGCTGATCTTAACAAAATTTGTGAAATTTGATTTGTTTACCTGATGGCCGATCATGAAACACAGGGCAATGCTCCTGAAAACTGAGTGTGGAAGCACAGACAAAGCATTTGAATGGTTGAGAAGCTCGTCACCGAAGTTAGAATAGAGAACAATACAATGAGGCATGGTTATTGTTAAAACATATCCCACTGTCCACAGATACACGTATTTGTACACCTTGGGTTGCCACATGGCGTGCATA
Source organism: Pinus albicaulis (assembly GCA_034641835.2). Classification (NCBI taxonomy): domain Eukaryota; kingdom Viridiplantae; phylum Streptophyta; class Pinopsida; order Pinales; family Pinaceae; genus Pinus; species Pinus albicaulis. Next base: position 640,953,402 of record CM076573.1, on the reverse strand, counting down.
ATTTCTCTGTTACACAAACCAGTGATATAGATATTATTAGTACCATGAAAAATTATTCTGAATGAAATGGTTTGGAAATATAACTGGTTGACAGTTGGATAATGGGTTCATGCAAATTTATTTATATTTATTACTGGTGGTGCAGATATACATTACAAACTAGATCTGTATATCCATGTAGGATTATTCTCTCACATGTGACAGAGTATTTCAACCCAAACTGATAAAAATCGTGGAACTCAATTCAGATATATATCGGTGAATGGGAACACTTACACAGTAATAGCGTGACCTCCAAATGCAAACAATATATTGGTTGTACCTGTGAAGAACTTCTCCATATCTTGTGGAGCAGAATGCTTTACATCTGGAATCTGATTAAGCACAGGCAGTTTACAGTTGAAAAGTGTATAAAAAAATCATTTAAACTGCCAAATGGTCAATTTGATAGTGTATTTAAGTTAGAAAGCAATCCTCTGAATTTATCTCTATACAATCATGCAGGTATTTTCCCATAGTTATGGATAAGTTTCTGTAATTACCTTGCCATGGAGAAGCCCTGCAATTAGCATGTACCAGGCTGTATAAGTAGTTGTAACTACTCCCATGATAGACCATACTCTAAAATTGTGGAAGGATGGAAGGAGGCATGTCAGGATGGAGATCCCACCAAATATGATTGCCCACTCTCGCTTGTTATACTTGGAGTTCAGATAATAGGCATTGCTAGGAAATTATACATTAAAAATACACATCAACTTCTGATTGGTTTGGATAACTCAAAAGCTTAGCTACAACAAATGTTACCTTGCACAAACAACTGAAACGGATCCATGCTCACAACATCAAAAAATAAATATACAAGAAAAATCCAACAAGATACCTTGCACAAGCAATGATTTGTACAACTGCAACAGATCCCATGGTTACAATATTGAAAAAGAGAGAAGCCTTCTTTAGCCAAGATCCAACAAGATATCCCATAACTTCATGGTACTGCAGGAAAGAAGGAACTTATTCAAGAAAAATTTAAGCACAGTTCTAGCGTTAAATTATTTTAATTAAGATAAAAATAATGTTTTTGAATTTGGAGGTTTGCACAGTTTATCAAAATGTTATGTAAATATCTAAGTTAAACCCTGTAGATTTTTCAAAACATCAGAAGTTTAGGGTAAAGACTCCCCAGATCTTCAAAAACACATTCAGATGAAAGTGGTAAAGTGATATAAACACATTGAAAGGGTCAAAAGCTTTCAGATCTCATAGATAAAATACATGGAGAATTATGTCATGCCTGTATAACATGTCTTTTAAAATCAGCTCCTTCCTTTTCCTTGCGAGATCTGTACTCAAGGTAGAGGCATGACAGCATATAACAAGTCCAAATGCCAATTCCTGCGTAGAGAAGATGGAAGAAGATAGCAAGACCAAAGCCCATTTGAGAATATGAATATGGCATGGAGAGAATAACTTGGCCAACCTGTTGGAGAAAATTAAATCAAAATAACTCACAAACACCTATCTCCAATTACAATTTAAACATATGAGTAATTCCCAGTATGTCACTGAAATATCCAATATGAGGGAAAAGTGCTGCAAATTATGAATACTAGGTAGTTTGGTTAATCCATCGAACATATAAAACAATTCCTTTAAAACTTCTGAAGAGAATGATGTTGGTACCTGACCAGATACAGCATTGAACCATGCATCATAACGAGAGCCACCGTGCCACAGAGCTTTTTGTACCCAAGTTTTGAATCCATCAGAGTTTGGACTTGCAGAGTGTTGCATAGTCCCATTGCTTGTTGTACTCAACTGCAATGGGGTTGTTTTGTCAGTCACGTTGGTGCTCTCCTTAAATCCATACTGACCTCCTTCTGTGACCTCCATCACAGAGTTGTTTTTATTATTCAATAGCTCGCTCTGCAATTTGTCCTCAATACCTCAGGGAGCCTCCTGACAGTACTACTTTATGGATGAGAGCTCAGAGATATTGTCATCCATAAACCTTGAGGATAAAATAAAAACCTAAAGATGGAAGATGGAAGAATGAATCAGATAAAGTGGAATACAAAAAAAAATGTTATAGGCGACTCGTATTTATAACAGAATGGAAGTTCAAAGCACTAAATGAAAATAATATTTGAGGTTGCATTTACACGAAGGCCTTGTATAATTATTAAAAGTCTTGGATTTTTTTATTTACTTGAAGCTGGTAAAATGGTCAAATTGGGATTTTGTGTTATTTGAAATGAATTAAGATTTTGTGTTATTTAAAATGTGTTTTTGATTTTCAAGTTTTATTAGTACAATAAAGTGGTTGAGGATAAATATGTTAAAAAATCTGGTCAGTTAAGGGGGTGTGGTTAAGGTTTTATGAGATTTTCTGGTGACTTTTACTGATTAGATACCTCTGGGTCCACAGGTCAAGCCTAGAGGATCACAGATAACTTGACAAACAAACAAAAAATTGTGTTTTTAATTATATCTATGAATTCAGCATTTAAAAATAGCAAAATACACAGAGAATTTACAACTCAAATTTGTGATTTCAAAAAAAAATTACCCCAATTCTAAGCAATTTCTGTCCACAATAAAACTACACAATTTGGACAATTTGGACAAATATATCTAGAAAAACTTCAAAACGTCTAGCAAGTAGATTACTGCTGTCTACTATATTTTGATTGAGAGACGCTTAAATCCCTGGTATTGTTTTCTCGTTAATCTGCTTTGATGAGATATGGAGAGAAATGAATAAGAGGTCGTCTACTATATTTTGATTGAGTGACACTTAAATCCCAGATATTGTTTTCTCGTTAATCTGCTTTGATGAGATATTAATCTGCTTTGATGAGATATGGTGAGAAATGAATAGAAGGTTAGCGACTTCGAAATAGGGAAAATAGGGAGGACTGAATTCGACCCCATGTGGACTATTTCGCCATCAAAGTGGGTCACTTCTCATGAAATTTATTGGCATGAATGTCGTAATCCCTCCATAGTTCCCCGACATCCGTGCTACGACACCTTCCTGGAAGTTTCGAGGGCAAAATATTTTCGTTAATGGCGATAGGGGAAGTTTTAGAGGAGATGAGGGACCATGAGCAGTTTTTCTTCCGAGTATGAAAAGTACGCATGCTTGTCAAGATGATGGTGCTGAATTGATCCCTCATAAATGAGATAATTGGGATAAAGTGGTGCAGGTAGCCGAGGATTTGAGTTAAAGAAACTCCATTATCCAGGAAATGTGAGTTAATTTGTTTTGACTTGGCCACAACTTGGATTGATTGAGAAACTAGTAATCGCTAAGAGGAGGGGAGCATTGGAAACTATATGAGGGAGATCTATATTTCATAATTAGAATTTTAATTATTATATTTCATAATCATAATTAGAATGATGATTGAATATTGTCATAAAATTGGATTTTATTAGGGATGGACAATTTCATTTTTCTTTAATATTTTTTAGTGGCTTTAAATTTGTCTAGAAAACCATATTTTGATGGTGTTGAATCCATTTTCACCAAAATTCGACTTAAACACTGCTACTCAAATTTTTTGAAACAAAAATTGTGGAATGTCGAGCAATTTTTGGTTGTCCACATAAATTTGCCGCATCTGTGGACAACTCCTATTCTTTATATCGAATTTGCCCCATATGTGGACAACACCTATTCTTTAGATCAAATGATACTTTTTAAATAAAATACAAAGGTGATGTGGATAGTAGGTGATGTGGATAGTATAGCTTTTAAGAGTCTTAAACAAAATACAAAGGTTATATGGATAGCAACTGCTATAAATAAAATTAAGGGCATTTGAGCCAAGGGAGTTTTGCTATGGATGACCTCCAGGGAAGTCTTGGTTACCAGGTGCAAGCCTTGGAAGTGATGGTTACCTGGTGCAAGCCCCGGAAGTGATGATTGACGTTGTGATTCATTTCACTAGTTTCAATCTCACTTCTTCACCCATGGAAATGGTCATAGATGAATGACTTACAAAAATCATGAGAAATTAGTCACTTACCATTACCTCTCATGGAAATGATCATAGATGAATGGCTTACTTAAAGCAGTTGAATCCCAAAAATGATATCTAATATAATGCACTATGGAAACCTCTCATACTTAAATAGAAAGAGTAAAGGAAGCTCCATTTAAATGGTTTATAAGACACAATAGTTACTAAAATTTTACAAATAAAACAAAAATATTGTCTAAAATCAAAATCACTTTCTGCCAAAATAAAATCCCATAAAACATCAAGTCCACATAAAATTCAGTACATACCCAACCCTATTACTAAATCAACCAAAAATACAAAAATCTTAAACTCGTGTTACTGATCAAGTAGGCGAGGGTAAGATAAATAATAAATTGATTATACCAAAGGAAGAAGTATGTCACCAGGTGTTTTTGACTACATGTGAAAAGAAAATTAATCACTACACCATAAATATGCTGGCAAATTAAATAAGGGTAATAAAGGAAGCTAGACAAAAGAGGAAAGATGACATTTCACATCATTCTTGTCACTAAGTGGCAGAGGGTAATAATCTGAGAAGAACGTTAATCAGATTCACCCTAGAAACCCTGAGTAGGGTAAACCCTAAAAGCAGGGTTAGACGAGTCACTTTTATTTTGGAACTGGAATTCCTGGAATCGTGAAATGGATATTTCTTCTGGAGTCACTTTTATTGAGGTTGGTGAAATGGATATTTCTTATGATACAAGAAAATTGCAAAGTTGTATATGTTTTTGGAGTGAATTTTTATTCAAAAATATTGACATTATGGTTAATATTGACTTAATTTGCAAAGAGTTGCTAGAGAGGGATGTTGTTGCAGAGTTTTCTATTTTCCATAAGCCTTATGTTTTTTTGCAAATTTTATTGTTGTTGTAAAAACAAGTTGACATTATTATTAACACTGGCTTAATTTGCAAATGACTGCTAGAGCTAGAGAGGGACGGTGTTTCCTTTTGATATGTTATACTCAAATGGTTCTATTTTCAAATTGTTTATTTTTGGTAGGGATGTTGTTGCTTTTTGATATACTTAATTGTTTTATTTTCAGTAGATTTCATGTTTTTGAAACATTCTATTGTTGTTGTTTGATAGGTTATATTTATTTTATTTGTTGATTTGTTGTTTGATATATTATATTCACTTTATTCTATTTTCAGATTGTTCTATTTTCTGTAAGCCAGTTTTGTATTATTAGCAAATTTTATTTCTATATATTTTTTATCACTTTTTAAGAAAATCAATGATCTAAATAATTTTAAAATTGACTTTAAAAAAACTAGAAACGAGTTTTTTCTAATAAAACTCAAACTGCATCATAATTCTAACCATATAAAAATTCAAAATTTTACCTAAAAAGTAACCAAATTTAAATCCAAAATTTTACCAAAATGTAATATACATCCATTAAAATATCTTACCCAAATTTTACCCCATAAGGCAAATTGAACTTGTTTGTATTGTCAAATTTAATTGGTCAAGGCTAATTGAATTTAAGTTATAAAACTTCACCGTTAGGATTATCTTTAAATTCCTTTATTATAACGTTATCATAAGAAGTGATTCCATTGCATCATACATACATTTCATCAATTTATATTTTAAATTACAAGGAAAATTAATTTGTCACAGAGGCAAATTGAATTTAGATTATAAATATTCTCATATATTATAATTCTTCTTTATATTTATAAATTCTATTATTATAACTTTCCAAAACTAATTTAAATTTTGATCTTGTGTTTTGGTTATTATATATATATATATATATATATATATATATATATATATGAACCCTTAAATTCAACCTTCAATGAGTGTATGCCCAAAACAGGAAGAGTAAAGAAGAAAGAGACATTGAAGTATATGATGCAACTTCTTGTTTTAATGTTGATATGGGTGATTTCTAGGCTCTTATCTATAAGGAGAACTGGCACATAAAAGATCAGAGGATGTACAAGGTATGTGAAAGCAATGGTGTATGCATTTTTTTATTGGCTTGCAAGTATATGCGTTTTCAAATACTGCAAATACTATGAGAATAAGTTTAATGTTTCCCCCTTCTACTGGTCAATTATAAAGAGTGCTAGCATGCAGATCTATATGTCATGATATATGTCATGAATTGCCACTGTGAAGAAAGATTGGGTATGTTCCTTAGTGACCAATTTTAATTTTGGTCACCACATTTATGTCATTTGGGTATGCAATGCTTCTCCCTGCTTTAATAATTATATCTATATGTAGAAAGGAGAATTTTTGAAAGAGACTACTTGGATTCTAGTCGTTGGTTGCTCTAGAGTCAAGCTTCTTAACCATGCAAGGAATGTCATGTTGTAGGGTTCAACATAATTTTTTGTGTTCACATTGACCTCTCAAATTAGTTTGGTGTTCATATTGACCTTTCCATTTAGTTTGATATTCATATTGACCTCTAAATTACCATATTCACGATAAAATAGACATGTCATAAATTTAATGACATGTGCCACACTTATAAAATAAAGTGGAAAACTATGACATTTGACATCACATCACCTAGGTTGTGTTTCCCTCTCTTGATGTTTAATAGAACTCAGAGGATCTTAGGTTCAAGTTCTTAAATGTATTCACCTTATTATTCCATTAGCCATTAAAATGATTAATATTTTTTTTATTTTAAAATTTGTGTACTAATAATTTTTTATTTTAAAATTTATGTACTAATAATTTTATTTTAAACTTTATGTACTAACAATATTTTATTTTAAAATTTATGTACTAACATTTGAATTTTTCTCGCCATATTTTTCCACTTTCTTTGTATTTCCATTAACTTTGCATTGTTGTTTTTTTGGGTGTCCCTTGGAAATTTGACTTCCACATTTTCTACTTGGATATTTGTTGAATATTGCTTGTAACTCTTTAATGGAAAATTTCAGCTATGTTGGTAGTAGTCTATTTTCACATTGTTGTTTAATACTTTTGCATCTCTATATTCTGAATTTTTTATTAGCATTTTTTATCCATTATCTCATTGTTCCATAAGAATTGTAAAATTTCCAATTAATATACAACATTTCATAAATATGTTTGTTTCTCTACTTTCGAGCCTATTTATTTTCCTTTGCAAGAGCAGAAATTTAGGCAAGCTCTGCACCATGAATGTTCTCCGAGTCAGGTGTTCATACATTGATATACACTGGGAATTGCACATTGAATTATGTAAATATTGATGGTTCGATTGAATTAAAAAATGCCTAAACATAATGTTGTTCATTATTAAAATTCATTCCACTGCACAAAATCTACTAATAGATGGATTTGTTTTATTGAAATCGAGTAAAGTATGTATCTTCAAAGAGAAATGAGAAGTATCTTCAAACAATGGGAATTTCTTGTAGGGACAAATTTATCCATATCATAGGTGCTAAAATTGCATTTAGCATTTGGGATTTTGGTGGTAATCTTGCCAACACTTTCTCTAATTTAATTACATTAAGACGAAGTTGTATGACCCCTTTCTAACTTTGACATAATATATTTTTACTCACTTCAGTTCTTCTTCTTCAACGCGTCGAAAATTTACATGAATTGTGTCAATGGATTGCCAAGATTCTACAAACATCTTGACCATGTTCAACAATTGTCGCATCCCATTTAATTGTTCTCTATCGCAGTGAATTGACTCTTGGTGCGATCAACCTTCGTAGTTCACAGTTTCATAGAGTCTCTATTCAATAGTTTAATTGGCATAATTGGCTCTAAAACTTTGATGGTGTAGATCTGCATCAGGTATCAACAAAGAATATTTGGATTTTTCTTATGTTGTCATATGTTGACCATGACAAAAACTTGTCATGCATCAATTGTAAAGGCAAGCACGACAACCAATCACTATATAAAAGCACAATGGTATGTAAAAATGCATTTGTGTCATCCAAATTGAAATAAAAAATATCACTTGACAACAAAGTTTTGATGTTGACCAACTTGGGTATACATAAAATAAAGCATTGGCAAAGCATTAAATAATTATTGGTACACGATTGGAGATAGGTATAGAATATGTAGAGGTGAAACACATTATTCTACTCCCTATTAAATATACCCACACAATCTTTTTCGTAGGAGGAAACAAATGGAATAAACAAATGGCTTATTCAAGTTTAGGACCAATCCGAACTTTGGTGCAGATTTTTCTCTTTTGTCTTATGTTTTACTTGGTTAAATTAAATATTATTATCATTGATTTACATTAAATTAGGTTACTTGAAAAGTTCAATTTAGTATATCAATGTAAATTTGTTGATTAGTTGTTAAAGTGTTAAATATTTAGTTAATTATGCATAATAAGTATTCACTTTTATTCATCCTACACCTTAAGATTGGAGATAGATTAATTTGATAAATTCAATTATTTTAGGTTGACATTTAATTTAGCCTAATAATTTGGCTAAAACTATATAACACAAAGTAATTTTATGTTGTATACAGTGCAATTATTGTTCATCACTTTATCCATATGCGTAAAGGGAAAGTGAACAAGCATCCTTTGTGTTTGGTTTGGTGATCAATAAATAATCCGTTCATCCTCCCCCTAAGATTGGAGATAGATTAATTTGATAAATTCAATTGTTCTTAGTTGACATTGAATTTAGCAATGCTTGCTTCCTTTATCATCTAATAAATTGGCTAAAACTAAACAAGCATCCTTTGTGTTTGGTTTGGTGATCAATAGAATAATCCATTCATCCTCCCCCGAAGATTGGAGATAGATTAATTTGATAAATTCAATTGTTCTTGGTTGACATTGAATTTAGCAATGCTTGCTTCCTTTATCATCTAATAAATTGGCTAAAACTATATAACACTATAAAGTAATTTTACATTGTACAGTGCATAATTATTGTTCTAGTTGGAACCAAGTTTCATCACTTTATCCATTTGCCTCGGGACATTTAGTCAACAATAGGGAAAGTCAACAAGCATCTTTTGTGCTTGCTTTGGTGATCAATAGAATAATCAGTCCTTTGGGGGTTAATATGCAAGTTTGTTGTGAAAATAGAACTGACCCACATATTGTATTTTCTAGCCCCTAAGTGAGGGACATTACTGTATAAAGTATTGTAAAGACTTGTAGTTTAATTTATATTGGTTTGTAAAAGGAGTTAACTCTGTCAAGCTTATATTGGCAGTTTTCATTATTATAGTTTGCAAATTTTTCCAAATTACATATCTTATCAGCTCTCATAATTGAGTCATCGTTTACAAATAAGTGGAAAAGTATCAAGTTCTTGTATGTATCCATATTTATTATCGTATTCATGTTTATTATTGTATATATGATTTACAAGAGATTAATTGCCCTCTTTTTAGTATGCTTGTTTCTGAAAGTGTTGCTCTTATTTACAATGGATTTGTCAAGCATTCTCTATATAATATCAACATGATATATTTACAGAAAATATATAATAGATACATGACATTTTATTATATATTGTTTTATTGTTGCCTTCTGTATTCCCCCAAATCCTCTTATCCCACGTTCCTTTGCGCGTCTTACTGTAATTGCTACTTTATTTCTATGATTAAAAATTCAAAAATATTCTAAAATTACTATAATTTTACTAACTGAACAAATCAAAAAAATATATCATTCAATAATATATTATTTAAAACAAAAAAACAATTTATTTTTTTTAATAATGATTTGTAACATAAATCAACCTATTCTAACATTAACATTACCGACGTTACAATAAATTATAAATAGTACATGTACTTACGTAGGGAAGGTAGACCATCTACATCCGACATGTATTTTGTTTAAATGTTTACAACGTATGTCTTATTGGAAATGATGGATCAACTACGTTTACTTTCCTTTGATCGCGGTGCAGTTGCCTTACGATATTGCCCAACTATTGCAGCATTTATTGCCACAATTCCGTTCCACTTGGGCATCCATGACAGAAGTTTCTCCGCGGCTTCCTGCAAAATTCACATCACTCGATTGTAATACTTTTTAATGTGATTGTAATACTTCACTGCATGATGTTTTGTTGTGAATGTTTTGAATTTGATTGATACAGTTGCATGTGTATTGTAAATTTTAAGAATATTTTGGAATCAGATACATAATAACAATGTCAACCAATTTAACAATTCACCTCCCTGCCATCCTTTTTAATTCCAAAATATTTCAAAAAATATTCCACAACAATAAAGCAAGGGATGGGGTTTGAAAATGTTGTAGTCGTACCTGTCGTGAGGTCTTTGTGTTGTAAACAAAGAGGTAGGCGATGCAAGGAATAATGTAAATGGAGAAGCTCATAATAATAGATGCAATCAGAGAGTTGAGTGGTCCGAAGAAAGGGAAAAGCAGTGCCAGTAAGCACAGTAAGAGCGCCACTGGCACTCTGCACAAAACGCGGATCATGTAAGGTGATCCGTGTACTCCCAAGACCTTCTGCCACATGAAGTTCAGTGGCATCACATAACACAAATGCCACTGCCTGCATTCATCCGTACACAATATATATTATCACCTCAGCCAGTATTAGCCTTTAGGTTGCTATGAAAAGGCAGTCACCAATGTAAGTTCGAGTGAGTGAATCTATTAAAAAACAATTATAAAGGATTTTATAAAAAAACAATTTATAAAAAACAATTATTATTGACTCTAATTATGGGATAAGACTTCCTACAAGTTGTCTATACTTCGTTGCATCCTCATATTCTTTCCCTTCAATGGATGTGAGCTTCAAGTTTTGTTTCATTGGAGTGGTTAAGGGATTGCATTCATCCATGCCAAACTTGTTCAAAAGATCTCCAATGTACTTCTTTTGAAAAAGAAATATAAATTTAAGATGTTGAGTTACTTCAATTCCCAAATAGTAATGAACATAACCCAAATCAGTCATTTCAAAACCTTTCTTCAATTCTTTCTTTATGGATGCAATATAACTCTCATTGTTCCCTGTCATCAAAAGATCATCTACATACACCAAAAGTTATACAACTGTTTTTTCCAACTTTCTTAACAAACAAAGTTGCATCATCAAGATCAAAATGTTTGAAGTCAAGTTTCAGAAGATGCTTAGTTAATTTCTCATACGAGGCTCGCGGTGCTTGCTTGAGGCCATACAAGGATTTTATAATCCTGCATACTTTGTGTTCTTGGCCCTTCACAAAAAATATTTCTTGCTGGAACATAAAAACTTTCTCCTTTAGATCTCCATTCAAAAAGACGATTTTTACATCCATCTGATGGACTTTCCATCCCTTCTGACCTGCTAGGGAAAAGAGAGTCCGGATGGTGGCCCATTTTGTTGTGGGAGCAAATTTTTTTTCATAATCGACCCATTCTTTCTATGCAAAACCTTTTGCCACAAGCCTAGCTTTGTGTTTGTCAAGTGAGTCATCTGCTTTGTACTTGTTCTTGTAGATGCACTTACAGCCAATTGGTTTGGTTCCCCAAGGAGGATCAATCAGCTTCCAAGTGCCATTCTTTATCAAGGTATCATACTCCTTTTGCTTCGCTTCATTCCATTCATCATGAGAAGTGGCTTCTTTCAAGGAAGTTGGTTCATGATCTCTAGACAAACTCAATTCACAATTATAAGCAATATCCATATCAACATGTGAATCAAAATTATCTACATCACCTTCGTTTTGTCTAGTGGAACTTCTTGTTCCTGTCTTTCCAACCTCATCAGGACGAACTTTTTCTAGTGTCTTTGTCAGCCATTTGGGGGGGGCTTTTTGAGATGGCCCAGGCTGCTCGTTTGACTGAGTTGGAATTGAATAAAGGTTCAATCTCGCAATTCTGTCAATCACATCATTCAAGGTGTCATCCGTGGTTGGTTCTTCATGTAGGGGAGAGAGTGCTTCGGAAAATGATTCCACAGATTGATTCAGTATAGGAATCCCCCCTTCAAGATGTGGAATCTGATTATCAAATTCTTGAAAATACTTTGCATGTGTGAATCTATCCAGACGATCAAGTTTCCTCTCAACAACATTGTCAGTCTTGGAAGATTCAAGGAATATGACATCTCTTGCTATTACAAACTTCTTATTGACTTCATCATAGAAACGATATCCTTTGGAGGTATTGGAATACCCCAAGAAGATACATTTTCGACTTCTAGCACCAAGTTTATTCCTTTGTACCTTGGGTATCAAAGCATAACAGGTGGAACCAAAGACCCTGAAATGCTTTACTGAAGGAATGTGACCATGCCACATTTCATAAGCAGTTTTTTTGCTGATAGAATTGCACATAGAATTGACCATGCCCTATTTTGCTGATAGAATTGACCATGCCCTATTTTTTATGTATATAGCACATAGAATTGCATCAGCCAAAAACATCAATTTTACGTTCTTAAAAAACATCATGGAGCGAACCATATTTAAAATTGTCCTGTTCATTCTTTCAGCTACACCGTTCTGTTGGGGATTATAGGGCACAGTTGTTTGATGTTTAATCCCATGTTGATGAAGATAATTTTCAAATTCGTTTGAAGTGTATTCTTTTCCATTATTAGTACATAAAGATCCAATGTGAGTTTGTGCATCATTTTCAACCCATGCATGAAATTTCTTAAATGTTTGAAAAGCATCAGACTTGTTCTTCAATAAGTAAACCCAACACATTCTAGTGTAATCATCAATAAATGTCATCATATATTTATTTCCATTTACATAAGCAACAGGCATAGGACCACATAAATTTGAATGAATACGCTCAAGTTTTCTATGTGCTTTGGAATGTGAATCATGAAATGGCTATTTGCTATGCTTTCCTAGAATACAAACATCACATTGCTTAAGTTTCCTAGGAATTGTAGGCAGTCCATTAACACCATTTTTTTCCAACTATCGAAGGCTGTCATAGTTTAAGTGTCCAAATCTAGCATGCCATAAAAGACTTGATGGGAATGTACCTTCATCATGATGTGAACTGAATGCAAAGTTTTGTGCATGAGCAGAGGAATCTTGCAACTTCAAGAGTCTTCCTTCTTCTATCCCCTCCATGACAAGTGAGCGATTTAATGCTTTTCTAACCTCAACCTTGCCATCGAACATGTGAATGGAGTGTCCTTGTTGGCGGATGTGGACCAAGGACAACAAGTTTCTCCTCAACTCAAGGAGGTATAGTACCTCATGTAGAAGATGATCTGGAAGACCAGGCAACTTAAGCTTGATTGTGCTAAGCCCTGATGGCTTGAGTTTGGATTTATCTGTGAAGTATACTACTCCATCAAAATTTTCAGTAAATTCTTCAAAAAAATATTTTCTAAATGTCATGTGACATGTTCCTCCTGAATCTAGCAACCAATCATTTCTCCAAGAAGTAAATGAAACATTAAACAAGTCTTTAGTTACTCCATTGTTACAATGTGCTACAACATAATGAGCGGATTCAGGTGCTTTACCTTTGTCTATGTCATGAGATTTACCTTTTTCTTGATTTCTTTGCTACTCAATTTTATCCCAAGGCAGCTTACATGTAGATGCATCATCCCAATATTTATTGTAGCATATGCAATGAAGATCAGATTTTTCAGTTTGAGTTTGTTTTCCCCCCCTTCCTCTGAAATTTATTCTTTCTCTTCCTCTTCGGCCACCCCTTCCTCTGGAATAATCTTGAGCATGACTCTTCTCTCTATGTGCAAAGCATACAGCCTCTTCAGAAGATAGAGGGGTTGTCATTTTTCCAAAAGCTTTCTCTCTTTCTGCAAACTTTTTCTCAAGGGAATCAAAGGTGATTTTCACAAGGTTTCCACTTGCTTGCAATGATTCAAGATAATGTGAGTAATTCGAACATAATGCCTTAACATATGCTATGAGAGATATATCAACTTCTACACTAGTGTTCTTAATGTCATGCATGATAGATCTTACTTCTGAAGCTAAAGCAAGTGGGTCATCATTTTTCAATTCAAGACTGAACAATTTAATCATTAATTGAACAACTTCAAGTTATGAATGTGATTCATAGAGTTCTTTTAGCTTGCTCAAGGCTTCATAGGCATTTGAAAATGGTGTAATATGGCGACTCACCTCTTCATTTACGAAAGCTGCAATCAAGGCATAGGCCTTGCAGTTCTTGTTTTCCCAAATGGTGATCTCCTTGTCTGAAGTGGGCTTTGCTGGTGGAAGGTATGCTTCTCCTTCACAAATTCCTCTCCACAGCTCATTAAAAATGAGAGTGTGCTTGATTTTCCGAGACCATTCAAGATAGTTCTCTTTGCCAGAGAGAACAACTCCTACAATAGATATGAGAGAATGCATTATTTGAAAGAGGAAAAAACTTTGTTGTCACTGTAAAAACTCAATTCTGGTTTCAATTCTACAAAATTTCTTCTTTTTTTTTTTTGGTAAAAAATTTGGGGAAAAAAACAGAGGTATTATCTGGGGAGGTGTTTTCTGGGGGAGGTGATTTCTGGGGAAGGTATTTTCTGAGGAAGGTGATTACTGGGGAAGGGAAAACTGTATGGAAGGTCTGCTTCTCCTTCACAAATTCCTCTCCACAGCTCATTAAAAATGAGAGTGTGCTTGATTTTCGGAGACCATTCAGGATAGTTCTCCTTGCGAGAGAGAACAACCCCTACAATAGATATGAGATAATGCATTATTTTGAAGAGAAAAAAACTTTGTTGTCACAGTAAAAACTCAATTCTGGTTAGGTGTCAACATAAACCCAACCCCTTAGGATTAGGTGTCAACATAAACCAACACCAGAGCCGCAGTAGTCCATTGGAGGGAGGTCTGGGACAAATGACCTCGAAAAGGAAGAGACAAGATGCGAGAACACCCGGAGACCAGCACCACCCTTGCACCAATGCCACCAGCCCAAGGGAAACATCACCACCAGCATACCCAAAACCATAAAAACAAGAAGTGGATGTCTGACACAGACCACCCTAGAAGCACCCACCAAGAGGCCAAGGTGAGAAACCTTGAGAGCATAAGACAATTAAACCTGAAGCCAGCCAGAACCACGAAAGACACGCCCTCCAGAGTAGGACGAAGAGGGAAAATTTTTCAGTTAGCAAGAGCAAGCGAGAGAATGCCGCATGAGACAGGACAAATGACCACCTCCCTAGACCAAGAGCGAGAGGAGATGAAAGCAGAGAGGGAAGCACATTACTCAAAGAGCCATAGAACAACCAGAGAATTTTGCAAACCATGTTATATATCCAAAAGTGGAACGACTTCATTGAATCCCAGATCAAGGTGAATCGATTGCACCAAGCGAAAATGAATGGTTCACACAAGCAGGCGTTGGAACAATAACTCTTGCATGGTGGAGGGGTTGATGTCCTACCCTACCCACATTAACCTTTGCTTATATGTCATCCTTCACGTGATAGGTAGCTTCCGTAACCCAACACCTCATCAGGGAAAAAATATATTTATTTTGAAACCAAATTAAATTTAAAATAAATTTATTATAATTAGTTTAATAATATTTTATTTTTTAATTTTTTTTTACTTATAAAAAATATATTTATTTTGAAACTAAAATAAATTTATCATAAAAGAACCAATTATAAATGAAAGAACCACTTAAATTTTGAAATAAAAAGTGTCTTGCAATGAGGAACTAATTATTAAAGAAAAAAAAATGAAATTTCCATTTTTATAAAATATTTTGTAGAATTTATAATAGATCATATTTAATTACATTAAATAAAAGAAATTATTTATTTTAAATTAAATTAAATTTAAAATAAAATTATCATAAAGAATCAATCATAAATATGAAATTTTGAAATAAAAAGTATCTTAACTAATTATTAATGAAGGAAAAAAAAGAATTTTTTATTTTTATAAAATATTTTGAAAAGAAAAAGGAAAAGGATATTCTTCAAAATCTCATTTCTATAATAAAAAAGAAGAGAAAGAAGTTCTTCAAAATAGCTATAGATGAATTGGAAGTGTGATATATGTAATTAGGATATTATTATTATTATTATTATATGGTTTTAGGATTGGATAGAAATACTAGGAATAATAAAATATCATAGAAATACTTATTCTTAATATTTATATTATAATAAAATATAATAGATAATGATGATGATGATGATTAATGTCCACTAAGACCAATATGGTCTCTTAGATCTTATGAAAGAGGTCGATAATTGAGATTATTTAAGATTTTATTTTTGTGATAAAAAAGGAGGTTGATAGTGGGGAAAATGTTATGAAAATGAGAAATGATGTAAGGGTCAAGTCAAAGAGGTTGGTAGTGGCTAAAAGGTTATGGAAATGAGAATGGGGTCAGACAAACCAAGAGAAAGAGATTTTCTTTTAGTCCCAAGGAATCTTGGGAATAGACCAACCCCAAGTTTCACTCAAGAGTTCATGAGAATTAGTTCTTAACATTGGTTAATATAGAAAAATAATTCTAGTTACACGTGTGGGGTTGATTATCTCTTTATACTATCTTAACTTTCTTTTAACATCTAACTCTTTATCACTATATATATATATATATATATATATATATATATATATATATATATAATTTCATCTTTATTTATATTTTAAAATTTAAATAGATTTGTATTTTTGTTATAATTATTTAATTTATATAAAGCATAAAATTATAATTATGTAATTCTACATATAATGGTTTTAAAGAAGTTTTTTTTCTGTAAGTTTGGTAGGACTACATATTCATTAATTTTTAGAAAATACATCAACCTCATCATTGTTTAACCAAGGCTCCCCACAAATGGTTTTAAAACAGAGTTTATCGACATTTTAATAAATAAATATAAATTTATAATGTGAAGTTATTTTATTTAAAATGTTAAATTAATTTCTTAATATTTAAATAAATCAATATAAAATTATAATTTTAAATCATTTTATTTATATTTAAAATATAAATTGACAAGTTTGATTTATTTTCTTTTATTTTGTTATATTTATATATATGTTTATTTTCATATAGCGTTTTTAGAATTTTAATTTAATTATGATTAGCGTTTAATCTTTATAGAATATTTTTTGTAGTAATTATAATAGAGAGTTTAGATTTATTTAAAATATAGTTATTGTCTTCTTTGCTTTTCAATTTAATTGATTTTTTTTATAAAATTAAGATAAAATATATTCAAAATATTTTGAATATGAAATGAGTTGTAGTTTGTTGAGCATGTGGTATTGATAAAACATGTTATATTGTAGCAAATTCTGTTTACAACTTAAGAATTTTTATATTAAAATTGGGATAAATCTTCATATTTAAAAATCTTGTTACATATTTTTTAAAATGTATATATGTTAGCTAATATATTAATTTTTTATAATTAATAATAATGCAAAATAAATTTATAATTTAATTCATTTATCAATTATTTAATTTAAATATAAAATAAATTTTATCATATATATAAAATAGATCTAAAATAGTTTTTGTTAAATTATTACAATTTTAAAATTTTAATTTAATTTATTTATATAATCAAATAAATTAAAAAGTGTTTTTTTGTTAACATTTAAATAAATTAACATAAATTTTTAATTTCAATTTTTTTTATGTATAGAAAAATATATAACTAGACTTGAAGTACATACATAGACTAAGACACTGCAAAAAAAATGTCTTTCCAGTAAATATTACTTGGAACTTTCTTTATGGTCAACTGATCTTAATAGTAAATGTCACTTGGAACTTTCTTTATGGCCAACTGATCTATATCACTAGGAAAGTTTTTTAAAGAATATAAAAAGTGCCTTAAGAACATACTTTAGGGCCAACCAATTTGTACCATTAAAAGATTTTTTTTTAAAGACCTAGAATAAGTTTTGATCTGCTTACATAGGTGCTATTTTAAAAGTGAATAAATTTGTATTTATTTTCAAATCATTTAATTTATATAAAACATATAATAATATGATAATATAAATATAATAAAAAGTTTTTCACTATCTGCTTTTATGCTTTGGTATATAATATCCATATATGAGTAACTAAGAAGAATCCCAATCTTTGTTCATGGCCGATCTTAACAAAAATTGTGAAATTTGATTTGTTCACCTGATGGCCGATCATGAAACACAGGGCAACGCTCCTGAAAACTGAGTGTGGAAGCACAGACAAAGCATTTGAATGGTTGAGAAGGTCGTCACCGAAGTTAGAATAGAGTACAATACAATGAGGCATGGTTATTGTTAAAACATATCCCACTGTCCACAGATACACGTCTTTAGACACCTCGGGTTGCCACATGGCGTGCATAATTTCTCTGTTACACAAACAAGTGAGATAGATATTATTAATTAATACCATGAAAAATTAAGCTGAATGAAATGGTTTGGAAGTATAACTGGTTGACAGTTGGATATACTTAATTATCTGTTAATCTATACTATTTCATAAACATTGGATTTTGCCTCAAATGGGTCCATGCAAATTTATTTATATTTATTATTGGTGGTGCAGATATACATTACAAACTAGATCTGTATATCCATGTAGGTTTATTCTCTCACATGTGACAGAGTATTCCAACCCAAACTGATAAAAATGGTGGAACTCAATTCAGATATATATGGATGAATGGGAACACTTACACAGTAATAGCGTGACCTCCAAATGCAAACAATATATTGGTTGTACCTGTGAAGAACTTCTCCATATCTTGTGGAGCAGAATGCTTTACATCTGGAATCTGATTAAGCACAGGCAGTTTACAGTTGAAAAGTGGATAAACAAATCATTTAAACTGCCAAATGGTCAATTTGATAGTGTATTTAAGTTAGAAAGCAAGCCTCTGAATTTAGCTCTATGCAATCATGCAGTTATTTTCCCATAGTTATGGATAAGTTTCTGTAATTACCTTGCCATGGAGAAGCCCTGCAATTAGCATGTACCAGGCTGTATTTGTAGTTGTAACTACTCCCATGATAGACCATACTCTAAAATTGTGGAACGATGGAAGGAGATCCCACCAAATATGATTGCCCACTCTCGCTTGTTATACTTGGAGTTCAGATAATAGGCATTGCTGGGAAATTATACATTAAAAAACACATCAACTTCTGTTTGGTTTGGATAACTCAAAAGCTTGGCTATAACAAATGCTACCTTGCACAAGCAACTGAAACAGATCCATGGTTACAACATCGAGAAATTAATATACAAGAAAAATCCAACGAGATACTTTGCACAAGCAATGATTTGTACAACTGCAACAGATCCCATGGTTACAATATTGAAAAAGAGAGCAGCCTTCTTTAGCCAAGATCCAACAAGATATCCCATAACTTCATGGTACTGCAGGAAAGAAGAAACTTATTCAAGAAAAAATTAAGCACAGTTCTAGCATTTAATTATTTTAATTAAGATAAAAATAATGTTTTTGAATTTGGAGGTTTTCAGGTTTAGAGTAAAAACTCCCCAGATCTTCAAAAACACATGCAGATGAAAGTGGTAAAGTGATATAAAAACATTGAAAGGGTGAAAAGCTTTCAGATCATAGAAAATATATTGATTCATTGAGATATAGATAAGATACAGGGAATTATGTCATGCCTGTATAACATGTCTTTTAAAATCAGCTCCTTCTTTTTCCTTGCGAGATCTGTACTCAAGTTAGAGGCATGACAGCATATAGCAAGTCCAAATGCCAACTCCTGCGTAGAGAAGATGGAAGAAGATTCCAAGACCAAAGCCCATTTGAGAATATGAATATGGCATGGAGAGAATGACTTGGCCAACCTGTTGGAGAAAATTAAATCAAAACAACTCACAAACACTTATCTCCAATTACAATTTAAACATATGAGTAATTCCCAGTATGTCACTGAAATATCCAATATGAGGGAAAAGTGCTGCAAATTATGAATACTGAGTAGTTTGGTTAATCCATCAACATATAACATAATTCCATTAAAACTTCTGAAGAGAATGCTGTTGTTACCTGACCAGATACAGCATTAAACCATGCATCATAACGAGAGCCGCCGTGCCACAGAGCTTTTTGTACCCAAATTTTGAATCCATCAGAGTTTGGAGTTGCAGAGTGTTCCACAGTCCCGTTACTTATTGTACTCAACTGCAATGGGGTGCTTTTGTCAGTCACGTTGGTACTCTCCTTAAATCCATACTGACCTCCTTCTGTGACCTCCATCACAGAGTTGTTTTTATTATTCAATAGCTCCTGCAATTTGTCCTCAATACCTCAGGATGAGAACTACTTTATGGATGAGAACTCGGAGATCTTGTCATCCATAAACCCCAAGGAAAAAACCTAAAGATGGAAGAATGAATCAGATAAAGTGGAATACCCAAAAAAAATGTTGCAGGAGACTCGTATTTATAACAGAATGGAAGTTCAAAGATAAGGCACTAAATGAAAATAATATTTGAGGTTGGATTTACACGAAGGCCTTGTATAACTATTAGAAGTCTAGGATTTTTTATTTTTATTTTTTTTGGCTGTAAGCTGGTAAATTGCTGAAATTGGGATTTTGTGTTATTTGAAATGAATTATGATTTTGTGTTATTTAAAATGTGTTTATGATTGTTAAGTTGTATTAACATAACGATTTGAGGATGGGCTTTTTTAGCAAGGTTATTAGGATCAAACATATGCTAAAAAATCCAGTTAGTTAAGGGTTGGTGTGGTCCAGGTTAAAAAATCCAGTCAGCGAAGGGCTGGTGTTGTCCAGGCCTGATGGGATCTCAGGGTGACTTTGACAGCTTAGACATTCTTGGGTCGGGGTTCTTGTGACTGGTGTGGTCCAGGTTAAAAAATCCAGTTAGCGAAGGGTGGGTGTGGTCCAGACCTAAGGGGATCCCAGGGTGACTTTGACAGCTTAGATACCTCTGGATAGGGGTTCTTGTGACTGGTGTGGTCTAGGTTAAAAAATCTAGTCAGGTAAGAGCTAGTGTGGTCTAGCCCTGATGGGATCCCAAGGTGACTTTGACAGCTTAGATACCCCTGGATCGGGTTCTTGAAGTCACAAGTCAAATCTAGAAGATCATATACAACTTAACAAACCAAAAAAAATATGTTTTTTTATTGTATCTATGAATTCAACACTTAAAAATAGTAAGATACACATTGTTAGCCGAATACACATTGTTAGAAAAATAAAAATTTACTACTCAAATTTGTTATTTCAAAAAAAATTGGTCAGATTCCAAGCAATTTTTTATAAACCAAAAACACTGAACAATTTCAACAAATATGCCTTTAAAAAACTTCAAAACGTCTCGCGAGTAGATTACTGCTGTCTACTATATTTTGATTGAAAGACACTTGACTCCCTGCTATTGTTTTCACATTAATCTGCTTTGATGAGATATGGAGAGAAATGAATAAGTGGTTAGCCACTTCGAAACAGCGAAATATGGAGGACTGAATTCAACCCCATGTGCACTATTTCGCCACTAAAGTGGGGTCACTTCCCATTAAATTATTGCCATGAATGTCGTAATCCCACCATAGTTCCCCGACATCCGTGCTACGACACCTTACTGGAAGTTTCGAGGGCAAAATATTTTCGTTAATGGTGATAGGGGAAGTGCTAGAAGACATGAGGGACCATGATCAGTTTTCCTTCGAGTATGAAAGGTACGCATGCTTTTTAAAGATGGGATGAAAACATTACGATGGTGTTGAATTGGTCCCTCATAAATGTGAGGTAATTGGCATAAAGTGGTGCAGGTAGCCGAGGATTTGAGTTAAAGAAACTCCATTATCTAGGAACTGTGAGTTAATTTGTTTTGACTGGATTCAGAAACTATATAATCGCTAAGAGGGGAGCATGGTAGTAGCTACGAGGGAGATTTATATTTCATAATCATAATTGGAATGATTGAATATTGTCATAAAATTGGATGTCATTTAAGACAATAATTATAGTCTTTGTCTAAAGGGTTTTAAATTTGTCTTGAAAATTATAGAAATTTTGAGATTTGATAAATTTCAGCAAATTTTGGGAGTTTTTTTATGGTGTTGAATCTATTTCCACCATCAAAAACACAATTTAAACACTGCTACTTTCAAATTTTTTGAAACAAAAATTTTCAGATTCTGGCCATTTTTTATCATCTAGGCAAATTTGCCACATTTGTAGACGACTCCTATTCTTTAGACAAAATGATATTTTTTAAGCAAAATACAAAGGTGATATGCATAGTATAGGTTTTAAGAGTCTTAAACAAAATACAAAGGTGATATGGATAGAAAAGGTTTTAAGAGCCTTTTATTTAGGAATCTTTGAGTGTGAATAAGATTAATATTCTTTAGTCCACGGGGTCTTGGATAGTCGGTGAATGGGTGTTATGTTAAGTGACTCTTTGATGTGAAGTCATTGGTTCAATTCCCCGCCCCATTAGGGTGATATATTGGACATGATGAAGATGAAGTCCTACCAAGCTTACAAAAAAAAAAGATTAATATTCTTTAGATTAAATGATACTTCTTAAATAAAATACAAAAGTAATAAAGTTTTGTATTTAGGGATTTTGGATCTTGGAGTATGAGCAAATTTTATTTTTAAAAATAATTAAAAGAGTTATTAGGTGAATTGAGGGGTTTCTCACTAATTAAAAGAGTAAAGAGTTGGATTTATGGGTGTTTCCACCTAATCAATGGGTTAAAGAAATGAAAAGGGTTATTAGGTACACTACAAAAAAACCATGAGCTAGAGGATAAATATTATGTTCATAAGAGAGAAGGGGTTTCCAAATCTTTGGGATCCACTGATGGAGGACAACTAAATGAGGCTAGAGACTATTGAATCTACAAACTAAACCTCTTTCCAAAAAACGCAGAGCATCATTAATGGCTTCTACTCGCAGCGGAACTGTGATCGCAGAGGCTTCATGGACCACCTGAATAGGAGGAAGAGAACAAGATCTAGAGCTAACCACATATTTAAAAGAGAAAGAAGTATTACCAGAAGTAGAGGGAACTTTTAGACATCATGTCTCCATGGGAACCAGAGCAAATGAAGAAGCTTGAGAGGAAGATCCAAATCCAGAATTTGAAATAATTAATTTTGCAAGAGCTGCCATCAACAAGGGAGTCAATCAAAGAGGGTAGAGAGACAAGAACGATCGACAAGGAATGAACCCTAGCCGTTCTAGGAGAGACACCATCATAGAGATGCATTTCAGATCCCCAATAGCATAAATATTTTTCAAAAAAAAGAAAATTAAGAAACATATTAATATATAAAAATGATAAATAATTAATAATTAATTAATGGGATATCAAAATATAATTGAGATAAATTTATTAAAACTGGATAGTAAACAATTTTTAATAAAAATTAATAAATAAAAACTAACAAAATAGACAATTATTTAAATTTCAATATGAAGAGGTGCATTTTAAAGGATTTGATCTTGGTGGAGAAAATATATATATATAAATAACAGTTTATATAAAATACAATTTATATTTTTATTGAGTATTATTTATAATAAATTAATTTAAAAATCATGAACAAATATTTTTAAAATTACATTTAAAAACTAAAATGAGGAAAAAATTTAATTTAATTTGATATATAAAAATTAAATTTATAAATTTATTCTAACAAATATAATATTAGATATATTATAAGCAATTTATTCTTTGCCTTTTTTGGTTATCTTTTTATATTATATTAAAGTTTTTTATTTTTATTTTGTTTTCAAATATTAATCATTATTGTTTTTAATTTTGTATGTTTTTAGAATTTACATTTTATTATAAGTTTTTGGTTTTAATATATTGTTTATATTAATGTATTTTATATATTGTTAGTGTGGTTTTTTAAGATAATTTTACATGTTTAAGAACTAAGTTAAGGCATCGTAGGCTTATTTTTGGCCTCAAAGGGCTATGGGCTCCTTTAACTATTGATAACACTTGATTACTTATTGTTACTAAGCAACAACACGAGTAAGGAAAAATGGTAGCAGAGTAGGATAAAATCTCTACAAACCTTTTATCCAAAGGCCTAATCCATTGGGAACTAGAGTCATAATTTGTAGAGAACAATATCTTGTAGGGGGTAGGTGGAATAAATAAAGCAATATAATAAAACTTGGAATTAATATTGAGTGTAAAAGTCACTGCATTTTAAGGCGAATAAAAATTAATTGAATTTACTAGGCATTAAAAGATGAAACTAGTAACATCAACACTCATACAATAAACTTAAAGAGCAACTTTGAAAATATATACTCAAGAGCATATGAAAGAGCTAAGAACAACTTGCAATTCTTTCATGGTACTCTCTATTTGCACAAATACTTTATACAATTAAGAAATAACAATGATATTTGTATAATAAATGATTCTTGATTAATATTTAATTATACTAGAACCTGGTCTAAAGCTACAAGATTAGAATCATAGATGGAAATAAAAGGGGTGGTGAAATAAGAAGCTTAAAAACAAAAAAATAAAGAGAAGAACATGACTTTGAAAATGAGCAATGAGTCCCTTGAATAGGTCTCTTAATCTAAAAAAAATTATGAACAACCCCTTGGGTTCAAGACAAAAATTTAGCCTGTCGCTATCAAAAATTCCTCTACCCCACTCCCCCTCTCCAATCCTCCACCTCTGAAGCTTTCAACTATTTCCATTATATATTTGAATTCTAAATTCTAATTCCTAAAATAGTATTATGGGTGAGGATAACGTGGGATCTTTGGACACCTCAACTCCATGTGTTGTCACATTTCACTATAAATAGGAATTATATTGCTTTATTTACCAAATAATTTTCCAACTACGTAGTTCAAATCTAAAAACAAAATTCTCCATATACAACCTCTCCAATATCCCTAAGTGCCACCTATTATCTATTCTTTAATCATCATAATAATTCTACCAACTATCTTGTAATTTTTTGTGAAACTCTACTAATTATCACATACCCTAGCCCATTTATGTGTTACAAATCCTCATGGTATGGAAAGTAATCCTGTGTTAGAATACCTTTGAGAGGGAGCTATCTAAATTTTACATGGCATCATATTTGGTGGATGTCTTATGTGCCAGATGTGGGTTTGAGGGCCTAGGATGGAGATGGAGTTCAAATTGGGACATTCCAGTTGTACATATCTATTGTAGAAAATTATTGGACACATGATATTGAGGGATGTATGACCAAATTACTAAACATTTCATTTCAAGAATATATCAAAAAAAAATTGACACCTAGCCTCCCTATATGTCAGATGGGGCCAGGACATCCTTGCAAGATATTGCATATTGGTTTACTCAGGGTATTTGGTGCTTACAAGCTTGCTCATCAATTACCTACATTTGTCACTAATAAAGTGGTACTACAATAAGTGGCATATCATCTTACTATAGGGTTGACAAAGCCATTGATAAAATAAAAGAAAGCTTTGTGGGCTAAGTTTCCTTTGTATATCAAGGCCTATTGTATTAAACATTTCAAGGACGTTGAAGTAGAAGCCCAAGATTTAGAACACTTCAGGTTTGTTGAGTTGAGTTATCATTGGTACGATTCGAAAGTCATT
This sequence comes from Pinus albicaulis, assembly GCA_034641835.2. NCBI lineage: Eukaryota > Viridiplantae > Streptophyta > Pinopsida > Pinales > Pinaceae > Pinus > Pinus albicaulis. The sequence continues at coordinate 640,927,863 of CM076573.1, read as the reverse complement.
TCCACAAAACATTGAAATTCAATCAATTATAATTGTGCATATGCTTCACTTGTTCATGAAGATGAAGAGAAAGTAAAGAAATTTTTCAATACTACCAAAACCTTGGAAGCATCTCAAGGGATAGGAACCTCCCAACCTTTAGATAACCTTGAAAATTGATATGGAGACTCATAGGAGAGCATGAATTTAGAGGACAAGAGAGTTGCACTAGAGAAAAAGCAGGATCAAGAGACCAAGAAGGAAATATTGAAGAAACAAAGAGCCAAGTGGGAAGCTAAGAAACAAGCTAAAGAGGAGGAAAAGAAGAAGCGGGTCGAATAAGAAGCGAGGAAAATGCAGGAGGTCTGGAAGAGATTAGATGCAATGAAGCAAGTGACTTCTCAAAATAAATTGAAACCTACAAAAGAAGAGATTGCATATCATGTTGTAGGACTAAAAATATTTCACACTAAACTCTTTGCGCTATCATATCGGATATAGTTAGACATGAAGATTCTATTATTAGATGTTATGGAATTCCTAATAATATTTTAAAGTCAATTGTCAAAATAGGTAAATCTATCACTTCCAAATAAAATGCTTCATACACATACTTGGAAAAAGAGCTGCATGTTGAGGTCCCCAATATGGCTATCATGAGTTTAGTTCCATGAAGGAACTTTTTCTTTTGTTATTTACTTGTAATTTTCAAATAAAGTTATTTTGAAATTAAAAATAGGATTTAGAAATTAAAAGTCATTTACAAAATGAAAATTCTCGTGGAAGATGAAGAGTCATAAGGGAATTTGAAAGGTCATAGGAGGTAAAGAGTCACCTCATTACCCTCGCGAGTAAGTAGAAGGGGGCTTTAGTTTTGGACTCCATTTGAGCATCTTGTTTAGGAAAGCTTGTACATCCTTTTGAGAAATCACATTATAGCTTAGTACTACCACTATTGGATTTCATGGATGCTTCATGTAATGGTGCATTGGAAATTTCAACATAATATTGAGAATCTCATTGAGCCAAGGCAACAATATCATGCATGTATTGTTGAGCATTGTGGGACTTTTCTCATGGTAATTCCATGGTATGTGTATGTGTTTCCATGTGTTAATTTTAATGAACTCTTTCATTAGTTTATGATTCATATATGATTTTAAGTTGTATGTTATTTATTCTTTCATTGTCATTGTTGGTTTAGAACTAATTCACAATTGATAAAAATTTATTTCCTTTTTTTATGTATCTTAATTGAAGTATTCTCACATCCTTCCTTTAAATATTCATGTTATTCTAACTTGTGTTTGTCAAAAGTTATATCGGTTTTCTCATGCATCACTCATTCCATCCAAAACAAACTTCAAAACAACATCATGGCAATCGGGTCCACATACCATATGGGACTCCTATCCCAAACGTTGAAGGTCTAATTGAGACTTTTCACTGGGGAGATCCCCTTACTATTGACAGAACATTTTGGCCCATCAACACCACATTAAAAAATGGGAAAGTATAAGAACACATATCTTTATAAAAGCACCAACTAAGTATGTTCTCCTAGCCTTAGGTACCGATGTTCCAATATCTCAAAAATAAGCCACTCTCAAGTTAAGGCTATGATACTGCATGGAATAACCCAAGAGCGAATTCCCTTCTTTGCAATTGTAATCTCTCAATCTATCTCACCACTTATAAGGATCCAATGCTATATAGTGAGGAAAATCTCTATGTTAGGATACCATAAATGTTTAATGGTAGATTACACAACTATTTTCAACAAAATTTATCTTAGATTCCAAGTTTCACACACTCTTAATTTTCCTCCAATCCCCAAATACTAGACTTTAGGACAACAATTAAAATGGGAAATAATGAGAATATGATCCCATCGACTCATGAAATCCAAAATTTTATAAGCTTGCTTCCAACTTTACAATTGGTATTAAAATAACTCCTCCCAAATACCTTGAATCTCAAGTTTGATTTGTCCTTTTTTATAAACTATGGTAAGTGTACTTTGACTAATGATAAAATCAAACCAAATTTGAAGGTAGTATAGGATAGGAAAAGGAGTGATGTAAAAAATGGAACAATAGAATATAGTTTCACATAGGAAATCACATGTTTCTAAAAGTAATGCTAAAATGATCTCATGGAAGTTGGGGAGCTACAACAAATTGGCAACTAGATTTGTGGGTCATTTGAGATATTAAGAATAATAAGGCCAATTATGATATGAGCTTGTAGTACCTACATCTATGAATGTAAGGTATGTTCATGTTCCTAACCATATCATTTATTATATTATGATTCAGATAGAGCCAATAACAAAGTAAACCAATGTGTATATATTCACGATAAATCTTAATAATAATAATTTAGTTTTAATGAAATCAATCATTAAATAAATTTATAAAATACTTCATTTGTAGTATACTAAAATCTACGGAATTATACATACTCCTATTTGAATAACATGGATGGGTGAAAATGTGAAGCTGGGTTACACTTTTTGCCCTTTTTTGAGAAAAAAATTTCATTTTTTTTCGGTTCTTCAACTTTCTGCAAACTATAACAAATTTTCTGTGTAGAATTTCATTTTGCAATAAAAATAAAAGTTGTGAGAAATTTTGTTAGCTTTCTATTAATTATTTTTTGAAATTTTTTATGCAGATTTGATATGTCAACTTAGCGTTTCTTTGAGTGTGTGTTTCTTAACAATCAAAGGATTCATAAGAAGTCATGTTATGTCGCAATGTTGTATTCATTGAAAATTTGTGTTTTTGAAAAAACAAAATGTGTTACAACAATCTAGACAGAGTCTACTTTGTTTTCGTCATATTTACAAAGCCAATGGATGCATATCATAATTACTAGAATTTTTTGAAGTGGTCCAATACGAAAAACTGCGTATTATGGATATGTTTCGCGTGGCAAGAAATTTCTTAACATATAAGTTATAAACTAAAAATCTAAAAGCTACCCATTAGAGTCGAGGGACCAATGTAATGCCCCATAATTTTTTCAATTTTTTTTACAATGTATTTTGGGAGATACAAAATTTTGATTTCATTGAATCATAATGACCCTCAGAAATTGTTTGCACCCATTTTATTAGAAAAATGATTAAAATTAATAAACGTTTACGAAATTCCATAAAAGTTATATTTCCTGAAAGTAGATTCAATTCTGAAAATGCTTGTCTTGGTTCTGACAGTTAATTAATAACCTTTCATGGAGTTTAATCAGTCCAAAGTTGCAGAACGTTTTCAGAGCCTGGTTTTTGCGTAATTGGTGACGCGTTAGTTCGGCCGAACTTTTAGTCCAAGTTCGACCGAACTATGTTTTCCGTTTATGAGTCGCTAAATCTAACGTCTTAATAGTTCGGCCGAACTTCTTTTGAACAGTTCAGTCGAACTATTGTGTAACTCTCCGTCGGCCGGAAAGTTTTGTGGAGCCCCCTACAAAAAACACATTTCGTGTCAATATAAATTGCCGCGAAATGATTCACAATTTTCGCACATTTCGCACTTCATCTCATTTTACAAAGACTTGGTTTGGGTTCAAAAATTTTTCTTCAAAGTTTGGGTTTAAAGAACTTTTTTGGAAGACATTTTTTGGAGGCGGCGTGATTTTTCTTGGAGGTATGTACGTGTTTTGTGTTGAAATAAATCTTTTGAGCTTCTTTGTTCAAAAACTTTTCTTCAAAGTTTGGGTTTAAAGAATTGGGTTTAAGAGCATTTCTTGGAAGCAAATTGATTTTACAATTTTGGATTTAAAGAATTTTTTTGGAAGACATTTCTTGGAGGTGGCGTGATTTTTCTTGGAGGTATGTATGTGTTTTGTGTTTTTTAAAGTGTGTGTTTTGGATTGGATTACGTATTTTTTACAAAAAATTTACACTGAATTTTTTTTTAAATTTTTTTAAATTAAATCTTTTGTGATATTTTTTGTAATTAAATTATTGTCTAATTTTTTGAAGGAATTTTTTTGAACTTCATACCCTATTATCATGGGAAATTGAAGAACTTGTGCGAGAAAATATGATCGAAAAAGAGACCCTGAGGCACGTAGAGAAGAGACGAGACAATATCGCAAAAGAAAGTTAGAAGCCCTCTCAAATATTGAAGAGGAAAATCAACCTCAAGCAGAAATTGAAGCAGGTATGTAAATGTAAATATTATGATCTATTGATATATATTTAAATTTTCCTAATGTAAAATTTGAAGCTTAATTTTTATTTGTTGAACTAGTTTTAAAAATATTTTGCTTGATGTAAACAGACAGAGATATTCCTCAAAATATTGAAGAAGAAAATCAAGCCCAAGCAGAAATTGAAGCAGGTATGTAAATGTAAATATTATGATCTATTAATATATTTTTAAAGTTTTCCCAATGTAAAATGTGAAGCTTAATTTTTATTTGATGAACTAGTTTGAAAAATATTTTGTTTAATGTAAACAGACAGAGATACTCCTCAAAATATTGAAGAAGAAAATCAACCTTAAGCAGAAATTGAATCGGGTATGTAAATGTAAATATTATGATCTATTGATATATTTAAATTTTTCCTAATATTTATTGACATATTTATTAATTTAGTGATTTATTGAATATGTACTATTTTTTCGAATATGTGCAGATGAAATCACTATCGATAATGAGATGTTAGAAAATGTCGACACTCACACATATGGAGATAAAAAACCCGACCATGTTATACGATATCGTGTCGATAGAATTTTTGAAAAGTATTTCAAAAATGAGCAAGTGACAGTTCAAGCTCAAATGTTGAAAGGTCTCCTATCATCAAGGAAATTAAAATAAGCGACGACACTATTGGGTATTCGAAATCAACAAAGAAAAAAAAATGAAAAAAGAGGTGATAAAAAATATGAGTAGTGCTATAGAGTCAATTAAGAGATCTAGAGATAAAGATGTTTCAAATATACGTAGAGGAATACAGATGGCAATGGTTTCACCAAGTACTCAATAGAATCGTTTGATAACATCTATGGCATGAGCATTGGGAACCTCGCGAAAAACTTTGCACAAACATCGAAAATTTAGACTGCAAATAGATGTAAATGATGAAATCTCTTGTTGGAGAGCTATTTGTAGGCAACCATACAAAGATAGACTTGGAGAAGATGTTAAAAAAATAATATATGAATATTGGAAGAACAATTCGCGTGTTTCACCGACTACAAGACATGTGATGCGAAGAAGAATAGTACGAAATCAATATGAAGAACATGAAAAACATCTCTTGGAAACCACTCAAATAGAGTTATTCAACAAGTTCAAAGAAGAGAATCGTCAAATTCATGTTTCACTTAGTGCTTTTGTTCAACAAAAACCATGGTATGTAAAACCTATCACTGTACGCGACACTTGTTGTTGCTGTTATCATGTGGAATTTGAGTTATATTATGACACATTCCTTGATTTCGGTAGAACATTATGGAAGGATTCACCTCCTCCTTCCACTATCCACGAATTCATATCTCAAATTCTATGTGAAAGAGAAAGCGATGAACTATTTTACAAAAAGAAATGTGTTGGTGGTAAAAAATGCGATGATTGTGAAAATTTGACTAAATTTCAAAACAAATATCGTATTGATATAAATGATCAATCATTGTCCAACATGAAAGTGAAATGGAAGAGATATGAATATATCGATACATCGATTCAAGGTGCAAATAGTGTTAAAAGAATTGAATTACAAGAAGACGAAATTTTTCTGATAGACTTTTTGAGAAAGTTTGAGGCAGAAATTTACAAATACACCAAGCATTCCCATAGAGCTTGATGGCAAGACTTACAATTCAAAAAATCTCGTGAAGTTTTTCCACCAGGGACCATTTTGTCAGTGATTGATTTTGCAGAAAACTACACATTTGTTCCACAAAAAGAAATTCAGAGTGAATACTATCACTCGGACCAAGTCTCCATGCTCGTCCATATTCTATATAGACATGCTGAACAAAATGTCGATCATATAGAAAGCACGAGTGAAAATCGACATATCATTAAAGAATATCACTTTTATATCAGTGACGATCGTACACATGATACATGTTTTATACAACATTGTTTTGGAAGAGTTTATGATTCATTGAAAAATCGTGGAATAACATTCAATGAACATTGGATATGGTCAGACAGATGCGCAGGTCAGTTCAAATCTGCACGATCATTTTTTTGGATGTGTTGTCTTCATAAGAAAACCTGCATTAAACATTGTTGGAATTTCTTTGAGACTGGCCATGGAAAAGGAGAACATGACGGTGCAGGAGCATGCATAAAACGAGTACTTCAAAGATATCAAATGAACCACTCTGCACGCCGACTTGTGAACGTTGAAGAAGTTGTTCAATGGTGCAAAACTGCTCTAAGCCATGAGATTAACCCATCAAGAGAAGTGCGAAGGTACATTCAATTTAATTTATATTGGAAATATAATTTTAAACATTGTACATTTATCATGCAATGATTATTTTTAATTGTATTTTGATATCATATTTACAAATTCTTTTCTAATTTTCCATATAAAGGTTTTCTGGCATATTGGAATCGAAGACATAGATAGATCAATTGCAAATGACATTGAAACAATAAAAGGGACTCGAAAATTGCATTCAATTCAAACAAAGTTGTCCATAAATGTGTTTGCATTGGATAAAAGAAAATATTCTTGTTTTTGTGATGTTTGCATAGACAACACAAAATCCAATGACGTTTGTGAAAACAAAATGTATGTGAACGATTGGAAACATACAGAGCTAAATACAAAGGGAAAAATGTCTGTTGCAATGTTTGAAGAAATGCAATCGGAGGAAACTACAATATCATCCGATGGTGATCGAGTTTCTGATCTTGTTAGAGAAGGTAACATTTGAATTACTTTCTAATGATTTAAAGATCTACAAATAAATTTAAATATGCATAATTAAATGTTAAATTTATTTTATTGTGCAAGAGATGTTTTTGCTGTAATTGCACCTATTGAAAACGATGAAAATGTGAAGTATTATTTGACGCGTTGCACTGAACGAAAAATGAAATTATTACAAGACTATAATGATCACGGATTTCAGTATGACAAAGGGTCTATTATACTGAAAGGTTATTTTTTCAAACAAACTCGTCAAAGTGGAGACTTTGTTTACTTTGAAGACTATGAACCCGATTCCATAAGTTGTCAATATAGTCACTTGGTGTGTGCAGCACGCATAAAGTTGATAGAAGTTCAATCAAAGAAAAAATAAAAAATTAAGAAATGGAAAATGTCAAAATCTGATCATGAACGGATTATTGAGGATGGAATTCCATTAGAATTTTTTTGAGTGAAGTGTCCAACAATTTATTATCTTTGGATTAAATATGTTTTAGAACTTCCAATACTCAACTAAAAATTGAGTTGCTTATGTTATTTGTGGTTTGCACATGTTACAAATTGTTTGGGTACAAGCACGTGTTCTAGTATCAACTGAAAGTAGTTTTTCTATACATGTGCATTGATGAAAAATGTTATATGTATTGGATATATATATATATTCTAGAATGAAATTAATTGTTCTTGTATATTAATTGTTCTTGTATATCAGTAACCGACCATATGGTACAAATTATTTCACTTTATTTTGTAAGGTCAGATTCGGTCCCCATATGGCCTAGCCTCCAAGGGACGAGATAACAAGTGGTTGTCCCCACTTGCCCGAATCTCAGCTTTTAAGTACAATTATACTGTTTATGTCAGGCATCTTACATGATGTCCTAGCCAAAGATAGATTCTTTTTGTTTCAAGTTTCCAGTAAAAGTTGTCACCGAATGACCTGCTCGAACTCTTGTAGTAAACACCATACCTTATCTCTCTTGCTCTCCAATATTATTAGGTTTAATTATTATAACAAAAAAATCGTTCTACATTGTCAATAATTTTTTGCGCTTACACTGAAATCAATGAACACTATTAATCCAATGACTTTACAAGTAATGTACTATCATACATGCAATTATATCAAATTAGAAATCAACATATACAATGAAATCAATGGGGATTGTCTTGTTACAAGTAACATAATTTCAATTTACCATATGTGCAAATGTAGGTTGAAACCATCCAAAACTTGAAGTTTTAAAACCCTTTTGATTATACATTGTGCAACATTAAAACATTAAACATTTAAAGTTCATTAAATATCACATGCAAAATGTAGATTGAAACCATCCAAAAATCGAGTTTTAAAAACTTCACATGCCATGCCAATTATAATTCAACTATCCAACAAAAACATTTAACAAATTAAATATCACATGCCAAAGTTGTTTCAAGTTTCCGGTAAAAGTTGTCACCAAATGACCTACTAGGATATTATAAATACTAACTTTGTAAGATCATTTGGCATTCAGAAAAATTTGAAAGTCTTAGACTGTCAATCAATTTAAAGTATCATTCACCCTAGGGAGTGTAAAATATTCAATGTAGGTTGGTGACGATGCTCACTCCTAGCTTGAAGCAACTCCAATGACCAATTCTTTAATGAATTCCAATGCATTAGACCAAAGTTGGTTCAACCTACTTGGTTTTTCACCCAAGAAATTCCAAGGATGGACTATCTAGACAAACTGCTGAAATTGAAAAGCTTGACATGGAGATACAACAAGGTGAACAAAGACTTCAAGAACTCTTTATGGAAAGGGCTCACTTGAAGGAAAGAAGCACCACGTTGCAAGCTAAAGTCAAGAACATGGAAGATAAGATCAAGAGGGACTTTCTTGATTCGAAACCTATTGGTTTGAAGAAAGAAAATGCATGTGTTGGCACACTTGGAAAAGAAGAAGACCACACTATGAGGATTGGTGCACTTCGTTTGGAAGGAGTCAATATATGTCGTATTGGAGCAATTAGACAGAATTCGAAAAGGAAAGAGCTTGAACCAATTCAAGCAGACCCAGGATCAGATTGTTCTATGGAGCTTCATGAGAAGAGATATGTGAAAAGGACTGTTAAGCCAAGGGCTAGTTCGAAAGACATATTGGAAGAGAAAATGTTGAAGAAGATTGTGGAAGTAAGGCGCAAGACAAGGAGGCGGAATGATGATGAAAGTTCCTTGGACTTGAGATTCGTGTCTACAACCGTACATGGGAAAAATTTCTCTTCTTTGATAGACACGGGGGCTACCCATAGCTTCCTAAGTCGAAAGGAAGCTTCATCTCTTAGAAAGAGGAAGGCTAGCATGGAGAAAGAGTTGAGTGCTTTCAAGGCAGTCAATTCGAGGATGAAAGCAGTGACTAGTGTCATGAAAGGCACACATGTGAGAGTAGGGTCATGGTTTGGAAAGATAGACTTAAGAGTCGTTGACATGGATGATCATTCTATGGTGTTGGGACGAGACTTCATGGTTGCGGCACAAGCCATACCAATTATGGACCGAGACATTCTCTTAATTCTTGTGATCAATCTTAAACTATTTTCTGAACTTCTATTCTTATTGTCACCCTTATTAGTTTTGTCATCTTTTCGTATCGATTATATTAAAAAGAAAGTATAAATCATAAATCATAAACCATTTAAATATTTAGCTCAAACTCTTGTAGTAAACACCATACCTCAAGTCTCTCTTGCTCTCCAATATTATTAGGTTTAATTATTATAACACAAAAATCATTCTACATCGTCAATAATTTTTTGCGCTTACACTGAAATCAATGAACACTATTAATCCAATGACTTTACAAGTAATGTACCATCATACATGCAATTATATCAAATCATAAATCAACACATAGGTACAAACCATTTAAATATTTAGCTCGAACTCTTGTAGTAAACACCATACCTCAAGTCTCTCTTGCTCTCCAATATTATTAGGTTTAATTATTATAACACAAAATCGTTCTACATTGTCAATAATTTTTTGCGCTTACACTGAAATCAATGAACACTATTAATCCAATGACTTTACAAGTAATGTACCATCATACATGCAATTATATCAAATCAGAAATCAACACATAGGTACAAACCATTTAAATATTTAGCTCGAACTCTTGTAGTAAACACCATACCTCAAGTCTCTCTCGCTCTCCAATATTATTAGGTTTAATTATTATAACACAAAAATCGTTCTACATTGTCAATAATTTTTTGCGCTTACACTGAAATCAATGAACATTATTAATCCAATGACTTTACAAGTAATGTACCATCATACATGCAATTATATCAAATCAGAAATCAACATATACTGTAATGAAATCAATGGGGATTGTCTTGTTACAAGTAACATTTCAATTTAACACATGTGCAAATGTAGGTTCACATTCTATCATTCATGTAGTTTTAAAAACTTCAGATGCCATGCCAATTATAATTCAACTATCCAACAAAAAAATTTAACATTAAATATCACATGTCAAATGTAATTCAGATGACAACATTACTTCACATTCACATGCCAAAAGTACTAAAACCATCTAAAAATTAAATAAAACAAATTATATAATAACATTGTAATAAAATATGTCCAAAAATTGTAAATCTCACTTGAGTATCAAACTGTATCAAGTTTAACAAATTTTAAAACCATCTAAATTTTGAAATCAAATCTACCGTAAATCTTGTCCATCAAATGGAGGATCTAGCGTCTGGGTCTCGGGTAGCGCCCTATCCTGTGAATAGGAAACCTACATACACAATGCACATGTACTTGAACATTAAAATTTGAAGTTTTAAAAATGAATGAGAATATATATATCTAGAACTTCATGTAAAAAACAAAATATAACAAAAAAATCATGCAATACCTCGTAAGGTTCCCTCTCCATTTGATGAACAGGTTCTGCCATAGAAACATCTGCAGTGGTAACCTGTACAATATACATGTACAGTTAAATATAAATATATATATATATATATATACATAAATAATTTATATAAATTAAAAACTTTCAAATGAAAATGCACGTGTACATATATAAACTTATTTTCAATAATATTAAAAAAAGAACTAAAGACAACTTGTTCAAATGCTGTGGATGTTCCTATCTCCGTCGCTAGAGTCCCCGGATTAAAAAAATCTTCTATAGGAACCTAAATTCAAAATTTTTTAAATAACTCAAAATATAGATCTCTCTCTCTATATATCTCAATTTTTAATGGAACTTTTTGAGGTAACATAAATTTTGAACTTGTGAAAAATTGTCCATACTTGTGGCGCATCTCCCAATGAAGTAGAAGGTATATCTCCTAAGGAAGAAGAAGGTACCGCCATCCCAAAAACATCAGACGGAATCGGTACCTGTTAAAACATTTTATCAAATTATATATACACATACATGTACATGTGTGGCAACAATTAATTATTTTAGAGTCACTTAAAAAACACTAACATACATGTGCCAACATATCATGATGGCCAGACCCATCTGCATCGTTTGAGCCAGAGGTCCCGAACGTAATATTAACATTTTCATCACGCATCATGCCTAAGAACTGCAAATGGTGTTTTAACATATAATCATACATTTTTGTTAGATTAATGTACACATACAAATAAATGTATACATGTACATACACATGTATTTATTACAAATTGTACACATGTATATGTAAATATAATTTCAAACCCTAAGGTCACTAACACATACCGTTTCGGTGCCCTCTTCTTCACGAAAAATTAGTTCTTGCAGACCATTACGACAATTTATTGCATATGTTCGGAGATCTTCAACATTCATGTTGTAAATCTCCTCATCTGTACGATAAACAAAATTGGCACGTGCATTTTCACGTGCTCTTTGTCGATTTAAACAAATATCGACTCCACTCAATCCGCTATGAACATTGTCGATCATAACATCTCGTGCTTCATGACTTATTTGAGAAGTCGCATCCATCTCTGATTGCAGGGTTTCGACTCGAAACGGTCGACTCACCAATGGCGGCTCAGGGCGAGGCAACTCCACATCTCGCTTAGCGCCCTTACGTTGATATAATCGACCTCTCCCCGGGCCAAAAAATTCTGAAGGAAGGTCATTGTAGTCGAGTTTCATACCCAAAAAAAATTCTGCATAAAACATTTGTGCAAAATAAACAGGAACCTCATCGTTCCATGGAAGCCTTCCAAAGGCCGCAAGATGTCGATCATACAAATAAGCAGCTTTGTCTGGGTGCTTGAAATACTACACCTTCAACATTTTTATTTTTGGCCCTTCCTTATAATTAAACATTGACTTGGCATCTGCTCTTGTAACTTTTTGTTTTATGTCCTGCCATTTATCGGGACCTATCACTATTTCTTTTCTCTTTCTCATCAGTCCTACAAATGAATCAGTCGTTGGCCCCAAATTTCTGTACACCTTTACCATTTCACCCAATGAATGTGTAACTATTTCGAGGCTTTGTCTACTCTCAGCAGGTAGAGACAAATTTCGAGATTTCTTTGCAATTTTGCATGAAGGCTTTGGCACCTTTGTAAGGTGCATTCCGCCATATTCGTTTCCCATGGTATATTAGTAATCTCAGCCGGATAAGTTGTGATGGGTTGACAGCCTTCTTCTTGAATGTAGCGTGCTACCCTGTGTCTATTTTGACCACTGGCTCGAACATTTTCAGCCTCTGCATCAATATATATATATAATTTCGTATATTAGAAAAAACACGTGTAAAAAAAGTTGCACAAATTTAATGAAAAAATATTGAAATTGATTTCAACCTTGATGTTGTTGGTTAACATCATCTCCAACATGACCCTGTTGAGAACCAACCCCAGAATGACGTTGTTGAGAACCAGACCCACAGTGACCCTGTTGAGAACCGGCAGTCGTTGATTGGCCTTCGGGGGAATAAATATCACCCCCTTCTCGCAACCTGCTACCACTCATACCTCGACCGGTTGAACCTTGGACACGCTCCATGGATGGAGTAGAAACCCTTCTCCTCTTGCCTCCTAAAAATTAAAATATGAAACTTATTAACAACTAATTTCACTCACAAATTTAATAAAAAAATCAATTCCATATGTACACACATGTATGGAGATTTAAGATTATATTTAAATATCGTGAACATCCTCCGATCCCTGAACCTCCATATGGGATTCGGCTGATCTTCGTCTTTCATCCTCCATGATATCTATCTATTGGTCGACATTCACAAAATAGATTTCAAAAAATCAATTTGTAATTTAGTGTACACAAATTATGTAGAACACAACTTTCAAAGCAATAATTGATCATGTGTGAAACTAAATTTAATCGAAAAAGATATTATAAAAATGATAAGTTCACCAAATTGTGCTTTACATGGTGGGAGCACACTTGGTATAAAATTTCCTACTTATACAATTTAGTTTGTGGAAGAAATGACACATGTACATAGTTTACCTTAAAGTACTTGTGTTTTACGGATATTAAAATGAATAACTTCTATTTAGATCCATTCCAGAGATTGACTGTAGGGGCATGTACTAGATATGTCACCTTTCATAAAAGATGAGATCCAGAGGCTACCTGGCCCTTTACAGACTCTGCCTATAGAACTTGTAGAAGTAAACACTAGAGGCAAAAATGTATTTTGATGTTTCATGAATTTCTTTGCAAATTCAAAGTATAGTGCATGTTGCATGAAGCAAGATGTTGAAAGTAGAGTTACGTTGACACACTTAAATGCAAAAAATATGGAAATTTGTACCTGAGCTCTACTATTTGACTTGAGAGTCAGTTGTTTGAAGAGGCATGTTTTGTCAATTTGTGTTTGTTTGATGGTTTTGTACACCAATATGTAAGACTACATGGAGATATTCACATGATGTGAATTTTTTTTCTTTGAAGGAGAAAAATGAGAATTACTTTAATATGTATTACATATGGTCATGAATGAGTTTTTGGACTCTTTAGATATATATCTAAAGATTCCAAATGCTCATTCAAGACCATATTTAATCCTCATCTAACTTAGCTAGGGATTTGCAATACTATATTTGAGTTGGCTAGCTCCATTTCAAGATATTATGGTTATCCAAGAGGAGATATAAAACATGAAAAGAAGGATATTGAACTGTAGGTTATCCAAGTTGGACATAGAACTAGTGGAGAAACCTAAGGAAAAACTATGTTTCGAGGTCGAACCTTTGTAGAGGTTCCAGTACCTAAGAGTAAAATCCAGTTTGGGGCTGTTAAATTCTAACAGTACTAGTAATTGTGCTAGGGGGGAGAAATAGGATGTAATTTCCTCTTCTCACTGTTGGGAGTCTTTTTTTTCATGTGGATTCAACCAAACATATTGTACATATTAAATGAGGACATAATTATTACACATGTTTAATTTACATGAACAAATGCTTCTTTGATTTATCTCCTATAGCTTAATGTATTATGCTAGATATATAATTTAAGTTGAAGGCCCATGAGATAAATATGACATCTATGTGACATTTGTATTCAATCATCTATTTGTTGTGTTATATGAACATAATTGGTACGCATATCTAAAGAGTCCAAATGCTCATTCAAGACCATATGTAATTTCCTCATCTAACTTAGCCAGGGATTTGCAATACTATATTTGTGTTGGCTAGCTCCATTTCAAGATATTATGGTTATCCAAGAGGGGATATAAAAAATGAAAAGAAGGATATTGAACTGTAGGTTATCCAAGTTGGACATAGAATCAATGGAGAAACCTAAGGAAAAACTATGTTTCCAGGTCAAACCTTTGTAGAGGTTCCAGTACTTGAGAGTAAAATCCAGTTTGGGGCTGTTAAATTCTAATTGTACTGGTAATTGTGCTAGGCGGGAGAAATAGGATGTAATTTCCTCTTCTCACGGTTGGGAGTCTTGTTTTTCATGTGGATTCAACCAAACATATTGTACATATTAAATGAGGACATAATTATTACACATGTTTAATTTACATGAACAAATGCTTCTTTGATTTATCTCCTATAGCTTAATGTATTATGCTACATATATAATTTAAGTTGAAGGCCCATGAGATAAATGACCTCTATGTGACATTTGTATTGAATCATCTATTTGTTGTGTTATATGAACATAATTGGTACGCATATCTAATTTACATTACTAATATGTCATGCTTCTTTAATTTATCTTTTATAGATGACCGGAGCATCCCTTTTTAATCTATCCCTTTTGACTTCGGGTATGTGGGCAATATTCATCTGCATATTTTTCTATCATAAAGCAGTGAGTAAAATTGTATTCCATTTGTGTCAATGTTAAGGTTAAGCACATGGACTAAAGTTTTATATATATTAGATGAGGAGGCTATGTATTACATATGGTCTTGAATGAGTTTTTAGACTCTTTAGATATATATCTAAAGAGTCCAAATGCTCATTCAAGACCATATGTAATCCTCATCTAACTTCACCAGGGATTTGCAATACTATATTTGAGTTGGCTAGCTCCATTTCAAGATATTATGGTTATCCAAGAGGGGATATAAAAAATGAAAAGAAGGATATTGAACTGTAGGTTATCCAAGTTGGACATAGAACCAATGGAGAAACCTAAGGAAAAACTATGTTTCCAGGTCGAACCTTTGTAGAGGTTCCAGTACCTGAAAGTAAAATCTAGTTTGGGGCTATTAAATTCTAACTGTACTGGTAATTGTGCTAGGGGGGAGAAATAGGATGTAATTTCCTCTTCTCACAGTTGGGAGTCTTGTTTTTCATGTGGATTCAACCAAACATATTGTACATATTAAATGAGGACATAATTATTACACATGTTTAATTTACATGAACAGATGCTTCTTTGATTTATCTCCTATAGCTTAATGTATTATGCTAGATATATAATTTAAGTTGAAGGCCCATGAGATAAATATGACTTCTATGTGACATTTGTATTGAATCATCTATTTGTTGTGTTATATGAACATAATTGGTACGCATATCTAAAGAGTCCAAATGCTCATTCAAGACCATATGTAATTTCCTCATCTAACTTAGCCAGGGATTTGCAATACTATATTTGAGTTGGCTAGCTAGCTCCATTTCAAGATACTATGGTTATCCAAGAGGGGATATAAAAAATGAAAAGAAGGATATTGAACTGTAGGTTATCCAAGTTGGACATAGAACCAGTGGAGAAACCTAGGGAAAAAATATGTTTCTAGGTCGAACCTTTGTAGAGGTTCCATTACCTGAGAGTAAAATCTAGTTTGGGGCTGTTAAATTCTAACTGTACTGGTAATTGTGCTAGGGGGGAGAAATAGGATGTAATTTCCTCTTCTCACAGTTGGGAGTCTTGTTTTTTATGTGTATTCAACCAAACATATTGTACATATTAAATGAGGACATAATTATTACACATGTTTAATTTACATGAACAAATGCTTCTTTGATTTATCTCCTATAGATTAATGTATTATGCTAGATATATAATTTAAGTTGAAGGCCCATGAGATAAATATGACTTCTATGTGACATTTGTATTGAATCATCTATTTTTTGTGTTATATGAACATAATTGGTATGCATATCTAAAGAGTCCAAATGCTCATTCAAGACCATATGTAATTTCCTCATCTAACTTAGCCAGGGATTTGCAATACTATATTTGAGTTGGCTAGCTCCATTTCAAGATATTATGGTTATCTAAGAGGGGATATAAAAAATGAAAAGAAGGATATTGAACTGTAGGTTATCCAAGTTGGACATAGAACTAGTGGATAAACCTAAGGAAAAACTATGTTTCCAGGTCGAACCTTTGTAGAGGTTCCAGTACCTGAGAGTAAAATCCAGTTTGGGGCTGTTAAATTCTAACTGTACTGGTAATTGTGCTAGGGGGGAGAAATAGGATGTAATTTCCTCTTCTCACAATTGGGAGTCTTGTTTTTCATGTGTATTCAACCAAACATATTGTACATATTAAATGAGGACATAATTATTACACATGTTTAATTTACATGAACAAATGCTTCTTTGATTTATCTCCTATAGCTTAATGTATTATGCTACATATATAATTTAAGTTGAAGGCCCATGAGATAAATGAGGCACATGAAGTTGTTCCAAGAAGGAATTTTATTTCGTGTTCATTACCTCAAGCTTGTGAAGTTTGTGTTCATGATGAATGGAAAAGTTTGACACCCACTTTGCAAGAAGATGTTAATAAACATGCAACTAATGAGAATGTAAAAGAAGAGGATGTTTAAAGCTCTATCTAGTCATTGAATTCATTGCTAGTATTCAAAGGAGAGCCACTACCTCATCAAATTCACCTCCTCAAGAAGGCGACAACGATGAATGTTCAAGGTATAAATTTGCCTCTAATCAAATTGCTTTTGATTATGATAAATATGGTAAATATTCACATAAGATTTGGAAAAGAAATTGCATGTTCCTTTTGTGGTTTGAATAATCATAATGTTTATAGATGTTGGACAAGTGTTGGACTTTGTATCCAACAAGTCATCCACAACATTTGAAGAAGGTGGAATGACATAATGACAAGAATGGAAAAGAGGATTTCATAATCGATGAGGGTCAAGATGATTCACATGATGAAGTGCAACTAAAAGAAGCGCCATTGAAATGGTTTTCTAACAGATGGTTAGATTTCTTATCCAATTAAGGCCTAGCATGTATTTTGATGTTTCATGAATTTCTTTGCAAATTGAAAGTATGGTGCATGTTGCATGAAGCAAGATGTTGAAAGTAGAGTTATGTTGACACACTTAAATGCAACAAATATGGAAATTTATACATGAGCTCTATTATTTGACTTAAGAGTCAGTTGTTTGAAGAGGCATGTTTTGTCAACTTGTGTTTGTTTGATGGTTTTGTACACCAATATGTAAGAGTACATGGACATATTCACATGATGTGAATTTTTTTTTCTTTGAAGGAGAAAAATGATATGTCAGCAAGCTATGTTTCTTGCATGATGTGTTTTCAGTTTGATGGTTTTGTTTGTGACAAGACGCCACAAGATTTTGCGAAGGTCCACTCTTGAGCGAGAGCCTCATGATTACAACCTATTCGTGAGAATCAAATGGGAGTGCATCCTTATTTTGAAAACAAGTAGGATTCTAAGCTACCTAGGACTCAAACCATCATTTTTAAATTTGAAATATCATGGTGTGTTGTTTCAATGCCTCAATCCACAACCCTAACACATGAAATCACTAATCTAATTACACATGAAATAAATAGTTATTTTCTCCAACATTAAAAATATAACTAAAAACTAAATTCAACATAGTTGAAAGAAAAAGTAAATGGAACTTTAAACATTCAATGAAAATTTCTGAATAAGAACATTGAAATTATAAGTTTCTTTCTTACACAGTTTAAGATTTGGGGTGTAAAGTTTTTTTCAAAAATTCTTTTAAACTTTTTGATGCTTATAACATTGAATATATGTATATAATTCTTCTATAAATTTACTTAAATGTTTAGTTTTTTATTTTTAATAGAATTTGCAAATTTAACTAAGCTTAGGAACAAAAGTGAAGCTTGAGCTTTAATCTTTGGAACCTAAAATGCTTTACAGTGCATGGACAAAAATTTCAGAACTGCAAGACTCAGTTATACTGAAGCGCACAGAGCTGCACAAAGCAATGCATGCAAACAAGTTGAGGTCTATTCTTTCAGAGCAAGTGAGCTTTCTAACCTACATTAACTCAGTATATTCTATTGGTTTCTTAAACATTTTCTTCATAAAATTTCTGGCATTCCATATTTTGATATCTTTCTTTTGACATAAAAGTTCCATGATTGAATATTTAGGGGATTTAAATATATCTTCTATTATTTTTTTTAAAATGGTATTTTTGAAGCTCACAGGGGTAGTTTAATTGGTGTTCCCTGTGTTTTGAAGCATTAAGTAAACCCAAAATTCAAGGTTTAAATCTTAATAAATCAAACAAAATTATGTCAATTAAGATTATCTTGAGTAAAAAAAATCTAGTTTTATAAAGAATTAAGAAGTGCAATATGCTGTCGTAAAATTCTTTGTAGGCATACACCCTTAAGAAGATAGATTGTGATCTCTTTATGGTAATAAAAAATAGATGGCATTTCTATTTTTGAGCGACTACAGTTAGACCTATGGGAAGATCATTACAGTACAAAAAGGTATTGTTGGACCCTGTCAGATAAGTACATGGAGAACAGATACCTGTATTTTCAAGAAAAAAAAGAAACAGTATCTTAATTTGATTAAAATAAAAAAATCTGCAAGTATTCAATGGAAGTCTGCAAGTATGGATCAATGGAAATCTGCAAGTATGGATCACAGAAGCCTGAATTTGGAGTCATAACGTTATTGAAAAATTTTATGTAGCATCACAACAAACATAACCAGATTATAAGATATTATAATATCCATCTCAGATAGCATAACAGAAACCCTTTTCAAGCTTTTTTTCAATGTATAATTGGTAAAAAATCAGTAATTAAACAACTTCCATGATGTAATATTCGTTTGTAAATTAAACAGCACAAATTGAACTATTCGTTGAGTCGTTGAAAGCTTAATTTGAGATTTCTCTCATTCATTGATATACTTTTGGCTTTGAAAATTTTTGAGTGAGAAAAAGAAGAAACCATGCAAAATCTAACCTTAAGGTCCGAAGAAAAAAAAAATCTGGAGTTGACCATCACGTACAACACAAAGTTTCTTGAATATGGAATTGACCAACCTGTATTACTTTTTCATACTGTAACAAAATGTGGCAGTATTTCACAAGGAATATCTACGTATAGGAGTTCTTCAAATGTTCGTCTATCATACTTAATTTTACAAATCGTTTGTAAAACCTCCACCATATTTTCTGACAAAAGCATTTCATAAGAAAATACAATAGCATTTCTCAGACGTGGTCTAATCCAAATCTGAACATATGAAGGTATAGAAGGGACCCTATTTATATTTGAGAGTTCCAAAAGGTAGAACATAAGATAGCATAGAAACAATCATGTTTTCTTACATTTAATTATTGGCATGATGCCTAATATTTTGTGTAAATTTCAAAAGGAGATTGCATGGAAGAGAAAATTCCTAATCAAAGTGAAATTAGGTTAGCTCTAATCAATTTACAGTGTTACAAGACTAGCTTATACATGTGTTCAAAGCTGCATAGATAGTGACATACCCGTGGAACGAAGAGCGTGGCGACGAGGAGCTGCGGCGCGGCGACGAGAAGCTGCGGCGACAGGGACACCAGCGCGGCGACGAGGTGCAACAGTGACAGAGAAAGAACGCGGGAACAATGAAATCGGTAACCGCAATACTTCGCGGGCGATTTATTTATAGAAAATAGTTCGGCCGAACTATTTTAAATGTAACAGTTCGGCCGAACTTTTATATAAGTTCGGCTGAACTTTAGTTTCCGGTTTTCCAATCTCTGGCAAAAATTCAGTTTTCCTGTGCCGTCAGTAAGCCGTCAATCTAAACGGAATCACGAGTTCGGCCGAAATTTAAAAACAAGTTCGGCCGAACTATTGCCGAAAAAAAATTTCTACCCCCGATTCTCACAAAAGTGTAACCCAGCTTCACGTTTCCGCCTAGATGCTATGTTACAATAGTATTGGATTAACACCAAAAATGATCAAAGTGATCGTGAAACTTTTCAACACAACCCTTGCAGCGAGTTTGACATTTCTCTGCAAAAATAATTTTTTGCAATGGCTAGTTTGCCTAATGAATTTGAATATTTTCTCTTGTATGGATGCAGTCTTAGGTATAAACACTTCTAATTTCTCACCTCTCTCTAGTATTTTCTCAATATTCTACACCATTACATGGTGGACCTCACCCAGTTCTACTAGAATTTGGTTAATCCTATTGGAATTAGGTTTGTTTGAGTGATAATCCATCTTTTGGGTGAGTACTCTTGAGAATTCATCATTCATTGCATAAGAAAGGGCCATTTGAATATCTCGGTTGCCATAATTATTGAGAAACATCGAATGAATATCATGCCGAAAGGCATAAGTGATCATCCATCTAGCTATGTCTCTTCTCCTCTTCATATGATAAATATAATGTTCATGGGTAGATGACACATACATATCCCCACCATAGGTAGTTGTAGGAATCATGTCCAGTATTTAATGTGAAATTGATTTTGCAAGAGTGGGAGCCGCACTGAATTCAACGAGTACAGTGGATCCACGAGCCACGAGGGCATAGTTTATTATGCATGTACAACTCTAAGCATCCACGAACATTGGATGAGAGTCTCCCCTGTGTTTAACACAACTACAATGTAATAGCCCTGGTAAAAATCCATGTAAAAATATATATAATACCACAGTGATGGGACACATATTCCAAGTTGAATGGTGGGTAAAGCATCCTAGCGGGTGTTCATTCAGTTTATTATGGCTAAGGAAATTGGTAGAGGCAAAGGATTTGGAAAGGCAAATGGAACATTTGGCATTTTATTTATGAAAATAATGGAAATTAGGAGAAAAGGAAGGTGAAAGGTCATAGGTTGCATGTGAGAAGGACAATGAAGGAAAATAATGGAGAATGAAGAAAATAGAGGCCTCATTAATAAAAAGGCTTCTGAGGATCAATGGGAAAGCTTTTTGTCAGTGCATTTTTTGAGCTCTCTCGTTATTCTCTCTCCCTCTCTCATACTCTTGGATACTTAGAGTTTCTTGGAGCTCTCTTGGAGAGTGTGGATACTTGGTGATTTGGAGCAAGAAAGCAAAGGAAGAGTAAGAAATCGAAGGTGGACATTGTGATCAAAAACTACAATGGGATTTGATTGCAGGTACCGAGTTGCATGTATGTTTTCCTCATTGGTTTTTGCATGCATGGTGTATGCATGTGGATTTCCTAACCTTGCCATTTCCCGAACATCCATGGTATTGTGGGTTTATTTCCTTTAATTATTTTTTGGTTGGTTATCATGATTCCTTTAGCTGTTGGGTTGATTTATTAGCTCCTGGAGGCTTGGTTAGACAAACGCTCTAGAGCCTAATGGATATTTTTTGGGTTGAGTTACTAGTCATGGAGCCTTGGTTGGAAAAACACTCCGGAGGCCTAGGTGGGTTGAGTTACTAATCTTGGAGCCTTGGTTGGAAAAACACTCCGGAGGCCTAGGTGGGTTGAGTTACTAGTCCCAGAGCCTTGGTTTGACACACTTTGGAGCTCGGGAGGGTTAGTTACTAGTCCTAGAGCCTTAGTTGGAACAAACACTTTGGAGCCCTGGAGTAGCTTAGATAAATAAAAATATGTGATGGTTGTGATGTCTGACCGTGAGGTGGAATCACTGGTTGAGGGAGAGGTGGTTTGGCCTGTGGAAGCCCTGGCTTGATTGTGATTGATGTGTTTGATTAAGTCCTATGTTCGGGTGGAATGTGGAAGTCCCATCTCCAGTTGGTTTTCACATTCAATAATGAAGATCTCATTTCTTTGGTATTTGTTATGCAAATATACTAGTTTATGTATGGATTGTATTGCTATTGTGTCCATTGTATTTTTGTTATTAATATGTTGGTTATAAGCATGTATTCGATTAGTGATGATGTATGGCTCTATTCATGTTTTTTCTTGTAAATGAATATCCCATGTATCTATGGTAAAATTGATTGTATGATAGCTTATGATGTAGGGGAGCAATTCTTCTTAGCCGTTCTCAAAATAAGAAATAAACCCCTTTGACAAAATTCGTGTCATGGATGGGTGGGGTTAGATGAGTTCCTGATGATGTGATTGCTTCCATATGTTTGTTTCAATGTTATTTACCCTCTCCTAAAGTTACATAAATTTTTTGGCAGTGACCTGGGCTTAGGGGCTGAAAGTGTGGCACAAATCCCAGAGTCAGGCACAAAAATTTGTTTTTTGGGCCTGAGCCGCTACCTTAACAAGGCTAGCTCGTGGCTCTAGGGTCTAGAGCTACTCCCTTGCCCTTACAAGCCCATGACTAAGCTTCAAAGGGGCTAAAAATCATCCCCCCTAGGGAAAAAGGCATTGGAAGGTTGGGTTACCTCCTAGGGATGTCAATGATGTAGTGTAAGGTGTTTCTTTGGTGTTTCTGACGGTTTCACTTCCTTAAGGTCATCTAGGAGGTTGAATCTCATATTAGTAGCCTCTTGTCACATGTTTACCCCGATTGGCTGGTTACTTGGATAGATGTGGGAAGAGGGTGTTAAATACAACATAATTCTCCATAGCTCAACTGGACACAACCCCTTTTAGTTCGGCCACAGATTTCAAAAATTGTGTCCCATTGATGTTCCAATGCCCCTTGTAAAGTTACACACGTAGTGTTAGAAAATTATATATTACAGAGAAATGGAACACATATAATATGCAGAAACATAAACATATAAATAACACATAAAACAAGAGAGACACAGATATATGTGGTTCATATAACTTTGGCTATGTCCACGGAAACAGCTAGTCCTTCCTTTCTATTATCCAACAAAATAAAGAGACATAACCTACAACAGATCTGTTGTAATAACCTTTGTTCTCTCACATAGTCCCCCTTGCTATTTCTCACTCAAAGTATACACACAATACACAACCGCAATGCAATACCCTCATACAACAGAGGGGTTGCCTTCTAGGGAAAAAAAACCCTAAATTAAACATAACTTATACCGTCATATCATCCGCCTAATGAACAACTCAGATTGACTACGAAATTACAATATTTTACAAGGTAATTTTACATCTGTTTTTAGCTTCGGGAGCACTACCCCCAAATCCCCCCACCAAGGGAGCGATCCAAAAGGTTCCCCCCCCCCTCCCCCGGACCCCCCTGGCAGCGAATAAACGACGGGCGGCATTATTGCCCCATTAAGAACAAGGGTCCAACGCAACGATACATCTAAATAAAGAAGATAATCAGGCTCCACACCCAACACGTACAATATACACATGTTCAATATGAAGCAAATAAAACCACCAAATTTATTGAATGCATTTAGTAGATCCACCAACAGGTTCATGATATCTTGCATACACCCAATACTAAGTACAAATAATGTCATTATCAATAGTCACTATCACACAATTTTTAAGTGAGATATAAGGCAATAGGGGAATTTTGAGGTTTAAAATGGGCCTCATAAGAAAAATGTAAAACCAAAATAAACTTTATGAGAACCAATAGGATTCAATATGATGATGTCAACCATGGAGGACGATTCATCATTTTTGGACTAAAAAAGTAAAAAGATTAAAAAATAATAAATTAATAAAACTTATTTTTCAACTCATATTTTCAAGTTATCTCCCTAAAGGTTTACTCAAATTTAGAGCGAGAGTACTCATTGGATGCAAAATTTAATTCCTCATCCAAGGAGTACCCATGTTGAATACTTTTGATGTACCTCGCTACACGAAAAATAATAAATACATGAAAACGTGATTGCAATCACGTTTTTCATGTATTTCTCATTTTTTGTGTAGCGGAGTCCATCAAAAGTATGAAATATGGGTACTACTTGGATGAGAAATTAAATTTTGCATCCAACGAGTATTCCTTCTCGAAATTTGAGTAAAACCTTAGGGAGATAAGTTCAAAATACAAGTTGAAAAAGTAGTTTTTTTTCCCCTCTAAAATTTGATGATGTAATCAAATCTTATTTTATTATTCTCACTATTATTTAATAATTTCCTTAGGAGTCCCATTTTAGACCTTAAAATTTCCCTAATGGTTTGGTTGCATTTGCAGAAGGAACACCTCGCGGGGGTCCTTTGGAAGATTCGACTACTTTGCTATGGACCTTACACCATCACCAAGGATGTGGGTGATAATTTTTTTTTAACTTAGAATCTTCCCAATCACTTTTCACCATTGTTGGACACATTATAAATTGTAGAGCAATTAACGCATATAGAGTTCAACCCAGATTCCATTGAAAAATCCATGAATGATCAAATCATGGACAAAAAGATTAAGAACACCTGCCAAAGGATCTAACTACATCAGGTTGTCAAAGTAGGCCAACTCCTACGCCAAGACAAGTGGCTCACCGGGGACCAACACCAGTAGAAGTTTCCTCATCTCATGTAGACACTCAATGCAATGGAGACCATTGCTTGATAAGGGGGGAGATAACTTTCCCATCTTTGCAATTGCAATTACTCAAGCTATCTCACTTCTTCTAGGGCTCCAATGTAAGATGGAAAGGAAAATCTCTATGTTGGGACACCAAGTTTTCTAATTGAAAATTACGCAATTATTTGCAACACAATTTTCCTCCAATCCTCATTCCTCTAATCCCAAAAACTAGACTCTAGGACAACAATCAAATGATCATCTCAACTCATGAAACCCAAACTTTCATAAGCATGCTTCAAACTTAACACATTAGAAAAACTCCTCCCAATAACATTGACAATCTCAAAGTTGATTTTCCTTTTTTTATAAATTGTTTGGCTAATGATAAAATGAAAGAAAATTTAAAAAGTAACCTAGAATAGGCAAAAATAATTATGTAAACAAGGGCAAAATAAAAGATAATTTCACATGAACAATCAAGTGTTTTTGAAACCAAGGCTAAAAATAATCTCATAGCACTTAGGTTGTGTATTTTGTGGATTGTTTTAAATTTTTGTATATAAACCATGCATTAAATTTTATAACAAAGTTTTAAGTGCAATGTGTATATATTTCTAATAAATAATAATAATAATAATTTATTTTTAATTAATTCTATAAATAAATAGATTTTTAAAAAGAGTTGTTATTTAATTGTTTTTTTACTATATATAAATTCAACACTAAAAATCTTTACTGCATTTTGATTATGCGAGGTTACCCATCAAATCTATAATTTCAATAAATTCCTATCAAATTTTAGAAAAATTAAACCAAAAAAATCCAAAACTTTTAAAAAATCTCACTAAAAACAACCCATTAAAGATCAAACAACTCATTAAAGATCAAACCCATCGAACTAACACCAAACACGATCAAACCCATCGTGATGCTTGTCAACACAAGCCCTGCAACCCCTGCAGCGACTTTGACGTTGCTCCGCCAGAATGACTTTTTGCAACGGCTACTTTGCTTAGCAAATTTGAAACTTTTCTCTTGTATGGATCCACTCTTATGTATCAGCACCTCTAATTTCTCACCTCTCTCTACAATTTTCTCAATATTCTCCACCATGACATAGCGAACTTCGCTCAGTTCCGCTAGAATTCGGTTAATCCTGTTGGCATTAGGGTTGTTGGAGTAATAATCCATCTGCTGGCAGAGTACTCTAGAGAATTCATCATTCATAGAATAAGCAAGGGCCGTATGAATATCTCGGTTGCCATAATTTTTGAGAAAAATTCCATGAATTTCATGCAGAAACGCGTATGGGATCATCCGTCCAGCTCTGTCGTCGGCCATGCACATAACCGTCAACCCTGAGACATGGCTCCTCTTCACATGATAAACATAACGGTCATGGGCATATGACACGTGGTTATCACTGTCACAGGTGGCTGCTGCAGGCATTCTGTCCAGTATTTGACGTGCAATTGCCTTTGCAGGAGTGGGAGCCGCGCTGAATTCAGCGAGTACAGTGGATCCACGAGCCACGAGGGCATAGTGTATCGCCTTTTGGGCTACTGTTGCCTCTGAGTATTCCATTTTTAGTACAACAGAACAGCCACGAAGGTGCAATGAATAGAAACGTGGATTGCCCTGTTGTAATAAGATGGCCAAGAATCTGTTTATCGTGAATTGCGTCATTGTAATTAGATGCATGTTCTATTTATGTATGATAATAAACCTACACCACAACCCAGCCGACATAGAAAAATGTATTCGAGAATAATGTTCTTATTTTAAGATGTAATCCCACAATGGGTATGTGTGCCGGTGTCGATTACTTTTTGGGTTAATAGGTTTGGGCAGGATTAGTTTAAATCAATTTCAAATACCAGAATTTTAGAAGTTTGAGTTGGTGATGGGACTTGTATTCATATTGATTGTATTTTTCTACATTACGGATATATATGGGTGACGTCTCCAAGAAATTTGAATACTAGTGAGACTAATTGCAAATAGATTTCAAACACCAAAACTCCTTATATGGGTGACGTTTCCAAAAGATTTGAATACGACTAAGATTAATTGCAAATAGATTCCAAACACCAAAACTCCAAAAACATGAGTTGGTGATGAGACTTGCATTCATATAACTTGTATCCTCCTACACTACAGGTGTATAGATAACACTTTAGAAAAAATAAACACTAGTATCACTACTTGCAATGAATAAATAAGAGAGCTCTGAGTTCTATACAAAGTACTATAGCAGGTATCATTTATTCTTTTACTTTTGAATTAATATGTTTTTTACAAAAATTAAAATATAACTAATCATTAACTCAACCATTAAATTTAAATTAACAAAAAAAATATGCTTCAAATAATTTAAAAAATTATGATAATCCACTACCTTATTTAAAACTTTGGAATTGATTCAACACACATCAACTATGACTTGGTGATGAGACTTGCATTCATATTACTTGTATCCTCCTACACTACAATTTGTATAGATACCACTTTAGAAAATTTAAACACTAGTATCACTGCTTGAAATGAATAAATAAGAGAGTTCTGAGTTCTATACCAAGTACTATACCAGGTATCATTTATTCTTTTACATTTGAGTTAATATTTTTTTTACAAAAATTACAATATAACTAATCATTAGCTCAACCACTAAATTTAAATTAACAAACAGAAATATTCCTTAAATAATTTTAAAAATTATGATAATTCACTACCCTATTTAAAATTTTGGAATTGATTCAACACACATCAACTATGACATTATTATTATTATTATTATCCAATTTTTAAGGTCACGGCCAAGCCAGACACCAAATTGGTGTATGAGACCCCCTTGTTTGTGGGACAAGGGACACACCAAATAGGTGTATGAACACCAAATTGGTGTATGAGACCCCCTTGTTTGTGGGACAAGGGACAAGGGACCCACCTCCAAATTGGTGTATGAGGCCCCCTTGTCTGTGGGACAAGGGACAAGTGACCCACCTCCACACAACGATTTGACTGCTAAGTTTATGAAGGCATGCATACTCTACCCCCTTTGGCTTTGAACCTCTGACCTCTTACGAGGAAACACATGCTCTTAACCATTAGGCCCACTCAATTTGTATTCAAAGCACACCGGATCTTTGTCCTTTAAGTCCTTTCCTAACAATACAACACCACATGGGCTCCCTATTTTCACCCTTATTTTTCTCTTCAAACCGAAGTCCTTGTCCTCTGCCAGATGTATTGAACTTCTTAGGTAGTTCGACATTCTTTTTGTTTCCTGTATCCCAAGGTCTTGCTCCCTCTTGTCCCATTTCCTTTAATATTATTATTACCTTTCCATTTTGGTTTAGTCTCACATCTGTGCTTTGATTGCTCGTAACAATGCTTAAGCTTCCAGATGGCCTCCTCCAATGATTTAGGCTCATCAAACTCAATCTATCCTTAAATTCTATTGGAAACCCGTTGATGATTATCTGAATCTTGGCCTTCTCCTCCTTGAGGTAAGGTACATACCTCAACAACTCCAAAAATCTTCTAGAGTACTCATCATCAATCATAGATCTCATCTTTATCTCATAAAACTCTTTTGCCCTGTCTTCATAATACCTCTCTGATAAGTATTGTTTCTTGAATAGTCTCTTGAATTCACTCCAAGTCAACTCCTCATTATAAGTATCTCTGACATTCTTTACATCTTTCCACCAGATATCTTCTTTACCTTTAAGACTGAATTTAACGATTCTGGCCTTCATGTTCTTTGAGTAATCATGTATCCTGAAGAACTTATTCATCCCAAGAAACCATGCTTCTGCATCATGTGATTTCTTCATCTATCCATCAAATGTAGGTGACTTTTCTTTCTTGAACTCGTCTAACAAATATCCTCTATCACTCCTCCTGTAAGGATGATAAGGATGATGACCATGACACCTGTCCGAACGAGAACTAGAATAGTATCTGTGTCCACCACCCTTCTTGGTCGGTGTATCCAAGAACCTTCCATCCCTGATCATGTCATCTCTATATGACATGTGCCCACTATGAGATCTCCTATCATATGCTCCATTAGTCCCATCCTCCTATCCATAGTTGATCCGAAGTGGCCCATGTCTCTGCAATTCCGACAAACTCTGAAGAATTATTGCATTGACTTCTGCTTATTTCTCCTGTGCTGACATGATTCTATCATTGTCTGCTTTGAAACTCCTTATTTCTTCTTTCAAACTCCTCAATGTTTCTATTAAGTAAGAAGAGTTTCCATCACTACATTGCTCATTTGATTCATAGGGAGAATCTTTGTAGTCTACCATCTTGCTAGTCATCTTTCATCTCTTCCTACAAAGCATACTATGGTAGCTAAACCGAATAATAAACAAACCAATATACCTCAGTGTAATTCGGGGAGGATATCTCGTCTCCAAGACCGACCAAATTAACACTATATATATATATATATATATATATATATATATATATATATATATATATATATATTGACTTATATATATATATATATATAATCATCATTTCAACCATTATCCAATTACCATGCATGATGCCACAACCATAACACCAACTAGACACAATGCACACATAACAACATATGTACGACACAGACACATACACATTGCATACAAACATTGACATGCATAAAAACATACTTTCTCACAATTACATTAAGCAATGCCACCATCAACTTTCACATGGCAACATGACTAAAACCATAACCAACACCACGCATACAACCAACGCATATACCACAATCATAAGAACACATATGCGATCGACATGGATGCATGACCTACACACCATCCATCCAGCCCAAGGGGTGAACCATGCTCTGATATGACTCTGTAACACCCTCCTGCCACATTTACCCAAGTTAACCAATCTGTTAGGGTAAACATGTGACGAGAGAATATTATGATCTGATTCAACCTCCTAGGTCACCTTAAGGAAGTGGAATCGACAAAACACAACCAAACTGATCATCCACACAACCAATAGAACCTCCGAGAGGAACCCCACCTTTCCAGTTGACCAACCTCTAAGGGAACTCAACAATTCAAGGACCTAGAGCCCCAATAGCTCCCTTGCCAAGCCCTCCAAGCGATTGAGAGCCCTAGTTGCTCCCAGGAGCCTGCATGAGTGCTACTACATCCTTTTTCTGCCAGTGTTATGCCAGCGACTGCAGGATTTAAGGCTAAATTTCAGGTCTAAGACCCAGTGATTGACAAAATGGAATGAAATATATGGAGAATGATACCAATGCAAATTATTAAACAAAAAATTGACTGGACCCCTACTAACCATGACAGATATTTCGTCAAATATGTCACAAATATGCAATCTACAGGTCTAAACAACATATTTGAGCATATGAGTCTCACACTTATCTGGGAATCACTAAGAAGCATTGATGCTTCATCACAATAACTTCATTACCATCCATTAAGCCATACATTATCACTTTCATAAAAATCAGTCATAGCCAGCATATAACCAACATAAATACCAATGATATAACAACCATATAAACCACCTATAAACAAACCTATTTACCTATAGAATACCAAGTAGAAGAAGCTCTTAATAATGAATGCAAAGGCCAAGTTTAGGACTTCCACGTTCCATCCGACCATAGATTGGCTGAACCAAATCTCTCTTCAACCAATCACCCCCATGCCATTTTCCAAGCATGAATGCGGGATCTCATAGAAAAAATCCATCAAA
The DNA here is from genome assembly GCA_034641835.2 of Pinus albicaulis. Lineage (NCBI taxonomy): Eukaryota > Viridiplantae > Streptophyta > Pinopsida > Pinales > Pinaceae > Pinus > Pinus albicaulis. The sequence goes on along the minus strand of CM076573.1, from coordinate 640,897,124 downwards.
ACCAAACTAGGGCTTCCAGAGGTCAAACCACCTCCACCCTCAACTAGTGATTCCACTTCATGGTCGGACATCACTAACCATCACCGGATTGGTCTCTACCCAAGTTGTTTAGGGATTCAGAATGTTTGTTCCAACCAAGGCTCTAGGACTAGTAACTCAACTCACAACTGTTGTCAGGCTCCAGAGCATTTGTTTAACCAAGGCTCCAGGATTAGTAACTCAACCCACCAATGGCTCCAAAGTGTTTGTCCAACCAAGATTCCAGGACTAGTAACTCAACACAAGCTGTTATAGGGATCTAGAGCGTTTGTCCAACCAAGGCTCCAAGGAATAATAATTCAACCCACAATCAAAGGAACATGAGAACCAACCAAAAACAAAAGGGAAAAACTCCCACAACACCATGGCTATCCAGGAAATGACAAGGCTAGGAAAAACCACTGTCAATCCAGACAAACCTCCATGCCAATGACAAATCATGAACAAGAAACCACATGCATATGCCATGGATGCCAAAACTAGTAAGGAAATCATACATGCAACTCGGTACCTGCATACAAAACCTATTATAGCTGCTAATCCCAATGTCCTCTTACACTTCCTGCTCTTCCTTTGCCTTCTTGCTCCAAATCCCAAGTATACCACACTCCTCGAAGAGTGTTCCAAGAAAATTCTAAGTGTTCAAGAGTATGAGAGAGAGAAAATGAGAGCTCCAAAACTGAACTGGTCAAAAGCCATGAACTGATCCTTAGAAGTCTTTTATTAATGTGGCCAAAAATTTCTTCAATTTTCCATTATTTTCCTTCATTTCCCTCCTCACATGCAACCTAACCTTTCACCTTCATTTTCTCCTATTTTCCATTATTTTCATAAATAAATGCCAATAAATGTCTCACTTTGTCTTTCCAAAGCTTAGCCATTCCCTTTGCCAATTTCCATAGCCATAATAAACCAAATGAACACCCACACTTGGATGTTTTGCCCAACATTAAGTTTGGAATACGTGTCCCGTGGCCATGGTTATTATTTTTCCTTTACTAATTTTAGTACATGGAATTTTGACGATGGTTGTTACAGATACGAGTGCCTTTAAGCAACCCTCTTTTCTTTAAGATCCTCACCTTGTCCTCCACGCTTCTTAAAGTAACTCTCACATGTCTATTCTTTCCTACTACCATAATCTTTCCTATCCTGCTTGCCTGTTGAATCTTGCCTGTCTAGTGCATCTCATCCTTGAGAATTTTCCTTTCTAGGAATTATGTTCTCTCTTTTTCCCTAAAGTCTTTCAAACTTTTGATAATGATATTTGTCATTTTTTCTTCTTTGTCCCTTTCCTCTCTCATTTGTCTCTTAATTTGTTTTCCTATAATTTCCTTTTATTCACTTGTCAGTTCTTTTACTACTTGGGTAGAGGATTTAGCCTCTTTTATTTGCTCCATTAGCTTGATTTCTCTTATGTCCATGTCTACCATTATCGATTGGAACTTTTCCATTTGAATTGTGCTAGCCCCTCCCATTGTCTATAAACGATTTTTTCTTTTTTTTTGGTTCCATTTCTGGTTTTAAGTTGATTAGCTCTTGTTGCCCTTTCTCCTTTCTCCATTTTGTTTTGTAGGGTTCTTACCTATTCTTTTAACAACTTGTTCTCTCTTTCAATCCTCCCTTTAACTTTTGTGATTTTCTTTATGTGGTTGTCTTCTTGTTGTACCTTTGCCTTTAAATTTCAATATTATTCTTCACAGCGATGAGCTCATTTTCGTATAGTTCTCAAGACCATATTAAAGGTAAAGTTATGGAACTGTATAAGTCTTTGTTGCTTTGATGCCCATCCTTACTCTTCTCTTTGATTAATGCGGATGTTTCCATTATGCTTTGTTTTGTCTTGTATGTTTATAGGAAGACAATGTCTCTTTCTTTTTTTCTTTGTTACATCCATGTTCAATCTTTTTCACTATTGAATGACCCCTTGTCGCTGCTGCCACATAGTTGGTTTTTGTTACTTTTGGTAAGATCATAATGAGTTTTTTTCTGCACTATTTCCTTTCCCTAGCTTCCCTACGCTTTAATATTCCCAAATATTTGCTTTTCATTTACAAATATCTATTTATCGATTGAGTTGCTTGTGTTAACCTACACATATTCTGTTAAAAAGGTTTCCATTCTAAATCATGATATGTTTCTATAGGCACTTTCACGGTTTGACAACAGTTTAGAGTCCATTTTACTAATGCAAAGATTATGAGGGTCTACGTTTTCCACTAAAATTTGTTTTCTATTTTAAAAAATAGAAGAGAAAAATGACGCAGACCAGTTCCCACAGTTTTGTGGAGTGGTTCCACAAAAGCCCTGACCTGTCGCTGTAGATCCTTGTTCCCTTAGACAACCGGGCCAAACTGACTCTTTGTTTTCCTGCTCGCTGCTCGAGTATCGCTGCTTGCCTGTTCGCTTGCTGTCTGCTTGCTGCCTGCCTGCTCACTCAAACCTTTACGCTGCCTGCCTGCTTGCTCAAACCCTTACGCTGCTCGCTCCAGGAGGGGATGTTGAAATGGATGTTCGAGAGAAGGCTTCGTGATTTTCTCGGATCGATTTGCACTTCACCTGTGATGGAACCCTCCAAACCCCGAAAAAATGCTTCGCGATCGAAGCACCGTGTTTGCAGAGGTAAATTTCATACTGGAGGTTTTATAAGTGGAATGTGGTGATTGAACGTACTAAATACTGTTATGGACGATTCTGGTTTTATCCTGGATTATATATGCCTGTGCGCATAACTTTGGAGAATGCAGAGAATAGCAAGATGGGTTTGAATTTTGGTCATCGAAACAGATCGAAATTCATTGGTTTTAGTACTGTCGCTGCTGTTAAGGAAAAACCGAGAGTAGCTCAATTTCCCGAAGGTGTCAACAAGAGCTCTGCAAACATCAATCCCTATGTTGTTCTCCTGCAGCGCTGCATTGGCAAAAGGACTTTGGCCGAGGGAAAAGGCGTCCATGCCCATATCATCAAAACTGGAGCGGAGAGAGCTGCTGGACTGTCTGTGGGAAATCATCTTCTTCACCTGTATTCCAAGTGCCATTGCGTCGAAGACGCGCGCCAAGTGTTTGACAAAATGCAGGTACGAAATGTTTTCTCTTGGAATACGATAATTGCAGCGTATGCACAGTGCAGTGACATGAAACAGGCGTTACGTTTTTTTAATGAAATTCCTGCTAAAAATGAGTTTTCCTGGAACACAATGATTGAAGGATATTTAAAATGTGGGAGTCTAGAGGACGCAGGGCAATTGTTTGACAAAATACCTCAACGAAATGTTTTCTCATGGAACATAATGATTGCAGGGTATGTGAAATATGGGAAACTGGAGAATGCGCGCGAGTTGTTTGACCAAATGCCTGAACGAGATGGGGTATCCTGGAACGTGATGATTGCCGGGTATGCGAAGCATGGGCCGGCTGAAGAAGCCTTGAAACTTCATTGGCAAATGCAGCATTTAGTCGTAAGACGAGATGAGTATCCTCTCGCGAGTGTACTAAGTGCTTGTGCGTGCTTACCTGATCTACAACATGGCAGGCAGATCCATTCTTCTGTGATTAAAGAGGGTTTTGAGTCGGACGCTTTTGTGGAGAGTGCCCTTGTTGACATGTATGCAAAATGTGGATCCGTTGAGGATGCTCGGCGCATCTTTGAGAAGATGCGTGAGCGAGATGTAGTGTCATGGACGAGCATGATTGCTGGGTATGCTTGCTGTGGAAACATGGAAGACGCACGCCATGTTTTTGATGAAATGCCTGAACGGAATGTATTTTCATGGAATGCAATGCTAGCAGGATTTGCACAGAATGGGCTAGGTGAAGAGGCTCTGAAATTATGGTGTCAGATGCAAAGGATTGAAACCCAGATAGACAGTGTTACCTTTGTGGCCGTTCTGAGTGCGTGTGCTAGCTTGGCAACTCTGGAGCAAGGTAAGCAGGTTCATGGCCATGTCATTAGAACTGGATTTGAGTCAGATGCCTTTGTAGGGAGTGCTCTTCTTGACATGTATGCAAAATGTGGCAGTATAGAGAATGCCCACCAACATTTTGAGAAAATGCCAAAACGAGATGTGGTATCATGGAACACCATGATCACAGCGTATGCCCAGAATGGATATGGCGAGAAGGCCCTTCAGATCTTTGCACGGATGTTACAGGCAGGCATGAAGGCAAACCATATTACCTTCATTGGTGTCCTTTCTGGATGCAATCATGCTGGCCTAGTAGATGAAGGTTGTCATTACTTTGATTCAATGAGGAAAGATCATGGAATTGCACCAATAATTGACCACTATGCATGCATGGTTGATCTTCTTGGTCGTGCTGGTTACCTGGATAAGGCACTAGATTTAATCAACGACAAGGCATTTGAACCCACTGCGACTATTTGGGGAGCATTGCTTGGTGCCTGTAGAATTCATGGCAATATGGAATTAGGAAAATATGCAGCAGAATGCCTTTTTAAATTGGAACCACATAGTGCTGGACCTTATGTGCTGCTTTCAAACATTTATTCTGCCGCTGGCATGTGGGAAGATGCAGCAAGGATAAGAAAATTGATGAAGGAGAGGGGTGTTGCAAAAAAGCCTGGATACAGTTGGATTGAAGTAAACAACAAGGTGCATACCTTTTGTGTCGCAGACAGGTCAAATCCAGAGTCAGTGGAGATCTATACAACTTTAGAGAGACTTACTGAGCAGATTAAACAGATAGGGTATGTGCCAGATACAAATCTTGTGCTACATGATGTTGAGGAGGAGTACAAGGAACACCACCTCTTGTATCACAGTGAGAGGTTGGCTATCGCTTTTGGGCTTATTCATACACCGCCTGGGACACCTGTCCGAGTCTTCAAGAATCTACGTGTGTGTGGGGACTGTCATACTGCTATCAAGTTCATCTCCAGAATTGTAGGACGTGAATTTGTTGTAAGGGATGCGAATCGATTCCATCATTTTAGGGAGGGCTCATGCTCATGTGGTGATTATTGGTGATATAAGAGGAGATTGCAACAGGCAGTGCTGTATTTGGACACATTTGCTTTAGTGATGTATACAAAGACAAAACATCCAGGACAAAAGTGATGTGTACTCTGTTGCATGACATGAATGCTACATATGTGAAGCACAGTATAGGGTATTATGTCATCTTGCGAGAGGCCGAAAACTGAAGAGTATGCTATTAGATGCATAATGTAGACTCTAGTTTAATAGTGTAACCCTGAGGACTTAATGTGCTAGATATTCAAAGACGGTGCCCTTCAAGAACGCTGATGCAAGTGTGCCAATTTGATTTAAAGTGCTCAGTTGGATTATGAACCCTTTTGTAGCACGCAAGCATCAACTATAGAGTGGCCAAATTTGATTTGTGACTGTGTGAGCCTGTTAATGTGAATTTGCACAACAATTTTATGTGTTGTCAATCACCTGTTGCATTTTATATGGATGTCCAGAAAACATCAAGTAGTTCTACTGTTCTAATCTGCCTTGTCTGGCTTTAGATGGAAAAAGTTGTAAAAATATGCTCAATCAAGGTGCAAATGCAAGGTTACTGGAATTGCAAAGGTGCACTGTCACTCCTGCTCCCAAATTGTGGTTGAATTATAAATTTTGTATCAGATTCTTTTTTTTTTCTGGTGTTTTGAAAATGGAAGCGGTTCCTTATGGCTATTTATTTGCTTTGTTGATGGATCTGTTTCATATACGAGGTACTGACTTTGTGGCGTGCGGAACTGTTTCCATTGGCAGAAATGATTGTGGCAATTCGGTAACTGTTTATGTCTACTTGAATTGGTTCCTACTATAGCACACATTTGCCGCGGGTTTCCTTGAATGTAGGCCCTGTTTTAGAGGGAAATAATGAGGGGCAGGCACGTGAGATGACCCCATAATCGCTTGCAAATGCTTCTTGCCCACATAGATTCATAGTCACATTGAGACAGAGAGGACATGAGACAGTGAGAGTGCATGCTACACAAGAAGCCACAATGAGAGAAGTACTAACTGTAAGATCCCAATCCATAAAAATTATTACAGATCTGGCACATCTAAGTGTTCTAACCAAAAGTAATTGCAATAAAAACAATGAACATAACGAGATCTGGAAATGCAGCACTTTATTTCAATTAGTATTCAGAAAATGAGACATGCCCAAAATACAAGCAGATAATGGAGTCCCTGCCTCAGCATACAAGGCTGCTCAATGAACAAGAAAGTGAAAATACTGAAGCACAAATGTGAATCCTGAATGGATCCACCAACAAATGTTACCACAGGGTTTTTGTCCCGGGATCAAGTTAGAACTGGCCACGCCAAGTCCCCAACAAAGCACAAATAGATAGACAAGTTCAGGATGATCTCTCTATCTCGCCCTTGTCCCTTTTTATAGGTTAGATGGACCTTATTTTATTGTTTTCCTTCGAAAAACGAAGGCGGATACAATGGGCTGATACCAGGGGCGAATACCATGGTAAATACCATGGGCTGATTCCATCTATTTTGACCTTATAAAGAAAAGAGAATATTACAAATCCTCTGGCCCAAAGATTGCTTGTCCTCAAGCGATCCACTTCTATCCACACAGAAGCATTTGTACATTGATACTGGGATCCCATACAACCTGATTTACTGTTCCATCCCTCCATGTCGAATGGTCTTGAATGGATCCTCTGAGACCTGGATCCCAAACAATCCTCCAACCAAACCTCCCCTCAATAGATTTACTTGGATCCCAAACATTCCTTTGGCCAATCCTACCCCCAATGGATTCTCCTGGATCCCAATGCCACCTAAATCTTGGGACCTGTGGGATATGGTACCTTTTCAACCCTTCATCATTGCCCACACCAAAGGGCCCAAGCTGCAATATGCCCTTGGTTGTGAGTATCCTCCAAGGAATCAACCCATCAATAGAATACCAACTCATAATCTCTCGCCAATCCATACTTGGGGAAGGATGAATATCTGCAAATCTACTATGTTGATGTTGTTTGATGTTCAATTCATGCTGCTCTACTTGGTTACCCAACATGATGCATTTGGATGTATTCTTGTAGAGGGCTGCTCTGGAACTCCCAATTGTACTCCTCTTGCTGCCTTGTGAGGGACTTGAGTCGATCCTCAACACTAGACAACTTGGTCGCTGATTTGGCACATACCCCTACGAGTTCCTCAATTTTTATGTTCTCCTGTAAGACTGTGTCTCGGACTGTCCAGACTCTCTGCTTCAACAACATAAGATCTGTCTTGAAATGCATGTTCCTTTCCCGAAAGTCTTCTACTGGCAATTCTAGTGCCGTGCTGAATGTCTCTGTATCTGTCCGCACTGGATGTCCAACAACCACAACTTCAACTTGAGCCTTTGACCAACTCTCTAGGAATGATTCATATTGCACATTATGTTTGTCATGTTGCTCCTCATGATCATACTCATCATGCTGGTTCACTATGGCTGGCTCCTCACTCAAATCTCCCTGGTCTCCACCTGTGGAGACAATATGTTCATCCCTTTCAGCTGTCGAACATAGATGCACTGGTGGACTGTTATCTATACTTGTTTGTTCATATACTTTATGGATATATTCTACGGACTCGGTTGTATAGGAGTCTACCTCATCAGTACCATTAGGTATAATTTCCTCATGCACTTCCAAATGCTTGTCATCCTGCAAGCTTCACTATATAATGTCACACTGTTGCTCACCATCTTGAAGATCAATAGACCCAACTACAAAAGACTCTCCATGATATGAAGTAATCTCCTCTTGTTTTGTCTTTGTTGCCTTCTTCTTATCACCCGGAAAGGAATGGTTAAGGGCCCAGGACCCCTTGCAGATAAAACATAGTCCTCTCCTCCTTAGTTCATTCTTGCTGCAGATTTTTTTCTTGCTTTCTCCATCAATCCTTCTCAACTCCTTCCTAGTCAACACCTTTTTGAGCCATTTTATGTTTTGCCTGACCAATTTCCCGACTAGATCCTAGGCAGCAGGTGATACCTTTGGTTCCTTCCTCCAAATGGTCAGCGATTTGGATCTTAGTATCTTTCATATGTCAGCATCTCCTTTTAAGAACAAAGACACAATCTTTTGCATGCATGCTTTGACATGGTCCGAGTGAGCTGATGTAATATTGGTATAAAAGTTTTGGAGCAACTGAAAGATCAACTCATCGCATTCCATATTCAACATGAATGTGCCAAAACTAAACTCTGCCATGAGTTTCAAAATTCTAGACCGCTTCTGATAAGTAGGAAGCTTGATGTTGTTCAACCCCTAAAGGGCTTCTACTATCAGCTGCAGTATATCTGTCATGAGATCATTGTTGTAGGGCAGTAATGGTGATGTTAGAGCTATGACCCTGCTGAGACAAGAAGCAATTGTGAGCCTGACCTCTTTATCAAAATGTTCCCGAATTCTAGGTTGTATTAATGCAAGCATGGATGGTTTGATAGCCCAACTGAGTTTCTTCCATTCTGGTTGTCCCACCTTGGACAAACATATGTCTAATTCCTCCAACTTATGAAGGTCTATGACTGATTTTGTTTGTTGCAATTCAGAGCCAAGTGTGAAGAGCTTAGTTGTCCTTCCTTCACCTCCCATGGTTGCTTTTGCTGCAGAATGACATGGATCCTTTTTGGGAATGGTCTCTTGCTTTGACTATCATTTTGGTCCATGGAGGTATGGCTGCTTAAAGGACCATATATCCTCACTAGTTCATCAAGGATTTTTTGGTTGTTTTCCAAAATGTCTTCAGGACGGTCCATCTTCTCCCATATCCAAGCAAGAATATATTAATTCTTCATAGGAAGATTTTGTCAAGCATGCCTTCAAATATTTAACCCACAGACTTATAAATGATTTTCCCTTCACTTATGTCTCTCAATATTAAACCCAAGCTTAAAAGAAATAACTTACTTTCAAACCTCTTGTAACACCCACAATTATATCCTTATATCTCCAATGTTGCTATATGACCAAAGCTCCCTCCATATGATTCCATCCAATGGGGAGGAAACTGAAATTTATTCCCTCCTTGAATTGTTGTAAGTCACCCTGCTCGATCATAGACCACAGATAATTGTTGAATTTTTACTCCAAATGATTTTGTCTTTCTCTCTCTATCTCTCTTTTTTTCAATCCCCAAAAAAAATAAAACACTCCTTACCCTCCTTTTATATATATATATATATATATATATATATATATATATATATAAAATTAAAACCCTTTTCAAATCCTTGTATCTCCCAAATACAAATGGCTATTTAAACCTAAACTTGAACTCCAAATAAACATTCTCAATCCAATGACAACCAATAGGTAAGGGACGTATCGGTCAACTCATAGGCGGCCTTTATGAACGTTGGTCGGTTTCAACGCAATTCCTACAAATTGAGGGATCAACGCCGTATAGAGTATGGCTTCACGGTCCTACTATTGGTCCTGCTGCATCACAGTAATGAACCAATGATAACGTTCCAAGAATTATTCGCCTCCCCCACATGTCATTTGAAGAGGCCTTCTAGCCTTGATCTATGTTGTAAATGGTGTGACGCCCTCTACAACCTAGAAATTTTTCCACGGTGATTGTGAATATTCTTGTCCTCGGTGACCCATGCCATGAATCCACGATTTGATTCCTCAATATTTTGTGCGATATATAATGGCCTCACGGCCTTTCAGAGAATATGATCTACTTTGGTGAAATATCGGTGCCTCTCGGCACTTCGGCGAATACCTAGATCCGCTCATGAGATCTCAGCATTGTGCCTAGCTTCAGTTGGGATCGGTGATTAGCCTGCGATTAATCTCTCAGCCTCAGAGTTTCAATGCTCCAATTGCCCGACCCTTCTGTCGAACCTATGATGCTGAGGTGGCAATAACCTTGGACACTTTGCTGGTTTCAACGCTGAGAGTGCGACCTCTATCGATTTACTGAAAATGAGTTTTCGCATGACCCTAGTTCTACAACGCCAATAACCCAATCGAACAATCCAGTCAAACTTATAATCGAGCCTCTTTTAAACTACTGCACCACAAATTATGGCAAGGGGTTAGTGTCTCCAAACAGTGCTTCTAGCGGTGCTGCAAAAGAGAGAACATGTGTTGCTGTAAAAGGGTGCTTCAGGTTTATAAATGCTGTTATTGTGGCAGCTATCCACTGACGTGTTGGTTCTTGCATCTAGGCTCACGACGCCTTTGCACTGCAAAAGACTTCATGATCCTCGCGACTGCATGGCAATGCTCACGCCTTGGCTCGAAAGATGGCTTGTAGACCCTGAGTCTGGTGTTTGGAAAGCTTAGGCTGCGCACGAAATTATTCCCCTAACGACCTTCACTGCTACAGAGAGAGAAACATCAGCAGTTCGGCTTCACAATCTACAATTCCACTTCATAGTTTCTTTTAGTATATTGCTCATGATCATGCGGCCTCTTTCAACAATTTGAGATATTGTTCACAAATTGGAACAAGCTGATCTAACTAGTTCCCCGGCTTCTGCATTAATATTGGGGCTCTGAAGTGTTGATCGATTTAGCTAACTCTAGATCTGGAAGAAATCACCCTCTCCAACTTCAATCTACAGGATCTCAACCTCATGGGCTGAAAATAGGCTTGATCTCTGAATGAGCAATAGATCTCGACCCTTGATCAATATATCTGCCCCGTAAGCCTGCAAAATCACCACACATAAACTAATTGATGGATATATTAATCTTTTTGCAAATATCAACTAGGGTGGATTTGAATAAGCCACCGAAATTGATGGTTTCTAGCTAGGGTGATTTAAGGCAGATCATCGAAAACTAGTCTCTCCTAGACCCTCCATCAATCTCAAAATTACAAATTACTCTGTGATAAACCCTTAGGTTGGCAAGATGCATAGCTATGATACCACTGTAAGATCCCAATCCATAAAAATTATCGCAAATATGGCACATCTAAGTGTTCTAACCAAAAGTAATTGCAATAAAAACAATAAACACAATGAGATCTGGAAATGCAACACTTTATTTCAATTAGTATTCAGAAAATGAGACATGCCCAAAATACAAACAGATAATGGAGCCCTTACCTCAGCATACAAGGTTGCTCAATGAACAAGAAAGTGAAAACACTGAAGCACAAATGTGAATCCTGAATGGATCCACCAACAAATGTCACCACGGGGTTTTTGTCCTGGGATCAAGTTAGAACAGGCCACACCAAGTCCCCTACAAAACACAAATAGATAGACAAGTTCACGATGATCTCTCTGTTTTGCCCTTATCCCTTTTTATAGGTTAGATGGACCTTATTTTATTGTTTTCCTTTGAAAAACAAAGGCGGATACAATGGGCTGATAATTGTGTCTATTTTGACCTTATAAAGAAAAGGAAATATCACACTAATGGTTAGTATAAACTAGTAGGGACAAAGGAAACTGATGTTGAACTCTTCAATTCACATTAAATTTCTCTGCAACCTAAAACCTGAGAAAGCAGTAAACTAGAAAAGCTCAGAAAACTGTTGATCTATATGCTAGATGTACATTCACATAGCCAACTGAAAATACAGACATCAATTAGGAGAATCTATGGCACTCAAAACAACATCTTTGTTTTCTTATCGACTCACAAAAGAAAAGATACACCTACTCACCTCAAAACTGGAATTGTTTTTATTCGCTCACATCGCTATGTTTATTCTATAGATGAAGGCTAGGGGAAAGTAAAAATTTTCCCATCTCCATGTGGGTCCAATTTAAAGAAAAAAACAAAACAAAACAAAACCCTAATCTAATTTAAAAAAAGCAATTTGCTAAATCTTAAATTTCAAACTTTTGAAAAAAGTTTATTCTAAATTTAGACTTCTAAATTCCATAGAGTGAAACTTATATAATAAATGGATACCAGTTATATATACCACGAGGTATAATAGGATGCAACCCTAATATCTTGATCCACTTGAAAATATTTCTTAACAACAATGTTTTCCTATAATTTATTTTTCTCAATCGCATCTTGCAGTAGGTCATCACCAAATGGCGGCTTATTTGGCAAAAATGTTGTAGAATAAAAGTTATCAAGTTTGCTAATGTTAGTGGGAGGCAAGAAGGTTCGTCATCATCCTTAGATATAAATACCAACAATGATATGTTAGAACATTACAAAGAAGCTTCCCAACTTCCTTCCTAGAGATCCATCTCCAAAATCCTGTATTAATTTACCTTTGATCGTATATAATCTATGTTGCATGAGTTTTTGGTACGAGTACTTCGGGTACAGGGAATAAGTATCTGGCACGGCTAAAAGCTTTTCCCAAATTTACAAGAAACATCAAGTTGGGAGTGACAACAATATAATATATTAAAATTTAACATATATTAAAAAAAAAAAAATTATTTCCATCCAAAACTTGCCAATCAAATTCCATCTTGCAGATTCCACCTTTCAAATAAATATGTAAAAGATTAAACTTTGAAACACTAAAAAAAAATCAAAATATTAATCCATCAACAATTTGTCATTCAAATTCCTTCCCAACAAAGAAACAAGCGGAACTCCCAAACCAAAAAGAAGTTTGTTATTACTCGATTATTATGTGATTTCATGCAACACTATATTATATTCAACTTCGAAATTCAAGTTTGGAAATTTATAAAATGAAACTTACTAACACGCTACTCTTTCTCTTTCTGACCATCACTGTAATTTGTTGAATAAAGCTCCAACATAGGCTTCAAGAGGGTAGACTTATTTCATTTGCAATTGTTGAACTTCAAGATTTGCAAGAGAAGTTGCTAAGGAATGACTCACAAATGTCTATATTTTGTTGAAACCTTTGCTACATCTCCATGTATTTGTCGCTTTATAGAGCTCATGCATTCCAACCCTTGACCTGGCATGTATCACTTAGAAAATAAACAAATGGTACCTTCCCTGCTCAAAATAGGTACTCGAAACGTGAAAATATGCTCAAAATAAGTACCCGAAACGTCAAAATATGATGTAGTTAAGCTCCTGAAAAGCTCCAAAGTACCCATTGAAGATCCTGACAGTTTTGGAGCATTTCCTACCAGCTCCCAAGCTCTCAAGAGCGTGAGAGTGTAGGGTGCGTGCTCTCGAATGCCTGGGAGCGTTACTGTGTAACTATGTATATAGTCATGATTTTCCCAATCCTGCCTTCAACTCATCTTCTCCATAATCTCAACTCCAAAACTGAAGGAAATGTTTGTAAAAGACTACTCAAAGCAATGATGCTTTTATTTAGACAAGTACTCATTTTGTCGCTAAAAACATTTAGACAATTACTCATTTTGTCACTAATGTTTTTAGGTTTTCCCTAGAGTTTGCAATGTGGTTATTCTCGCAAATAAACCCACTTTCTTCATATGCCAAAATAAATGCACTAGATTTATAATCCCCTTCATCTTCCCTAAGTTTAATTTATCTTTATTTAACTATAGTTTGCTATTCTTCATTATTCCCACATACATCACTCCATGACCATTCCCATGCATGGAAGGCTTTATTAAGACTACTTTTGAGACAGATCACACTTCAATTATCTAGAAGTTTTCATTTTGCAACTGAGCAACAAACAATCACTAAAACAAGCAAGGCTGACAAGACACCTGGTAGCTCTAAAGGGAATTGAAATAAAACCAATAATCTAGGCAGTGAATCTATTTTCCCCAAAAGAAAAATTCATCAAACTAGGGCAAACCCTACCCGAATTTGCAAAAAGGATGATCTATCAAAAAGACTCTAAGGTAATGAGAAAGAGTTTAAAGACAAGCTTTGAGAGTTGGTATAAGTCATGTTGAGCTTCTAGAAATTTGTTATCAAACTCTAAAAGAGAAAATATTTATTTTTTCAAAAATTCTCAGGGGGTGCGCAGGTTGTCAGTACAAACCAATGCGCATGTGCACTGAATTAAACTGAAAACTTGCGCAGGTTTGCATTGTGTTTATCACAAAAAACAACACATGATAGAGAAATTTTAAAAGAAATAAACACAAGGCATTTTTATTCAGAGAATCTAAAAATTCATAAACCCAACCACACTAAAAAAAAGTCAAATTAGAAAAGTTGGAATGCTAAACCAAAAAATCAAGGGAAAACTAAGCTTGTTTCGCAATATTTTTTTTGGATAAATCCATCTTGCGGACAAGAGTGATCTCCCTAGTATCCCAATAGATAACCAGAAACAAACAACCATTTGGATATCTCTTTCCCTAAACTATTAGCATTCAAATTATTAAAACTTAGAAACGAGGAGGTAACGCTCCTACCTTTCAACACGATGTTTGATGTAGACCTTGCCTTTCGTCCCAAAGAAGTCATTCAATGCTGAGAAGGACCTGCAATCACAAACATGCAAAGAATCAAAAGCACTCGTAGTATATAATAATCCAAAACACCAGTTTAATTTAACGATCAAGGAGATTAAGAATTGTCATTGTTTTAATGAATATAAAAACAACACAATGAGAAAAATAGATCCATATGTATTATCCAGAATATAAAGAGAAATATTACAACCCGAGCCTTGATGTTGTACAAATTTCTCCCGATATGCTTTCACAATTGTGTTCCTTGGTTTGACAAGCTTTCCTCTCTAAAATGACCATCATAGGTTTAAATTCAGTGAACTCTTTATGTGCAATCTCCAATGTACATTCTACAATCTACCCCTAACCCTGAAGCTTCAACTCAATTTATAGAAGAAATTGAGGAGGTTTTAAATCCATCAATAGAGGGATGAGATCCTCTAATGAAGGGATTAGGGTTCCTTCATCCAAGGGGATAATTTCCATGAGTGGAGGAATATAGATTGAATTGGTGTGACTCAAGAGGCTTTTAGTTGGAAGAATATGCACCCAACTATGCTTCTAGAAGTTACTTTTCGGGGTGCGCAGGTTTTAAGGGAAAACAAAGCACAAGTTTCCGCAGATAAAGGAGGTAATATCATCGCATGTGAAGGAAGTGATCACAAAAAGCGCACATGCAACCTTTAAGAGTTTTTAAGAGCTTTTTCCCAGCTCCCAAGACTTGGTTCAGGAATATAAATGTTTTGACTTCTAAGGAAGCATGAGTATGGATGGTGATAGATCCATATTGATAGTCAAATTTCATGGTGACAAAATGACGTGTAACACTTTGAAATCCCTAAATTTCAATCCCCTCACGAATTGTGATTAATGACTGTGGTTTAGGCAGGTCATTCCATCACATTTATACATAGACTCTTTCCTACCCCACAAAACATAGGCTTAATTATTAACATGTAGAACCAGTTGTTTTTGTTTGAAGTATAAAGACATTTTTATCAGGAAAGCTCTTTATGTATATAACATTGTAATACACAATTTTTCTAAGCTCTGATGGGTAGCCAAGTTGGTTGAAGTCCCCTTGCTAAGTCTTTGGTCCTCTTTCATGAGGTGTGTGCTCAATTCTTCGCAGTTTGGGTCGGTTGGTGTGTGGCCCTTCAAGTGGGCCCACCAGGTGTTATAAAGAAAGAAAGAAATTATTTTAACATCCACGAGGCTAAATATAGCTTATGCGACATATTGCTTCTCTATTTGGCTTTCGTATTTAGCCCTTTTCTTGTGAAGTCTCACAATGAACGCTCACAACTTCTTGACAAACCCCTCGTTAAATAGATTATCCCAAGAGCTAGCTTCCAGAATATCTGCATAACTCACCCCGATGTCTTTGAAGGCCTCACATTCTAAAATGAAATGCTTTTATTTTTCCACATTTTGGGAAGAACAAAAAATATACACTCTTTCCTCCCACGCTTCTTTTGGCCTTTTCTAGCGCCTTGTTTCACAATGGAGTTGATGAGAATTAGTCCTTAGTTGAACAATAAGTATTTTGGATCTCCAAGAAATATTGGCCCCTATGTATGCCTTTTGTTGATGATTATGAGTGGGATTAAACTCTTCAATATAATATTTTTTCTTTCTCGCTAGCTCCTTCTCCCAAGTACGCTTGTGGAACTTATCCATAACAAAAGCTTTTATCTCTTTACTATTAGTGGGACACATGGTCAAGAAAAATACCCCATTCACTAAACCATTTGTTATTTTTCCGCATCCAAGTTTTATTTCTTTCGCACAATATGTCATTAAACACAACCTTAGACCATATTCCCTCTTCCATTTGTTCAATTTTTTTTAAATATCTTATGACTCGCACCATAGCAATTGCTTCAATATGAACATCCCTTGTTTCACTTAACAGTATAGCATAAGGCACTACACTTTTAATTTTGAATTTGTTTGTAATAAAACATTTTTAATTTTCTCAATTTGTTTCCACTGTTGGCTTGTTGGCCCATAATTCACAACCTTAGAGAATCACCGGAATCACTAAAAGCCAAAAAAGAGGTAGGGTGGTTATTCTCTGGAAAAAGAGAAGAAAAATACACAATTTTGACTCTATTACAGACGAACATCTTCCTAACCCATGCGTTGTTGAAGCAAGTGCTTTTTTCAATGAAGTGAGCTAAAGCAAAAAATGAGGTGTCTAGAACGCGGAAGAAAGGTTTAGAGAAGCCTATTGGGAAGAAAAGAACTACAACCAAGTCAGTGAAGAGTAGTATGCATGAGAAGAAAGGGCGCAAGGTTGCCAAGGTTCCCAACAAGCCAGAGAGACCTGCGACTGCCTTCTTTGTATTTGTGGAGAAGATTAGGAAAACCTACATGGAAAAGAATCCTATCATCAAATCTGTATCTATTGTT
This sequence comes from Pinus albicaulis, assembly GCA_034641835.2. NCBI lineage: Eukaryota > Viridiplantae > Streptophyta > Pinopsida > Pinales > Pinaceae > Pinus > Pinus albicaulis. The sequence continues at coordinate 640,880,367 of CM076573.1, read as the reverse complement.
GGCAAAGTTGGAGGTGACTAATGTAATTCAAGGTCAGAAGCAGATAAGGCTCCATATGTTGCCAACGATGCAAAAAGGAAAATAGAGTAAGTAAGCATAGTGGTTAGTAAATAGGCATTCATACAATTTTATGACATCGTTGCTTTAGACAAATATATGGCTTCTTTGAGCGCAATAATTTCTGATATTGACGTTCCATCACATCCAAAATTACAAAACAAGAATTTAAACATCCAAAAATGTATCAAACAATACCTTGGTTAATGTCTGAGCAGATGGGTAACCTTCGCCTGACTTTCCTTGTCTCATATGTCTCATATGGGAAACCATGTGCAACCAAGTAACATGCAAAGATGGCATTATTTTCTGTCACTTCATTACACTTTATTTTCTCATTGGATTCCATGCCTGGATTAGATACAATACTTGTACTTGAACATGACATCACTGATAACTCTTTGCAGTGAAGTAAAAGTTGGCTACCATCATCCTCTAATCCATATACTATCACTCTAAAATTATAATGGTAATATTGTTGGCAAGTTAAAGACACATTCATTCATTTAATCACTCCTTTGACCTCTCAATTTTTATAGTTTGTTCATGTAGTAGGTGGATTAATCCATTATTTCAGAAATCACTTTTCAGGGTATCTAATCACTTTAATTGTGTCATACCAACCGGTAATTATGTGGGTGTGATTGGATTCAGGAAAAAATATGATTAATTACTTATTTATTATGTCGATAGGAATTATATTATGAAGTTATTATTGGTGACACTGTTGAGATTCTTCGTCCTCAGCAGTTGTCCAAAATCTCAATAGTGTTGCCCCCATTAAACTCCCTCCATCACGTTTTTGGAAGAACTGCAAATTCTCGGAAATGTCGCTGTATCTCCAGGGCCATGGACAACGATGAAGGATTTTCTTTTTACGGTGCGCACAAGTGTAGAATTGATAGAAGGCCAAGATCAAAATCCCATCCTCATGACTTACACTTCAACAAAGCCTCCATGAACATATGAAAATTTACCAGGGAAATTCAGATGATGAAGATGATTAACATCGATTCCAACACTCACCAAAGCATTCACTGATAATTAAAATACATGTCATTGTTAGGCATTCTGATTCCACTGTAAAATATATTCGAAGGGATTTCAATTCGACATTTCGATTTAGGTTTCTATTTCTTCCTGCTCTGCTTTCGTATATACATATTTGCATACATCTTCACAAAGCTCTCTCCTGTTTCTGTGTCATTTTAGCTCGGCTGCGCGATTTTTTTGTGCACTTAACCGAGATTATTTAAGTTCTTTTGATGTTTTTTTCAAGGTTTCAAGGGTTTCAACCCTCGACAATGAGGGAGTGAATTTCGATCCACATTGGCCAGGCTAGTATTCAGGTGGTAAATGCATGTTCAGAGCTTTACTATCTCAAGCATGACATCTAGCCAGATGGAAAAATGTCGAGTGACAAGACCATTGGCGGTGCATATGATGCATTGAACACGTTTTCAGTGAGATAGGTGCCAGTAAGCATGTTCCTCGTATCTTTTTTCTAGATCTGGAGCCTAGTGTCATAGATGAAGTTCGAATCGGCACATATCGACAACATTTTCACCCAGAGCAACCGATCAGTGGTAAAGAAGATGCTGCCAACAACTTTGAAGTTCAAACCAACACATATTGGTAGCGTTTTCACCCAGAGTAGCTAATCAATGGTAAAGAATATGCTGCCAACAACTTTGATCGTGGCCATTATACCATTGGTAAGGAAATTGTGGATCTATGCTTGGATCGAATCTAGAAGTTGGCAAACAATTGTATAGGCCTGCAAGGTTTCTTGGTCTTCCTTGCTCTGGAAGGCGATACCAGATTTGGTCTGGGGTTCCTTGTTGGAGATGCTTTCTTTTGATTATGGAAAAAAATCCAAGTTGGCTTTCACTGTGTATCCATCTCCACAGGTCTCCACATATGTGGTCGAGTCCTACAACATTGTGCTTTCAAAACACTCGCTCCTAGAGCATACTGATGTGGCAATGTTGTTGGATAATGAGGCCATCTACGACATTTGTCGTTGTTCCCTGGACATCGAGAGTCATACATAAACTAACCTTAATAGACTTGTATCTCAGGTCATATCTTCCCTGATTACCTCTCTGTGTTTTGATGGTGCTCTGAACGTTGATGTGACTGAGTTCCAGACACACTTGGTGTCGTATCCTCGTATTCATTTCATGTTTTCCTCATATGCTCCTGTGATCTCTGCTAAGAAAGCCTATAACAGGTAGTTTTCGGTGGTTGAGATCACCAACAATGTTTTTGAGCCATCACCCATGATGGCTAAATGTGATGCACGCCATGGCAAGTACATGGTCTGTAGTCTCATGTATCGAGGGGATGTTGTGTCCAAGGATGTGAACGCGGTAGTGGATACCATTAAGATGAAGAGGACCATTCAATTCGTGGATTGTTGCCCCACGAGCTTCAAGTGCGGTATCAATTATCAGCCCCCCACTGTGGTTTCTAGTGGGGACCTTGCCAAGGTCCAGATGACCATCTGTATGATTTCCAACTCGACTAGTATAGCAGAGGTCTTCTCTCGTATTGATCACAAGTTCGATCTCATGTACTCAAAGCGTGTCTTCGTGCACTGGTATGTGGGTGAGGATATGGATGGAGGAAGGAGAGTTTTATGAGGCCCGTGAGGACTTGGTTGCTCTGGAGAAGGACTATGAAGAGGTCAGAGCGGAGTCTGCTGAGGGCGACGAGGATGAGGGCGAAGAGCACTGATCAATTACTAATTGCTATAGTAAATGTTTGTTGCTTCTTTACATTTATGTTGTTGTTTGGATTTGGGACATGGGTTGGTTTTGAGGAATGGTAACCAATACTCATTGGTTTAATCTTTGTAGTACTAGTGCGGTAGCTTTGTGTTTTTTTGTTATTCTATGATATCTATGATGATATTTCGTACTTTAAAAGTAAAAGATATTTGAAGCAAACATTTAGATGGAGGAATATTAAGAAGGATTTATACACTTAATGGTAGTCCACCCCTATCGTTACAAAAGAGCTCTAGGATTCCAAAGAAATATTTTCCAGAAGATGAGGATGGTTATGAAGCACAATAGTCTAAGAGAAAGTTGAAATCTGAGAGGGGATTAGAAGAACTGTATCAAAATGATGAGGATCATAAAGGATCTCCATCAAGTAATGAAGATTTTGGAAGTTCAAATCCTGATATTGTTGATGTCAAGACGAGGAAATCATACAATCCATCTTTTATAGTTGACGGTAAGAAAGTTCCTTTGACTGCATGATAAAGGGTTGTTCAATTCTCAAGAACAGTTCCATAAGCCAGAGAAAGTTTGATTGAATTTCCAGATGGGTTGCCTCTCTTGAGACAAAGGAAATGTCAAGAAAATATTAAACAATAATTGAAGAAAGAAGATGCAACTCAGAGACGCAGGATGTAAGTTGAAATTGTAGCTCAACATATTCATGATGATTGTAATATTCCCTTTCTTTATTTGGTCAAAGTGGACGAAAACGATCCATGGTATTATCGTGGTATTTTCCCATGGTATTGAAGCATGGTATTTGTTGACGGTTTCCAAGGAAAAATAATAAAATAAGGTCCATCAAGCCTATAAAAGGATATAGAAAGCGAGGCATTTAGAATCATTATGGTATTATCTATCTTATTATGTTTGGGTTGAGAACCTGGCTTGGCCAGTTCTAGCATTGATCCCGGGACGAAAACCCCGTGGTGAATTTTGTATGGTGGATCCATCCAGGGTTCACGATTGTGATTTAGTGTTGTTTTTCTGTGTAATGAGCAGACAAGCATGCCATGTGCAGGAGCTCAGTTTTTATTATATGGGCATGTATTTTATTTTCAGTTAATAATATAAATAAAAAGGCTGCATTTCCAGATCCCATCTATGTTCATGGTTTTTACTGAATGTAATTTTATTGAGAACACTAGAATTACTAAATTACTAAGGTTTGGGATATTACAGTGGTATCAGAGCTGTGCATCCTACCAGCCTGAGGGTTTTATGTAGGGATCTTCAGTGGGATTTCTTCTCACCCTAAGCCTACATCTTCCAGCTTTGGTGGTATTTGATATCACCCTAGTTGATTTCCTAATTTTTACGTATTTTAAGGCTATGAAGGACGAGTAGTGCTGGAAGCGGAGAAGATTATGAATATGGAGTACTCTTTATACCTATAGCTGTAGCAACTATTTTGGTCTCAAATAGTTACAGATCAGTCATTCCAAATTTGTCCATTGCTATTTGTTATTTGGTCTTAAATAAAGATTGCTCTTAAAAAAAAAAATGGAGTTTGAGAAATATTTTGTGAAATATATATCTATATATATATTTTGAGGCTTTGACTTCTTGATTGTTACATTGGATTATTTTGACTACTATTATTATTTGTAGGTGATTGATTTCCTTATGGAGGCAGAAGATTCAAGTCGAGTTCTCAAAAGGATTTAAATCAGTTTTATTGAAGAAAGCCGAGGAGAGAAGAAAAAAATATCGAGATCCATTGATGCCAAACAACAATGTCATCATTTTACTTTTTGAAAAGCCACAAGAATCTACATAATGATACATCACTCGATTATATGGGCTACAATACTTCTATGGATCACAGATGGCAACAACATACAAATAAGAAGCAAGCGCAGAACAACAGGCCTTTCTCTCGAAAGGTCCATGTTATCCTTTAGCAGTCAAAAGATATCTGGAAGGAAGATGTAACAAGCAAGTGTATCTTTGAACTTGGATCCAAATTGTAGGATACAAAGTTAGAAAATGTCCTCCTAAAGCTAGACACATTAAAAATGGCTTTGAGCTTGATAGAGAAATTAGAATGGGAAGGGTCAAGTTGGGCCTTGAAGCCATCCATGCTTTCTTTGATACAACCTAGGTTCTTGGAGCATTCTTGTGAAAAGGTTAGACTCACAGTCACCTCTTATCTCAGTAAAATCATAGCCTTAACAACACCGCTACTACCCTATAATGATCACATCATGAGGATGACTTTTCGGGTAATGGTAGAAGCACTCCAAGGGCTAGACAACACCACCCTTCTTATTTTTTTTCAGAAGCGCACAATTTTGGAATGCATGGCGAAATTCAGATTTGGTATACTTATGCTGGATTTAGAGTGTGATGACTTAGTCCTTCAGATGCTTCAATACTTTTTCAATGGAATTACAACGTCTCATCCAAATTTCATCAAAACAGACATGCAAAAGATCATGTCTCCGATCTTAGGAGAAGATAGGGCCATCTGTGAACAATTGAGATCCAAATTGTTGGCCATTTGGACGAAGGAGCTAATTGTATCACCTGCTGCTTATGAACTAGCTGAGGGGTTGATAAAATAGAGCATCAAACTACTTAGAAAGAACTTCACCAAGGATGAACTAACAAAGATTTGTGGAGACAGCAAGAATGAACTAAGGAGGAAAGGCTTATGCTTTGTATGCAAGGGAGTTTGGGCACTAGACCATTCATGTCCAGATGATAAGGAGGCAACAATGATGGAAAAATTAGAGACCTATTTAGATCATGAGGATTCATCCATAGATGGGTTCATCGGTTTTCAGGAGAGGGCCTATCAAGGATCTAAGCAGTCAAGTACCAATGGTGAGCAGCGGCACCATGTTCTTCAGAGAAACTTGCAGGACAAGTTGATTAGTCAGCTTGACAAAGTACATGACGAAAGGAAGGAGGTAATTCCTCTTGATGATGTGGTAGTTGAGTCTTTAAATACACCATAGGACATCCATAAAGAGTATGGGAAATCAGGTGTAAACAACAGTCCCCCAGTACATCCATGTTGGACAACCAAAGAGGATGGACAACTTATCCTCACATGTAAAGAGGTCCAAGAAGAATACACTCAAGGAGAATCAAATGAGGAGCCAGCCACAATAAATCGATATGATGAGCATGATCATGTAGGGCAGCATGAAAAATATAGTATGTAGGATGAGTCATTTCTAAAGGGCCAATCAGAGGTTCAAGTTGAAGTAATGGGGCATCCGGTGTAGTCAAATATAGAGACATTCCGTAGTTCACTAGAATTGCCAGTGAAAGAATTTTGGGAGAGGATCATGCATTTCAAGGCAGATCTTATTTTGTTGAAGCAAACAGTTTGGACAACCCGAGACACTGTCTTACAGGAGAACAGAAAAATTGAGGAACTCATAGGGAAATGTGCCAAATCATCGACCACGCTGTCTAGTATTGAGGAACAACTCAAGTCCCTCACAAGGCCGCATGAGGAGTACAATTGGGAGTTCTAGAGAAGCCCCCTACAGGAGTACATAGATAAGTCTTGCAACACTACCAACAACCCACCTTTATACATTGGGAAGAGAAGGGAAGAGTTCTCCAACTGCATCATGTTGGGTGACCAAGTAGAGAAGCATGAATTGAGCATCGAACAACATCAACATAGTAGATTTGCAGATATTCATCCCTCCCTAAGTATGGATTGGCGAGAGATTATGAGTTGGTATTCTATTGACAGGTTGATTCATTGGAGGATACTCACAGCCGAGGGCATATTGTAGCTTGGGCCCTTTGGTGCGGGCAGTGATGGAGGGCTTAAATGGTACCATAACCCATAGGTCCCAAGATTTAGGTGGCATTGGGATCCGGGAGAATCCATTGGGGGCAGGATTGGTGAAAGGATTGATTGGGATCCAGGTAAATCTATTGAGGGAAGGATTGGTCGGAGGATTGTTTGGGATCTAGGTATCGGAGGATCCATTCAGGACCATTCGACATGGAGGAATAGAATAGTACATCGGGTTGCATGGTTTTCTGGTATCAATGTACAAATGCTTCTGTTGTGGATAGAAGTGGATCGCTTGAGGACAAAAAATCTTTGGGCCGGAGGATTTGTAATATTCCCTTTCTTTATTTGGTCAAAGTGGATGAAAACGATCCATTTTATTAACGTGGTATTTTCCCATGGTATTTGTTGACGGTTTCCAAGGAAAAATAATAAAATAAGGTCCATCAAGCCTATAAAAGGAGATAGAAGCGAGGCATTTAGAATCATTCTGGTATTATCTATCTTATTATGTTTGGGTTGAGAACCTGGCCTGGCTAGTTCTAGCATTAATCCCGGGACAAAAACCCCGTGGTGAATTTTGTATGGTGGATCCATCCAGGGTTCATGATTGTGCTTCAATGCTGTTTTTCTGTTTAACGAGCAGCCAAGCATGCCATGTGCAGGAGCTCAGTTTTTATTGTATGGGTATGTATTTTATTTTCAGCTAATAATATAAATAAAAAGGCTGCATTTCCAGATCCCATCTATGTTCATGGTTTTTACTGAATGTAATTTTATTGAGAACACTAGAATTACTAAATTACTAAGGTTTGGGATCTTACAATGATGCAATTAAGAAAATATTAGGGCAAGACACTATGAAGCGAAAGCGAGAGGAAAAGCTTTGAATACGAAGGGATGAAATGGCACATGAGAAAAGGGATGTTGCAAAGGCAATTGATCCAAATACGATAAGGTGGGTTATTGGGCCATCTGGAATAGTGGTTTCATTTTATGATTATGCATAATTTCTAGGCATATTCAATTATGTATCATGCAGGTATCCTCCTACCCACAAGAAATGTGCAGAGCCATCCTGTAACAACACATACAAATATAGAGATTCGAAGTCTATCTTCCTGTATGCAATCTTCTTTGCTACAGGGCAATTTTGGATATGGCACAAAATCTCTCAACTCATTTTTAGAAAATAAGTATGTTGATCCAAATCATTTTCTGTTTCTTAGAAACCCAATAAAGTACCATGTATCTTCATGTATCCAAGGAAACACAGTGACTTCTAAAGATGCTAAAACTAGCACATAATTGTCATTTTAAAATAATTTACTTAGCACCATGGTTATGCAGCTCAATTGACCTGTAATTGAAAAAATGAAAACACATCTGGCTTAGTAAGGCCGATATCTGTCGTCCATGCGTAAAGAGTGAATCCCTGCTGGGCCAGGTCCAATCCCTGAGCCACCATAACCACGATCATAGCCACCTCTAGAATAAGGTGATAGACCCCTTAAAAGGACCACCAATTCCACTTGCTGGTGGAGGTAGGCCATCATCAACATAATGATTGTCATCTGGCTTAGTAAGGTCGGTATTTGTAGTCCATGCGTGAAGAGTGACTCCTTGCTGGGCCAGGTCCAATCCTAGAGCCACCATAACCCCAATCATATCCACCTCCAGAATAAGATGTTGGACCCCTTAAAAGGACCACCAATTCCACCTGCTGGTGGAGGTAGGCCATCATCAACATAATGATCTTCATCTGGCAGAGTAGCAGACTCTATTGCCACCTGCTGTCCAAGAATTTCATGTGACCTTCGTGCCACATGATCTGCTACTCCATCCTCAAAAAATGTCACAAAACCAAAGCCTCTGTTTCCCGACCTCCTTACATCCTTCAGAACATAAACATCTACAATAGTGCCAAAATTATTGAAATATCAACGAAGATCTCCAACCATTGCCTCTTGTAAAAGCCTTCCAACAAAAATCTTATTTCCCATGCCTCTTGGTGGGCCAGAAAAACCCCCTAAACAATACCCTGCACCACGATCAACCGTTCCATAGGAAGACCCTCTAATCACACCACCAGTTCCATGTTGAGGCCATGAGTTTCCAGTGCCATAGCCACTTCCTATTTATGATGCATAACCATCTCTAAATCTTGAGCTCGGATGGTCATACAATGTAGTAAAGCCCAATGCACCATACTGGGTTGCAGCATTGATATATGCATTTTATGCACCATACCCACCAGAAACTGGTTTTTTCCACTGCTATGTCTGTTCCTCCTTTGGTTTTGCTTGATCCACTGCAATAGTAGCTCCACCCAACTTATGCATTTTTGACATCAACTTTTCTACATATTCTGAGTTTTTCAAAAGTGATAAACCCAATTCCACAATGTTTTTTTGAGCCTTTTTCCTTGGGCATATATAAATCTCTAATGTTCCCATAATCTTCAAAATATTTTCGGAATGCATCCTTTATAACAAAGAAGAATTCTAGCCACAAATATTCAAGTAATATTCTTTGAAGGAGCCTTCATCTCCTCCTTGGGTTTAGCCACCTTTACTTCTAGTGTACAACCATTTAGACATGTTCATTGTCAAGTGATTTCTTAGCATCTCTAACTCCAAAATGTGGCATATGGAAAATCTGCGAGAACGACCAGTTGCATGATCCCGCATAACAATCAAATCACCCAATTCCCCAAACTTGCTCATATAATCCTGTAACCCTTCAGTGTCAACATCCCAAGGAATACCAAGCACAAGTTTCTTGTTCCTTCCTGACATTGGTAGTTGTGTCAGTGCTCGCGAGTGAAGTGATTGGATGGCGGAATGAACTATGGAGTCTCACCCGCTCTCACTCTCATTGCACACCCTTCCTCACTCTCTCTGCTTCTCACTTCCCTCAAAACCCTCACTCTTCCTGAGGTCTACAACAGATGGATATTGGATGATTTCTCTCGCCATGCTCGGAGCCTGTCCTCTTCGTCAATCTCTCCTCTCACCCTTTGCTCACCTATGGCCTCTCTCAACTCATTAGTTGTGTGTTTCTCATTTCCTCTATTTCATGTCTCAAAAAACTCTCAACTCATTAGTTATGTGTTTCTCTTTTCCTCTACTTCATGTCTTAAAAATACTATTGAAGGTGAATATAATGTTACTGTATGTATGGCTGAGCCACACCAAAAATTATTACAGAAAGAGGTCGTTGTAAATGTTAGAAATGGGAAGCGCTAAATAAGAAGAGGACATGCACAAAAATAACGCTGCTATATATATTACTTTGGGAGAATGAAATAGGTGCTTTATAATTTTCTATTTACCATGAGTTGAAGATGAAAAGCAATTGTAACAAGCAAGTCTTACACTAAGGAAAATTCAGATGATGACTTAATTATATGAGATTAATTTGTTTGAGAGCTGAAATAGAAGATTGAGTATTTTTGCGATAATATTTTTTTATTCCGTAAAAAAATATTAACTTCATCAAGACATTTTGGTAACTCACCGGGAACGCGTAGGTCATAAGCAAAAGAAATTTCATGATGCTCAAATTTGCTAATTTGTGTATCCCTCTGTGTTGTAGTGGAATTGAACTCCTCTTCCAAAGGGTTCCAAAGTGGAGATCTATGTTCATTGATTCACTCATGTGCATTATAGTTCCACATACTTATGAAACAAAAAATTGTTGGAAAGAAGGTATGAAATCCTTGATACATGTAATAGGAAGTACATAATCTACAATTTCATGCTTGAGAAAATATTTATTCTGTATGCTCCCAAATTTCAATGGGCATCAAGTTTTCAAAATTTCCATGTTTTGTTTGAAAACAAATTGTTGTCGTTTTCAACCTATCTAGTCCTCCAACCTTCATTTTCTAAACTTCGAACAAGAATGGGAGCAGGTAATCCACTTGTTGCCCATAAAAAATCACAACATGATACAAATTCCTTAAATTGCAGCAAAGAAAGGCACCAATTCAATTCGTTTAGGCTTTTGATCACCCCATGGAACGATTATCTCTCCATTGATTTTTTTCCTCCCCCATCAAAATACCCTCTCATCATAATCTCTAGGATGATGTTCAGAAAAGATGGTAGAATATCATAGTGATGTCTCTTCGAAGATTGCTTCTAATTTAGTTATGAGTTATGTGATAGAATTATGATATATTGTAGATTCTATAATCCATTTTTATTCACTTGGAAAAATTCTACTTTACCCCCTAATTCTTCATGCCTTCCACGCTCACATCCTTGTTTCCTGTCGTGCTACCTCTGCGTCACTCTACATTCATCTACACTTCTATCGGCATGTCTTTGCACACTTTTGATGCAAATACTAGTATAATAATTAATCCTATAAACTTTGTGAGATTTTTAGTGGTAGTGGTCACACTTAGGAAGAGATTTAAATATTATGGGAAACTTATTGTTCATCCTTGCTTTGCCCATGTATCTAAATTTTGAAAAAGGCCGGCTGTGGATGGTTTGTTTTGAAGATGAATTAATAGACAGCTCAAGCCTAGGTGAGATATTTTCCAAAGAAAATAACATCACATGAGGAATCCTTTTGTCATGGTGATCATGTAGAACACACTGTGAAATACATTTGGTCTAGAACTAGGGAAAGAGGGGAGGGATTGAGGGGCGCAGGGGCGTAGGGAGGAGAAACCTTGGTGTGCAGCTTATGGTATCACAGTTGGTAGATTGAGGTGGCCCAGAGTTTACTAGAGCAGACAATATGTTATGAATGCCAGGTTTGTGAGCGCTAAGGGCAGCAATCGTGCTGTTGTTTAAATTTTGATGTTTTTCTGGGTAGTTTTAATTAGGAAGATGAAGTTTAAGGGAGCAGGTTTCAGGAAGGTGATCTACTAAAAACTATATCGGAGGTGAGATGTTCAAAGAAATCATTGGAGCTTTTATTTCTAAATTTTGATTTCTAAGAAATCGGAAAATGAAGCCTATCAGAATTATCCAAAGACAAATGGATGGTGTATTTTATCGAATGTTCAAAAACTATATGAAAGCATGAAGGTCAGATGCTGCAAAAGGTGGTGGAAAATTGGGCACTGTTTGACCTGCTATTGTGCTAATTAGAACTGGTTTTTGCTTAGAGGTGGGGTATCCGGTAACATTTATGGCCTCTGTAGGTCTCCTAGCTAGAGATATTTGGCCTTTCCAGTGATCGGATTAGGCGGAACATGTTCGTCGGGTTTATTCAAATTTTCCGATCGTCCAATCTTTCTGTGTTTTGATGGCGCTGCCAGGATGGTACGTTGTAGTGGTAGGTTAGTGGGCATTGATTATGAGTGAACATTTTGGTGCCACAGTACGTGATCCAATGGAATTACAGTACCCTTGCGGAAGGGCGGGGTACGTAACTGGAGAGTAATTTTGGAGTCTTATTATAGAGGATTTGAGATTAAAGGTTGGAGTGAGGTGGTGGGTACTGCCATTAAGGTGGTTGGACGACGAATGGCAAGGTATCTTAATCTAGGCCGTTTTGAGTGAGCTGGTTTTTATTGGACCACCATTGCAGAAGTGGGGTCACTCCCTAGCCATCTTCTCAACGTCTCTTTTGCCTTGACATTGGCTGTAAAGGGTAAGTCCCTTTTTCTGATCCAGACAGCGACAACCTTTATAATGGTTTTGGCACGGAGGCGGAGATCCCCATTTGGTCATCCAAGCCGGTCGTCGTGGAGTCTAGGTGGACATATGACAATATATCCAGTTCTCTCGTATAGGGCTGACCGGATATTTTCCTTCTCTTTTCTTTGCGGACCGGGGGTGACAGGATGGCGGATTTAGAAAAAATTATTGCTAAAGGTGACGTGGATTTCCTGGACCCACTTTTTGTACATGATCTGCAGGCGGCGGAGGCAGTGTCTTGCTCCAAGCATGTTAAACAAAAAATTCGGAATGTATCGAAAGGGACTTGGGATAATCTGGTGCAGTTGGAGTCTACTTCTGGGGCGGTCTGTAAGGAAGCACAGGTTACTCAACTGACTGATCTGAATCATAAGGAACAACGACAAATAAAGGCCATCCAAGCTTCTGAAGAGTGTCAGCTTCTGAGCTTCGGTTCAGAGATTTTATGGGAAAGAGTGGTCGGTCTTTCGACTCGCGTGATTGTTGGACGATGGAAATTTGAATAGCAGGGTGCATCGAACATGATGGACTGGTTGATCAGGAAGTGGGAGGACCTGTTAGGATATTTGCCCATGATAAGTCGACTAGAAGCAGGTTGGTATTTCTTCCATCTCCAAAAAGAGGACGACATCCGGGTGGTCCTAGGCCGGATATGGGTTTTGGGACGATTTTTCCTCGCGTTACATCGTTGGGACGTGAGTTTTCACCCGACCCTCAATGCTCCTGTGAATCATTTGGTCTGGGCTAAACTCCACAGCCTTCTGCTCCATTTCTGGCACTTTCGGGTGTTGAAGGCCATAGGGGATGCGATGGGTGTTTGCCGCTTCGCAGATCCCAAGTGCCATGACGCCTTCAGGAAGCGGATGGCTTGGGTGCCCATCGAGCTGCCCTTTGCAGGAGGTTTACCAGCTGCTATTGATTTATCATGGGACAGAACTGTTTATCGACAGAAAATCGACTTCTGGAAGGTCCCGTTTCGGTGCCACCTCTGTCACGAAACGAGACATCTTATGCAGAAATGCCGAAGATGGAGGGAGGATTTCAAGATGACCAGGGTGCAGCAGGGGCTACCTGTGCAGAAGGATGAGGTCTGTGGGTCAAATATTCGGTTTGTGAAGACGGTGGATGACATGCCGCTGGACAACATCACGAATTTATTGGGTAAGACCTCCATTAATGACATCCCTCTGTCCGATTCTGTTGTGTTGAACGATCACTTAGTGCTTTCATCGTTTTCCAATTTGGGGGACAATAATCATCAGAGGATGTTGATGGATGAAGTGGCTACTGGATCAACCTTCTCCTCCCCAGATTTCTATTTTAAGTCAGGGTCGCCCCTTCCCGCTGTCAGGACTCCCTTTGCTATTGAGCATGGGATTGTGTCTAAGCTTGAAGTTGGCCCTCTTTCTGTGCGAAACCTTGTTCATACCGCTATCAATATACCAACAGGGGTTGTCCCGGAGGGTTGTCGCCGACCTATAATCCTTCCCAGTGTTGAGTCTATGTTTGGGCCCTTGTTGCCTCATTCTCCTTCGACACAGAGGGGTAAGGTCACGGACCAAGTGAGTGAAATGTATTTGTCTCCCCAGCTGTCTCCAAGGATTGGGAATGAGGATTTTTCTTCCCCCAGGAACTCGATAGGAAGTGAGATAGAGTTTCTGTTATCCAATCCGGATACCTTTGTAGTCCCACTGAAGATCTGTATAGGAAATTCTTCTCCTCCCATTGTGTTGAGTCCATCCTCTCGGTCAAATGTCACAATTCGCCGGGGAAAAGGGAAGCAGAAGCGGAAACCAAAAATTTTGTCAGTCTCGGGTCTGAATGACAATTTAGTAGAATGAAATTTTAGGGATGTGCCGGTCGCATCAGCCATCGATCGGGTCCTTAGAGCTTTGGCCCTTGAGTCAGAGTTTCCATCATGAAGATTATCTCTTTGAATTTGAGGGGGTTGGGGGGACATGAGAAGATTTTGTCATTGAAGCATTTTATTTTTACAGCGAAGCCCTCTATTTTGCTTATTCAAGAGACCATGGCTAGGGTGGACCGTTCTCTTGCTGTCTTCTGCTCTATGTTTCCAGATTGGAACATGGCGGCGATTGATGCACAGGGAAAGTCAGGTGGATGTGCGGAAGTGTGGGATCCACGGAAGGTATCTGTAAAACCATATGGTTTTTTTGGTGGTATGATACTATCTGGTTTCTGTAGGGGTTTCAACGGTCGCATTCATTTAATCACATCTATGCACCTTATGTCGATAAACTTCCATTCTGGTCGAAATTTTATGACTGTGGTTTTTTAGGTTTGACTAATCTGATAGTGGATGGGGACTTTAACTGTGTTTTTCATCATTATGAAATATGGGGTGGTATAAGCCGGGTGGATTCTTTTGCTGCGGCCATTAGGGGATTAATTAAGGAAGTTGATTTATTTGATGTGCCGCTGGAGGTTAATGGAACTACATGGCTAAATGGAAGACAAGGTAAGCATTTCATTGGAAAGAGGATTGAGAGGTTTGTAATCAGCATGGGCCTTAGAGTGTGTATGAGAAGTATCAGAGCAACAATTGAGGATGTATTACTTTCAGATCACAGAACGATAACAATGGAGTGGGATTTCGAGGAAAAGCCCTCGGGTTATCCCTTTAAATTCAATAAAAGGTGGCTGGTCGATGCATCTTTTAACTCCTTGATTAAAGATTATTTAGAAAATCATAAATGGGAAGTGGGTTCAACAACAATGGCATACTTCTATACTCTGTTGTGGGAATTGAAGGTAGTGGTCTGAAGGTGGGAAAGGGATAAGCTCAGAAAGGAAAAGGAACATCTCAGAGATATTACCACAGAAAGAGCGAGGATCCTTAAGGAGATGGTGGATGGTAGACAATGCAACGACTATTGGGAGAAGTTGAATTTCTTAGAAGCGAAACAAAGATATTTTCTGATCAATGAAGAAGCATATTGGAGATTAAAGAGCAGGGATACTTGGCTGAGGGAAGGTGACCAAAATACTAAATTATTCCATAAGCAAGCTTCAGGAAGAATAAAGAATAATGCTATTCGGGACATAGAGCATGAGGGAAGGTCCATAGTTATAACAACGGAAATTAAAGGGGCAGTTGTGCAATATTTTGGGTCACTCTACAAAAAACAAGAAGTTCCTTTCTCAGCCGAGCATCTGAATTTGATACAGGAATACCCCATAATGTTTAAGACAGAGGACAACCAGGTTTTTATGGCGAAGGTATCTCCCAAATAAGTAAATAAAACTTTAAAATCTCTGGCGACAGATAAAAGTCTGAGGTTGGATGGTTGGACCCCGAACTTTTTCCTGCATTTCTACGACGATTTTATAGAAGATTTGACGGCATTGGTGGAGGAGGCTAGAGTTACTGGAAGGATAAATGGTGCTATTAATTCTACTTTCCTTGTTTTAATCCCCAAAAAGAAAGGATCTCTCTCTTTTGACGATTTTAGGCCCATTTCCTTATGTAATACTATATACAAAATTGTATCCAAGATCCTTGCAGAGAGATTGAAAGGAGTCTTATCTGCGTATATATCACCAAAGCAATATGGATTCCCGAAAAATAGGAATATCCATGATGCTGTCACAACAGCACAAGAGACTCTACACACGATTAAATCAAAGAAGATTGCCGTGGCATTCATGAATATTGATTTAAAGAAAGCATATGACCGTGTGGATTGGGTGTTCCTGCGTCTGGTACTGTTCAAGATTGGACTGGCTTAGGAGGCGGTCGCATGGATCATGGGGTGTATCGGTAATACATCGATGGCGGTTATTATCAATGGTTCGGCATCAAAGTTCTTCAACCCCAGCAGAGGACTGAGATAGGGGTGCGCCCTGTCACCTCTGTTATTTATATTAGTAATGGATGCATTAAGTCTTAAAAGGGGTATAGCAATCAGCAATCAGATGAAGACATCCCACAACTTCTTCGTAGATGATATCCTCATCTTCATAATTTTGATTAGGGAAAGTTGGAAGGTAATGTATGAAATAATTAACTTATTCTGTGAGGCCATAGGGATGAAGGAAAGTGCTGAGAAATCATGCATTTATTTTGCGGAGGGGGAGGAGGTGTTGTATCAAGAGTTAAAAGCTCTGTTCAATTTTAAACTGCTTCCTTTGAGCAATGGATTGACATATCTGGGATTTAGAATGAAGGCGGGGAGTTATACCGTGAATGACTGGCATTGGTTGATTAACAAATATAGGAAATAGATTAATTTTTGGTCAACCGAATGGTTATCCAAAGGTGGTAGATTGATTTTGATTAAAGCTGTTCTTCAACAAATCACGGTATATTGGGGGCATCTTTTTATTCTACCCAACAAGATTCTGAATGAAATTAGGAAAATCATGGCCAACTTTTTATGGGGAGGAGGAAGGGTTAAAAATCTCATTCCTCTGGCAAAGTGGGACAACTTGTCGACTCCGAAAGAAAGCGGGGGTTGGGGTATTCTTAACATGGAGACTTTTGGTGATGCCCTCATCATCAAAACAATCTGGAGGTGTCTCAATGGTAAAGGGAAATGGCAAGAAATTATAAAGGAAAAGTATTTTAAGGGGACATCAGTGGAAGAGATGGCAATATCAGGTTGGAAGGAGGGCAAGAGTAGATCACAAATATGGAAAGGTTTTGGGAGACTGTGGCCTAAAATCATGGAGCATCTGAAATGGGTATTTGGGAATGGGGCAAAAATCCTTATTGGGAGTAGGACGATGATGGGATATGAAGATCTAAACAACAAAAGTGGGAATTTTATCCATTGCTTAAATCTTAGGGGCTATTTTTTCATTCAACAGATAATTAAGGAATGGACTGGGGATCTACCAATATGGAAAAATTTTGCGGAATTGAGGCTGGACAAAAAATGGGCAGATTCTTGGACAATGTTAATTAAAAGTCTCAATTCCATTGGACTATGCAGGTCAGGTGAAGGTGACAGGTTACTGTGGGAGGGAATTATATCTAAGGAAGGCCTGATAGCTCGAGATATATATTCTGTTTTGATTAAAAAGAAGACAAATCAAGTTTCGGGTTGCTGGTCCAACAGGTTTTGGAAAACATGTGCACAAATTAAAATGATTCTTTTCTTATGGACAGTGTGGAAAGATATAAACTTAACATGGAAAAATCTGCAAAAAGAGGGTGGAAGGGACCTGGGATTTGCTCATTATGTGGGTTAGCAAAGTAGGACAATGAACATATGTTTTATCAATGTCCATTTTCTATAGATACAATGGAAGAGATTGGTTAAAAACTACAGATCAATATTCCAGCCCATCTTTCGACTGAGGTATGTTTGCAGTGGTGGCTAAAAAGAGGGGTTGCTGTAAGGAGCATTCCAATTCTTTTCCACTGGCATCTGTGGTGCACCCGTAACAGGAAGCTCTTTGAGGGTGCCACTATTCATCCCAGCATAACAACCTTTCAGATCTATAGTTCATGGGATAATATGAAGATTGTCCAAAAGCCTCCTGGTGATCTCTCTAAGAGATATCATCCTCATGAAATCCATTACCCTGTTGGATATTTCGATGGGGCATCACAACAGTCTGTTTGTGGTTGTGGGGCTTCACTAATATTATCCTCGGAATGTCGCTATAATTTTTTTTGGAATGGGGGTACAGGGATGAACATGAGGGCGGAAGTTGTAGCCCTTTGGGGGTTGTTATGGTGTGCCAGTCAATTATATTTGGAAAAGATCTGGATCATAGGGGACTCTAAAGTATTGATCGACCACATGAATCAGAGAGCACACATCAACTTAGGATCGCTTGGCCAATGGATGGAGAGAATCAATAGTTTGAAGAGTCGATTCATAACGATCTCTTTTCGTCATGTATACAAGAAGATGAACACTGTTGCAGAGTCTCTGTCAAAGAAAGGTTTGGATCGCAGACCTGGTACTATGCAATACCATCTATACAGGGCAGATGGTAGCAAATTTACTGGTTCTGTTAATCTACCCTGAGAGGGTGTCTTTTCTAGTTTTAAGGTCAAAGTACTTTTGTATTATTTAACTGTTATGAGATTCATGTAAAGGAGCAGGGTAACTTAATGTTTCGTTTTTTCTCAAGTCACAGCGTTTTTGACACTACTGAATGTAAATAGCAGAAAATTTATCTTTTTGAATTAGTAAGACCTTTTTTTGGTTTTAAGCAAGACATAACTTAACAAAGAAAAAGATATGTAATGAACGGAAACTGTTTTTTCTGATAAAAGGTTTTTGGATGCTGTCCTGGTACAATATATAAACCAGAGTATTTTTCGCGTTGAAAAAGATTTAAAAATTATGGGGTTTTTTAATTTTTAGTGATGAAACTGCTGAGATTCTAAAGATTCGTCGTCCTCCGCCGTAGTGGAGATTCGGATGACAAGGATTCAAGAGCAAAGGATTGCAAATCTTGTGAGCATCATGGTGAATAAAATCACTGTAACAGCAGTTGTTCGGATTCATGGAGTTTGGCTTGAAAATTTCCATGAGATGATGCTCAACTTTACCCTGGACGAAACCAAGAAACCAACAATAACATCTACAGGGAGGAATTGGGAGAAATTTATATCTTCTACCTGCAAAATGACTCTACGGGTTTCGAACTTACATTCGCCAAAAACACACTGAAGGCCATTCCTGAGGCGTTATACCCAATCCATGCATCCTTTTTTTTTTCAGAGGAAAAAAAACGCTGATTTATATATAAGGTATAAAACAGTACATAGACGTCTATGATCTCATCTGAAAGGTGATGACAGTGAGATTCTACCCATCGAAACCCATTACATCAACCCATTTAAAGGAAAAATGAGCCAGTGAAGTAGGCCATCATACATAACAGAGAACAGAGTTCCTGTACATAATACTATGTGTTTCCTAAGAATATAGAAAACAATACACAATAAATCAAGTGAGGTCCCGGCACCCATCTGCTAAGAATAGTTCAGAATTAAGAGCACCCAGCAGGATCCCGAGAAGAAAACATAGGCTGCTTTATAACACCGCCCATCAAAACCTGTGCCTGTCTATCCAGCACCTGTAGAACGCCTATATCCAAGATGAAAGAGTATAAACGATCAGCATCATCCACTCCCGCCTGGCATTATCCTACCACCGAATACAATCCCGTGTCAGGCTCGCTTGATGACGACCATGTATGTGTGCGCTGTACCAAAAACACTGCCGCATAGTGTATAATACAGCCGAAGACATCCCACTGACTACACACCGGTTATCCCATCCTAAGTTATACTAAATATTATCGACATCGAACCCCACAAGATTGCTGTCAAATTCAATTGCCACTGCATGTGAAGGAGCTGTACCATTGGAGAAGTACTGAAAACCCCAAGCCACCTGACGGAAGATCCGTTCGCCCGTGGTGATTCAGACCCGATTGGCGCCATGAAGAAAGCAATGCCGTTCTTCTGGGTCATTGCTGCCTCATCTACAAGGAACTGAAAGTGAGATTGGATGCTGCCAAGAAATGAGGGAAGCTTCTTTCGCCACTGATACAGAGATTTAAAGCCATGGATGTGTGAAACTGCTGGTTCCATAGGCTAATTGTGGATTTGTACAGGGCCCAGCCCAAGTTCCCATTAACATTAAAATTTTCAGGAGCTCCACTATTTGTCAAATAGATTCTGTTATCGTGAGCATTTGCATCATGTTTGAGCACAATATCATTTAAAGAGCTCGAATTCAAATTAGGAAAATTAAAGCTCGTGACTGTGTCTTTTGCTTGTGCGGGCAAGAAAAAGGCCCTGTAACAATTAGAATCGATATTGTGGCCATACTTTGCTTTCAATAATTAAACTGAACCAGTTATCTCTGATAAGATTCTTATCAACAACAAAAGAAACACTTACAGGCGTTTCAGAGCCGAACCACTACTAAGCCGCACTCAATATTCCTATGTGAAAGGTTGTCTCGTTGTCACCATCATAATAAGGTGCATGCAGTGGAATATGGGTTTAAGTGAATGAATGAATGATATTTTATTGTCCATAGACTAAAAATAGTCTATGGGATCACCAGCTTTCTTGTTTTTTGTCTTCTGTAATTTAATCATTTTTTTGTTCAAATTGATGATGCGCTGACCCAACTTTTTAAAAGTTCTTTCACTAAAAAGACGATGCCATGGAATTGATGCTAACATACTATGGTAACTGTCCCTTGTGTTTCTGAAAGCGCCACATTCCAAAATGAAATGTTTTTCTGATTCTACTGTCTCAAAAGTGCAAAAAGTACATACCCTTTCCTCCCAAGCTTCTTTAGGTCTCTTCCACCACCCTGTTTCACACCAAAGTTGATGTGAGTTAGTTCTTAATTGAGCAATAAGAACCTTTGCTCTCCATGGAATGTTAGCTCCAATGTATTCTTTTTGTTGGAGATCACAAGTGGGATTGAATTCCTAAACATAATACTTCTTCTTTTTACCCAACTCTTTTCCCCATATACCCTTACGGAACCTCTCCAGCACAAAATTCTTTAACTTCTTGCTATTTGTGGGACATACATTCAGGAAAATATTCCATTTTTGCATCCATTTGTTGTTTTGTCTCATCCATGATTTCTTTCTTTCACTCATACCTTAATGATAACTTTCGGCCATCTACCTCCTCCCATCTGCTCAATTCTTTTTAGATACCTTATAAGACGCACCATGGCAATTGCTTCGATGGGAGCTGCCCTTGTTTCACTTAACATTATCTCATAGGGAACCAAACTTTTTATTTTGAACTTGCTTATGATCAAGCGTTTTTGAATTTTTTGAATTTAATTCCATTTTGAAACCGAGACGCTGCTAGCCCACAATTCACACCCATATAATCGCACTGGACAAACTAGGAGTCCAAAAAGTACTTTGATCGTGTTCCAATTCCATAACTCTGCCTCTCTACATCTATTTGGAAGTGCATATAGTGCTTTCCACCTTCTTAAAATTCTTTTCTTTCTGCAATCCTCCCAATTAAGCTTGTTGTTGAAATCGATCCCAAGGTACTTGTATTCATTTACTTCTTCAAGAATGTTGTCTTCAAAGAAGAACGTATGTTGGATTTGCTTCCTTTTATTAGAGAAAATCATTAATTTTGTCTTACTGGTATTGACTTGCATCCCCACTGCTTTACAAAAATGCTCAAGGGCATATAGGTGCATCTACAATCCATGGACCGATTTAGCAACCAATACAAAATCATCGACATATAGAAGAAGCTTTATCACAAACCCCCCAATCAAACACCATCCCCACCTTGCAAATTTAGCCACTCCTCCAGTTTTCCAATATATAAACCAAAAAGGGTAGGGGATAAAGGGCAACCTTTCTTGACTCCGATGTCACTTCTAAAACTTTTTGAAATGTCTGCTGAAGTTCTAATTTTGACTTGCACCTTTTCATAAAGCCTATGGACAACAACTCTATATTGTAAAGGAATTTCGAGTTCTTCCATTTTACGCCACAAATTTTCTCTAGGGACCGTGTCAAATGCATATTTGAAGTCAACAAAGCAGAAAAATACTTCTTCTTTGCTCCCCCAAACCTTTTCAATAATGTGTCTCAGTGTGATACCGTGATCTACTATAAAATGCTTCAGCCTAAAACCTGCTTGCCCTTTTTCCCTCTTTTCTTTTACTTTTCCCCACTTATTGATTCTATTTTCTACCATGCCACTGAAAAGCTTTGCAAACAAAGGATTGATCATAATGGTTCTAAAGTTGGATCCTTGCCATAATATTGGATACAATAAGATGCATGCAGTGGAATACATGTCTAAGTGGATGCTTCCCAAAGTATTGGATGTTTTCCAAAACATCCACCTCTCAAGGATACTCATCATTGCTAATGATACAGGTTAGCATGTTACGCCATTTTCTTTTTTGCATTTCAAATAGTATATTATATACCCTAACTTTTTCTAACATACCTGGCCCTCTGTAGGGAAATTTGCTGCAAATTAACAACATCTGAGAGGGAAAATGTGTCAGAGTTTTCCATCATTTATGGATTCAGAGAGTTTTACACCATTTATGGCTTGATTAGAGTTTTCTAAATCTTCATTATTCTTAAGTGGATTTAGCCTTAGATTTTAAAGAAATTTGTGTAAATTTTTCATTCTTGGAAATTCTCTATATTAAAGGAGCATGCGACTTGTATTTCACCTGAGTTTTTATTTCCTAGAGTCAATTGTGCCTAAATAAGAGCAGTAAGGATCTATCTGTTGTTTTAAACAAATAAATATTTTTATAGATTGTATGCTCATTTGCACGAACCGAAGGTTTTAGTTAGATTTGGTCCAATATTGTTAAGTGTCTGGCAGACATGGTAGTCTTGGATGATGGAATTGTTATCAATCAGATATTTGTCAGTCACGGTAAAGATGGATGAAGTAAACACCAGATAATATTATCCATTACTTTGCATATTGTCATGGATGCCATGGAATAAACACCAATGGAGAACCGCTTTCCTCAAAATTGAATTATTCTGCAAGTTAATGCCATGGCCTCGGCCCTCTGCTCCTTATTTTCCAGGTATGCTTAAAACCTCAATCTCGACTGTGGAAAACACTGGGTCATGGATAGAGTGGTGTTTCCCACTTTTTAATATTCCCTTTCTTGATCCAGTCAAAGTGGACAGAATCGATCCATGGTACTTACCATGGTATTTTCCCATGGTATTTGTTGTCGGTTTCTGAGAAAAATAATAAAATAAGGTCTCTAGAAAGTCCATCTAGCCTATAAAAGGAGAGAG
Organism: Pinus albicaulis; assembly: GCA_034641835.2. Taxonomy (NCBI): domain Eukaryota; kingdom Viridiplantae; phylum Streptophyta; class Pinopsida; order Pinales; family Pinaceae; genus Pinus; species Pinus albicaulis. Next base: position 640,857,313 of record CM076573.1, on the reverse strand, counting down.
AAGCTAGGAATTTAGATTCATTGTGGTTTATTAGTCTTATTGTGCTTTGATTGAGAACTTGGCGTTGCCAGTTCTAGCATTGATCCCGAGACGAAAACCCCGTGGTGAATTTTGTATGGTGGATCTATCCAGGGTCCACTATTGTGCTTCAGTGTTTGTTTTCCATTTTAATGAGCAGCCAAGCATGCCATCTGCAAGAGATCAATTTTATTGTATGGGCATGTATTTTATTTTCAGCTAATAACATAAATAAAGAGCTACAGTTCCAGATCTCGTTGTGTTCTGTGTTTTTATCACAATTATTTTTAGTTGGAACACCTAGAGGTACTAGATTTATTGAAAATTCCAGTCTTCGAGATATTACACACCTTCACAATCAACTGCAACACGCTCACCGTTATTTTGCATCTATCACGTTTCTTGCTCGATCCCACACACAAGAGTCTCGCTTTCAACCTCCCCTGAAACTCGGCGTTTCTCATGGTCTCACATAGAGAAACTGCTTTTTCCATCTCCAGTGAAACTTCCACAATAGAGATCCTGAGAGCAGGTGTATGAATTATGTATAACATGTTATGTAGGACATGAGTATGTTTGAATATGCATTATTTCAAATAAATTTTAATTGAACATCAAGAAACAGAGGGTTTGGTCTCGTGGAACGTGATAGAGAATTCTTTGAAGTGATTCAAGGTATTTAGGCACCATTATTTTTGTATTTTACATAGTAAAGAAACGAAGTTGTCTACCCATCATATGGAATAGCCCGGACGGTAGCTTTTTGCCGGAATCCAGTAAAAATAAATTCAAAAAATCAGGTAGTTGGAGTGTTTGAATTGCATTTTTGATAGTGGAAATGGATTCAACACTGTCAAAAACCCTTAGGGCACCCAAAATACTGAAGTTTAACAATTGTAAACAAGATTTTGATAAATCTTTGCCGGTTTTTTTCAAAATCTTTGTTGAATTCTAGGCTATTATGTTGTTTTTTTTGACTACGGCTAAAGAAATAGGAATAGTCATCCTTTAAACCTCCTAATCAATGCTTCAAGTATTATCCTATTTGATTATTTGGATCATTTAATTGTATATTGAAAATTTTATTTGTCAATTGGAAGTTCTTAACCTAGCAATAATTCTCACTCAATAATGCTCAAAACAAAAGCACATTAACATTCTGTGTGTAGAGGTCTGCATATACCTATTAATGCACCACATAACCCAATTATCACTGGGCACGCTTTATATAGCTGGCCCTTTTGACACTTTGATCTAGATCTAGGCCCACGTCTTGGCCCATTTTGAATATAGGATTCTTAATTAGTTATAGGTAACACATTTCCACTACAGGGTTGCAGCTTTCTGTGGTGCGCCTGCTGTCATATTTCCACAAAAATGCAGAATTAAAGACAATATGGCACATTTATATTGGGAGGGTGCCAAGGTAACATTGAGTTTGGACTCGAGGGAGTGCATAACATGTTCTTTTTTACAACCTATTAAAATGTAGTACAATTTTGTGATTGGAGAAATAGATCTCAGAAGCTAGAGGCCAAATAAGCTAACATAAATATGAAAAAAAATCTTCTAAACACATCCACCGCTTTCGGCTAATAAAGGTGGTTCATCATCAGGACTTGATGATGAACCACACTGGCTGGTTCGAAACGCGTCGACCAAATTCATTTGGATGTGATTTTTACCGAAATATTTTTTTTCACAATTTATGGATCACAGAAGCAATATTCCTAAAATATAGCAAATATATTTACTCACGCAATCCGTGATAAGATTAAATGACTACTAAAAAAATGTTTTTTTAAGATAATTTATGTATTTTTTAACATAGTTGACTCCCCTCTTATTAAGGTTATTCTTCTAATACAAAAATTTTGGGGGTCCGCATTGTATGTCTCCCTTGACCATTATACAAAACACAAACAAAGAGCCCTAGATAATGAGCTACACTAACTGGAATATCACAATGTCTCTCTCCATGGTGTATTCATTTTTCCAATCAAACCATCCAAGTCCTTTTGAAATTTTAAATGGATAAGATAGCATAATTATATTTATGTTCAACTAATGACCACAAAGTAGGTCAAAAGGATTTTTGAGTACAATGATGTCCATACAATGCGGGAGAACCAAACTGTTTACGATAAAAATACAATGCATGAATATAAATGGTACAATGTAGGAACATTAAAATACAATGTATGGAATGCCCTAGCAGAGAATATCCACGAGCTAATGGGTCCGAGGATCAAACCCATATCTCCTAACATCTGACGCTGAATGAACATTGAAGAAACTCCACAAAGGCTATTGGCCCGATGAATGGATGGTGGAAAGTGCAAACTATTTTCTAGATTGTTGCCTGTGGGAGTTCGCGCACTATTGAGGTCTGGAGGACCTAGTCCGTCTCCCAGGAACGGATATGAGATGGATTTGTTGCTGAAATCTTGTGTGGCGAGGTGAGGTTCCACGAATCCTCACTGGTCTAGAGCCTGGATATGAACTAGTATCAATCTGTCTCTTAGTTCCCTTGTCTGAAGGTAGTACCCTGAAAAATGTCATGATCCTCTGTGTGGGGTCTGGTATGATGGGAGGCTGAAGAATATGCGCTCAAAACCTAAGAGCCTCTTGCATATATAGGGCCAAACATCTCTGATCGGGATACCTGAAAAAGTCGGTGAATGTCTAAGAATCTCTGAACAAGCAATGGAACCTTCTTTTGATCTCGTAGTAGACAAGGCATCCAAAAAAGACACCTGAGTCTCCACATCCTGTAAATGACACACCTGGCAGATTCTGTCTGGTTTATCAATCTAGCGGTCTGTCTCTACCCAAATTCCAATAGAGTTTCCCATGAATTGTGGCCCATGTTTCTCAGAATCCCATCTAATCTTGCCACGGTTTGTTGTACCTCTGTTTAGGTTACATTGCTAGTATAAAATGTTTTTCCTTGACCTTCATTTTACATGATCATTTAGGCCCCAACTGATGTTTCTCCGTTGCCTCCTTCCCCCAACAATTCTTAGCTATACTGTATGAGGCATTGCCCTCTTGCAGTAGAAAAAAGACATTCTTAGTAAAATCTTGTTCCCTTATTCCATGAAGTCTTCCCCTCCCTGGCCTCTTTTCGTTCTTGAACTTCCCATATTGCCTCTAACATTCTCTTTTGATAATTTATGAGTGAATTGCTTCATTTCTTCTGGCATGTTTCATCTGATCCAATCCCTCTTCTTTGAATAGAAACATTCTTGTTATCACACAACATTTCTCCCTTGGGAGTCAGTCCCCAGGGGGTTTGGAATCCCTAACACCAGAAATGAAACTCTTAATTCCAGTCTCCAGATTAGTGCTTGCAAATTTGGGAGGGGGCATGCTTGACCGTAACCTTTTTTATTTAAAGTCCGAAAATTTGCAACTAAATACCTGAAATCCTCAAAATCAAATACAAATCCAGAACTAAAGATTGCAGATTACGAAGCTCAGTACTGGCTGGTGCTAGTGGGTGACGGAGAAGATGGAAAGAAGGAAAACCAGCAAAGCAATTCCAAATCTAATCTGGCTGATTAAAGAATCCTATTTCTGAAACATTAAAGCAAAGAGGGCAATCAACTGATTAAATTATCACAGTAAAGCATCTTCTGTAAACCAGAAGAATAAACATTTTTTAATCAGCGACCACAAGAGTACATGGTTTTGATACCATTTCAGATACAAACTTTCCCTTAAGAAACCAAAGGATATGTAACTTAATAGTCACTCATTAAGATGTTGGTGACCTATGAAGGACAAACTGTAGCCTTTAGAATCAGAAATTGGATGAGAAAAGATAGAAGAGAACTTTTTGTAGGTGGACTTGATACACTGGTAATTTGAATTGCTTTCCCTTCCCTCTACTTATGTTTGATTCAAGTTATAATCTTAACTGCTTGTGTTTAATTTGTAGTACTTTTTATTCTACTAGAAGAGCTGCTGCTCAAGGTAACTCATATATTGAATTAAAATCCTTCTAAATTTTTTCTTGAAAGAGACTCAAGATTCATCTATATGTGGTTCTGTAATTCAGATAAATATGACTTCCTTGAAGACTTAATTTGGTCTCCAAAAAACAGAGCTAGTCTCCTTAGAAATAACTCTGAACCTAAGGAAAATATGTGTTGGGTGTGGAGCCTGATTATCTTGTTTATTTTGTATCACAGCGTTGGACCCCTGTACATTAATGGGGGCAACAATGCCGCCTGTAATTAAACACTGCCTAGGGGGTCCAGGGGGGGCGGCTGCGACTTTATGGAGCCCCCCCCTGGTGGGGGGTTTCAGGGGCAGCACCCCCGAATCTAAAAAGAGATGTAAAATTGCCTTGTAAAAGTATAGTAATTTCTAGTCAATCGGGGCTGTTCATTAGGTGGATGATCTGACGGTAGAAGTTATGTTTAGTTTAGGGTTTTTTTTTTCCTAGAAGGCAAGCCCTTGCTTTTATGAGGGTATTGTATTGCGGCTATGTATTGTGTGTGTATTCTCGGAGCGAGAAACAGATAGGGAGACTGTGAGAGAGAACAGAGGATATTATAGCGGATCTGCTGTAGGTCGTGTCTCTTCATTTTGCTGGATAATAGAAAGGAAGGACTGGTTGTTCGAGGTGGACGTAGCCCAAACTGGGTGAACCATGTATATCTGTGTCTCTCTGGTTTTATGTGTTTTGTGTGCTTGTGTTTTCTGCATATTTTATGTGTTGCATTGCTCTGTAATACTTAATTTTCTAACAACTGGTATCAGAGCCGAAGGTCTATTTGGATGATAAACTCGCAGGAAAGAAGGGTTCCTGGTTCGAGTGGGATCAATGGCGGAAGATGGTAAATTTAGGGTCGAGAAATTTAACGGCCAAAACCTCCCACTGTGGAAGATGCAGATGGAAAACTGTCTGTATCAGAAAGATTTGTACCTACCATTGAGTGGAAAAACAAAGAAGCCGACAGCTATGACAGACGCAGAATGGGAGATTCTCGATAGAAAGGCGCTCAGAAAAGTACGATTGTGTCTCGCGGCGTCGGTAGCCTTCAATATTTCGAAGGAAACAACAACAGAGGGTTTGATTAAGGCGTTGGCGAAACTATATGAAAAACCCTCGGCCTCAAACAAGGTATTTCTTATGAAATGTTTATTTAATATGAAGATGTCGGAAGGTGGATATGTTGCAGACCATTTAAATGATTTTAATACATTTACCAGTTAGTTAAGTTCTGTAGGGGTAAGCTTGGATGATGAAGTTAGGGCTCTTTTATTTCTGTGCTCATTTCCAGAAATCTGGAATGGTTTAGTTATGGCCATTAGTAACTCTGTCTCTGGATCTAATACTTTAAAGTTTGATGATGTTGTCGGTGCTATCCTTAGCGAGGAAATGAAATGGAAAAGCTCCGGTGCGACATCGGGTAATGCTTTGAGTGCAGAGTCTAGGGGAAGACGAATGGAAAGAGGAAAGAGCTCGGGATATCACAGTAAATAAAGGAAAGGTAGATCCAAGTCTAGATCAGGGATAATGTGCTGGAAATGTAGAAAGAAAGGACACCTAAAGAAAGACTGTAGATCTCGGAAGGGAAAAGAAGGAGACGCACAGCAAGAAAACAATCATGAAGAAAATGTGACAGGTGATGTGTTACAAGATGCTTTGATTCTTTCTTTCGAAAATGTTATTGATTCTTGGGTTGTAGATTCAGGGGCCTCATTCCATGCCACACCAAATAAAAAATATTTTCATGACTATGTTCAAGGAGATTTTGGACAAGTTCATTTAGGTGATGACAAACCCTGTAAAATTTTTGGAATGGGTAAAGTTCTTGTAAAACAACAAAATGGAAACCAATGGCTATTAAAGGAGGTAAGGCATATTCCAGATCTGAAGAAAAATCTGATTTCAATGGGGCAGTTAGGCGGTGAAGGTTGTGTGACAACTTTCACAAATAAAACTTGGAAGGTCACCAAAGGAGCCCTGGTAATAGCAAAAGGCGAAAATGTTGGTACATTGTATTTATGAAATGGTATTTCTAACTCTGTTAATGCTTTAACTTCCAAAGGAGCCGATGCAACATTATGGCATCATCGGCTCGGACACATGAGTGAGAAGGGGATGAAGATTCTTCACTCAAGAAATTTGTTGTCGGGTTTGAAGAATGTTGATTTGGATTTATGTGAGAATTGAATTTATGGAAAACAGAAGAGAGTCAGATTTCTCAGAGTTGGGAAAGAAAAGAAGAGCGAAAAATTAGAGCTTGTGCATACAGATGTATGGGGACCTGCTCAGGTATCATCTCTTGGTGGTTCTCATTATTATGTTACTTTTATTGATGATGCAACTAGAAAAACTTGGATTTATTGTATTCAGAATAAATATGATGTATTTGATACTTTCAAGAAATGGAAAGCTTTGGTTGAGATTGAGACAGGAAAGAAGTTTAAGTGTCTCAGATCAGACAATGGAGGTGAATATTGCAGCAAAGAGTTTGTTAGGTACTGTTCAGAGCATGGAATTCACAGAGAGAAGACAGTTCCAAGAACACAACAAGAAAATGGTGTATTAGAAAGGATGAAAATAACAATCATGGAGCGTGCAAGGTGCATGAGATTGCATGCAGGATTGCCTTTACAATTTTGGCAGATGCGGTAGATACTGCTGTTTATCTAATAAACATAGGGCCTTCAAGTTCCTTGGATGGTGGTATTTTAGAGGAAGCATGGACAGGTAAAAAGGTAAACTACTCTTTTTTAAAGCCTTTTGGTTGTGAGGCCTTTGTCCACATTAATAAAGAAAGTAGAACAAATATTGAGGCAAAATCAAAGAAATGTACCTTTATTGGATATGGTGTTAATGATTTTAGTTATCGCTTATATGATTATGAAAATCACAAAATCATTAGGAGCAGAGATGTAATATTCAATGAAAAGGTATTGTATAAGAATTAGTTGCAGGAAAAGAAACAAGAAAAAGAAAACAAAGAATACACAGTTCTTGATGAGATCACAAAAAAGGTAAATGTGTATGAAAATAATAATAATCAACAACCACAACAATAGAAACCACCACAACAACAACAGGAACCTCAAACACTTGAAAGTGGTGTTAGAAGATCTACCAGGATAAGTAGACCCCCTGAACGATACTCTCCTTCATTATATTATTTGTTGTTGACTGATTCTGGTGAACCTGAATGTTATGAAGAAGCAATGCAGGTTGAAAGCAGGAAGAAGTGGGAGCTAGCCATGGAAGAAGAGATGGACTCCTTAATGCATAACCAGACTTGGGACTTAGTCAAGTTGCCTGCAGGTAAAACTAGATTGCAGAATAAATGGGTTTACAGGCTGAAGGAAGAAGATGGAGGAAAACATAGGTACAAAGCTAGACTTGTGGTGAAGGGGTTTGCACAAAAGAAAGGTATTGATTTTGATGAAATATTTTCTCCTGTTGTTAAGATGACTTCAATCAAAACTATTTTAAGTCTTGTAGCAGCGGAAGATTTACATCTTGAACAGTTAGATGTAAAGACAACATTTCTCCATGGAGATTTGGAGGAAGAGATCTATATGCAGCAACCAGAAGGATATGAGGTCAAAGGGAAAGAAAATTAGTGTGCAGGTTAAAGAAGAGCTTGTATGGCTTAAAACAGGCTCCAAGGCAGTGGTATCTAAAATTTGACAAGTTTATGTCTGAACAAGGTTATACTAGATGTCACTCTGATCATTGTGTTTATCTAAAAAGGCAAAATGATGGCAACTATATTATATTGTTATTGTATGTAGATGACATGCTTGTTGCAGGGTCTAACATGCAGGAAATAAATGTGCTCAAAAGAAAATTGGAAAATTCATTTGCAATGAAGGATTTGGGAGCTGCAAAACAAATCCTTGGTATGCGAATAACTAGAGACAGGAAAAATCGCAAATTAACACTGTCTTAGAATGAGTACATACAAAAGGTGTTGAAAAGATTTAATATGCAGAATGCAAAACCAGTTAGTACACCTTTTGCTAGCCATTTCAAAATTAGTAAGGAGATGTGCCCCAAGACCTAAGAAGAAATGGAATATATGTCTAAAGTTCCATATACATAAGCAGTTGGAAGCTTAATGTATGCAACGGTCTGCACAAGGCCTGATATTGCACATGCAGTGGGAGTTGTAAGAAGGTACATGAACAATCCAGGAAAAGAACATTGGATGGCAGTAAAATGGATTCTCAGATATTTGAGAGGTATCACAAATCAAGCATTATGCTTTTGTGGTTCAAACATTGCTCTACAGGGATATGTTGATGCAGATATGGCAGGTGACAGAGATAACAGGAGGAGCACTACAGGATATGCATTTACTATAGGTGGAACAACTGTTAGTTGGGTTTCAAAAATCCAAAGTGTTGTTTCACTTTCAACAATAGAAGCGGAGTATGTTGCTGCTATAGAGGCTAGTAAAGAAATGATTTGGTTACAAAGGTTTATGGATGAATTGGGTAAGAAGCATGATATGGGCACGTTATACAATGATAGCCAAAGTGCCATTCATATTGCAAAGAACTCAGCATTTCATTCCAGGACTAAACACATACAGCTCAAGTACCATTTCATATGGTCAGTATTGGAAGATGGAGAGCTGAAGTTGGAAAAGATACACACTAGCCAGAATCCTGCAGATATGCTAACAAAAGTTGTAACTAGGGAGAAACTGAGAACATGCTCAGTTTCAATTGGTCTTTAAGGATGATGATGAAGATGAGAAATAGCCAGTTCCAAAGAGGAGTCATTGTCCATCAAATGAAGCAGCAGTGCAGTTGCTACAATCAGTGTCCAAGTGGGAGATTGTTGGGTGTGGAGCCTGATTATCTTGTTTATTTTGTATCACAGTGTTGGACCCCTATACCTTAATGGGGGCGGCAAAGCTGCCCGTAATTAAACGTTGCCTGGGGGGTCCAAGGGGGGGTGGCTGTGACTTTATGGAGCCCCCCATGGCGAGGGGTTTCGGGGGCAGCGCCCCCGAAGCTAAAAACAGATGTAAAATTGCCTTGTAAAAGTATAATAATTTCTAGTCAATCTGGGCCGTTCATTAGGCGGATGATCTGACGGTAGAAGTTATGTTTAGTTTATGGTTTTTTTTTTCCCCTAGAAGGCAACCCCTCACTTTTATGAGGGTATTTTATTGCGGCTGTGTATTGTGTGTGTATTCTCGGAGTGAGAAACAAATAGGGATACTATGAGAGAGAACAGAGGATATTACAGAGGATCTGCTGTAGGTCGTGTCTCTTCATTTTGCTGGATAATAGAAAGGAAGGACTGGCTGTTCGGGGTGGACATAGCCCAAATTGGGTGAACCATGTATATCTGTGTCTCTTTGGTTTTATGTGTTTTGTGTGCTTGTGTTTTCTACATATTTTATTTGTTGCATTGCTCTGTAATACTTAATTTTCTCACAATATGTGATGCCTTTATCTGATCCAGGAGGATTCTCCAGTTGCTCCAAGTTCAAAGGTTTCATCTGTTCCTAAAAATAACGCTAAGCTGTAAAGCCCATTGTTCTGAATTTGGCAATACATTTGGTTTCTCATTTGGTCTTGTGATGAAGGAGAAATCGTTTGTTGAAGTTTGTGGTGGGTGCAAAAGGGCTTTCTAGCCACGTGGCGTTCCCACTGCTCGACACGTGGCAAGGGTCCCATCAATGAAATCAAAAGGTTCACAGTTCACTAACAAGTACAAGTCTAAAAATTTTAAGTTTGATTGAAGTTTGTGGTGAACCAGTGCAAAAGAGGCCTGCTAGCCATGTGGCATTCCCACTGCTTGACACATGGCAAGGCTCCAGTCAATGCAATCAAAAGGTTCAAAGTTCATTAATAGGTACAAGTATTCAAGTGTATGGTGGAAGTTTAAGTTTGATTGGATAAAGGTTCATCATGGGTGCATTAATGTGTTTATGGTAAATTTCTAACAAACCTTATATTAAACACAAATGTGGTGATTTTTTAAAATGACAAAACTACATGGAGGACCTAAGTCAAAACTACATGGTGGTATGTTATGGGCACATTAAACATATGGTTGAACGTTGACAAACCATGTAATAAAAAACATAACGAATATGGTATATAAATATTATTGTTTTAAAACCTATACTATGGTGCATATATATATAAAAAAGGGAGCAACTATCATAGCTGTAGTCCCTGCCGGTAGAGGGAAGAAGGTTATATTATGGAAACACAAGCAAGTGTGGCTATGGAGAAGGTAGAGTACAATTGTATGGATAAGGAAGAACGTCTGCTAAAAGGAAGGTGGGAAAGGCGGAGCTGTGACATTTTTAAATTCAGACGAACCATGTAAAAAAACATTATGTAAACAAAACTGTACTTACTTTGCCAAATCTCGTTATCAGGAAAACATATATAAGTTCATTAATTACATTCTTGAGACAATCTTGCCAAAAAATTAGTCATTGATTACATTCAATGTCAATTTTAAACTGAGATGAACTTTTTAAATCTAGAAAAACTCATTCATTGATTACATTCAATGTCGATTTTAAACTTGTAAGGATTCTGGACACCACATATCTCCACAATGGTATGATATTGTCCACTTTGGGCCTAAGCCCTCATGGCTTTGCTTATGGGCTTTACCCCAAAAGGCCTCATACCAATGGAGATATTTGTCCATCCTTATATACCCATGATCCTCCCCACTTCTAGTCAATGTGGGACTTTGGTTGTATACCCAACAATCCTCCCCTCGAACAAAGGACCATGGAGCCTCTCCTCAAATGATTATCCATCCATCCACTCTCTACCAACCAGGATTCTCCACTCCAATGCGTTGGAAGCACACGCCTTACATGGAGCACCACCTGCCTCGAGAGCTTGCTCTATCCCAGGTCAACTCCTCTTCACCGTGTTGGGACCAGGACACGTCCATGAAGAATCCGGAGCATACCACCTGTCTAACCGAGCTCATCCATGAATCCCATCGTGATATTACCGGGGCCCACCACCTTCGTTCGGCATTCGAGGATTCATCCACTTCGCTAACTTCGGGGCATGGCTCCGATACCACTTGTTAGGATTCTGGACACCACATATCTCCACAATGGTATGATATTGTCCACTTTGGGCCTAAGCCCTCATGGCTTTGCTTATGGGCTTTACCCCAAAAGGCCTCATACCAATGGAGATATTTTTCCATCCTTATATACCCATGATCCTCCCCACTTCTAGTCAATGTGGGACTTTGGTCGTATACCCAAAAAAACTGAGATGAAATTTTTAAATGCAGATGAACCATGTCTTTTTTATGGGTTGATGCGAGAGCTTTCATTCCAGGTAATGGAGCTGTTGTTCTTGCATTGCTCACAACCACATTAAATATGTTTTTGTTAACAATTGTTGAATATTGCAATAGATCTTTGACAGACTAGCTTGTTTCAACATGTATTTATGAGGATTGTCTTCGAATTCTTTCGGTAGTATCTGCATCCAAAGTAATAGGCATCAATAAATGCATATTGTAGTGAACTCTATTTGTAAACTATTTTGAATCAACCAAATCAGGAATGTACTCATACCATGTATCCTTATAGCTCTTTCAACTGAAGCAGAAGAATATGACATATGCAAAAACGTACCCTTAATGGTACTTGATGCACTTGTCTGTAAATAAGAAACATAAATAAAAGGATAAGAAATCAAGATTGATATACTCAATTATTTTGGGTATACATATACATGTTTATGATAAAGGTGGTCACCATGGTGTTGTGACATTTCAGAGTGAGTTGGGCCCTGTCTATTGTTGAAAGACTGCTTGAAAGATGAACTGATAAATGATAAACAATAATAAACACTCATAAATGATAAATTGAGTGTGTATTTCAGAAATAAAGTTTCGTAAAGTAGTTGTAGTTACTAGTCTAAGCATTTTTTGGCATCTTAGATGCTTGGTAATTAGAGAATATGAAGGCTTGAGCATGTATGATGAAGAAGAGATGTGAATGTTTCTCATGGGCCAATTTAAAGACTACGTAGGCTGGATAAATATTATAATGTAGGACAACTATTCTAGAAAATATAGATAAGAATGAATTTTGATAACATATTCTATAGCTATAGCTATTTGGCTGGATTGTAATTTGTAGACTATGAGAGGGGAAGCAATGCATAAACTTTAAAGCTCGCTGAGCTGGTGGAAGAAAGTAAACGTATAGATTTTTGGGTCCTAAAATTTCATTTGACAAGAAACATAACAAATAGATCGAATAATACTCAATACTGTAGTTGTTTCTGTTTCTCACCACATTGGATTCGTTGGCAAGCTTGGAACAAATTTCCTCACTGGAATTATCTTGTTGATCAAACCATCCAACCTCAAATGTCAAGACCTCCATAGCTGCAAAGTTGTAGTGCTGTAGGATATTTAAAAGGAATGAAACAAGGCATAAAGAGAAGAACATCAAGGCATATGACCTTATCTTTGATTTCATTTCTTTGTGATCACTGATAAAAAACACAGAGATCATGTTTCCTAAGACATATGCATAAACAGGTTGCACTGCCCAAATCAAGGGAGGAAAAAGTATTTATAGATACCTGAGTGTCATATCCCTCCGAAAATTAACTAATAAAATTGTGTGCGTTGGTTGCAAATAGGCTACTCCCAACTAGAGCCACAGTTTGGCTGCCAGGAACTGTGAGACACAAGTTATGGAAAATATTTGTGTGGGGCCTGGACGGGTATACAAATTCAACATTTTTGAAAACGATATCTTCGCAGACTTTTGTCTAGCACCTACCCATTTTTGTCATCAGAATCTATTGCTGGTACTTTCTCAGTCATCTGCATTATGCTATGTGCAGTAATGCAAGATTCACTGATGTATTTAATGTTAGGAAGAGCAGTTCCAAGAGTCCTATCAACACACCAATTACATGTAAAAAAAAAAAAGTAAATTGAATGATTTTTGAATAAATTACATGTATTGGAAGGTTAAGGATACTTACAAGCCTCCATTGATGAGTGAAAGGGCTATTACAAAGATGTTTCCATCACTCTCTCTTTGTTTTTGGTAACATTTATTTGCAATTTTGCAGTGTTGCAAATAGGATAACTTTGGCATAAAAAGAAAAGCGCAGTGAATCTGGTACTCTATTATTTATATACAGATCAACTCTGTCATTTTTATTGAGAAACATATCTTTTAGAGTATTGGAGTCATTTATTCTAAAATATATTGCTGCTATGTGAATTCTGTTTAACAATTCCTAGAACATTTTTTAATGGTGAATAGCTATATTAAGATATAAAGTCAGTAAGTATGTAGGTTATATCAAATAATACATATAAGGCAAGTAAAATACTTTAATTCGGAGGTAAATGTAAGGGCTCTTACCACCTATACTAGTTTAATTCAGAGGTAAGTATAAGGGCTCTTACCACCTATGTTTCTGTATGGCTGGATGTATATTATGTTAGATGGAAGTAGTTGCTTTGATTCTTTGCTCCTGTTCTTGCTGATGTAGTTGTTGTTCCTTCAAGCCACTAGTTAGGTAAAATAATTTAATTTAGAGGTACACATAAGGGCTCTTACCACCTATGTTTTTGTATGGATGGATGTATATTCTATTAGATGGCAATAGATGCTTTGATTCTCTGCTCATGTTTTTGATGTTGTATTTGTTGTTCCTTCAAGTCATTGGTTACTGAATATCGGAAGTAGTCTCAGTTCAAAAGTGTTGGGTATGTGTTATATTCTTTCCACGACTAAGCACGCGCGGGGGGGCGATAGCCCCCCCTTTGCGTTGGGCGCAACGGGGGGGTCACAGGGTAGCGCCCCGGCGAAAATTTCTGGTCCTTAATTTCCGGCGGGTAGTCCGCGTCCATGGTTTTGTGCATGGTTTTGCACATGGTATTGGGGTACGATGGTTTTCGGCCCCTGGTATTTTTGTAGATCCGGTCAAGGGAACTACGGTTATGTTCTAATCCAGGGTTTATGGATTGGGGTTTATGTATGCTTCGGCATGTATATATATGTGTGTTGTAACACTAAAAGGAATATAATGAAAAATCAAGCTGGTCGTCCCGACTTGGGATCCAGGGGAAAATCTCTGTGTTTATCTGTTTTATGTTTTATGCTCTCGCTATTGTTTATTTTTTGTTATAAGATTCGTGTGTAGATAATTTCTGTTCAGGGTTAAAACCTACAAAAAGCATACTGCAAATCCCCAAACCATTTTTATATATCACAACAGATGCCATTCAAATATAAAAGAAGTTGCAGGGGGTATTTTGATATAACTGTTTTCTTGTAGTGAGTATTTTGATATAACTTTTTTCATTTCTTGAAAAGTATTAACTGTGGATTCTTCCCAAGAATCCAGGGCATGGAGAGCAATAGATTCAATGTGTGCAACAATTGACTGAATCTTGGTGGGTAATCACCTTGCTAAATGAAAAGGGAGGACCAGCTTCGTGAGACATGTGTGGTAATCACCTTGGTGAAGGAAAAGGGCCTCTGGGCCTAACAAACTTTGTTCACTTGCTGGAAATGTTAGCTTGAACAAGTGAGCATGGGTTGTCAAGAATATTTTAGTTGGTTCTGGGCTAGCAATCATAGTGCAAGTGCATCTCAGTATGTGGGTCATCCATAGGGGCGCTTTCTGTTGCCAACATAGCAGTAATAAGTGCTTCATGGCCTGAGTTGTCAGATGATAGGATGTCACATACCTTTTCCATGCTACAGAGATCCCTAAATTGAGCAACTTTAATAAAAAAACTATCAACAGTAAATTCCACAACCACCACACTTAATTTTCCAGCTCTTGTAAAGTCCCACAATAGGTCACACATGAACGTATGAGAACCAACCATGCATGTCTATCTCATGGCTATTTCTAGTTGTGGCAGCAGGTAGTTAAAATCAAGAGATTGTTCCATAGCGATAAGGGTCTTCCCACTAAGGAATGTCAATTATCAAGGAAGCTGTTTCCATCAATCAGGAACTCCATACATGAAACGTCCTTTCTTCTTTAATGTCTCCTGCTCCCTTCGATGTTCGAAAATGGATTGTGCAGATGATTGTCAAATAATTATTCTTATGCCATAAAGAGCTGCTGCCACCCCATGATATAAACAACCTGGATACTATGTGGTGACATATAAAAGTCTTGAGAATATGAGACTCAACACTCACGTCTCATCCAAATGTAATAACCATTCAGATTGATCAATACATCACCAACATATCATGTCAGAGATGATTGTATTGGAAGCAGTTCCCTACTATTAGAAAAAAATTCACACACCGGAAAAACTAGGGTGGCGAAGAAAGTTGACGGAAAACCAGTAGAAAAATATCCTTTTACAGCAAACCCTGAACTCTACTGACCAGTGCAATTAACGACCATCACCAATCCATACTACACATGACAACAACAACAAAAACAACATCCTATGGAATGTCACCACCGAAAACAGAAATGGAAACCAAAGTATTTACAGGGACGTGAAATAATGAAGGAATCGATCCACTTATGCCACAAGATTGTCCATCTGGACTAAATCGAGGAATACTATGAATCAAGAAGCTTGGTTGTCTCATGTATTGGGAGCTTATTTCCATGATTTTTCATTTGTCCTAAAAATGGCATCAAGAATGATTCCCGCTATTATAGCCAACATCCCTATTAGAATAACCTCCCCACACCAGTCTGGAACCATAGTGCACCAAAAAATCCATAGACCAACACCTCACCCCGATGGGTATCCCACTGACACAGATTGTGAATGAAAACAACACATATTTCAAAAGATTTTAAACAACCAATACTCGCACCCCCAAGACCACTATACCCTCACTAGTTTCATCTGAAAGATCAATAAAAGCAGTACTTGTGACATCAATTCCTATAATTATTTACTGGTGTGTGTTGCTTGCACGTGAAGCTCGTACAATGTAAACTACAAGAAGTGGTCAATATGCTAGACATACTTGGAGTTGCAACAACAGATTCAAAGATAAAAAATTGTTTGAAGAGAGATCATATTCCTTCCATTAGCAAGCCACTACGTAACTATCATTTTATCCATCTCAAATCCACTACCATCTCACACCAGGGAAGCCATATATCATCCATTTCAACAAATTCAGAGAATAACGTTAAACATGGGCGATATGGGTGAAAAAATACACAATTAGGGCATTCATCACATGAGTGGTGCATTGTGTTGAAAAAATGGTTTGGTGCTAAATGGTGTAAAATGCAATCAGCATGTCACTTCAGCAAGATCACCCAAATCTGGAATTTCTTTAGCAAATGGAAATGACAGGGTTTGTATAAGTGCCAAGTTTAATTAGATGTTGAAAATTGGGTTTCATTGGCCATGTGTGCAATATAGATCCATAAGATTTGCATATATCCTACAATGGATGATAATTTTGAGCTGTTCTACACTAAATTAGTGTGAGACAACAAGTTGAAATCACTCAGAAACTGCTGGAAAGACCCCAAAATTGATGCACTAAATACTTGCTATAAATGGGCATGCAAACCACTGCAAAAGGGTAATTATGAAAACCTATTTCTGTGTAAAAAATAGTGCCGAATAGTAAGTTTATTTTGCTTATTTTATCCTTTGAGACACTAATAAATTCATATTTGAAACCCTAGATGTAGTCAGATTTGAAAAACTATATGATATTTGTACGCACAAAAATCAAGAAAACAGTGGCAAAAAAGTCAAAATGGATGATAACTTTGCAATACTAAGTGTGCCTAAAATGGATGATAGTTTCCTGCTGCTGCATACTAAATTAGTGAGACATTAAGATGAAATCACTCAGAAACTGCTGGAAAGACCCCAAAATTGATGCAAAACTAGCTATGCTATACTCTCTCCATGCTTCTTAAATGAAATGAAATTGATGAAATATTGATCGGGAGTCTTCAAATTCACATCACGTGAAATAGGAAGCAATCACAACAATAGCTGCAGAGTCATCCAACCAGTACCCAAATCACCCAAAACTAAAATTTCTTTAGCAAATGGAAATGACAAGGTTTGTATGAGTGCTAAGTTTAATTAGATGTCGAAAATTGGGTTTCATTGGCCACGTGTGCAATATAGATCCATACGATTTGCATATATCCTAAAATGGATGATAATTTTGTGCTGTTCTACACTAAATTAGTGTGAGACATCAAGCTTAAATCACTCAAAAATTGATGGAAAGGCCCGAAAATGGATGCACTAAATACTTGCTATAAATTGGCACGGGTAATTATGACAAACTATTTTTGTGTAAAAAATAGTGTCGGATAGTAAGTTTATTTTGTTGATTTTATCCTTCGAGACACTAATAAAGTCAGATTTGAAACCCTAGATGTAGTCAGATTTGAAAAACTAGATGATATTTGTACGCACAAAAATCAAGAAAACAGTGGCAAAAAAGTCAAAATGGATGATAATTTTTCAAGACTAAGTGTGCCTGAAATGGATGATAGTTTCCTGCTGTTGCACACTAAATTAGTGAGACAACAAGCTGAAATCACTCAGAAACTGCTGGAAAGACCCCAAAATTGATGCAAAACTAGCTATGCTAGACTATCTACATGCTTCTTAAATGCAAGGAAATTGATGAAATATTGATCGAGAGTCTTCAAATTCACATTACATGAAATAGGAAGAAATCACAACAATAGCTGCAGAGTCATCCAACCAGTACCTATGCCCTAATGTTATCTTTCTATCATAACTCTTTATTGATCGAGTTTGTTTTTATAGGGTTAAACAATTATTCAAATTGATTGGTGCATAAGCTTTAGCCTTTCACTGGAGGAATCACTGGTGAAAGGGTCTCCAAATCTGAGAGCCCTATCTGGAGAGGGTGGTGTATTGATATGCTAATTTA
The DNA here is from genome assembly GCA_034641835.2 of Pinus albicaulis. Classification (NCBI taxonomy): domain Eukaryota; kingdom Viridiplantae; phylum Streptophyta; class Pinopsida; order Pinales; family Pinaceae; genus Pinus; species Pinus albicaulis. Next base: position 640,839,374 of record CM076573.1, on the reverse strand, counting down.
TTGGCTGTGGATAGGGTGTCTTTACAAAATCTTTGATCTTGTGACTTCAATACTCTTTCAAGTCTTCTGAACAAACATCATAATAATGCAACTTATTTCATAGGGTAAAATTAGTCGAAACCCTAGGAACACCACATGCCTTCAACTAATTCCCACACACTATAAATTGACTTTAACAATTAAGATCATCAAAGGAATGATGCAACTCTCCCTTAGTCCTTAGTCTTGCCTTGGATAGGTTAAACAATCAACTATAGGATGTCTAAATTTGAGACACTTCACAAAACTTCTGTCATTTCCTTAGGTAATACGATTTGCCTCCAATCAGTTGTCTAGAAAATGATTAAGATTACCAAGGAATAAGGTAAATGATACTTGCACAGGCTTCAAAAAAGAAGAAGGTTTTCTTCCACAAGATGATACTTAAGCCATCCACACATTTATCTAAAAAATCCTCACTTAGGAAAGTGTAAGATTGAAACAAAATAGGTGTCAAGGGTGCACAAATTTGTGCCCTAAGAGGGCCAAAATGACGCAGGTCTATAATGGTGTTACATCTCCTAAGCAAGCCAAAAATACCTTATTGAATAAGATACAATACTTCAATGATACCTCTTATTTGAGTAGAAACCAAGATGGCTACCTCACATAGGTTCATTAGATGAACAACTCAAATTTATGAATTGAAAGCTTTAGAACTAAAGAAACCCTTGACAATTATAACTCCTTCGAGATTTGATACTTTTGCAAAAAGACACAATGCTAAGGACACAGTCATGAGTTTTTAAGCCACTTTTGTATGGAGTTTTAAATGTTTATATAAAATTCAAAATATTTCCCTAACAAAGGGTCAAAAAATGCAGAGCGAAAACGTCATGCATAGAGTAATATTGCTACAAATTTGTAGATTTCTCAAGGATAGAATTAACCCTTCAACAATTATACACAATAATATTTTAATAAGAAAATCCTTCAAATCAAGTATAAAAACCCTAGCAAAAATTCCATACTGAAGAACAGATAAATCCTTCAATTTGCTAATATATTATCTGTGTTTCTGGGTCCCCACTCTATGGTGGTAAACCCTTTTTTGATCCAAACCAAAAACTTGGAATTGCTAATCAGCCCTGGAAATCTCATGAAACTTGACCTAAAGTTGCTTTGTTTTCCCACAGATTGCAAGATAGAAAACCAGTAGAATCAAACCCCACAAACTGCAAGCACAGATTGTAAATTCAAGGACAGCTTGTAAACTTATACTTTTGTTGATAATGAATGACACTGAAGTAAATAGGGGAAATAAAAGCTATTTGAATCCTACCACTCAAATCCTTTTAAACATGGAATGAGAACAATTAAGAATCTATGAAAATACATATTTTCTTAGACACTTGGACATGGAAATGGATGCCAAAAGAATATTTGATAGATCTTTATTTCTGTAGGTTTGTAGAATGAACGAATTTTAGATAGAGGGGGAACAATTAAAAGTCTACAAAAATATATAATTTATGTCAAAAATCCCCAATTAGGAAAGTGTAATATCGAAACAAAATAGGTGTCAAGGGTGCACAAATTTGTGCCCTAAGAGGGCAAAAATGACGCAGGTCTGTAATGGTGTTACATCTCCTAACCAAGTCGAAAATACCTTATTGAATTAGATACAATACTTCAATGATACCTCTGATTTGAGTAGAAACCAAGATAGCTACCTCATATAGGTTCATTAGATGAACAAATCAAATTTATGAGTTGAAAGCTTTAGAACTAAAGAAACCCTTGACAATTAGAACTCCTTCGAGATTTGATAATTTTGCAAAAAGACACAATGGTAAGGCCACAATCATGAGTTTTTAAGCCACTTTTGTATGGAGTCTGAAATGTTTATATCAAATTAAAAATATTTCCCTAACAAAGGGCCAAAAAAGGCAGAGAGAAAACTTCACACATAGAGTAACATTGCTACAAATTTGCAGATTTCTCAAGGATAGAATTAACCCTTAAATAATTATGCACAATAATATTTAGATAAGAACCTCCTACAAATCAAGTATAAAATCTGTAACAAAAAATCCATATTGAAGAATAGATAAACCCTTCAATTCTTCAACAAGACATGACCTTTGCTCTAGATTGGATTAACTACACAAGGTCGAATTTCAAACATGAATTTCATAACATATGTGTGATATCTCTCACCACTTGGAGAGAATATCATTACCTTTATGTAGATTTTATTAGATTTATCACATTGCCACAAGAATTTTGGTATTGTTTTCTATAGTTCAGCAAAATTCGTGTGCTAAGTTAAAAGCTAAATTTTTCTTGAGGTCAAAATTTGGAACTGTTGATACCACTAAGTACAAACTACAAAAGTATTTAGTTATTAATCAAACACATGTGTTAAATTAAGTGTTGATTTAGTGTATTTATGTGTGGCACATGCTTAGAGAGGAACTAGAGAGTAAGAGGGTTATTCTGTTTGCTAGATGCTCTCTCCTTATGTTATATCTTTTGAATTGTGATGGATTAAATTAAATCTTTGGAAATGCTTTAGATAAAAGTCTTGGTACACTGTATTGATTGTATATTTTTTGTGAAATTCTATAAATTTGTATGCACGTAAGTTCAGCTTGGGACACAAGAATTTGCTAATCTATTATCTATGTTTCTAGGTCCCCACTCTATGGTGGTGAACCCTTTTTCAATCCAAACCAAAAACTTGGAATTTCTGATCAGCCCTGGAAATCTCATGAAACTTGACCTAAAGCTACTTTGTTTGCCCATAGATTGCAAGACAGAAAACCAGTAGAATCAAACCCCATGAACTGCAAGCACAGATTTTAAATTCAAGGATAGCTTGTAAACTTATACTTTTGTTGATAATGAATGAATGAAAGTAACTAGGGGAAATGAAAGCTATTTGAATCCAACCACTCAAATCCTTTTAAACATGGAATGAGAACAATTAAGAGTCTATGAAAATATATATTTTATTAGAAACTTGGACATGGAAATGGATGCCAAAATAATATTTGATAAATCTTTATTGCGGTAGGTTTGTAGAATGAACAAATTCCTAAATATATGGGGAACAATTAAAAGTCTACAAAATATATAATTTCTTATGCACTTAGACATGGAGTTTGTTACCAAAAGCATTTTTGTGAGATATTTATTGCTAATGAATGTAGAATGAACAAATTCACATACAGATGGGGAACACACCAACACTCTCAAATATCATGGGAGAACCAAGACTCTTTAACGTCACATCACATGAAATAGGAAGCAATCACAATAATAGTTGCAGAGTCATCCAACCAGTACCTGTGCCCTAATGTTAGCTTTCTATCAGAACTCTTTAGGTCAATAATGAAGCAAAGGGGTGAATGAAGCATTGATATCTGCCCCACTTGATTATGCAATAATATTAAGGAGAACAGAGAAGAAAGAACATATATGGATCAATAACAAAATTATCCAATCTGGTACAAATATGGAGAATAGAACAAGGCTTTAAAATATAACTCCTAATACTCCCAAGTACATGTATTCATTTTTAAGTAAGGTATGATCGAATAAAAGCACCAAGACTTGAATCTGAGGAACAATCAACAGCCTTTAAAGATTTAACAATAATAATTATCACATCTGAAGGATATAATTTCCTCCACCAATTTCTGAAAATAAGAGAAGAGTATGAATATTTCTACTTACTTGACAAGCTAGACTTGAATATGAGGAATAATCAATAGTCTATAAAGATATAATTTCTTCCACCAATTTCTGAAAATGAGAGAAGAGTATCAATATTTTTACTTACTTGACAAGGTAGGACATATTCTAGTATGTATTTTTCATTTTCTGTTCCTAAAACAATGGAAAAGTGGAATAGGCATCAATAAATGCATATTGTAGTGAAATCTATTTGTAAACCATTTTGAATCAACCAGTTTAGGAATGTACTCATACCATGTATCCTTATATCTCTTTTACTTGACAAGATAGGACATATTCTAGTATCTCTTTTTCATTTTCTGTTCCTAAAACAATGGAAAAATGGAATAAGCATCAATAAATGCATATTGCAGTGAACTCTATTTGTAAACCATTTTGAATCATCCAGTTCAGGAATGCGCTCATACCATGTATCCTTATAGCTCTTTCAATTGAAGCAGAAGAATATGCCATATCCAAAAACCTACTCTTGATGCTATAAGGATTTTTCTATGCATAACTATAGCAGCTGCCCATGTCTTACTACTCATGTGTTCATGTTGGCAGACATATTATTATCAAAAGCCATTGGTATTGCACCATGAGTGGGATACTCTGCTATCATTGGAAATAAAAGAGAAGTAGTCATAGTGTATAGGATATTGACTTATTGCATACTGAAAAAAGAGGAATGAATGCTCAAAATCAGAGTAATGAATTTCAGACTTTCAGAGTAACACTTGTAAAAATTATGAGTAAAAATAGGACAAATATAGAACAATTCCATTTACAGATGACAAAAATTGTCAAGTTTTCAAAGGATTATTAGAGATAAAATTCATATGTAAGTAATTCAGCAATCCAATTGATAAAGTACCTAGTTCATAATTAAATGCAACTTTCAAATATTAAAGAAAAGGAGGAAACAAAAATTGAGTTTAGACAAGAAAATTGGAAAATTGTCCTTAATCCAGTTCATTAAACATTATGATAATAAGCAGAAATTATGCAACAATACAGTGATAAAAAAATATTGTACAAGATTATTGTGTAGTATTGTGTACTAAGTACATTTTCCTGATAAATGTACAAAAATTGAAAATTAAATAGTTCTATTGGAATAAAACCATAATATAAAGAAACAGATTGGATTCCAATAGTTGCGATGTCGCTGGTCTTTGTCATCTGTGTAACAAAGAATTAGTTAAAAAGAAAATCATAACATTAATAATTGAGCAGAGGAAATTTTTGAAAGAAGAGATGTTGGGTCAAGATGTTAATGTACCTTTCATTTGTCAGCCGACATGTAACAATTCACTATCTTCATTCAATACGAACCTGCTATGAATTTTGAGATCGCGTAGCATGTAGACAATGGTTTCCTTTTCTTACAAATATTGCTCATATGACACGAGTTTTAAACGAGGAAGTAAATCATGTACTAAAGGTTCCATGATAGTGCAATGGAAATTTTTTTTTGTGATAGATTCTATTGTAGCGTTTATACAATGTTTGTACACGAAAGGGCAATTATTATTACATTTTGAACAATAAATTGTTCCATTTCTGATCAATATGGATGTCAAACTGATCACAAAATTGCATATAGCACAAACATGCTCGAATGGAGTTGAGTAAGAATTTGATGCGTTTAGCATACCTTCAACTTGTTTATAAAATATTCAAATGTTAATTTACAATATTACATATGAAATTCAAAATTAGCAAAAAGATCATTATTGTTATACTTACAACATGATTAGATGTCGTTAGTTTTCCAAGATTCTTAACTGCATCCGTGTTAAGTTCAGTTAAGAAAGTTGACTGTGTTGTTCAAAATATTTTTTCTTTTACATCTTTCCTTTTTGTTATACTTTTGAAAAGGATCAGGGGAAATTGTCCTTTCTGCAATTGTTGTTCCACTGAAATAAAGTATTGTTCATATGTATTTGCAACTGCAAGAGACAAATTAGAATATTTATATAGTGAACTAATACATATTATTTAATAAAAATTAAGAATAAGTGGTATGCAAATACATATTGTTTCACAGTCATTTTCAGAATCTCCATCTTTGATATGCAATATGTAGTACAATCCAACTCTCTTGGCAAGTGTAATAGCTGCACCGATTGTACCAATTGGGTACATTTCAGTTTTTTCTGCAAACTACTTCATGGTTGTATCTGGAATGAAACAATATTCTTTGCAAACTTCAGGCACAATGTCTATGATGTTACACAACAATTTTTCACCGTCCCTGCAATCCCTCGTCCCGTACATTGGAGGGCTTATTCCGTGACCTGTGAGCAGTGACATGACCTGAAAACACTTTTATGGCATCCCCCTGGACATGGAATTTCATTCCCCTGAAGACATCTCCTTGTGAAAAACCCTAAAAATAGCCTCTTCATCCTTGGCACGACTAGCCAGTGTTATACCCGCGCCAATGGGGGAAATCCTCCAAAGAGGGCGTGCCAATTAGCGCTCTGTCTCAGAGTCGTACTCATGCTAGGCTTAATAAAGGGTGTTTTTTAAAAATAAATGGCGGAAGATTGACTTTAACCAACTCCTGAACTGGTCTCTAAATTGAGTTTGGACGTTTGGCTCCGGATTTCCATGTAGAGGAAGTAGTTTGCCACCTCTCATGGAAGCTTCCTTGAGGATAGGGCCAATCCCATGATTGTAGGGATCCCAACTCCTCTTCCACCATCTATATAAGCTTGCCATTTCCCTTTGCAAGCTAGTCTCCAAAAGCCTTCATAGCCTAAAGAATGCTGCAATAGCCCTCATAGAGCCAAATCTATAGCAAGGAGATTGACGATCGAAGAGAGAGGCTTGTCCCCATCCTTGACAAGCTTTACCGAGACGTATTCTGCTGACGACCCGTTGAAGGAGAATTCAGCGTCAGAGCCAGGTTGTATTTTCCTTTGTATGAATTAATGATAAGCGACTATTGGTTATGGTTCCACTCGTTTTGTTCATTACGATCATGAGTTGTGTCCTCTCTGACTGACGCATAATTGTATATATTGGATTTTACACTTGTGTTTGTTGTGTTTCTTGAGTGTGCAAGTGTTCGATCGCGACGAGCGTGAGGATTGTGATCTGCCGAAGCAAAGGAACGAGAGCGCTACCTTCTCTACAGACAACAACGTTGGATTCGAGGTAAGCCTTCTTCGCAAGTTGGTTTATTGCAATTAGGGACCTGCACCATAGCGTGATACGATTGTTTCTAGACCCGTTCTGGGCTAGTAGGGATCGCCTTTGTTCGCAGAGGGGATTTACCTCTACAACTAAAGGATCAGGGGAAGTTGTCCTTTCTGCAATTGTTGTTCCACTGAAATAAAGTATTGTTCATATGTATTTGCAACTGCAAGAGACAAATTAGAATATTTATATAGTGAATTAATACATATTATTCATTAAAAATTAAGAATAAGTGGTATGCAAATACATATTGTTTCACAGTCATTTTCAGAATCTCCATCTTTGATATGCAATATGTAGTACAATCCAACTCTCTTGGCAAGTGTAATAGCTGCACCGATTGTACCAATTGGGTACATTTTGGTTTTGTCTGCAAACTACTTCATGGTTGTATTTGAAATGAAACAATATTCTTTGCAAACTTCAGGCACAATGTCTATGATGCTTGATTCGTTCAACAAAATTATTTTATCACAATCACTAGGATCATAAACGGTTTTAGGCAGTATTCTGAAATTTGTAATAGATATACTCCTACCTTGTATAATTTTATGTTCATGTTGTTCAATTAAGTGTGCAAGTGTACTTAATGTTATAGTCATCATTCCTTTCTCATCTGTCAAATCAGGCGTAATATTTGATGTGCTTTGTTTGCTTTGTTAATAAATGTGCTATATACGACCATTATGTCTCCGACAAATAATTGTCCAATAATACAACTGTTCAAGTCTTCAATTGATACTTTAACTGGGGGTAGTTGTTTTTTCCTATATAAATTGTTTATTTAGATACTTCTATAAACATTTCTATAATGCTATGTTTTTTTTTTATAAATTGTAGAACTGTAAATAAATTACAGTATAAGATTGCATATGCATACCTTTTCACTGCATATGCATACCTTTTTACTGCATCATTTTGTAAAATTCTTGATTCTCCTCTTTTTGATTCTATTTGAATTGTACTAACAATAGTAATTGCATATTTCAATACGATTCAAATATTATCATATTTATTTTTCATAAGAAATATATGAGGAGTTTATGATACCTAAACTATACATACATTGTAATATTATCATATGTATTTTGCATAAGCAATAAATGAAGAGTTTATGATAACTAACCTATACATATATTGTTGTTCGGTTGCCTGAAGGGACTGGCTACTAGTGCTTTTTTAACTTGTCCAACATTTTCTAATTTATATACATTTATTTGTACATATGTATATTAGTCAATTGTAAAAAGACAGTGAATATATAGTGAGCATTAAAATTGTAAATTCAGAATCTGAGCATATTTGTATAGTTGTCATAAACATACCTCTTTAAACTCTGTGATTGGATTGCATCCTCTACTTGACTCATGTTTTCTATATCTTGAGTAGCTATCCTATTGCAATTACACAATTACTATTCTAAATAGCTATACAAAATCTTTTAATTGCATGAAAGTAAGTAATTTGTAACAAGCAAAATTTAAATAAAAAAATGACGGAGATGATTATGGGCATACTCTTTGGTAGCTTCTTGTTCAATTTTCTCTTTGGTGTGGTCAATCAGTTTTCCTTGTTCTTGACTTTTTTGACTTTTTCCTTGCTTTTTACTTTTTTTACTTGTTTTTTCTTTTGATTTTTCATCAGCTACCCTATTGTTATAAAATAGTAACATATATTTAGTTCAATTTCAAAAACCATATAAAAGGAAAAAGTGAACAAGAATATAAAAACCATATAAAAGAAAAATCGAAAAGTATATACTTTCTTCTTTCATGTTCCATGTTGTTGATCTTTTTTCTCATTCATTTTTGTTCAATTGAAAAGGGTTTTATTGGTAGAATTTGCATCCAAGAATATATGAAGTCATATATGTAAATGTATAATAGGATGCATAGAATATATGGTCTTATTATTTTATTTATTTCAAATAGGAATATGCTATTATGCTTTAGTAAAATAAAAATTGCAAAAACAATTTGTATATATTTCAAAATGTATCAAAATTTGCAATTTTGTAACATGTTTCATATGTACATCATAGCTGAAGGACAAGAGATATTGCATCATGATTAGACCAATATGTATCTAATATGAAAATTTTGTATTTTATATTAGTTACATTTGACCACAGATGGTCTATGAATGATTTATGCATGCTATTAGTTTTGTTGACAAGAAAATGGAGATTGTAATTGTTCATGTAGCTTTCCAGCTCTTTTGTTTTTTGATTGCATTGTAACATATCAATATTGAAGTCCCCCAATATAATTATGATATCCTTTAAATCTAGATGACATAAAGCTTTTGCAATGATATTCAAAATATTGTTCAAATTTGCATGTGGTGATGCATGTATATTGAGTATTGCAATTTGTGATCCATGAACTATTATTTCTGCCAACAATGCTTCTACAAGATTCTCTTCAAAGTGGATGTGTTCAAGCATAGTTATATGTTTTTTTATCAGTAACATTAGTCCATGCTTAATGCAACTTGAGATGCAATTGAAATTTTTGAAGTACTCATTTTGCATAGACAGGGACATATATGTTTCTTGTAAGCATAAAATGTCAGATTGCATTGTGTCATAATCACTGCATATGTCACTAAGGCGTGCATGAAGATTATGAGTGTTTAGTGAAAGAATGGAGATGGATCGCAATGATTGTATTGATGAATAGTCATATTCTAATTTCCATTTTGCAGTGCTTTGCAAATGTTGCATTTCACAATTTACTTTTTTCTTAACCTTGAAATTTTTGTTTGTCAGAGCATTTAGCAAATACAACAACTCTATGTTTCTTACACGTGATAGAGCTGTGTACACTAGGCCATGCACTTGTATTCCATTAGGGTCAAATGAAAGTCTATCCAAGGTTAAACCCTGCAACCTATGTTTTGTGCGTGCACATGCAAGTTGAATTGGGAATTGTTTCCGTATCTTCAGATGAGCCATGTTTGGTGACATAGGCATTGCTTTTGATATTCGTAATATTGGTATCCAATCATGTGCTATGTATGAAGTATACAAATAAACTATTTTTCTAGATTGTCGATGAACAATATTAGGGTCATGAAACTTAATCCATAGAACATCAACTTTATCTGTATGAGTATATTATTTGACTATTCCATTTGCACCATTTACTAGTCCATCTTGTGCATCATAATTGCAAGCATACATTTCAATTAGCATGTTCAACTTTATCACAAGTTGTGAAGGAAAATTAGTTGTATGTTGATGCCTTGGAACATTGCCATTGTTCCCTTCATCTTCGTTAATTGCATTGATTAAAATTTCATTACCAGGAATGAGTGTTAACATTTTCTTGTTATGCATTGCAACGTCTTTGTTTTTGTAAAATAAGTAGGGAAAAGTTGGATCATTTGGTACAGGGCACATACAAGTTGTATTAATATATGTTATATCATCACATGTTTGACTATTTGTTCGCATTCTATTTAAAATTGATATAAATCTCTCATCTTTTTTTCGCATAGTCATATGCAATTGGAAGCACTTGCCATTATCCTTCCAGATATCATGTGTTATTGTTTGATTGTTGATTCTTGGTTGTTCAAAAATTAGCGAGTCTTGAATAGGTTGTGCTAAGTTGGTAGAAATAACCACAAAATATCATGTCAATGTTTCCAAAGTATTTGGTTTGGACATGTTTTATGTTTCTGAGTCTATTGTCAATAGAATATAAGAACCGATTACCAATCATAGAGGCTTCATATATGAAAGCTAGTTGCAGTTCTTGATATAGCTTTGATAAGTTGTCTAATACTTCTTTTCTAAGTGGCAAGAATTGAGACTTGTTAAAAGGAATTAGCAATGAAGAATGTATTGTTGTTCCACCTGCATTATATGCAGCTTTTCCTCTATATGCTAATATCAGACCCTTTGGTTTCATAGGATCAGTTGTGTTCTGTGAATCATATATTCGTATAAGCATTTGTAAAATTGCTTTTGCTGTCAGCGTTTTTCCTACCCCTACTCCACTTGCAATAAATAGGTAAGTTGGTTCATTAACGTTTTTTATTTATTTATTTCAGCGTCTTTTACAATTGCTTGTTGCTCTTTGTTCAACATTCTTCTGAGTTTGTAATAATCATTGTTTTCCATTAAAAATGGATGAGAAATGATTTTAAATCCAAGATTGATTCTTTTTTTCATCTCAAATTGTTTTGGAAATTGCAATTTTGATTGCAAATCATATTCCTCGTGTTTATCATAATTCGTTTCCTATAAAAGTTCACAGGAAATCTGGCTCAGAGCTTTCAGGTTCCCCCTTTCAGCCTTGGAAAATCATTCTCACACCCATCGTTACCATTTCCCGCCTCCAAAACACATTATCAAAGGCGGAGATTCATATTTGAAAATATTCGAGGCATAGCTCCTTCGGCCCTAGCCCCCCTGTTCTTTTTCCCCATGTAACCTGGACGCTAGACTAGGCGCTAATCCGACAGACGCTTATCCAATACATATCGGGCTCATCCTAAGCCGTCGATCTGTGCAGATCGAATGGCGTTTGCTCATCTCTACCACGCCCGTAGCCTACCTATTCACCGTCCGATCAAATCATAAAATCTACGGTTCGCTGCCCATCCGCCATGGTGGACCCCATGCCCAACAACACCTTCTGAAACCAGTGGTTTATATTGCACCGCTTTTCAGCGGTAGGTGGTATTCTTCAAAACGGAGCGATTCCACTCATTCCCCGTCGCGTGTCTCCGTGTACGGCCTTGAAACTTCTCTCCATCGCGCGTTATTGTTCAGTCAAAGTCATGCAGCGATATTCATCACAACCGTCCGATCTGAGGGCCTTCATTCGACGATCGTCGCGTTCCGAAGCTGCATGAGATTTAGTCCAAGCCCATCCATCCCTGTCCCACTGTCCATTGCCTCCGTCAATTTTTCAACTGTCGATATCCTCCTGAGATCGGACGGCTGAGATTTCGTCACCCCCGTTGTTGACCCAGTCTTCCTCCACGTCATCATCCCACGTGTTTGCCGCATGTCTTCCTCCACCATTTATATATTACATTCATACGTTATATTTCAATGTTCCGCATTATAAACTCCGACCAACCTTTCCGCCATTTTTCCATTGCATTTTCTTCGTCACCACCCTGCATGCTTCTGCCGCTCCATCACGTCGCTCTGTTACATAGTCACTTCCATCGCATTTCCGTTCCCCATGCATTTGTTTTCTTCACAATTTCGTATGTTTTGCAGGTTTACAACGACAAAGAATTATCATAATTTGCAGCATTCATTACAAGAGCCGAGCACATGTCAAAAGACCATTTTTCAGAGCAGAATTATGAAGAAAGTCCTCGGAAGCCAAATTGACAAGACTCCAATTTAAGAGGCAGGGTTCAAATTTGTCAAATCCTGCAGGGACATTCAATGTTGTGTAACCAACTTCAACAATAGAAGAAAAGAGATATCATTGCCTTAGAAATAAGCCACTTTGAGGGGGCATCCTCCAATACATTACATAAATGCACAATTCTTGGATGATACAAATGACCAAAACCTCCTTCTATATATAGGAGTCCATGGGGCCACAATATAATCCTAGTGGGGCCATAATGTAATCCTAGTCGACCTAACAATAATAATGTAAGGGCACAATAATAACAATATGGGGGTTACAAGGGTAAAACAATAACAATAAGGGAGGATACACTAACATAATAAGAGACTACACTATTAATATAGGGACTTAACATGCCCCTCTCCTTCAAACAAGTGTTTTCCTCAACGCTTGATTATTTCTTGATGCTTCTGTATAAAATTCTCATCCTCCCATGTGGAATATTCTATAGGAAATTTCTTCCACTTGTTGAGATACTCTGAAATTGATCGTACTTGTTGAGTTCTTGTTTCTATGACTGCTTCATAACTTCTTTCGATGTGATGTTGATCTTCCTGTTGTTTCATTAGATTCTGCACCAAGGTTGGGTTATCCTTTGAGAGTTGGAGAACTTGTTGTTGATGCTCGCTGTGATCTTCCACTAATTTATCATCCATATTAGCTATTATTTGATCCTTCAAACCATCCAAATTAGCCTCCATTTCTACTTTTAAACCATCTATTTTATCTTCGATTTCTCTTCGTAAGATTGAAACTTGTTGCACTTGGTATCGTAATTTTGATATCTCATATTGCAATTCTTCCTCCTCATGCGTCATAGTATAGCTTTATGAGGGCTGAATGGGTATAAAATTATTTTTTGGAGGCATAATAGAACCCATTACTGACAAAAATTCTTCAATATGCCCTTGGAATCAATTCAACTTGATTCTTCAAACAAGACTTATGCAATTTGGAAAAACAATACACACCTTTTACTTGCTTTTGAGGAGCTCGATATTTAAATTGGATTATATCTATGATTGTGGCCCTTAAATATTTGAAATTCAGCACTTAAGTAGCCCTCTGAATTCTCTTTTGAATGCCACAGGTCTGACCTGATTTGGATTCTCCAAGACAAAGTTTTGTCTAATCTCCCACAATGACCTAATTCTAGACTGGTTCAGTAGAGCGAAATTGTACGACTTGCCACGTGTCACTGTTTCGTCCTTTGTCTCTGAAATTGATAGCCAAGAAACTACAGTCCGTGTACTTGTGACCACTTTTAACGGAACTCAAATCCACTGCCCAAAGAGGGAGTTATTGAGCTTTTCCCACGATCACCTCTTTGAGATGAAATTCAGGAGCCTGAAAAAGCACTAACTTCGATAGATCATATCTCCAAAAATATTGCGAACCAAGCTCTAAAACTTTTTGACAAATTTCCTCAGGATTTCAGCTTCACACCATATGAATTTCAGATTCTGAACCTTCGTAGAAACAAATTTATAGTGAAAATTCCACGATGACCTAACTTCCACAGATGATATCTCAAAAAATACTATGAACCAAGCTCTGAAATTTTTTGACAAAATTCCTTAGGATTTTAGCTTCGTACCCTAAAAATTTCAACTTCTGAAACTTCGTAGAAAAAAATTTATAAAACGAAAATTCACGATGACACCATTTGGAGCGGCGAAACCCTAAAACCGCTCGATACTGCAAATGTTGTGTAACACGACTTCAACAATAGAGGAAAAGAGATATAAATGCCTTAGAAATGAGCCACTTCGAGGGGGCAACCTCCAATACATTACATAAATGAACAATTCTTGGATGATACAAATGAACAAAACCTCCTTCTATATATAGGAGTCCATGAGGCCACAATATAATCCTAGTGGGGCCATAATGTAATCCTAGCCGACCTAACAATAATAATGTAAGGGCACAATAATAACAATATGGGGGTTACAAGGGTACAACAATAACAATAAGGGAGGCTACACTAACATAATAAGAGACTACACTATTAATATAGGGACTTAACATTTAAGGCGCCGATTACACAGATGAGAACATTAATGGAGTAGCAGGGGAAGATCAATGGAGGATTGAGGAATTCAGTGTTCGGTGTTGAAGAATTTAAAGCTTAATTCAGGGTTGGGAAGTCAGAAGGTACGATGCACAAAAAAACAGTACCCTCCAGGTTTTATTTCAGCAGGATTTACCTTCAGAAAAGGACAGAATGTTGATATGGTCATCCCTATACCGTGTTTCTGAAGAGATTTTCACCCAGAACATTTATTTCAGTTAGCAGGTCACAGAGTACATACAACACAGCATAGTCATTCAGCAGTATGGGTGCAAATGTTTCCACCATTTTGTTTTAATTATGAAAATTAAATGTTCATCACCTACCTCTCTCACTATGTTTTGGTTTCTCCTATAAAAACCATGAAGAAATGCATTGTAAGGGTTCCAGATTTTATGAGGAAAATTATGCAGTGAAAGGATTTTTGCATACATTTTGTAAAATTCTTGTATGAAGGCTTAGAGGCCATAGGGTCTCAGTGAGGAGGAGTTCCATCTGTTAAGGAGGATTATGGTCTTTGGTATTTCACAGTCTGTAACTCTCTCTTATGTGTTATTTTAATATATCATTTCATTTCATCCATATTTCCTATATCATGTTTTGGAATGCGAGTGGCTCACTGATTTTTAGTATGGATTCATCCTAGTTGATGCCCATGCTCGGATCAGTCAAGCGCTTTAAATATGGCTCATGCATGATATTCTGTTCCATTATTCAGCTAACCATACTTCTACTATATTAGTTTCTTTGGGAGGGTGCTTTTAAAATGCTATTATCATGTATGGATTCTTAGATTGGTAAGCCCATGCATGGTGGTATTGTATATCTGGGTATCGACTCAATGTTAACTAGTATCTTCTCGATATTTCTTTCACTACATACACCTTCTGATAATCTATGTCTGTGAAGTATTTCTGAATCGGCCCACTTTGTAGTAAACTGTCTCTAAATTGTCTGTTGCTTTTGTATCAGAGTTCTGCATCTTGCCTCTACAGTATCTCTTTTCCTGTGTTAGCTTCTGAGAGTTTGGTCCCATTCTATTTTATTTCCCTGTTTACAGGGGATAGCATGTGAGCTGAAGCTGACAACTTCATACATTATATTATATGCTCCGTGCTATGCTAAGATGTCCTAGGCACTAGTCTATCACAACTCTAGGCTGTCTCTAGGAGCTACAACACCTCACAATGGGAACTATTTTCTTTGTTTCACATATTTATCTGATTGGTATTCATAGAACTATTTAGTTCATTTGTTGCAGTCTCTAAATCACCTCATGTTGGATTGATGCTATATGTAAATTTAGCTTCATTGGTGCAATTTTTTTTTCCATGTAATGTATATGCAACTTGCCATGTAGGGAAGTCTCGTTTCAATGTTTTTTCACATTTTTCAAATGGAACATATAACAATAATTTCTCTCTAGAAAAATTTTCAACATATTTGTATTTTTTATATTTGACAAATCATATAACATTTTGTTTTTTCCTTTTTGATATGTGTGTGCCATCTTTCTTGTAATTTGATACAAATTATGCAAGGAAAATTTTGCTAATGGAGCATGGGCATCTGATGTAGTAGTCAATAATGGAATAAAACATCACATCTTCTAAATCATCAGGTTCTTGTTTCAAGAGAATAGGTGATTTAAGCATAAATGTAAATTCACCAACTGGAGACGTATTTATGAATATACATTCTCTTGAACTAAAACTCAATGGAAATGAAAGTGCTATATGCACTGCTTGTTGAGATGACATTTTTTGCATATTAAGTAATGTATTTCCAAGTTTATGTATCATTTTCATAGCATCAATTTCGTTTCTCTCATGCTCTTTGCGTATCCTTCTAAATGCATTTGTCATGGATTTGTCAATTTTGGTCATATATGAACCAAAATATGATGCTGCAACATATGCATTTAGCGCAAATTGTGCATCTGTATTTGCATTCCATATAGCAGGCATATCCTTTGCAAAACAATTGTTCCAAATGTGATAAGGTATTTGTTTTAGAAAAATTGTTGGTTGTTTTACTGTACATTGTAATAATTGTATGTACTCATTGTTACATAGTATTTTTTCACTGTCCCTGCAATCCCCATCCCGCACATTGGAGGATCATTTATGTGACTAATAAGAAGTGTCATGCCTTGCAAAGACCATCATTGCATCCCTTTCCATGAGGAAAACATTCCTTCTGTTGACAATTCCCTGAGCAGATCATCAAAAACACATGTTTTTTCCTTGGCGCTAGTAGATCGTTATGCCCTCGCACCAATGAGGAAGATTAACACTGGGCCTCGCGCCCATTGGCGCTCTGTCCTAGTGAGCTACCCACGCCAACCTATTTATGGAATGTTTTTTAAATATAGAGGTGAAGTTTCTATCCTAACAACTTTGTGGGCTAGTCAGCTGGAGTGGTTCAACTGAAGAACCATGGACCCCCTCCTTTGGCCTCTTGTTTCCACCTTTTGGGGAAACCTCCCAATGGATAAGGCCTCCCTTCCACCATTGTAGGGATCCCAACCTCCTCCTCTACCTCTATAAATAAAGCTATCTCCCATTGATACATGAGATGAACAAATATAGCTGAAAGGCTGAAGAGAATTCGTGAACATTTTGCTAGAGAGATAGAACAGAGAAAGAGACCTTTGTCGAGAGAGCTTAGGCTTGTGTTCTCACCTCATCCAAATTCCCCAAAGATCCTTCGAGAAACGCTTCAATTGAACCCGTTGGAGGAGGCTTTGATGTCAAGGCTTCGGTTGTAACTCTTTCTTCTATTTATATATATACATGACTATTGTCTGGTTCCCATCGTGTGTTAATATGGTTTATTTGATGCTATATGCTTAACCTTCCTTGACTGGTTAGTTTATTATGAATGAAATCATTGTCTTGTATGCTGCTCTTGTTTGCTGATGTTTGTGCATGTATCCAAGCACCGTTGTAGAAAGACAGTGACCCGTCGAGACAGAAATCAAGAGACCACCACCACTACAATGACGATAGCGTTGGACTCTAGGTAGGTTAATCTACCCCGTCCTTTTCATTAATTAATTAGGAACCTACACTTTAGCTTGTCCCTTTGTTGCTAAACCCACTCTAGAGCTAGAGGGACCGTCTCTATCTGCAGAGAGGATTTACCTTTCCAACCAATTGGAAAATACACTAGGGATTAGTGTGAGTTTTTTGTTTCGTTCCCCATTAGGAATTTGCCTTGTCAAGTCGACTTTGGTCGTTTTCTTGCTTGTCTATCTTTTTTGGCTTGCTTGAGTGTTTAGAATTCTCCTGTTTAACTCCAGAGTGTCAAGATTGGCCTCTAATCACTGGTTCTTCCCTCCTCCCATAGTTATCCGATTTGGCGCGAGTTTCGTTTGAACATTTTCGCCAATTAGCGCTTATTGATTTTGTTGCAGTAGCACCGACCCCTATTTGGTGCGGATTACCACCTCATAGTCGCATCGAATCCTGTAGGATTTGGTTTGAATTTCTTGCTGAGTTTTTTGTCAGTTGTGCTTAACTCTGGATTGTTTCTTTGATTTTCAATTGGTCTTTTGGGATTGTTTTGACTGCTATAGGCTTGCTCTTCTCATCTGTTTGTCTATTCTCTCATCGGTGTAGTTCATAGCCTTAGGGTTTCTAGGTGTCTTTCGCTCATTGAGCCTTCTGATTGAAGTTCGAGTCTTTTTGGATTTGGTGAGTTCGATTCCCTAATCAGTTGTATTATTATTTATTGATCCTTTGAGTTTTTGGTTTGTTGAACAATTAATTTTGTGCTTGTTTGACTCTCCATCTCTTTGCTTCGAGCATAGATCACATTGCTCATTTGGGTCATTTTTAAAACTTTCACTTTGTTTGAAAGACTGCATAATTGGTTTGAGTGCGTTTGTGTTTGTATTGCTTTTGAATCATTTATTTTAGATCTCTACACTTGCAGTACTCAAAACTAGTGTTCAATTTGTTTTTAATGTAATTAGTGCATTGTGTGCTTCATTCATTAAAAAATAAAAAAAATTGCATTCTTTCATTTACATTGAAAATGAAAAGTTCTTTTGCATAACTAGCGCTTGATGAACTAGGAAAGAGTTTTTCGTTTTTCATTTAGGTTGTATTAGATGCATTAGGGGACTTCTTCATATGATTTCATTGTTTGCTACTTTCTGAAATATCTCTATCCTTCTCTTAGTTAGCATTCATCGAATGAAAAATGGTGTTCTTTTGCATGTAGTGTGCATTTAGGAAATTTGAGATCAAATTCGGTAGGGCCTTGAAACCGAAACATTAATGCAAGATCAACTTTAAAATTTATTCAATTAACCTAAGGAAGCATTGGAATATAACGCAAAATTTTTTAGCGGTCTATGCTAGTGACGTGTTCCGGTGTCGTTAAACCTAGTAGCTGTCATTCGTCATCTAGCCTTAGACAACACTAGTACGGACTTGTGCTCCCCGTATCGTCGCGTATATAAAGGGAGACCCTCATAGGTTCAAATCCTTTATCTATAGGAAGCTGATTCTGCCGCCCTGTAATCGTGATACACCAAACACAACATTCGGGGAGACTACCTGCACATATGTTAAGTCCTTGGTATTTTCTCTTTCATTTGATCACCAAGGTGTATATGGTAGTTCACGGAAACTTGGTACACCCTCTTGCTTAGATTACCTCAGTAGTCATTTTGATCTTTTCATGACTCCTTGAAAAGAGAAGAGATCATCGAGCACTTGTCCTTTCACGCTCGTTTAAAATTGAAAGTGACTAGAGTCATCTTTTTTCTGTTTCTCGACTCTTAAAACATGAAACGACAAATTTTTGTTCCAGTGTCGTAAAATTAATTACCCATGATCACATGCCCGTTAAAAGTTCTTTACTTGGCTTGTTTTTATAATTCCTTAGAGTTTTATCTTGAATCCTTAGAGTTCGTCATCTTCTTCACTGCCTCCTAGTGGTAGTTCTTTTCCTGACATTTCTTTTGAAACCCCTCA
Source organism: Pinus albicaulis (assembly GCA_034641835.2). Lineage (NCBI taxonomy): Eukaryota > Viridiplantae > Streptophyta > Pinopsida > Pinales > Pinaceae > Pinus > Pinus albicaulis. The sequence goes on along the minus strand of CM076573.1, from coordinate 640,819,995 downwards.
GTCCACTAGGTCTGCCGAGTTTTTGCATCCTATCCTCCCGACTGTCTTTCCTCTTGCTACCCAATATCTTCATGAAGAGTCAGATGAGTTCAATTGGCCTCTTCAGGGTGCTTGATCTAGTTTCGGGAGTGAGGAAGAATTCCCTCCTCTTACTTCGGGTTCACCATACCTCCCAGTGCTTGTCGTCTGTTCGACGATCTTATGACTTCGTCAGACATGGATTCCTCAAGTCCTGTTAGCAGTGAAGAAATGCCTGTTTCAACAGGGGAATATCAACTTTTCCCATAAGATCTCCCACGTGTTTCTAATCAATCTTCTCCTCCATTGGTGTCACTTCCACATGGTTATCAGACTTTGAGTCAAATTATTTATGGTGTTGCGTCCATATCACAATCTAGTGCCTCGACTCCTTCTAGAAGTTCGGTCCTTCCTTCATTAGGATTGTCACCTTCGACACCTAGTTCGTTGGTCACTATTACATATGTTCCGGTCCAACCTACCATTTGTGTGGCTTAATCTGCACCGGTTGTTACACATCAGTCGTTAGGATATTTTCACACTTGTAGGTTTATCTTTCTTAATCCCATGTGGCCTGTCAATCCCGGCTCGGGTAAATCACAACCACGTGCTGCGAAGGCCATGCTTGCTTCTAGTGTGGCTACAACTTCCTCTACTATTCCTGGTGGCCTTACTTTGGAAGAGTATCTGTTGGTTGTTCAACAACAGAACTCTCAGGGTTCTCAGCAGCCCCAAGCTCCTGTCAATCCTCCACATCACTATGATGTCTACGGTAATCCTGTATATTTTCCCCCTATCGATCCAAATTAGGATGTTTATCTGCCTCCAACTGATCCTTATCGGATCGTCCCTCATCGAGGGCCATAATACAAGGGCAACCCTCGGGTCTACAAGGACAACCCTTGCAGGGACAACCTTTGATCCAGTAGGGACAACCTTATGGTCCGTAAGGACAACCCTTACAGGGTCCACCTTCGGTCCATCAACCTTACGGTCCTTCTAGTCAACCTCAATATCAATATCAACCAGGAGTATCTTGCGTTCCTGGGGGGCGAATGTATCCACCAGAGGGACAAACTTTTGTGCAACAGTAGTAGCCTTACGTCCAGCAAGGCCAACCTTTTGTACAACAAGGACAACCCTACGGTCCTGCTCCGGGTCAACCTAGTTATCAGGGACAACCTAGTCCATCGCAACCATCGGGCCAACCCCTTCCACAAGGGCAACCCAGTGGCCCTCAGTATCCAGGCCAACCTGCTTAGCAGGGATAGCCTGCCCAGCCTCAGCAGCCGGTTCAACTTGCTTAGCCCACTCAGCAGCCGGTTCAACCTGTTCAACCAGCCCAACAGCCGGTTCAACCTGTTCAACTTGCTCAGCAGGGTCCACTTGCTCAACCTCAAGGCGCTACTTACCATCCTCAAGGTCAATATCAGGTAGTATATAGTGCGCCCCAAGGTTTCACTTATTACCCTCAAAATCAATCCTAGATGGTGTATAATCCACCTCAAGGCAATTCTTACATTCACAACATAATCCATATGTTTCTCAGCAAGGACCCCAATGGTATGCTCAGAATCAGTATCCCGGTCCTTAACCCCACTATGGGCAGAACTATCAGGCTTATAACCCCTATGGTTATAAGCCCAGACTGGGTGGAATGCTAACACGGGTCCTTATTAAAGACCTTTGATGCCTTTTAATCCTCAATTACCATTTCTCACTACGTTGGAATTGCCAGATGTATCAAAGTTACCAAACGATCTAATTCTTCATAACCCGTATTGGCCTCCAGTTCCAACCAAGATTCTTGGTTATTGTCTTAAGTTTGAGGGCAAGTCCAGAGAAGACCCCCAAGCGCATGTTATGACCTACCACTTGTGGTGTTCCTCTAACTCTTGGGTTGATGATTCCATCTTACTCCATCTTTTCCAACAGACTCTTACTGGTAACACTGCAAAGTGGTACATTGAATTATCTTATGGAATATTTCAATATTTCAACTCTTTAGCCATGGAATTTCTTACACATTTTCAGTTACCGGTTCATTATGAGACCGGGACGTACCTCCTCACATCCTTGAAACAAGACCGAGCTACTCATATCTCGGATCATATTCATGAATGGAGGCGTCGTCGTTGCTTGATCAAGTTTGATATTCCTGATCAGCTTCTAACTAATTGGTTCACTACCTCGTTTGTCAATCAAATTGCTAAAGACATAGCTATGGGGGTATGTGTAACCAAATAAAAAGCCATTGCTCGTGCCCAGTACCTTGATCTTGTGTACTCTCAGTCTGGCACGTTGTATGATATCTTGTCAAATATCGAAAGTCTTCTCCTTCAAACCTTGGGAAGCAAAAAGCTAATCCTTCCAATGATTCTGCTTCTTACCCTACCCCGAATTATGGTACCACCACGGAAGTCAATGCCGTTCAGGCCAATTCGACGGATACAATTTCCAAGGGAAAAAAGAAGGGTAAAGTTAAGGCCAAAGCCGATACCCCGAAACAGGATTCGTCTAAACCTCGTGCTGATGATGGTTCACAGTGTAAGCCAAAGTACCCTTGTTTGATTTGTGACAAAGAGCACTACACCAAGGACTATCCTCGATGGGCTGAAGTAAGTAGATTTCTCAAAGGCACCCAGGGAACTATGGTTGTTCTCAAAGAACCTTTTCCATCACAACAGACCTAGATGGTATAGCAACCTCAGTCCTCTGCGCCTTCTGGCTCTCAAGTTTTCATGATGAATGGTTCTGCATATGTTTCTATGGCTACTCGGTCAAAATATTATATTGGATCGCATCAAGAAGTGGGGAAAGAGATCACTGATGGTCCTCATCCTCCGCCTGCTTCTGGCCCTCTTTATATTGAAAGGCCCGGTACTGAGCCCATTGTACGACCACCTTCCAAAGGTGTACTCTGTAAGTCTTTTTACAATCCCAACACCCGTGCTGCTCAACATTACAGTATCGTTGAGGATCTGGCTCAGGCACCATCTGCAATTTCTTCATTAGAGGTACTTCGGAGTTGTCTGTCTCAACGGAAGGCTTTGTTATCTATGATCGGTGGGGTTTATCCTGCTGATTCTAGCCTTCTCACTTTCGACTTGGAGAATTTCATCCCACGAATCCTGCTCCAAATTGCGCTCATCATACAAGTTGGTATTAATGGTCTGAATATCCATCGGGCGGTTGTGGGAAAGGGTGTGTCTACGTGTGTCATGTCATTTTCTTGCTGGAAAACCATTGGTTCTCCAACTCTGAATTCATCACCAAATGCCCTTGAAGCATTTGATGGAAGGGAATCTAAACCTCTTGATGTTCTGGCTAGCTTACCGATTACATTAGAAGGGAAGAAAATCAATGTTGTGGTTGAAGTAGTTGACGCCAAGCTCAATTACAATATTCTCCTCGGTCACAGTTGGACTCACCCCATGCTATGCGTTCCGTCCAATCTCTTTCATGTTTTGAAATTCCCGCACGAAGGAAAGATTTTTACTGCTGATCAGTTGTTGTTCTTCACTTCTTCTTCCGAGAACAACATTCCATATGTGGATCAAATTCCCACTCCTTACGAGAGCGTAGGGCCGAGTCTCTTCAAAGATCCAACCCTCATGAGTATTTTTCCTCTTCCTCCACCCAACACTGTTCAGATTAATATGATCTCTCAGTCTGATGACCCGTGGAACATCCCTTATCCTGAGCAGATTGATTCCTTTGGAGATTCGATGCCGTTAAGTCCGATCGAGATATACTATTGTGAACTTATTTCAGATTTGGAACCTCCGCCTCCTAATTATGCTCCTTTGAGCATGTCTCTTGACACTTATTCTCAATCCCCTTGGCTTGGCGATTCGGATTCGCCCGATCCCTTGAAAGAGATATTTCCCTCCGATGAGGCCATCATGGAAACTATGTCTCTCGAGGATCTTCCGTGTGATGATAGTCATCATCGTTCCTCGTTCATGCTTGGTCTCGGGGCCATGTCAACGTCTCTTGAGAGGTTTGAATCTCAGGTTCGTTCTCCTCTGCTTAAAATGCCTATACTGACACACGAAGTTTTTACAGAGGGTAACTTGAGTAATATCACACAAACGATGCCTATCGACATTTCCATGAAATCGGGAATCATCGTGAACATCCATATCAGGGTCACCTGTTCTTCAGATGAAGTTCGGGTTTATACTAGCCTTTTCCACGATTTCCATGACGTCTTTGCATGGTCCTACGAAGAGATGCCCATCATTGATCATAGCATATTGTTGCATGAGATTCCTACCTACCTTGGTTCAAAGCCTGTTCATCAGTGCCTTCATCCTGTGCACCCTAGAGAGGTTGCCGCCATTAAGGGTGAAGTTGAAAAACTTCTCAAAGTTGGTTTTATCTATCTGGTTCCCTTGACATAATGGGTGTCCAACATTGTCCCTCTAGATAAGAAACAGGGTACCATTCGGGTCTATGTTGATTATCGTGACATAAACCGGGCCTGTCCTAAGGATAATTATCCTACTCCATTTATTGATCAAATCATTGATGACTATGCGGGGAGTGAGATCTTTTCCCCCATCGACGACTTTTCTGGCTATAACCAGATTAACATTCTCCTGACCGATCAACATAAGAATATCTTTATCTGTCCCTGGGGTACTTTTGCATATAAGAAGCTCCCTTTTGACTTGAAGAATGCTGGGGCCACATTTTAGTGAGCGATTTCATATGTTTTTCATGATATTAAGCACATTGTTCAGCCTTATCTAGATGATCTTCCAGCTCATTCAGCTAAACATAAGGACCACCCTGATCATCTCTGTCAGATATTTCTTCGCTGTCGACGCTATAACATCCGGTTACATTCGCATAAGTGCATCTTCTGTGTCGATTCCGGTAGACTCTTAGGGTTTATCATTTCCAAAGACGGGATTCACCTCTATCCACTCAAAGTTTAGGCTATCATTAATCTCCCCTCTCCATCCTCATTACATCAGCTGTAGCGTTTGTAGGGGAAGGTTAATTTTTTGCACCGTTTTATACCTAATTATGCCGAAGTGGCTAAAAGATTCATGCAATTACTAAAGCAGGGCGTCCTGTTCCTTTTGGATGAGATCGCCTAGAAGTCTTTCGATGCTCTGAAGTCGTTGCTTGTCAACGCTCCTCTGTTGTGTCCTACGAAATATCATCGCAATTTTTCCCTCTATTTAGCTATCGCTTTCAACACGATTTCCATGGTTTTGGTGCAAGACGATGATGATGGTGACGAGCATGTTATTTAATACCTCTCTCGTAACCTTCTCGATCCTGAAACAAATTATGCACATGTCGAGAAGTTAGCGTTAGTTGCAGTTCAGCAGTTCATCGTTTTTGTCATTACATTATGTTGCGTACTGTGACTCTGATTTATGACTGCAACCCTATGACCTATATATTGTCTCAAAAATAGCTGGGGGGAAGTACTTGAAGTGGATTGTCGTCCTCCAAGAGTTAGATTTTGAATTTACTACTTCCAAGTTGAAGAAATCATTAGTCTTTTTCGATCTGATCTGCTCCCTCCCCTCTGACTCTGCTTCGTCTGGTTCTGAGGAATGCATTCCGGATGATTCATTTTTTCTGATTAGCACCCTCGATCCTTGGTATGGTGATATCATTGTATATCTTCAAACTTCTACCTTTAGATCTGAGTTGACGAAGGATGCTCGCTGACGCATTCATCATCAATCACAACCTTATCGTATAGTTGGAGACACACCCTACCACATCGGAGTTTATTCCATTCTTCGTAGGTGTTTGACTCTCGAGGAGGCTGAGAAATACCTAAATGATTATCACAATGGAACCTGTGGCAGTCACATATTTGGTTATGCTACTACACATAAATTTTTTCGTGCTAGGTATTTCTAGCCCACAATCTTCAAGGACTGCATTGTTGCTGTTCGTAAATGTCATGATTGATAGATTTATCAGCGCAAGATCTGCGTGCCACCTTCCCATCTCCACCCTGTCATTACCATTGGTCCCTATGCGAAGTGGGGCATCGATTTTATGATGTGTAACCCTCACTCGACCAGGGGGCATGCTTATATCATCGTAGCCATTGACTATTTCACCAATGGGCCGAAGCAATGCCTACAATTACGGCTGATGGTAATACAACAACTCAGTTCATATTAAAACACATAATTTCTAGGTTTGGTGTCCCTCAGGCCATCATTACAGATCATGGTTCCCATTTTTGGCATTATATGATGGTGGAGTTGACTTCCAAGTTGGGTCTGCGTCATGACAGCTCAACGCCATACTATCCTCAAGCCAATGGCCAGGTTGAAGTCGTGAATAAAGTTCTTGTCACCATGCTTCGACATACGATTAGGATGCACAAATCAAACTGGAATCTCATGTTATTTTCGGCTCTTTGGGCATATCGAACCTCAGTTAAGGATGCGACCAGATTCACTCCATTTCAGCTTGTTTACAGTCTGGAACCTACCCTTCTGACTAAGTGTGAAATACCTTCGCTCAAGTTGGTTGTTGAATTGTGGCTGAATACTTCGCCAGAAGAAGAGCATCTTCTCTACTTGGAAAGGCTGGATGAAACTTGCCGCTTTTATACTTTGGTCATCGAGGCACAGAAGAAGCAGGTCAAAGCTCATTTTGACCAATTGGTTTATCCTCGCTCCTTCATATAAGGAGACCTTGTCCTCCTATATGAACAAGCTCATGATAAGCTAGGGGCAAGAAAATTTCAACCCATGTGGCATGGGCCCTACATTGTTAAACGTGTCTTGCGAAATGGGGTCTATGAGCTCATTGATTACGAAGGTCATCCTCTAGATCATCCCAGAAATGGGTTGTGTCTTAAAAAATATTATGCATGAGTCATTCGTGCATGTTTTGTGTACATAGGTGTTCTTTTCATTTTTGTGCATTTTTGGCTTGGTGTGCTTTGCGAGCGTTTTCCTGCTTATTGGGTCGTTGCTTATTGTGCAGATGTCTGTTACCCCTTATGTCGGTTTCACAGATGTTGCTTCCTGCAGTACCTGGAACTTGTCTTTAGCAGTCTGGGTGATTTATGATGCTGCTGGTGTGTTGATAGATCTTCAAGCTATTTGTCTAGGATGAACTGCAAATAATGTCGCTGAGTATAGTGCTGTCATTGAACTATTAATCGAGGCAATTTCCCTCAGCATTCGTGCATTGGTTGTAAATATAGACTCACAACTTGTCGTTCTTCAACTTAATGGACATTATTCAGTTAGAAACCCTCAGATTTTAAGGTTGTATTTACATGTTCGTTTGCTGGAAAGATATTTTGATTACGTTACATATCAAGATATTCCTAGGCGAATGAATGCATTGAATAATACAATGGATAACATTGTATTAGATAGACATTTGCGTAATTTTTAAAATCATCATCACGTGAAAAAGATCCATACAGGAAAATAGATGTATATATATATATACCGAATGTTTGCATCAGTGTGCATCATAAGTTCAAAAAATATGTGTGTTTCTGTTACATCTTGAGACATCATGTCTCTAAAAAATATGCAGAAAAAACCTAGGTGTCTACTTGGCGTGACGCTCATGGTAGCATGTCACTGCCCGTACAAGCCGCCTCAGCAAGCGGTGAACTCGGTTTGACACCCCTACAGTGTGTCTCTAGTATGCACGAGGAACATCTTTGAATCGCGCATAGTCTGGGATCCCATGGAAGATTCCCTCTAGGTTGCGCATAATTTCCTCCTCCTCACCTCCCTCACCATGAGGGGTAATATCAAAGTCGTGGGGAACTCGCCACGCTATCAGAGACATAATTTTAGGTCTATGTGGGCCAACATCTTCAAACACATGGATTTAATGTCAGAACATACATAAAAAAAAAATCATAATACTTGTGAAAATAAAAATGAGTCTTACCAATTGCTTCATCCCAATCCTCTCCTTCTAGGAGTGGGAGGTCTGGATCACCAATGAAATCTGTCCTAGTGTAGGGCCAATCCTCCACAACAATCAGCTGTCGGTGGAGCCAATCGAAAAACTACAGTCTCCAAGACATATGTTGACCGCCCCCTGATCTTGGCATCAGAGCTGCCCAATGGGCCATCTGTGGCTCCTATGCTGTTGGTGTTGGAACTATCACCTCCTGTCGCTAAAATATTGATAGTCATTCCAGGAAGAATGATACTAGAATGGACCCATAACCAAACTGCTTCAATTTTGTTTTCTTGCACTTTCTCAATTGACGCTTCATGTTGATTGTCACTACCTCTTCCCAGTTATAAAGGGTCGGTGTCAAAAAATCTACAACAAGAAGTAGCTGTGTCTTTGTTGCTTCGTGCAGTGTCTGTGATCCCACAGCTCATGTGATGGTGTGTAGCACTACATTTAGTGCCAAGTCTGGGATAGTCTGGATATCCACTTTCCTGCTTCCTGATCCTTTCCATGCCCCTCGACATACCTTGTCGATCACCATGCTCATGTTCTCCATGGTGGGCCGGGTGCCGGTCAGGACTGGTGTTTCCCCCCTCCGCGACAGTCCTGTTATGAAATAAACGTCTGAAACATCAATCTCGAGTTCCTGATCACGAAGAATGATTTTTTCCTGATCCTCATCCCAGATAATGATTAAGTATTGCAACAGCTTCGGTTGAGTTCTGAGGCACGGTGTCATGAAGATTTTTTTCAGTCCACAGTCTCTGAGAGCTTCCATGCATCTTTCATTTTCCATGGCAAGCTCGTATTCTTCATTATGTTCTCGTTCCTTCCTTTCGATCACCATTTTTCCGCTTCACACCTGCAACATGTTCATATGAACCTCATTAGCTGAATTAAGAGCTTGTGATTTGTGAAATTGGGCTTACTTTCTTGCATTCATAATCTTAAATGGTTTTCATGGTTGGCACGACTGTTTTAGAGATAGTCGTGCCCCAGTTCAGAAATTTGGGCGATTGGCGCGAGTCCGTGCCTAATACTTGTGCCAACTACCGTGCCCTATTTTTTACAAATTCCCCCATAGAATTCCAAATTTGGGGTTGTAGGAAATGAAAGAAGAATCAAAATGCAGGGAAGGATGTTGGCTCTTACCTGGAATTGACAGATTCGAGATTGGTTTGCCAGATTGCCTGTTATCACCGCCGTAAAATCACAGTGTAAAAAGGGTAACTATTGCTCCACAAGAGGTAAAAGTGAAAATTAATTATTTTTTACCATTTTTTGCATTTTATAACTTTTAGAAACCCTAATTAGGTTTTAAGACATATTTTTTGATTATTTCACTATGTTATTTTGAGAAATGGGTTTTACGTTTGTCTCTTGTGCAGCGACATGTCTTTAATGAGACAACGATGAAGTAATGAGTTGTTTTTTATACTTTTTCGGACTCAGTAAAAACACGAAAAAGTCACTACTGGAGTCATCTTTCAACTCTTTTCTAACTCTCTAAAAATGAAAATATTGCCGAGACTCTTGTCATTTTGAACTCGTTAAATGGCTGCGAAACGATATGTACCCAGCATACATTTACCCATTTTTCGGGCTGGGATAGATTATTTACGAAAAAGGAATATCTTAGCCTACCATAACTAAGAGGTTCTTTCAAATATTGTTTTCTAACTTTTCGGATCTGAGGGACTATTTATGAAAAGGGACATGCTAGAGTTTTCTTTTCCACTTCTTTTCAATCTCTCTAAACATGAAAAGTTGTCAAGTTCTTCCTTTGTCAGACTTGTTAAACCTTGATGACATTGGAAATCGTGAACATGACGTACTCGAGTTCCTCCTTCCTAGGGCTCGTCAAAATGTACTAGGATGGATTTGTCTGCAGGACAAAATTACATTACAAGCATATGATATCTCCTTCAAGCTTGTTTTTAAAAAATAATTGGGGTACTCGCTAGAAATGGCAGGGGAAAATGGAACCAGTTCTTAGTTGTGTCGGCAGTATGTCACTCTTGAACATGACACTCATCTGCATTTGTGTTGGGTTGGGGACATCTCATTTCGTCATTTTTTCCTCCATGGGTTTGGGTAATCTATTTTGAACTATCATATGCTCTTTGCCATGTCATCATGACCTCAGATCCATTGATGTCAAATGCTGCCAAATTTAGATTCGTGTCGCTGATATGTTCAAGAGAAGTTTCCCTTTGCAGTTTTCAACCTCCCTCTGATTCTCTACTGGTCCTAATTCATTATCATCATGTTCCTCTGTCTCGTGTCGATGATGTGGGAAACATTATGGCCCTCCTTCAATCGGGTCACTTCCTGTCGACTTCAACTCATTATCTTGGAGCTTACATACCTAAATGGCAACTTCTTCACATTCGATGACAGGTCCACATATGTAATGTTCCAAAATTTTGAGGAACATTAAATTTTGTTAATTTTATGAAGAAGGTGAATAAAATGGGTAGGAGACCCATTCTTTGCATGATTAGAGAATAAAAATCCTCTAAGTATGAAAGAGGATCATATTTGGAGCTGGATTTCACACCTCCATGTGTGAAAGGAGGTTTTTGCATAAAGGCTTGGCCAAGGTTGACCAAGTCAAACCGCGTTGGCATGAGTTGGAAAGCACTAAGTGGGACAACGTAGGGGGGAAGCTTCTAGAGGAAGGAAACACTAATTCTAAGTAGGGCCCATGAATGGAAGGATCACTTGTTTAAAAGAGGAGCAAGGCAGCCATTGATATTATCTTTGATCATTTTTACATCCAAGTCTTGGAGACTTGTTGCTACCTCTTGCTGTTCAACAGAGCTGCAGTGCCTTCGGGCACGAGGGAGTCCTATTGAGGATTTCCTCTCCTTCTGGAGTAGCTCATGAAGGATTGCACTCCATTCCCCATACTCAGGCATTCAGGCCATAGCTTCATCCATCTACATCACCGCAGTTTCTACAACAGATATTGTGCAGTGTTGCTGGGGAGGTTCCCACACACCATCCGGAGCTTGTTTTTCAGTGGAGAGAGGTTCTATTCATTGGGAGATCAGCAAAGGTGGTTCTTGAGCATATCCCACCATCTTTGGCATCAGGCCAACCAATTTCCATTAGAGGCAGCACAGTCCCTCTCTTAGACAACGTTCTCATTGGTGAATATTTGTTGTGAGGGATTAGTAGATTTTGGAGGGGAAGTCTTGGGTGAAAGAATCAACATTTCACTTCAGATTTTCATTGGAGAAGGGCTCTTCATCTACAACAGCTATTTCAGCCTTCTCCATCCATTTCTACCTCTTGAGTTGAGCAGCTACTGCAACTTCGAAATTTTTGTATTATAGTGTTTCTGCATAGATTTCAGCCAATCCTCTTAAAGGATTGATGTTATGTATTTTCATGGGTTGAGATATAGATCCCCCTTCTTTATTTGAGCCTATATTGTCATATCATTGTATTTTCATTATTTATGCAGAAGTTCCTCTCTATAACTGCACAATCATGGACTATGGCTTTCTTTATGCAACAATATTTCTCATGTTTCCTTGTACAACTTTCTTGAGGCTTGTTGTGCCTTTCTTGAGTGATAATTTCCTCAAGATGATGTATATTTTATGCTGCTATGTCCTAATATGATGGCCATTGTATTCTCCAGCATTTCATGTGTATATGATTCACTGTTATTTTCCATTTGATGTATTTTTTATTGCTGTAGCTGCAATATTGGGGTTATCTTAAGAGATTCCCAATCTTGTTGTGTTTCCCTCTTGGGGATATTGTCCCTTGACAATCACTCTATAGATAGAATCTGCTAGTGGGCCAGGTAGCCTCTGGAGCTCATCCTTTGTTCAAAGGTGACAAATCCAGTAAATCCCCTTGCAGTCTATCTCTAGAATAGATTTGCTTTGTCGATTGACAATGTTTCTGAAAAAGGAACATTACAGTGGTATCAGAGCATCGAACTTGGCATAGCCTGTGAGTTCGATTTCAGAGGAGAATAATGAAGAAGATAAGCCTGATCTCATATAATTTTGGAATAAAGAAGAACCTCCCTAAGGAGGAGGAGAAGAAAAGGGAAGAAGAGGAAGGTCCATGCACTTCCTATTCTCTTGAAGACCAGCATGGGAGATGCTTGGATTTTCAGATCTTAAGCAAGTACCTGGGTGACTATAAACCCCATTCTACAGCATTCAAAAAAGCTACAACGTTCCCACAGTCTATCCAGTAGAGGGAGGAGAGAAGGCCCTGTGGAAGGGAAATAATCAGAGGCAATAGGTTCCTATTGTCTACATTCGATGGGGTTACTTCAACTAGAGCTTGGGTGAGAGAGTTGGAGGCATTTTTCTTGCTACATCCAGTGGCATAAAAAGAAGTAGTGGGTATTGCAGCGCTGCACTTGGAGGAGCAGCCTTCAACATCCATGGATGGGGCAGCCATTGCATTAGAAGAAAAATCCATTTCAACCACACATGGTCATCCCAAGACCCACCAAGGTATGAGTAAAGTTCCACTTTCTATTTCATAAAATAATCTTAAATATGGTGGAATTTCATATGAAGAGGTCCAAGGATCAAATCACATGGCCACTTTAGGGCCTCATGATTGCACTGCGCTGTGCAAAGGGTTCAAGGAGAAGATGAACCCTCATCCTCACACACCTTTGATGAGTTGCATTCAGCCTTTAAGGTGGGAGTGTGAAATTTTGGAGGATGAAGTGAACCGTGACACCCCCATGGAAAATCATGAAACAAATTGTGAACTGGAGGAGGAGACAACTACTACACCATTGGAGGAATTAGCAGTGTTGTTGAACATGGGTGGAGAGGAGACATCACCTCCATCACATTTGGATCCTCATGGGTCCAACATAGTCATGGGAGAGAGGCGTTTCCTAGGAGGTGTCCAAGGAGCTGCATTTCAAACTCTCATGAAATGCAAAAAGCAAGAATTGGTTTGGGAGAATGGTAGCCCTCATGGGAGGAGTACCAAAGAAGAAAAGAAGTGGCAGGGTGTTTACATCATTCGGCAGCAAGGAGAAGGGATACATATTGCTGATATGACATATATATCAGTCGTGATACCTTCATCACATGAGTCATATGATGTGAGCATGAGGAGGCAGCAAGCACTTGAGTTGCTTGGGATTGATGGGAGAGAGCGCAAGAAGATTTTCTCTCATATGATTGATGGTGTTGCAGGAGTAGAAGAGGGCACTATCATAGTGAAAGGGGATCAATCCTTATCTGGGATTGATTGGGAGGCATTTCCCTCTTGGGAGAAGCTTCATTTTTGCAACAGCATCACCAGAGTTGTTCTTGAAAAGGAGCATGTCAAGGAACAAAGATTGGCATGGGTAGGAGCCTTTTTGCATGAGCTCATAGCGCTGTCATTTGGGAGGAGGATCACATGCATAGATCCATCTATCAACTCACTTCCAGAATATGGTAAGATTCTTGTGTGTACCTTTTCTGATTTACATACTCTTATCATTATGATGCAGTGTAGGGCTTCTCAAAGGGGCAGATTTTTCATGTTGCTCGATGAGAAAATTTGGGCCAAACCATGTGATGGAGACAACCATATTTTATATGGCCTTGGGAAAGTGTTACCTTCCATGTATGTTTAGCATTTATATTCAGCCATTTACCATGGATTATCAAATTTAAGAACATACATTGTTATTCATGTGCCGAAAAACAACTTGCCATATCATTTCTCAAAGCAGCAGTTTGGGAAACTGCGCTGTGACCACTTGGGAGACTATTGGTACATCTTTGCACAACATGAAACCTTCAGCACTTACCTCATTTTATTGTTGAGTATGGTATCCTTGGCTGATATTGATGTTATCTCAATGGAGGACATGATCAGAGGAGAGACACATGGGATGAATGTGTCCTTGATGAGGAAGAACTCCCATATTTTTGCAGTACATGTTCTAAGGGGAACATGACAGGAGGCATGGCTACAGCCACATATTTGCTTACTTGTGGGGTAAGCCATGAGCTTGGTAATTTTTTCCATCCATTGTATGTATATGGGCAGGTATTGGACCTTATGTTGCTGATTCACTCATCTGTTTACTATTTAGTAGTATATGTGATATTTGTTGTGCACTACTTGCCATGTTATTTTCTGCAGCTGCAGTGGATGAGGTTGCATTTGCATTTGCTGCACATGTTATAACCTACAGAAAACATTTCATGGGAGAATTCTATGGTGATCTTGTCCTATTCATCATAGATGACATTGCTTGGGCCAACTAGATTATCATTGATGGAGGGGAGATCCTTGGCGGATTACTCTTCATTTTCCTAATTGAGGGAAAAAAATTTTTAGCCCATGATCAATACATACTCTGCACCTATCATAAGTGTAGAGGAGGACAGAAAGGGGCAGGCTATAAAGCTTGCCATGATCAGATTTCAGCCCACCTTCATTTTTGGAGCTCAAGGTGGAAGGAGATTTTCCATGAGTTGCCTTGTTGGGAGGAACCTTATTATTTTTTTTTCATGATTGATGGCTTGAGTATTGGATAATCATATGGGGATGATAAATCCCATTATATATCAGATCTCATGCCTCAAGGAGGCCCTTAGACAACTCTTTGTTCCTTCATGGATAGTTGTTTCTACATGATAGCTATTTGGGAATGTTCACCCAAAGGCTAGATTGCATATGTTGGAGGAATAGTTTGAAGACTTGATTGCTGATATGACATCCTTTTCTTGAAGAGATCATCACATAAGGATGCTACAGGAGGAAGGGCAGAAAGAAACTCAGTCCATCCTTGCAATTTCTTGAGGGCAAGCAATATTTTGAGAGGGGAGGACTGTAATGTTCCAAAATTTTGAGGAACATTAATTTTGTTAATTTTATGAAGAAGGTGAATAAAATGGGTAGGAGACCCATTATTTGCATGATTAGAGAATAAAAATCATCTAAGTATGAAAGAGGATCATATTTGGAGCTGGATTTCACACCTCCATGTGTGAAAGGAGGTTTTTGTATAAAGGCTTGGCCAAGGTTGACCAAGTCAAACTGCGTTGGCATGAGTTGGAAAGCACTAAGTGGGACAATGTAGGAGGGAAGATTCTAGAGGAAGGAAACCCTAATTCGAAGTAGGGCCCATGGAGGGAAGGCTCACTTGTTTAAAAGAGGAGCATGGCAGCCATTGAGATTATCTTTGATCATTTTTACATCCAAGTCTTGGAGACTTGTTGCTGCCTCTTGCTGTTCAACAGAGCTGCAGTGCCTTCAGGCACAAGGGAGTCCTGTTGAGGATTCCTCTCCTTCTTGAGTAGCTCATTAAGGATTGAAATCCATTCCCCATACTCAAGCATTCAGGCCATAGCTTCAGCCATCTGCATCAGCGCAGTTTCTGCAGCAGATATTGTGCAGTGTTGCTGGGGAGGTTCCCACACACCATCCAAAGCTTTTTTTTCAGTGGAGAGAGGTTCTATTCATTGGGAGAACAGAAAAGGTGGTTCTTGAGCATATCCCACCATATGTGGCATTAGGCCAACCACTTTCCATCAAAGGCAGCGCAGTCCCTCTCTTAGACAACGTTCTCATTGGTGAATATTTGCTGTGAGGGATTAGCAGATTTTGGAGGGGAAGTATTGGGTGAAAGGATCAACCTTTCACTTCAGATTTTCATTGGAGAAGGGCTCTTCATCTACAGCAGCTATTTCAGCCTTCTCCATCCATTTCTAGCTCTCGAGTTGCAGTAGCTATTGCAACTCCGACATTTTTGTATTATAGTGTTTCTGCATAGATTTTAGCCAATCCTCTTAAAGGATTGATGTTATGTATTTTCAGGGGTTGAGATATAGCTCCCCCTTCTTTATTTGAGCCTACATTGTCATATCATTGTATTTTCATTATTTATGCAGCATTTCCTCTCTATAACTGCGCAGTCATGGCCTAGGGCTTTCTTTATGCAGCAGTATTTCTCAAGTTTCCTTGTACAACTTTCTTGAGGCTTGTTGTGCCTTTCTTGAGTGATCATTTCCTCAAGATGATGTATATTTTATGCTGCTATTTCTTAATATGATGGCCATTGTATTCTCCAGCATTTCATGTGTATATGATTCACTGCTATTTTCCATTTGATGTATTTGTTATTGTTGTAGCTGTAATGTTGGGGTTATCTTAAGAGATTCCCAATCTTGTTGTGTTTCCCTCTTGGGGATATTGTCCCTTGACAATCACTCTATAGAAAGAGTCTACTAGTGGGCCAGGTAGCATCTAGAGCTCATCCTTTGTTCAAAGGTGACAAATCCAGTAAATGCCCCTGCAGTTTATCTCTGGAATAGATTTGCTTTGCCGATTGACAATTTTTCTGAAAAAGGAACATTACAACATAATTGGCCTTCGATCGAGTGATTCTACGGGTGTTCAATGCCAGATCACTGTTCAAATTCTATGGATTATACCTGTTGTACCTTGAGATCCATTGTCATTATTGGTGGTTTCTCTCATGCCAGTTAACAACTTTCATCATTGGCTGGTAATTAGGTGACTTTCTTGCATGTTCGACTTCATCTCACATATTCGCATGCTTGAATTTGTACTTGTTCAAGTCGAGATGGAGTGCAAGACCCTGGGTTTTTTCTGATAAGATCTAGGCTGTAGGATATTATGGTTTATCATGACTTTATGCATGACTCTTTTGACTGGATGGCTACGACCATACATGAGTCTATTTGTTGATCTCTACTGCTGGATGGCTGCGTCCATACCTTGGATCTCAGTTTATATATGTACTCTATTAGGGATGGCTGCACCCATACCACATATTCGTGTATCAGAGATATCAGTTTTATTTGTAATTGTAGGTCTTTCGACAGTGGTGTTTGGTTCGAACGCATTCTCGTAAATCATTTCACCCCTACCTCTCTCTTGGACCTCATGCTTTAGGGGGCATCTGTTACATAGTATTTTGTCACTGTCCCTACAATCCCCATCCCGCACATTGGAAAATCATTTTTGTGACTAATAAGAAGTGTCATGCCTTGCAAAGACCATCATTGCATTCCTTTCCATGAGGAAAACATTCCTTCTGTTGAAAATTCCCTGAGCAGATCATCAAAAACACATGTTTTTTCCTTGGCGCTAGTAGACCGTTATGCCCTTGCGCCAGTGAGGAAGATTAACACTGGGCCCCGCACCCATTGGTGCTCTGTCCTAGTGAGCTACCCACACCAACTTGTTTATGGAATGTTTTTTAAATATAGAGGCGGAGTTTCTATCCTAACAACTTCGTGGGAAGAGTCAGCTGGAGTGGTTCGACTGAATAACCACGGACCCCCTCCTTTGGCCTCTTGCTTCCACCTTTTGAGGAAACCGCCCAAGGGATAAGGCCTCCCTTCCACCATTGTAGGGATCCCAACCTCCTCCTCTCCCTATATAAATAAATCTATCGCCCATTGATACACGCTCTGAACAAATATAGCTGAAAGGCTGAAGATAATTCCTTAACATTTCGCTAGAGAGATAGGATAGAGAAAGAAACCTTTGTCGAGAGAGATTAGGCTTGTGTCCTCACCTCGTCCGAATTCCCCGACGATCCTTTAAGATGCACTTCAACTGAACCCACTGGAGGAGGCTGTGATGTCGAGGCTCCGGTTGTAAATCTTTCTTCTATTTATATATATACATGACTATTGTCTGGTTCCCATATTGTGTTAATATGGTTTATTTGATGCAATACGCTTAACCCTCCTTGATTGGTTAGTTTATTATGAATGAAATCATTGTCTTGTATGCTACTCTTGTTTGCTGATCTTCGTGTAGGTATTTGAGAAATTTTGCAGAAGGAATCTGACTCGTCGAGATAGAAATCAAGAGGCCACCACCACTACAACGAGGACAATGTTGGACTCCAGGTAGGTCAATCTACCCCGTCCTTTTCATTCATTAATTAGGAACCTACACTTTAGCTTGTCCCTTTGTTACTAGACCCACTTTACCTTTCCAACACTCATCTTCTGTTACTCCTATTTCTATCAAGAAGTTGTCATGGGCTATTGAATCATTGTAATTTGTTTGTTCCAAGAATGCCAAAAGTGATAATGATATGTTTGTGAGTTTTTTATTGTCTACAATAATCAGGTCAATGATCATTGTTGATTCATTGGTGGCATGGGGAAGGTGTATCTACAATTTGAATTTTTTATCTTTTTACAACTTCTTGTATGGTGATGTTTATGGAATTTAGCAATATCTGGCTCCAAATGGTCTGTATCACAAGCTATGTAAGTATCGAGAAAGTTTTCAATATCTGGATTGCTTTGCTTTCCATATATTGGAGCATTTTCTATCCATAACAGTCCATGTTCATGTTCAGTACCTCTATTTTGAAACTCTGTTATGAAATAGTAGTAAGATTTTTTTGCGAAGAATGTACTATCATGACATATCATTCGTTTTGCATCATTAATTCTGTGTCTATAGTACTAACTGCATGTGACTGCATATTTTCTTATAAGATAATCAATGGCATCATCTTCTAATGTATCAAAATCATTTTTTCTTGCTTTAGTTTTAAATAATGTGACCAATGTATATACTAATGGTTTCCATTGATGTTCTGCACTTGTAAATGTCACAAAGAAAGTTGGAGGTCCCAATTGCCGTATCATTGCAAATATGTTTTTTTTTTTTTTTTTTAAATTTGTTCCAAATGACCAGGAGAGATGCAAATGCTTTTAAAATCTATGTATCCAATATCAGATTTCAATAAAGTTTCCAAATTTTCTCGATACTTGACATCTTTTGCTAATATTTTTCTTCCTCTTAGTTGCCCTTTTCTTATTCGTACCCATATGCAAGAGAGTACTATATCAGTAATTATTCGCATTGTCTTGAAAAACAAATTTTTTGTGTGATATGAGAAGTCACCACTTGCTTGTAACAATTCCCATTGTACTATTTTTTGGTAGCTAAATATATTTGTGATGTCATCATCACGTGCATCACCATAGAATAATGTTAGAAGTTCATTTCTTCTGCATGTCTGTCCTTAAAAATCCCAAGTGGCCGTTTTCCTTCAACAGGTGCAAGTTCAATAATCTTGTCTTGCAATCATATATGTGTTGTGACTCTATTAATCCATGTATCAATGTTTCAGTAGGTGGTTCATTGTTTGCATCACTTCCACTATCACTATTTGCATTTTGTATGATGTTTTCATTATTTTCTTGTAAAAGATGGGTCCAATTCTCATTTACACAAATGTTCTCAGCCTTATATAGAATTCTAGAACATATTTCATTCAATTCTTTCATGACAATAATTGGATGCACTTTACCTATTTGATATGCATTTTTGTATTGCAATCGTCTTTTCAATGCAACTGCAATTGTCATCGTATCAATTAGATATTGTGGCAATGCTTTTTGCACAATGTCCTTATGAAATGGTACATTGATAATTGATCCTGTTAAGCCAATTTGTGATTGCTTATATCCCCATTGTCTGATTTGTGCAAATGCGATTCTTAGTGACACAAGTCTTTCTTCTAAATCTGAAAGCACTTTTACAGTTGGTAATGGAGTGTTACGTCTTATTTGTTCAAGTGTTGCAAATTGTGGAATATTTCCATTTTGAAGTACTCTTTTGCAAACAACACATATGTTTTCACTTCTAAAGGTCCTTTTGTTCAATGCAAAATTCATATGCTTT
Source organism: Pinus albicaulis (assembly GCA_034641835.2). Classification (NCBI taxonomy): domain Eukaryota; kingdom Viridiplantae; phylum Streptophyta; class Pinopsida; order Pinales; family Pinaceae; genus Pinus; species Pinus albicaulis. The sequence continues at coordinate 640,800,363 of CM076573.1, read as the reverse complement.
TCTTGCAGATCTGTAGTGAAGCATGTCATATTTTTTTCAAAATGCAATTTGGTGCACTGCACATGTTTTTCTAGGCGTGTCTTGGACTTGTTTCATAGAGATGTATTTTGCATCTTTTTTGCTTGGACGAATTTGTTTGCTTATTATAGCTTTTTTATCGTTTCCGACATTGTGAAGTCTTTGTTTTAATCCAAGAAGTGTCATTCATGTCTTCTCATTAGAATATGTTTTTTTTATATGCAATTTTCATAGTTTCATCATGTATGTTGGCTTCAGAAACATTAATGAATATGTCATTGCATCTACTTCTTGTACACATGTATTGTTTTATTTTGTGATAACTAAGCCTACGACACTTAGTTGGAATACTATCTTGTGAATCAGATACTATCTCATAAATATATTGCTTTGTTTCTAGTAGACACTTACAAGGCAATATGTTCTGATTGTTGCATATGTCATTGCATTTTCCTCTTGTACGTATGAATTGTTTTATTTTGTGATAACTAAGTATAAGACACTTATTTGGACTAATATCTTGCGAATTAGATCCTATCTCAGAAATAGATTGTTTTGTTTCTAGTAGATGCTTATGAGGCAATATGTTATCATTATTGCATATGTCATTGAATTTGCCTCTTGTATATATGAATTGCTTCATATCACTAGATTTTCCTCTTGTACATATGGATTGCTTCATTTTGTGATAATTAAGATTACAACACTTAGTTGGACACACTTGTTGTAAATGAGATGATATCTCAAATTCAACATCATTGTTGAAATGTACTTGAGAATGCATGTCAAATTTTTCATTAGCATTTGTAGATTTTTTTACTACAACATATTGCAAAATGTTATCATGATCATATTGTTTTTGTATCATTGGCTCATAACGGATGTGTAATGTTTCTATTTTGAATGACATGATATTAACAACACGATTGCATCTCGAATGAACAAAAATTTAATTGACAAAGTTACTAGTTACAGAGGACCACAACTGGATGTTCACTTTGAACATGATAGACATCCATTGCAAACAAAATGGTCCACCCTCTATTTTCCCTTTTTCATATGCCATTGCCATATTTATCAAATACTATTGCCAGTTCCTATTCATTGTATATTGTATCACATCAACTATTAAATAATGTTCTAAACAATGCAATGCTTGTTGATTGCTATGCATAAGTGCATTGCAAAAATATTGGACAATGTAAAGTCATAAACATTGTGCGTCGAATTTTGTTGCTACTAAATAGAAAATTGCATTAAAGAGGCTGTCGCCGCTATTAGACGTTATTTGTTTTTCCATCGTTAATTCATATAAAATCATATTATGTGTAGTATGCATCCAATGGTTTTGAATATCTTTGCAAATAGATGACAAATAGATACTATATTGTTCAGAAATGCATATTGGGAACTTTTGGTAAAGCAATGGTTCATAATTACCACTAACAGGATTTACATCAAGGAAGAGAATGCAATATGGAATTATATTTTCATGTTGATTAAAAAGAAAATATATTGTCATTCTTGTTAATATCCAAATTCCAATTGATATATTTAGCCATTTAGCTAACCAACATATGCAAAATGTATCCCCCCATAGCCCTCATTCAGATTCCTTTATATTTGTAGATGCAGAACAACACATTTTACGAAGATATGTATCAATATTAGTAATTCCATGTAACTCGTACAAAAAATCAGATGCTAGTTCATATTGAAATGACTCTACTACTTCAACATCGTTGTTGTTTAAGAAAAATAGAAAATGTTCTATTAATCCATTTTGCAATTGATTTGAAGTATAACGAAAATGTAGAAGCACTTCAAATGAATTAAACAAACAATCTCTTACAGTATATGAAAATGCATCTAATATAAACAGACCATTGCTTTTTAATACACAATCAATGTTATCAGATACAATTTATTGTAATTTAAATTTGTAATTGTCAACATCTATTACTTCTTCCATAATTTCCAAGTACTTATCAGAGTTTACCTATGCAATTTTCTTTGCAGAAACTCAATTACCTTAGAAAATTCTTATATTTCTCCTATCTACATATTTCCAAATAAGATTGATGAGATCATGAAACAATAAAGATGATTGTTTCCAACAAAATAAATGCATTAAAAGAACACATCTCTATGATGCCAAGACCCTAGACAAAGGATAAAGGTTACAAATATAAAAGGAATAAGTTATGGTACATAGTAAACAAGAAGTTTGCAAGGACTAAACTGTTGTAGAGCACCATGTCGCAAAAAAAATACATATATTCTCATGCATAGGTATGTAGTTTAATTTTTACATTGTATAAATAAAATTAAACAAATTAGCCTACATTCTCAGTGGTATGAGAATAAAAGAAATTACAATGTCCAAATAAAGTTATAAGCCAGTGAACCAGGAAATGGTCGAACATAATTGAACCTCAATCTTCAATGTTGTTATATCTGGTATTTACTAAACTCAATGACATTACATTGACTTATGATTTCAGTAAAAAGTCTAATACTTGAATTGGGCACAGTTAAATTGCGCTGAGATATCACAATCTATGCATGTCTAAGGTTAAATTTATGTTAGGACAAGAATGTACATTCTTCCATTAGGAAATTCATGAAATATGTTTCCAAGACATATAATGTTCATTCCATATTACTACCATGCCTGAATAAATTAGAATTTGCACAAGTTATTGAAGAGAGTTGTATTTGCAGGGGGAATGCAAATGAATTGCATTCAGGACGATAGAAGAGATAAAAATCATGATCGCTCGTAGAATGCTTGGAACTCTAAAGAGACTGTCTGATTCTCTGTGTCTACTCCCATCTCTGAGCTGCCTCAGAAATGGCTGTCATGGCTGCAACCATGGCCTGCTGCATGTGGAGGGCCAGAGATTGACAGAGTGTGAGTCCATGGTGGAATCCCCTGATGCAATATATGAAATGCCTAAATTTTTTGAGGAATTACCCATTTTAAATGAGCGTAATTGCATCTGCATTCCAGTGCATGAATTAGATAATGATGTTTGGAAAAAGATGCTGATCAGATCTTTGAAGTCGAAAGATAAGGAAGACAAGGAAATTAGAATCATGGCTTCGACTGACCTGGAAAATTACATTTCTCAAAGAGGGAAATGCTTAACACGAGTAAAATACAACATTACTTCCTTAACATTTCCAAGAATCACAGAAGTATTATTGAACCTTGTTCTAACTTTTTGTTTCAAATTTGATGGCTTCTCTAGCTCTCTGGTTGCGAAGAGGACGATAAGAGATCATATCGTTGATAGTAAAGGAACTGGGTTTGCTGCCAATGCCTTTTTAACTGAGGCTTGAGTCAATTCAAATACTACTAATACCCATTTTTCCCAAGTGGTAACCTTCAGAGGTAATCGTCTAAGCCTCAGAACATTGTCCTTTGTAGTGGGTGTTGTCAACTTGATCTGCTCCATTAGTTGGGATCTGCTTATTGCTTTTGAAGGAGGCCCTGGAAAATGGTATGATACAAAGTCCATGCCACCCTCTAAAGCCAGAGTTGTTGTAATAATGGCAACCATTACTATTCCCTTGGGCTTCAACTTCTTGCATGTGTATTTTAATGCTATCAGTGATGGATTTAGTTGGAGAAATTTTTCTATGATTTGGAAAGTGATTTTTTTGGAGATATTATTCATTGTATAAGGCAGTGTAATGGCAGGATTTTTGGATGTAAAGGATTTTGAGCATAAAGGTTTTTTGGTATATAGTGCTCTACAAGCACTAGTTTGGGTGAAGTGGGGAGGTGGCAGTTGTCTTCTAGGTGAGTATTCCTAGGAATTTGGTTTCAGTGAGTCTTCGGCAAAACTTGGTTCCAGACAGCTCTGGTGCACTAACTGAGGTGGAGTCGTAGTCTACTCCTCTTTATTCTTGCTCAAATCTTGTCCTGGTTCTCAATCTATAACTATTGGTTGAGAATCAATGGGCTTCGTTATGATTTTCTAGCGTAGTTTCAAAGCTATGACGAATAAGGAGAAAAATGAAGCTTGAATATCAAGTATTCTCATCATCCGTTCATGGAATCCACTTAGTAGTAAGAATGACCTCATATATATTTGGTTTAAGAAACAAAAATAAAACATAGCAAGAAACAAGGATATATGAAGGTCTCATTTGAAGAAATTACAAATCCACAACCTAGCTACAAATGCAAAGAGGATCAGGAAAATACTATAATATTTAGATGATTTGAATTTTTAGAACTTATAATCCAAGACAGATATCTTAAAAGACTATGTAGCATTGTTCAGAATTCATGGATCAAAAATTAGAAGGTTGATGTGTGAATTTTCAGAAGTATATATTCATTCTTGTTAAAAAATATGGAAGGCCTATAGCATTGAATTAACCTCCTTATCAAGTCTAGAATATACAGTGGCAGCATAAAATATTTTTTCAAGAATCATGGTCATCCTTCTCAGAAAATTTATAGCATTTCTTTAATATAACACAATGTGACATTACCAAGCCTAATTCTTTGGAAAATTATTTCTATAAGTAAGCAAAAGAAGTAACCTTATAGGAAGATATAGACCGCACTCTATAAAGGAAGTTATATACCTAATATAAAGGTATTTTATAGTGAAATACACAACCCTAACTAGAGGGCCAAAATTTCAGTCTTGTCACCTATGCTACTGGTACTGATGCTTAAACTACTATCATTAGGTCTTTGGAAACTATGGAATGCCTATTCAAATCTTAATCCTGTCCTGATTCTCAATCTATAACTACTGATTGAGAATCAACAGGCTCTGCTCCTTCCTTTGCGGTTTTTTTTTTCCTTTATGATTTTCTAGGATAGTTTCAAAGCTATGATGAATAAGGACAAAAAAAAAGCTTAAATATCAAGTACTCTCATCATCCATTGATGGAATCCACTTAGTAGTAAGAATGACCTCTTCTATCTTTGGTTTAAGAAACAAAAATAAAACATAGCAAGAAACAAGGATATATGAAGGTCTCATTTGAAGAAATTACAAATCCACAACCTACCTACAAATGCAAAGAGGATCAGGAAAAGAATATAAGATTAAGATGATTTGAATTTTCAGAACTTATAATTGAAGACAGATATCTTAAAAGACTGTGTAGCATTGTTCAGAATTCATGGATCCAAATTTTAGAAGGTTGATGTGTGAATTTTCAGAAGTATATATTCATTCTTGTTCAAAAATATGGAAGGCCTATAGAAATGAAAATTATTCCTATAAGCAAGCAAAATAAGTAACCTTATAGGAAGATCTAGAACACACTCTATAAAGGAAGTTATATACCTAATATAAAGGTATTTTATAGTAAAATACAAAGCCCTAACTAGAGGGCCAAATTTTCAGTGATCATAGAGAATCTGAATTTATTTTTCAGCACAGATTCTCATAGGACCTACTCAGTTCTCATGTCCAGTCTGTGGCAAGAACTTCAATAGATATAATAACATGCATGTATGTCTGCCTAAGATTATAGCAAGAAAGCAATATCTTATAACAATAACAAGTTCTCTGATCTAGTCTCATGCATCAAAGAGAGGTGCTTTCATAACATAAAATGTTTCAGGATGTCTTTGTTGATTAGACTTTGTGCAATAGTTGAACAAGATCTATGGTGAATCCAATTACTGGTCATAGATCTTGTTATGTTGTTCACATATTCATAGGTTAGGGTAAATCTAAGATGAACACCAATTTATGATTTTGTTTAGATTATTGAGTTGCTGCAACCTACATGGATTCTCTTTAGACCATAATCCAAGATATGTGTGCATTTGCAAATCTAGATTTTGTAAGTGAGAGCATTTAGGTCAAGGAACAAATAGAGACAAAGTCTGCTATTTTGAGATGGTCCTCCACTGATTTGAAGACAAAAGTGATGTACGTGCCCCCACATGGGTGTATAATCAGATTCATGAATTTGCAGAAATTTTTTGATCTGATTATATGAAGCAATTCTATGATTTTGTTTTTCTTTTTTCTGTGCAGATGCATATGTGGGGACATGGATCTCAGTACATAAAAGGTCTGGAATCTCTGAGAGGTACACAACCCATAACAATGTTGAGGCTTCCATGCTATTGTTGTGCACAAGGGTGCAAGAACAACATAGATCATCCTCGTGCAAAGCCACTCAAGGATTTTCGTACCCTCCAGGCCCATTACAAGCGCAAGAATGACATGAAACCTTTCATGTGAAAAAAGTTCATAAAATCATTAGAAGTGAGAGGGGACTGGTGAAACCACAAGAAGAAATGTGGAAAGCTTTAGTTCTGCACATGTGGATCATACTTCAAGCACAAATGCTCTCTCAAGGACCATATCAGGGAATTTAGCCATGGCCATGCTCCTCCGGAGGAAGCTGACAATTATTCCTTTGAAGATGAGGAGGACCAAGGTTCTGAAGATGATGAACTCTCTGGAAAATCCTAGTGATGATGAACATCAACAAGCTGAACAGATCATCATAAATTGAATTACTAGTAGATTTATGTTTATCTGTTACAAGAATAAAACATTGTTTTTAGGTCTTTATTTTTAAGTGTTTTTTCTTCAAGTTTTAAGACTGAATTTATGTATATGGGAAGTGTGTTGAGTAACAAAACACTCTTTATGTGTAGAAAGTGGTTTTCTAACAAGAACAATGGGGGATCTATCCACACCAAAAAATGGAAAATGGAATACCAATGCAAAATGTGTATGCATGAGGTCTTACAACCCGTTCATTAGATTTTGTTTAGTAGAAGAATTTCCACTATATACCAGTCAATTATACTATATACAAGAATTTTCTTTTCCTATAAGGCAGTATACAACCTTAGTGCAACTGGAAATTCATGTATGGACTATGGCCAACCCATTCCATGTAGTCGATTTAGCACCTTGTTCTTTGACTGCAGTATTATTGCAAAAAGCTGCATTGACGTACAACATTACTGAGGATGAAAAAAAAATTATTTCAAAGGCCAAGGTGCTAGGAGATTACTATTGTCTTATAGGTATAGAAATCAATGTGTATTATTAATAATATAACTTCGTTATCAAATAATAGTGGATCAATTATCTGGATTCTTTAATGTCAATCAATGTTTCTGTGGCCCTTGGCTGGTAAAATTATATAAAATAACTTTCTCTAACCCATGGCAGACATGGGTTCATGGGTGTCCTTGAAATTTTAATAACTTATTTTCTTTTCGACTTGCAGATTTTAATTGAGTTCTGTTTGGGTGTCCTTGACATTTTAATAACTTATTTTCTTGACTTGCAGATTTTAATTGAGTTCTGTTCAAATTCTGGTTGAAGTTGTTGGCTCACCTGTTACTCACCCCCACTCATTCTAACAAATAGTAAAGTCAGTTTACTGTTTACTACTGCAGATATTTAAAACCAATTCCAAGACTTTGATACTTTTCTTCTTGTATTCAAGTATGAATGCATTTAATATCGTTTTAAAGAAAACCTACAAGGTGGGTGTTACGTCTGACAAGGGAGTGTGTTGAGTTGGATATGGAGTCATCACAATCCATGAGAATGCCTACAAGCAATTCTCTGCATCCAATTGAAAAGAAAATTTTCGAAACAGGTATGATCAGAATAGGATGTGGATCTACTGCCTCATAAATATATAACTAGGTGGCTATCTCTCATTTTAGGAATTTTATGTCGTAGAGTATTTAATCTGCGTTTAAACCAATCAAAATATTAAGCAGTGTTTTCCTGATAATCCGATAAAATCTTATATAGCCAAAAGCGCCTCTCTGCGTCCAATAGAAAAACAAATTTTCAAAATAGGTATGATCACAATAGGATGTACAGCGTCGCAAATATATAACTATGCACCTATTTTTCTTCTAGGCCTTTTATGCCGTAGAGTCCTTATTATGCACTTTAGCTAACAAAATATTGTGTATTGTGTTAGTGTCGGTATCTTCATCCCTCCGTCAGAGATCAAATTTCTCTTGTTGCGTTTCATTTTAGGTGTCCCATTCAGTCAGCTACATTCCATTAGGAGCATGGATCATCTGACGGTAGTGGATTTTTGCTCATATCCCTCATGTCTTACACCTGCCGGCCTATTTTTGTTCATTAATATCATTTACAGTCATTTTTGGTCTCATAGTTGGCAAAGAGTCATTTTAAGGTTTTCAGTCTCATTAGGTCTAGGGTTTCGTTAATCCGGTCTTCAGAATGCCTAATAATGGTCAGCAGGCACATGAGGAAGTCTGAAATAAGGTTTCAGTGCAAAAAAATTCATCATTATATGTTTGATAATCATTTTTCTTCAAAACTCTGTTTTGAAGAAAAATAGTCTGTTTCATCTTTATGTAATAAATGTAATGTGATTTTCAAGTTTTTTAGTTGTAATAATACTTCACTCGCAACCCTGGTCGCCTTTGCCAAAGCTCCATGCCATCCATTCCCTGCAAGACAGACATAAAAGCTCATCATTCAGTCCAAAAGAAAAAATGAAGCAAAACAGAGTTTTAAAGTGAAATGTCAAATTTGCAACATTACAAAGTGGGTTTTTTCAACTGAAAAATCAAAATCTTTGGTATATATATGATTTTCATGTTTCCACAATTCATTTGAATTCCAAGAGACAACAGTGAGCAAAAGAGAAGTTGTGAGGAGCGAAGCAAGTGATTGGAGGGTGGACTGTGTTAAATTGCCGAGCGCGATGCATTGGGCAGGTGTCGCGATGCATTGGGCGAGCACGACGCATTGGGTCGGCTCCTGTTGTTGAATTTTTCTCCTGCGCGACACATTGAAACAGCGCGGCGCACTAGTTTGGTTGCACGACGCACATGGCAGAAAGCTAATTTATTGCCATCTCTTCTAAATTTTTAAACCGGCTTGGTCAATCTTTGTCCAAGTAAGTCGAAGCAACCTCTCTATTTCCATGAGCATGTATTTGGTGTTGTTTGTGAGGAATTGAACACAAAAAACCAAACCCTATTATCTTGTTTGAGAATTGCCTCTTTTAGGGTTTTGAAATTAATTTTGTGCCAAATAATTCCATTCTCCACCTTGTTTTTTTTCCCCTCATCACTGTTATCACAACAGCTCATTTCACTGTTTATCTTATATCCCTAGTTACTTATTCCTATCTCATTCCCATTATCCCCATCCCACTTGTAAATTTCCCCAAACCCAAAGTTTATCTCAAGAGATTAAGTGGCTGTCCCTAAACCTTTTAACACAAATTTCAAGTGGAAAATTTCAATTTCACTTGATAAAAGTCCATTATTCCCACTACCCTATTCCTCCATATTCCCTCCCTTATTATCACATATTTGGAGATCAAATCAAAAACAAAAAAATTCTCATTTTCATCCAAGACAACATAGACCTTCCATAGACCTTGGACATCATGGAGACATATACTGATACATCCTATGACCGATACAGTGATTCCACCACTGAACTACATGCACCTAGAAGGCCTCATAAGAGTGGCAGACATGTGAGGGAGGAGCCCACCTCATTAGCTAAATTGTAGGCTTGTCCACTTGCCATGGCATGTTTTCAACAATAGTCTTGTTATCAATTTTGTGAAATGGTTGCTAGGGTCCATCATCATCAGGAGCTGGCCCGTTTGTTTGTGTTGCATTTACATGATGGTCAGGTCACCCTTGCCAGTGTGACATTCACTTTAACACCGGAAACTATCTCTCAAGAAACCAGAATACCAAACGTTGGAGAACAATGGAACAAAAGACAGCAGGTTGACAGAGTGCACTATGAGCCATATATCAGGCCTAGATTTGTGAAAAAACTCAGCAGAGTTTTCCCCTTTCAGTTCCTAAAGGATTCCTATGCTCCTCTGATGAAACTTATTATCAGATATTTCAGTTGTGAGGGTCGGTTTTCACATCTCTATGCCTATCATATCAGGTTATTGATGCATTTTACCAGGGTGAGGATGATGAACCTCCCTTATTTCATGTGTCAGAATATTGAGAGGATGACCACTCTCATGCAAAGGAAAACTCTTGAGCAGAAGTACAACAATATCTATCACTTTGCACTCATCAAGATCGTGGTTATGCATCAGCTCGGCTTGCAGGGTATTTCATGGGAGGATTTCATTTTTAATGATTTCTTCACAGCTCCTCAGGTTCCTTCGGAGGTTGTTCATGAGGTAGGTGAACCTTCATATCAGCATGAGGGTTAGGAGACAGAGACTATTAGTGTGCCGATGTATGTCACTTATCAGAGAGGCACTAGAGGGTTATTTGTAGCAGCCCGGCGAGTATTATCTCCACCTAGGGTGGAAGGGGTCTCGCTTCTGTCATCAGCAGCATAGGTACAGGTACAGGACAGGGGCAAGAGGCCCATGCAAGATGAGGGGCCTTCAGGAGGCCAAGATACAGGTTTCATACTCATTGATGAGGATTTGAGCTCACCAAGCTCAAAGTTGAGAGAGACTATTCAGGAGCAGAAGGCGGGGATAAACACTTTGTCTGTCAAGTTGAAAAGAGCCCAATGGATTATCAAATATCTTGAGCAGTGAAACAAATAGTTGGAAGATCATCAAACTATCATGAAGCTGCAAAATATCTATGAGAACCGGCAAGCTACCCAAAGAAGCCAAACCGAGATGACATCCATTGAGCGAGAGATTGAGGCTGATCGAGAGACTTGCCTTGAGAGGGTCAATATTCATTTGGAGAAGCTGTTGGAGAAGGCCAATAAGGAAAAGAGCATGTTGAGGCACATGAAGAATCATTATTGGGCGAGAAATCATGTTTGCAAGGCATGAATCAAGATCCTGAAGGCAAAGTTAAAGAGGCCATTAAAGCATCGCAAAACGCATGATAGACTCCAAATTTTGGCTGAAGCTTCTTTGGCCCAGCATAGCGCATGGTGGTGGAAATTCTGCCCAAATTTCAAGAAATTTGGGACACATTTTGTCAATTTTGAATTTTTTGGCCTTAACACAGATTTTCCTGCCCGACGCGTCGCGCCACTTGGCGCGCGCTTATGATTGGGAGCTCCTCTTGGGTAAAAATTTGTATTTTTAGATTTATCATAAAAATTTATGCATGCCTACCCATTACCCAAATATTTTGACAAGTTTTGGGTTGTCAGAAGGGTCAAAAACACCCTAAAATTGACCTTTCTGCCCCTTTTTGGACACACAAGAAGCAGTGTTTTGAAAAATCATTTTTGGAGGGGAAAATGGAAACCAAATTCAGAAATTATACTTGCGTTGGAAAGTAGATAGGTAGAGCTTTCCAATGAGCTATCCTGCACTCAATTTGGACACCGGGAAGGCCTTCAAAATCATCTCCAAAGTGACGTGACGCATAGAGATTTCAGGCGTGATGCATTGGGGATTTTGGCTCAATTTTGACTCAATAACTCTGTTTTTCGCCTAGTTTTGGCCAGTTTGAATTTTTTATCTCCAAATGTAAAGCTATTGATGTAATTTGATGTAATTTCATGGATTTTGATGTAATTTTGACAAATTTTTACTCATGTAAGTAGATTCACTCATCAAAAGGTGAATTATAACTGAATGAATCAGTTTCCTATCTTATAGAGGCAAGCTGTTCCACTGCCTATTTTCCAGTTCTTAGTTTAGATCTTGTTGAAACAGCTCCTAAACTAGTGAACTTGACCCCTAGAGGCATGGGGATGAGTCATGCTTGTCTATATCTTGTAGTTTCTCAGTCATTTTCAGGGTTGGACACTTGGGATTGCTTGGAGCTTCATTGTACATTTCATCTCTGCATTTTGGCAAAGGAATAGACCAGGGTTTGCAGCACTCTTTGGGATCCATGTGGCTCTATGTTTTGATGGTGTGTTTCTCTCTGTGGTTGTAAGTTTACTAATGTTTCATGTGTATCATCTTCCTTCTCATTTCTTCTTAAGTTAAACAAACAAGTAATAAATGTGAAATTCATTAGATTTGCAGTGCTCTACCTTGAGTTTTGTTTAATTTTCCATGTTTTCAACTGTCTGAAGAGGATTCCTGAAAGCCTCTTGCCCTCTTCAACTCCTCACCGGTCTGCGCTATCCATTTCATTCAATTCGAAGCATCAAAACAGTTTCCTTTCTTGCCCCATTCAGCTCTCTGCAAGACTGATAATTTCCCAGACCCAAAATCTGCCCTTCCATTTGATCCAACAAAAAACCTTCAAAATAAAATCAAATCCTTTTACATATATACCTATCCTAAAATCAACCTTTATTCAAGTCATCTCAAGCCTCACTAATCATTTTTTGCTGAGATTGACCCGGAGAGAGCCCTCTCCCGATCTGGTAGGGCTAGCTACAAGATTAAGCGTGGTTTGATGTTACCCTAGACTCTACCTTCCTTCAGCCTGAGGTAGATTTAGGCAATAACATATTGTTTTCTTGGTATGTCTAGAAATTTTTCTCTACATCCAATAGAAAACTGTTATAATCAGAATAGGATATCTACTGTTTCGCAAAGATTCAACTTTGTACCTAACTCTCGTTCTAGGCCTTTTATGCCGCAGAGTACTTAATCTTCGTTTAACCTAATCATTTTCTGGCTGATGTGTAATTCCTATTTCCTATTGTTTTATTACTTTTTTGAACCAAATTGGAGATCACATAATTGTATTTCAATTACATTTGTGACAGGATTCATGCATCCCAATCTCTTTATTATCATCAAGATAAAATTCCAGAATTGGATGCATGATTTTTACTAAGAATGTTAAATGACAACTTCATAAATAGTTCATTAGCACTAGGTGTCAATTTCCTTTTGTTCACAAATCTCTAGATTATGTACTAGATTCACTACTCTATTTGCATTTAGTACTAAAACTCTAGTATATTAGTTCAATAATGTAGAATAATTGCATTGAATTATCTTCTCTCATAACTCTTTTAACTCTTTTATCTATATTAATAGAATTATATATATATATATATATATATATATATATTATTTTCTTTTTTCTTTCCTTTCTATTTGTGTTCATTGTTTTCTACCTTAATCTAATTTGCGCAAGTTCAAGTACAATTTTGCATGGTGTAAGAGCTCACAAGAGCTAAGAATAAAGAACATAAACAATATATTTGTAGGTACTAAATGTTGGATATATGGGAATGAATGGAGTTTCCACATTTCATAATTCTCTTGCCACATAACTATTTCAGATGGAAGCCAAAGATTCTACCTCAACTCAGAAGTAGAGTCTTGTATCAGGTAGCCATGAGAACAAAGATTGAAACAAATTCCATAATTGAAAAATGAAAATATTTGAACCCCATGGATGAGGTAATCAATATCTTATGCTTATTAGTTTCTCTTGAAATATTGTTTCATGTTGAGTGATGCACCACTACAAATCAAGTTTGGACAACTTTGGAGCAATTTTTGGGAAGGAGGATGAGATGTAGGGTCACATCCTTGAAAATGAGCTCAACTCATTAGATCCAAATAGTTTAAGAAACATTCAATGTTTTTTCACAAGGTTCAAAACCTTGTTACTCTACCTGAAAGAAATAATGCATAATCAACAAATAAAAGGCAAGAAAGCTAATTAATTATTTCCATATTGTGAAAATATTGTCTAGAGTATACCATATTTGTCTCCACTTTTCACATAGTCATGTGCACAATAGATGCAACTAGAAGATGTCCACACATAATACTACTATTGTTAATTCCCTAATCCATGAGAAAGATAAGCTCATACATATGGGAAGATTGAAAAGTTCCATAGTGCATGCACTCATTATGCATAGGAGGGGAAACACCAACTTGAATTCCAATAAGCAATGTGAAAGAAAAGGAAATAAAAAGGAACCATATGTAAAAGAAGGAGGAAATCCCAAACCTCTGAATGGATCTAACAACTCCAACGAAGACAAGGGAAATATTGGGCAATCAAAATGTAGATATTGCAACCATGGTTACGAGAATCATCATGCATGAATAAGACAATTGATGTGATGGTGCAGATTCTTGAGTAGAACAATATTGGTGACTACATTCTAGAGATTTCTAAGAAGAAGCTTGGAGAAAGAGCACCTGAAACAAGATGGAAGAAAATGCATTAATTCTATTCATTCTTCTCTTAATGCATTGAACATGGAAGGTACTAAATATGCTCTCTCATCTTTAAAATGATATGTTGGTCCTCCTATTATCATCAGAGATTATTCTTAGAGGCAAGTGGACAAGGGATGATAGATCTTGCAGGTGGATGTTTTGAGGTGGATGACATGGAATATAACTCCAAAATTGCAGTTGGTAAGGTAAATGATTAGTCATTTTTCACACTTTTTCTTAATTTTTTCCTCAATCATATTTCACTTTATTACTAATGCATGCAAATGATGAAAGTATAATTTGGCACAAAATATTTGGAAACTTAAATTTTAGATACATGCAATAGCTTAGAAAGTAGGGGATGGTGAAAGGCATGCATACTATAGGATTTTATGATGGAGATTTTCAAGGATTTACTCTTGGAAAGCATCCACAAGGAAAGCTTGGGAAGGGGCATGCACAGAGAGCCTCTTCTCTCTTGAAGCTTATTTAATATGACCTTATGGGGCCATTTTCAGATCCTTTTATAGAAAAAAATGTACTCACATTCACAGTTGATTGCATAAGATAAACATATTTGTACTTTCTCAAACTCAAATCTAATGTTTTTTATCATTTGAATATTTGTAAAGAACATAAAAAGAAGAATTATAGAAATATGATCAAGATACTCCATACAAATACTGAGGAAAAGCATGCCAACAAGGATGTTCAATATTTTTGTGATAAAGTAGGAATATAATTACAACATATAGATCATTACACAATATAGTAAAATCAGTTATCCCAGAGAAAGAATAGATATTTGAAATAGATGTTGCCAGGAAGAAAGTACAGAACCAAGAATGGTTCAAGGTATGAAGCTAGAGGAAGAAGTTAAAGAGGCACAAATTTACCTTCTACAATGAGGTAAGCAATGAAAGAGGAGTACGGAAGCAGAACCAATCATGTTCCCTATCTCTCAGTCACACCATTTTTCCCTCACCTCAAAAGCTACCTATAATCCAATTACACTCACACAACATCGTAAGGAGTCATAGTTCCTCCTTACAGACTATTCACTGGAAATGTTGCTGATGTGGTTCAGATGAATACTCAAGTGAAGTCCACACCCATTGATCAAAGTAGCATACTAGTGCAACCTCCAATTATTCTCTAATTACTATTCTTGTTGTATGCAATATGTATATATGTAAGGATTTTATCAAAGAGATATTTTCCGACAAGTTGGGACACTATGGATGTGCTTCTTCTAACCCCTTTTGTGAGGTAGTTGGCAGGACAAGGCCTTATTGGTTTGGATGGTGAGAAATGGGGGGGTTGGATGGTGAGAAATGGGTGCAACACAGAAGAATCATCAATCCTACTTTTCATCTAGATTTCTTGAAGGAAAAAACAATACTTTTGACAAAATCTTTAAGTCCTTCTGAAGGAGATCAATCCCAACTACTAAATACAATACCTGTACCCTAATGTTAGCATCCTGTCACAAATTTTTAAGACAATAATGAAGAAAAGGGATGAATGAAGCATTGATATCTGTCCTACTTGATTATGCAAACATAAAATTGACAATGTAGCCACCACTGTCAAATTAAAAATAGGTAAATTTCACCATCTACTTGCTCCATTAATAATCAATGATTAAGGTTTTAACAAAAAAACTAGAAAAATAACAACAAAAGAAACATAACATAAAAACAAAATAAACAACAAAATAACATAGCATAACAATAGAAAAACAACATAAGGTAGCGTACCACTAACAATTCCTTCAATACTTGTGAGAATTCCTTGAATACTTGTTCAAGAAGATAGGTTCTTGGTATGCGGATGAAAAGGAAGCGAACACCTTAATACTCATGTAAACAAAATACATAGCGAACACTTGTGTAAACAAAATACTTATAAGACACTTGTGTAAACACTTTAACATAGCTCTCTAAATACGCGTGTAAGACATGAAAAATATATTTCATATGTGGCCTAGGATTCTACCATTTGTCTGCCCCTATGGTACCACAACCTTACCGCTTATTCCATTTGTCTACCCCTATGGGCCCATAACATTACCTCTTATTCCTCTTTGTGACAACTCAAAGCCTAATGCTCTATTATTTTTGAAGCTATTGCCATGGGGAATCCTGAGGTATCTATTATATAGGGACATTTTTAGTAGATTGACAATTGCCCGCTCCCAAATTATGTGGTGAAACTCCGTTGTATTCCTTGATTTAAAAATTTCTTAATGGGTGACTTCCTGACACTTCTGGGCTAGGATAATAGGATACTCAGATGGGATTGGCAGAAAAACATAATCAAAACTCAGCCAAGTAAGCTCTCCATCTATTAAGGTATTCCAGCCAGTATGGTATAACAACCATCCAACTAAAGGAAGCCGACAGAAGTTTGGGCCAAAGATCCGGTCATTGCGCTATTTTCGAGCATCACTGGACCAAATCGACCTTCTCTTGGGTTGGAAAATGGTTTATCGCTCAGACTTTTCTTGCTATTCGAATTCCTCTGATATTTGACAAAATCCTTTCCTTTTCTCACTTTCTGCCCAAGGCTTCGGCCATGAAAATATACAACATTAGCGACAAGAGAAGAGACAACCTTGCCGAAGACGATGAAGCGATTACAAAGCAAAATGAGTCAAGTCATATCACCTAAAAAACCTCAAACCCTAACCTCACTGTGAATGTGCCCAACTTCCCTCTGAGAGCAGATGTTGAGTTTTCTGGTATTAAGACTTCTCCGAGGGCTGAAAGGCCCAAAAGCATAGATTATGAGCACAATCATCATCATTGTCAATCTAAAGCTAAAAATATCAGAAGGGTTGTGGTCGTTGATAATCGGCCCGCCAGACTTGTGTTAGTAGTGCAGGGATCATATAGGAAAATGAGGCAGGCCATGGCTTATAGGAGAACGAGGCAGGCCATGGCTTAAAACACCAATGTCAGTTTGACTGTTTTTATAATCACTCTATTTTGTTTGGTTTTCTCTGGCTGAATAGCTACCATATTCTTCACCATTGATAAGGAAGGCGTGGTCTTGCCATCTTCCGTTCAGCGAAATACCAATGACCACCTCGTTTCCTCCTCAAACCCTAACAGGGTTTGGAAAAACAACAGACATGGTTTGGGAAAATAGCAAAGCAGGCTTAGAACGGAGGCATTTCAGACTCGACCTTCATAAAATACAGAAAATACATTACATGTTTGACCTTCAGAAAATATAAAGGAGAATTCTTACATTTCAGATTCATGGCGGCAGATTCACGGTTCATGGTGGCAGATTCACAGCTTGAGAGCTTCACCTTCACATTTGCAGCCTTCACATTTGCAGGTTGCACGACAGATTCACAGCTTGAGAGCTTCACCTTCACATTTGCGCAGTAGATTCATGGCTTGAGAGCTTCACCTTCACATTCGCAGGTCGTAGGATGCGACCTACATGAGCTTCCATTCACAACCATTCGCAGAGGTACAGTTACAGGTATCAACGCATGAGCTTCCATTCACAGAGGTATCAACACTTGCATACAAAGGTACATGTATCAACAGCTACATCGAACACCACCATTTGAAGAAAAATCAAAAGACAAGGCAAAGACTTTGGATAAAACAAGAAATGACTGCCAAGATTAGAAACTTTGGATAAAAAGTTAACGATTGCACTTTGGATAAAACAAGAAACGATTGCCGAGAATATAAACTTTGGATAAAAATTTAACGATTGCAATAAGAGGTCCACTTTCTCCCATCAAGAACTTTAGCATAAAAATTTTAATGTTGAAAATAATATTCCAAAATTTTGGATAAACAAGATTAGCGTGGGAAAAAATTTGGTCAATGCAGCAACTAATTGAAATTCAACGATCTATCAATCGCTATAGTCCAGGAAGGGAATAATAAGGTGGAATTATAAAGGTGTTAACCTAAGTTGAAAACCCATATCAATGTTATGGAAAATTATGAAGTGGCAGAGTTATGGTTTCAAACCATATAGTATGTGGATTAGTGATACGGTTTAACAAAACAGACATATGTCACCACCGGAGAATCCACTCACATGCCACAGGTTTGTTAACTAATGGATGGTGGCTATGAGCAAGTTTTTAAACATGCCATGGGTGATATCAAGGGTCCAGGTCACCGACGATGCCAAGTTAAGTGCCATGACTGCCGGAGGATGTGAGTCAGCTAGCCGACAAAACTTCGAAGATATGGTGATATATCAGCCGGTTTGTTAATTGTTTTAAAACTATATGATAATGTTATTTATTGATGCGCTAAGGTAAAAAAGAAATATGCCAAGTCTAAAACCATTGTTATATGGTTATACTATATATTAAATGAAAACCTTTGAAACCATATTTTGCACCAAGAAGTGCTATATGTAAATATTTTATTGCATCACCATGTAATTTGTTAAAACCAACCAACAGTTTGCCAAAGATACCCTAGGTGGTTCAACCCTCGAGCCTGCCCAGTGCCATTATAAAAGTTTACCATTGCACCAATGTTAAAGAGAGTTGAATTGTGATATGTAGAACATTTTTTTGTTTATGATGTTTATGACAGTAGATGCTCATTTGGGCGTATTTTGGTTGTCTTTGAGCCAAATTGGGAATAGAGACAAGCATTGGAAAGCTGAGACAAAAGGATTATTTTCTACAGTAACCAGTAATGCTTGTGTGCACATATCAATTGGTGAAACTTCAGGTAAAGAAACTATTTGGATTATTTCCTAATAAAGTGGACGCCCACATGGAAGTGGATTCAGAGACGTAGTCCAGGAGGGACGAACTCTATAATCAATGTTTTTTGTGTTTGCGTCTTTCTTTGCTGTTGTTTTATTCTTCATTTAAGTTCTTTAAGTCTATGTTTAAGGCATAAAAATACCTCATTTTCCTTCATTCATTCACATAAACTCTTCCTTAGTCAAGTGTGCAAGTAATCAATCTTGTAGATTTCAGATAATATATTTTGGTATTAGAGCGAGGTTGATCATGTTTTAGCAGGATATTTTCCAATGAATTTTTACTAGATCCAGGTCACAACATGGAGAATGAAAGCTCGAGGAGACAAATCCAGAAATTGGAAAGTGGAAAAGCTCTCGAAATATGGTAGGTGAAAATGAAGAAGAAACTCTCGAACCCAAGACTGACAAGTAGTTTCAAAATATTATCCTCAATATGAAAATGATGATTGCATAACTCTATGAAGACAAGAAGACTAGAGATGCAATGTCGTCTTCTAAAAGCAAGAAGGAGAAAAGGGAAAGGAGAAAACTGATGGTGACAAATCTCCTCCTTCTCCATCTTCGACTTCTAAAGGCACGAAGAGCAAAAGGACAAGAATAAAACTAATGCTAATGAGCCTCCTTCTCCATATTCATCTTCTTCTTCATCTTCTGATGATTCAAGTTCAAATTCTGAATCAAAGAAGAAACATAAGAAAACTCATTTTATAAAGCTTGATGTTAAGTTTGAACTGTCCATATATGATGGTGAAATGAATCTTGAAAAGTTAGAAAATTGGATTAAAAAACTTGAAGTATATTGTAGAATTCAAAATATTGTTGATGATTCTGCAAGAATTCAGTTAGCTACACTAATTAGAATAGGGGGGGGAAGTAAAAATCAATCAGATTTAAAGCATAAAGGTAAAATTATCTTTTCATGGTCTAAGTTTAGTAAAGCTCTTAGAAAGCAATTCTATCCTTTAGGATATATGCAACAAGCTGTAATGGATTGGTAGCGTTTAAGGCAAGGTAAAGGACAGAGTAAAAGTTTAACATTGCACCAATTTTAAAGGGAATTGAATTGTGAGATGTAGAACAATGTTTTGTTTATGATGTTTATGACATCAGATCCTCTTTTGGGCTTATTTTGGTAGTCTTTGAGCCAAATTGGAAACTGATACAGGCATTGGAAATCTGAGACTAAAGGCTTATTTTCTACAGTAACCAACAGTGCTTTCGTGAACAGATCAGTTGGTGAAATTTCATGTAAAGAAACTATTTGGATCATTTCCTAATAAAGCAGATGACTACATGGAAGCGGACCCAGAGACGTAGTCTAGGAGGGAAAAACTCCGTAATCAATGTCTTTTGTGTTTGCGTCTTTCTTTGCTGCTGTTTTATTCTTCATTTCAATTATTTAAGTTTATCTTTAAGGCATACAAATAACTTATTTTCCTTCATTCATTCACATAAACACTTCCTTAGTCAATTGTGCAAGTAATCAATCATATAGATTTCAGATCATTATCATATGTGCAAGACTTAAAATCTCCCTTTGAAAATCTATTAGGCTGACTAGGAGCATTGTTATTGGATAAATTCAAGAATTTTTTTGCTATTTTTATAAGCTCAATTTTATCTACAAAAGCAACAATGAATTCATAGGAAGAATCATGCCATCTTGAGCCTAATCTCTCCTAGAAAGTAGCACCATTTTAGGATTGAAATCTATGCTAATTTTATTTATTCCAAATTTAGTCTGTCTACATAAAATTAGTGTCATTCCAAGTATGAAATAAAGTTGATCTTGTAAAAATTGACCACCCAAGAATAATATTGATTCTGAAGGCTAAGCTTGCCCGTCATACAACTTTTCTAATGTTGCAAAAGTGCATAAGTTATTCTCTTTTTGGGACTCGATACTCTTCTCAAACTAATGATTCTCCTCTCTTCTCAATCATGCCTAAAATTTCCATTAAAAAAACATCTCGAAAAAAAAGGGATCAAAATTCAAAGAAGAGAAGTAGATCTGACATTCTTAAAGCACTGCCATGATTCTAACCTCACACCTACCTTCACTCTCATCAAGCATAAGCTACACAACCAGCACAACCACAGGGCTTTTCATCCCTTTTCATCTCCCTCTTTCCACTATTTATCGACCCATGATCTTTTCTCTTCTTTGCAGGTTGTCCTAAAGATGAGTCTTGATTTAGACTCGAAACGTAGAATAAAAATGATGACTGTGGATACTCCGAGTTTTACATCTGAAAAACTACACCACATAAACCTCCAATCCAACATTATTCTTGTTAGAAGATGATCTTGAAAAAGGATGCAACTTACCACAAGAATCTCGCGACACAAGCCTTGCTGATGTGTCCTTTTTAGAAAGCTAATTTGGGGATGGTTAAGAAAAACCAATGAGGAAGGTGTTGTTCTTCTAAGCATGAACATGTTGATAGGTTTGTTGATTTAGCCCACTAAAGCTCAGGATTTTTGATGTGTCAATCTGCTGATTAAGCATACATATCATTGCTTCTTGAGATCCATTTTAGCAAAACACAAGACTTTCCTTGATGTCCATCCCCTGCAAGTTGGACCATGCCTATCCAACATTGCCTAACCTGTAGGTCAAGTCTACATAGAAAGAAATTAATACTTTTATTAACTTAACTATTTTCATAGAAAGAAAGCAATCTTTGTAAGAGCTTGACAGTTTGCATAGAACATCTCCATGGGGGTGTTACAACATCTCCATTTCTTGATGGAACTACAACAAAGTCGTCAACTCCTCTTTGAGTATACTCTTTGATGCACTTGGGTCTTTAGAACTCCTCTTTCTCATGGAGACACACATGATCCCCTTGTGGATACCATATTTTACCACTGGGATTTATAATACAAACAAAAGATTGGTTATTTTGGTAGTGTGAGAGGTTTTGGAGGGGTGGCATGCCTTATTTCGACTCACTTCAGAGCACCACTTATGTGGTCTCCTTTGATGAGCATGCTAGCTTCCCATGGATTTGGGTTCCAGGTAGTGCTCCATATTCTATCATATTTATATTGTTGTATATTTATATTCTCCCTATCCTCATCACACTTTGCACTCCATAGAATCTTGGTTGGGGAATCTGTCCTTGACCTAGATGATGGTATTTTACATTAATCTACTTTTGGTAACATCATTATCTTGGGATATTTTAATGCCCACACTAGGGTCTTACATGAATTGCTTCATAATAGATCCGATGATGCCCTCTTAATTAAGGATATTGATATGGACATATTGGGACTTCAGAAGGTCTCAAACAATGGCCTTGGACTCCTCATAGCCTATAGGAGGCACTTTTACAACTAGGGGAATCACATGGTCTATTGCTATTGAATATTCATCTTGATTCATTGCATTAAGAGGCTTCACATGTTTCTCTCATAGTTCGTAATAACATGGTTGACTATTTACTGGCTAGCCAACATGTTCTTCTCCTTATTAGAAATTTTCAGTAACTCCCTCCCCCACCCCATTGTGTCTTGAAATTCATGGCCTTATAACCTTCTCTTTTTTTGTTTTCCCTTGAACCTTTCCCCACCCTTTTTCTCCCTCGGATCATTATCTTATTTGATAGAGTACACTAACTCATACACCTCCTACCTTTGATAATGGTTCCCCCTCGGTGTATGAAATGTTATGTGCCCTCCACAGGTACTCTGACAAACACAATTGCACGTACGATTACAATACTGGTGGGTAGGAGGCCATCACCAAGGATAATCCTCTTGTGAAGGTTGATATGGTTCTGAGGTTCTCAATTTCGATGCTACAAAAAAAATATTATGATATTTCCATTGCAAGTGACATGAAGGTATTCTCAGTATAGTTCTCCTTTCTGGTGCATATCAAGGAGGTAGGAATGTTTCTTTTTTAGGATTGTATAATTACATTGATGTATTGACTTCCATTCTAATTAATTTTCTTGATTGTTTTTGTAGATTGGAATATTATTTATACTTGTACTCATGAATTATGTTCCTCCATTTTTTATCTTCAACTTGAGTTTAAGTTGTTTAATATGTAGAGCTCAAGTGTCCCAAGGGTTATTTAAGGTGTTAAATACATTTATGCATTCAGAAACATATCTTAAACAATAAAGAAATTAAAATCTTTCTTGTAATTGTATCGTTGGTGAAAAATGTCATTTCGTCTATAAGTTGGATCGAGCCAAAAGATTCAACAACGTTAAATAGTGGAATACCTTAATCTTAATTTCTCAAATTATAGATCATGGTAGTCTAGAAATTCCAACCAAGTTAAGAGTTGGTGTGGACCATGTTTGATCTTGGACCACTTGTATATAAAAAAGTGCACAAATGAACTCCTATACCATTTGCAATAAAACATATATATTTCTTGATAGTCAACATAAAAATAGCTCTAGAAAGGTTATGAAATGTGTCATGGAAAAATGAAAAACTTACCATATTATGATTTTATACTTAATAATCATAACCAATAAAAAATCAATCATAAAAAAATAATATTAGTCCCTCTTAGTTAGGGACAATATTTTTTGGTACGAAGTGAATGCTTGTTTTTTTCTTTGTAAGTTCGGCATTGGTGAGGCTACATCATGGTCATGTCCAAGAATAACACCTGAGTAGGACGAGGAATTTGTTGGATGATGTTGTCATTGATTTCAGCCCATGGAAGTCAACTGGGTTTGAATTTGAATAAAACACCCATCATTGATGTCAAATTGTGATGAACACTTCTTAATAATTGTTAGATTACATCAAGTTGGTAGCTCGATTGTTGGAGGGTTGAAAACCTAGGTCCTAGGGTTTGGGTTCCCTGGATTGTGGACATACCCCAACTTTGTCAAGGATTTTTGAAGTAGAACATTATTTAGTTTGTCTTGGAGATCCACATAATTATTTTCTCCTCTGAAAGATGTTTCTGGTTTTATGTGGTACGCCCCGTAGTTCCTCCTAGTTTGAGTGAAAATTGAATTTGAAGTTAATGAACCTAGTTATTGGGTTAAAACCCCATGGTGTGTGACATGGCATAATTTTATTGGTTGCAGGTATCAAAACTCAAGTAATAAGGGTTCCTATGTCTTGTGGAAAACTAAGGGTTCCCCATCATACCTTGTGAAGTCAACCTCTTAGCCAACCTAATTCTGTTATTATAGGGCAAGTAGACCTTGTTTAGGGCTTAAGTTAACTCTTTAGTGATGTAAATAAAACAATTCAAAACAATTAAAGTTTTTTAATCCTCCTAAAATTCCTCCAAAACATTCACATTTAAAGCCCCTCTCTTTATTATAAAAATAATATCTAAAGCCTCCTAAATCACATCAAAGAAGATAGTCAAACATTAAATAAACTTAGGATCATGGTAACTAATTATTAATATTCTAATTAAATAATATAATATTATTAAAACAAGTATAGGATCCATATTCCCCTCCAAAATCCATTTTTATAATCCCCTACATTGTTTATAAAAGAAGGCCTATCATTCCTCTAAATAACATAACGTATTCACCATAAGTATTTTGTCCTTGCTTTGAAATTTTGGCCTATCTGTGGAGTGTCTCTGAGATTTTCGATCTATTTGAGGAGTTTTGAGGAAAATAAGGACAATGACTAGGCTCAAGAGTAATGCTTTTTGTCACATGGTTTGTTGAGGTCTGTATCTCTTGGTGTCATCTACAAGAATGAGCGAAGGTCCCTTTAGTAAGTTTTGTTCTTGTTTTGTTTTTTTTTTTTTTTTTTTTTGTGTTTAGACCCTTGGGCCTCTAGGGATTGGTCTCAGGCTCATATTTTTGTATAGGCATCTAAAGTATAACAAGGTTTGGTCTCTTGTGTATTAAATATGTTTTAGCATAGGAATTTTTCCAAGGAAAGCGAGTTTTGTCTTAAAGGAAGAGCAAGATTTTTTTTTTCCTTGCATTATAGGTCTGTGCATTGTTCTTTGGGTCTAAGCTTCTCTGTATTTTTCGGCCCTCATTAGGGCACAAGGTTTAGATATTGGATATGTATTGTAATGCATGTAACTTGGCTCGAAAGTTGATATGACCAGATCTTAAACATCTAGATATTGGATCAGCACTTTAGTGGTTCTTCAAGTCTGTTGTAGGTTAGTTTATTTGTTTTAGATATGATATTTAATACTTGGTGTAATTTATGTCTTAGATCTGTTAAGGCTTGTTTAGGATTGTCGTTAGGTCTGGTTCTTAAGGATTGCATTAGGTATGTTAATTCTTAGGACTGTTCTAGGACCATTCTAAGTCCATTTAGGGCTATGACTGTTCTAGGACCATTCTAAGTCCAGTTAGGGCAGTGAAAGGAAGTTTGTTCACCTACAACTGTCAATGTATGACAATAATTCTCACCACAATATCATTATGTAGTAGTGAACTTCAAGGATCAAATGCACTAATCCAATGATTGACTTATCATATACATAATAACAATATACATAACAATGACCTTCTCACCTACATAATAACTAAGTTCGACAACAATGAATGATATAACAATGGAAATAATGTATGACATACAAGTGAAACATCTTAGTGACTTCACCCATAAATAGACTTAACAATGATTTGATTGAATGGTGTATTTGATCCTCAAGGAGCTTAAATATGCAAGTGACTTAGTGACTTGATATAATAACACATAGATTTGATTGACATAGTGACATGTATTGACATGAATTGTGTAATATGATGTCATGATTGTTACTTGAATTAATAATTGAATAAGTGACTGTATATGGAATACGTACAATATGATATGACCTTTGTTGTCAATTGTGTTAAGTAATTAACACACAAAATTGACATTTAGCAGGAGTCTAGGTGATTATGATCCTTGACATTGATTTTTAATTATGCACCTTATATATTGACTTAGATGTAAGATTGACCTTGACATATATTGACATAAAACCTTGACAGTGACCTAAGTTAAGGAGGCTCTTGTATGATTGTGAGTTACCACACTGACTTACTAGACATACGAGACCTAACCTATTAACTACAATTTTCTTATACTTGACATAGACCTACATACTTAGTGACTTGACATGTTGACTTAAGACTCATTAGCATAACTCTTGACAGTGACTATATCACCTTGTTGTATAGTCTATTGATTTGAAAAATGGATAGCAATATACGACTTGTGATCAATAGTAGAAGTGAAAAGACATATGTTGGTAGCTCTCCGTGGGCAGTGTTTGAGAGCATTGGAAGGAGGCCATAGGGATGATTTGAGGCATCTTGGTTTGTGTCATCATTAGTCATTTGTGTTTTGCACTTGCAAAATACATAAAGTTTGATAGAATGTTTGGTAGACAAGTTTTGAACGATTATTCATTCATGAGAAATACAATATAGTGACATGTAGTTGTTAGTGGACATTTGAGCAGTGACATGTAGTGATGTGCAGTGATCAGTGGTTAGTTTGCGTACCGATGTCCAATGGTTAGTTTGAGCAGTTATTAGTTGATGTGAAACTTGTTTAGTGGTTTGTTTTGGTAGTGGAAAGTTAGAGAAATTTTGTGCAGCGCATACTGTGGTAGTGTATTCGGCACATGGGTGTACGAAATACACTTTTCTTAGTAGACAAGCTGCTTACCTACATAAGAGTCATGGGCCAAAATGGTTTGTTAAAGGTTAGTGGAACAAGTTCAACATGTAACACTACAAGGAAAAAACCCTCTAGCAAATGTTTTTAAGGAACCCCTTATAAAAATACCCCAGACATCCATTTGTAGCGGAGGTTACTAGAGGAGGTTGGAGGGTGGAGGTTTTTGCGGATGTTTTTCATCCAGTGCGCTTATCATCCTAAACCACATCGGTGTGTTCAACAAGAGAAAGCATCGGTGCAAAAAAAACATTGGCACACTGGGACACCGTGCGCTCCATACAAACTCGCTTAATGCATCTTATTATTGTAACAGATTGGTGCTTTACAAATATTCCACACCAGTGCATCCTAAAACCCTGTGCCAAAACTAAACCGCCCAGTGCGGTCTTAAGAAACCCCACCGATGCACCTATAAAACCCCGCGCATCGGAATAGGGTTAAATAGAAAAAAAAATTGTGGCAAAAAAACCACATTTTTTACTTTTCAGTGCTTCAAAGCTCTCAAGCACCAGTACAAATTTTCCTTGTCTGAGGCGCCCTGACATCGATGCTCTCGTTGCACCCATTGCACGCACTGCTGTTGTGCATTGCCCACCATCTCCATTTTGAATTTTGCAAAATGGTAGGCAAATTTAGTTTTGCAAATTATACAGCCAATATGCCTCCTCAACGGCCAAATGTACATGTATTTTTCTTGTTTTTCCATAATTAAGCCTTTTAGCAGATTAGAATTGTAAATTAGCTTAAAATTAACCTTAAAAAAAAAATCTTGCGCAATGCGCTCGAGCCGTTCGGCTCACACCGGTTCACGGTTCTGGGGTAGTATCGAAAGCCGCACCATGATATTTTAAAATTTAAAAAAAGTGCGGTGCAGTTGGTTACCCGGCCACACCGTTGACCCTGTGGAATAGCAGCAATGTGGTGTGTTGACTGAAATATCCACCTCAGGGTGGGTAATTTTTTCAGCGCACCGCATTTTGGTATTTTGACATGGTCAACGGTGCGGCCTGGTAAAAGGCTGCACCTTTGACTATGTACTGATGTTAAGAGGTCCGTGCGTTGACCAAGATATACGCCGTGAGATGTATAGTTTGGTCAGCGCACCGCCCTCCCGACACTGGTCCATAGTCAACAGTGTGGTCTGTCATACCACCACACCGTTGACTTTGGAACAATTCCAGGAGGGCGATGCACTGATAATTTGTAGGTGCACCACCTCTGATGTGCTGTAAATTTTCTGGTGCGCCGCCTACGGTGTGTGACAAAAAAAATGCACTGTGACCGGTGGGGCGTATAGTTTGGTCAGCACACTGCCCTCCCGACACTGGTCCATAGTCAACGGTGCGGTCTATTATACCACCACATCATTGAATTTGGAACAATGCCAGGATGGTGGTGCGCTGAAAATTTGCAGGTGCATCGCCTCCGGTGCGCTGCAAATTTTCTGGTGCACCGTCTCCAGTGCATGACAAAAAAAGACGCACTGTGACCAGTGCATGCCTGTTTTTTGTGGTGCACCGACTGTTTTTTTTTGAAAAAATTTATATATGTATAATCCTAAATACATTTCTCATTTAATAAAAAAATTGTATTTAGTATGTCAATCATTTAGAGACGTGAAAGGAGAGAAGAGAGGGAACATTAAGAACAACAGACGGACCAATATAACATGGTTCGCTTATGGGAGGCATGAGAGAGGGGGAGAGATGCATACCCTCGCCCTGTTACAGTAGCTACCAAGGGGATCCTAAGGTAGGTAGGCCTCCTCAAGTTCTATGGGGAGGCTACTTCCTTAAAGGGCCATCGTTTGTTTTTGTGACATCTTATCCACAAGTGGAATGCCCACCTACAGGCTTTCCGAGTTGGTCCTAACCAGTGGTACGCGCCCACTAAGGAGGACATTTATTTCATTACAGGACTATCAAGGAGAGGGGTGGATTTTTCCTCGTTCCTAGAGGTTCAATTTGGCTATGCAACAGGGAGTCAGTTGGTGTACTCCCAGAGATACATTAGCGCGGATATACTGTCTCCTTCAGATTTTCAGGTCTTCGGAGGTCAGTTACATATTACTGCATTTGGTAGTGAGGAGGTGAGGTGCCTCTCACTTCTTATTTTGACCACACACAACACCAATGATGGGAAACACATTATTTGCCCACTTCTATATTATGTTGATTCTTTAGTACAGGAGCCATGACTTGTCAGGTGGTCTGCCATTTTTTTCGGTAGTTTTGTACAACCTTAGATAGATGTCATGCTCATGCAAAAGGGAGGGTCAACTTACCTTTTGCTTCAGAGTTTTTTTTTTTTTTTACTTTTTGAGAGGTTTCCAGAGACAAGGCCTACTTTTGTTTGACAACCTCGTAGGCCGATGCTGGATGCACGAATGCACATGTGGGGAGAGATGATGCCCAAGAGGGGTGAGACTGAGTTTTCCGTGAGGATATCGCATGATGCACTGGAGTTGCTAGCCAGTGTTGATGAGCATCCCTTCTTTATGGTCCCCTGTCCTTACGTTGGTTTGGATTGGCGAGGGTGTGCCAACATCCTCTTCACATATGATGAGATGCCGGATGATAGAGGTAATATTACTGTTTTATTTAAATTTATTCTAAGATGTTCTTTAACTTTTTTTAATTAAATTGTGTAATGAAATTGTCTAATTATTTTTCTATACTTGTATATATTTTGCAAACATTGGGTCTTTTGATGGCGAGGACATGTCAGCGCCACCAAATGATCTAGGTGTGGATCATGATGACGATCAGGATATGGTAGATGCTGAGGATCATGAGGCCAGTGCAGACATACCTGCTCCTTGCTAGTGTGCCGAAACCACCTTTTACTAGGCGCAGTAGGCTTGATAGTAGATTGAGGATGGAGTTGGGCGACCAAATCTGTGCATTGTTTGTTGAGGCGGGAGTCAGGCCCGCTATTATGAGATACATACAGGCCGATGGTAGGCTGGTACATGTGTGGAGAGGCATGCTGTGTGACATATGCAACCTGATGCGGCATGTTATAGGAGCTACGACCTTAGTTACGCGGTTTAGGAGGGCCCTTGCACGTTATAGGCGTGGTCGAGACGCAGCACGTGATCGATAGTCCGCAAGCAGCGAAGCATCATTTGATGATCATGATCAGGGGAGTGATCATCGTTCACTTTGAGCCGCACCAGATGAGTAGCCTCCACTAGCATCAACCAATAGTCATCATGGAGAGCAGGCTGGGCCATAGGCCATGTCGAGTCAGCAGCCTGCAGCATCCAATAGTACTCATGATCATGAGCAGGCTGGACCATCAACCATGTCGAGTCAACGCGATGAGTAGTCGAGAGTTTATCCTGATAAGCATGAGCCACCCATACTAGATCAACAAGCACACGATGATCAACATGTATCTGAGCTTGTCGAGGCCGCACCATTGACTGAGCAGGCCTTGACTAGTACTGCTATTGATGATGTACCACCAGCTGATATATGACATTTATATACAGATGTATATTTTTGACATTATTCATATATATATATATATATATATATATATATATATATATATATATATATATATATATATATATATATATATGGTCCATGTATTTTATGTTCATGTTGCAGTTGTACTTAATTTACATATTTTTGGTGATCATCATGATGTTTATATTGTTAGGTCATGTTAGATATGTTCATTTAATGTGTAGCTTGTAGATATATGTGTATGTCATAGCAGTTATTCCACAAGAGATGTATATTTGATGTTTGTGTTGTGATGATGTTATACAATGCTAATTGTGTTTTGTTAGATGATCATGATCATGATGATTTTAGCGAATTTGAATGTGTTTTTTAATTGACTATGATGTTTGTATGATGGTTATCATGATTGTGATGTTTATTAATTAATTTAATATTAAATGATCATGATATTATAAAATTGTAATTGTAATTCTAATTGTATGTAAAATTCTAAAATTGTAATTGTATTTTAATTGTAGTTGTAATATTTAATTTATTGTGAAATGATTGTAATTGTAATTTTAATTGTAATTCTATATATGTAAAATTGTAATTGTAATTCTATTTGTATGTAAAATTCTAAAATTTTAATTGTATGTAAAATTCTAAAATTTTAATTGTAATGGTATATATGTAAATTTGTAAAATTGTAATTGTAATTGTAAATTTTATGTAAAATTCTAAAATTGTAATTGTAATTGTATGTAAAATTCTAAAATTGTAATTGTAATTTTGATTGTAATTTTATGTAAAATATTTGTAAAATTTTAATTGTATTAATGGGAAATGTTTTATTAAAATTTTCAAATTTGTAAATTTGTAAAATTTTAAATAATTGTAAAATAATAAATCTAGAATAATATGAATTTTTGTAACATAATAAAGTTTAGAAAATAATGCAAATAAATTCATGTACTTTAGAATTATCATTATTTTATTATGATCTTACATACAAAAAAATAGAGCTTTATACACTATGCCATTGTTTTTGAGATCAACATAATTGAAAATTATCAAGTGAAATATTGATTTTAATATTAACACAATGCAAATTACCAATTAATTCAAAATACATATTATAATGTTTCGAAAAACCCATCTTAAAAGGTATAAATATCACGTTAATAACACATGTACCATATCACTCTCGATTCTCATGATCACCCTCATTATATTCTAGCTCGCATGGCATGATAACACTATTGTTATCAAAAATATGTTTTGATCTAGGGTCATGTCTCAATACAAACCACCAATCCATATCCAACACATCTGGGTAAAAAAACATCTAGTTGTGGTGTTTGGGGAAAACATAGGGCCCCTTAGCTTCATCCCAAATCTTTCTATAGTTGATACATATTAGCCTACTATCACGATCTTCCTTTACATTATTCCGATCAAGGGTGTCCCACCACTTGACCTAAAAATAACACATTGGAAAGAAGAGAAATCCACTTCAATGATCTCTTGTATCTTTCCGATGTAACCTAACATCCCTCGTACTAGGTTTTTATCACAGTGGCTATATCGACTAGATTGATCGAACTCGACTTCCACTCCACAGTCTTGTGTGATGTGTCCAGAATCGACATTTTTTGTGCGAAAATGGTGTCCATATGCCCACATATATGGGAAAAAATGCACCTATTATAAAAAGTTAAAAAATCATAGTTTCATGTGTCTTATAATAACCCAACAGTTAAAATATGAAATATAGATATAATTACATTTGAAAGGTGCATTATTAAGTTTCAAATGTACATATAAATTAAATAGATTATTATTGAGTTGCTGCACCCAATCCCTACGTTTAGCATATCCTCTTCAACACACAGGTAACTACCGGTTGCACCATATTTATGTATGACTTGGTCAACAACCCAACTGTTGGGGCATATTTTTGGCATATTTTATTTTAAATGATCGGGATAAGGCACACTTTTACCATTCAACCGTCTGAATTATTTCCTTTCACTATCCCATTTCATCCTCTTTTGTTCGTACAATGTGACCCATGGTTGTGTCACTTCAGAATTGTAAAGAATGAATTTATTGATTGCTTCAATTTTTGCATTCGCTGATGAAATCAAACCGAAATTATATAGTACATAGAGATCAAAATATACATTATATCAAAGTTCAACATGAATATTTACTTTGTGTAAATTTGAAAAATTATAAGTCGCTTACTCTTTATCAAATGATTTTTTCCACTCGTTTGGAGAAACTCCCCTTCCATTTTTTCTTCATCCTTTCATCATCCCAAATCACCGCACCTGGTCTATTGTTGATCTGCTTGATGTAATCACTGGCATAATAGAAAGACTCATATGATATGTACCCCTCTGCCATATACCCCTTGGGTTTTGCCCTTTGTCGAACAAAACCTTTCAATTTCTTCATGTACCTCTCTAAGAAGAACATCCAACGACAAGAAACCACCCCAACTAATTCAACCTCATCTACTAGGTGGATTAGAAGATGAACCTACAAGTCCATGAAACTCGTCGGTAGTTCCTTCTCAAACATACAAACAATCTCAACTATATCTTGACGCCACCATGGAATGCTAGCCACATGAATCTCCTTTGACGTGATCCAACATATAAATGCAGATAATTTAGATATGGCACGTCCTAGGTCTTGAGGGAATTCATGTTTCACACACCCATGCACTAACAAAGGATAATGACACTGTAAAGTTATAAACACATGCAATAATATACAAAATTAATTATGTTTTATGATCCCTGCATGGGATAAAATTTATTAATATAAAAAATAATAAAATCATGCTTTTGACATTATACGTACTCTTAGAAGATTAAAATGGTCATGTGATTTCAACCCCGACAAATGGTCATCGACGGTCAAGCAGTGACGTAATGAAGACCCGTATGAATATGGAACTCTCACACCCATTATAACTTCCTTTTCCAAAGAAATATCACCTTTTTTTAAAATACATGGGACATCACCTTCTTTGAAATACCATGAATTAGAGGGACCATCACTTACCTCTAATCCTGTACTTTCTAATTGTCTTGGCCAATGTTTCCTTTTAGTTTTTGAAGTAATAAGATATTTCCTAACAACCAATGTGTCACTTTGTTTCGATGATATGTTCCTCCATAAAGAAGATGAAATATTTTTAAATATATGCATGGGACTTAATAAGTGGGTAATCTTAAGATGCTCCCAATATGGGAGGTTATAAAAGATAGATTTCCTTTTCATCCCAATGGGAAATTTCTCAACATAGGTGTCGAAGAATTCTGGATCGTCGAACATAGGATCCTCATTTGAATCAAACATTTATATGAACTCCTTCTCCTTCTCTCTCTCATATGCTCTAAGCCATTCAGCTGGTGTTGTTATTGGAGGCCTTTGGGTTCTCTCTCGTTTACCATTGAAAGCGGATGCTGCTCTTCTGTAAGGGTGTTCTTTTGGGAGGAATACTCTGGAGCAATCATACACTGGCTTTCGTAGGTCCTTGGACTATTTAACTTTCAGAGAAGGTCCACAACATTTACATCCAAAATACCCTTTTGTTACAAGACCTGTGAGATTATTGTATACAATTTAAATGCATGGCATGTTAAAGAATATCATGAAGATCAGAACAATTACAACGAATTAAATAACTAATATGTGAAATAATATTGTTACATATATAAAAAAATGAATAAATTAAACATGTAATTTACCAGAGAAAACTCCAAAGCTTGGGTAATCATGTGTCATGTAAGCACATATTCCATACAACGTAAAACTCTTCTCTACTGCAATGGGTCTTGATACATCGTATACATTTATCCCATCCCATAATTCATTCAATTCATCTACCAGTGGTTGTATGTAGACATCCATATTCTTCACTTGTCTTCTACCAGGGAATATGAGAGCCAACATAAGATGTTCATTCTTCATGGACAACCATGGGGGGATATTGTTATTGATCACTACTACAGGCCAAACAGAATAGTTGGTGTTCTGGAGGGAATATGGGTTGACGCCATCCATGGCTATGCCGAGTCGTAGACTTCGTACTTCATCCTTGATTTTTTCGGGCCTGCATGTATCCTATTTATGCTTCATGGCTATTGAATAGGTTGGGATTCGCATAACTCCCAACTCACTTCTGTGTGAGGCAAGCCATCCCTGCAACATAGCTAATTCTTTGCAACGAAAGAGCCTTTGAATCATTGGGATTATAGGCATGTGCCTCAATATCTTAAAAGGAGGACCAGTACGTGATTTACCCTTCTTTCTTTATTTATCATACCTGTCATGTACACATTTCATACATATATCTTTGTCTGCATATTCTCCTCTATACAGAATACAATCATTTGGACATTCATGATATGATATGTACTCAACACCCAACATTTTCAACAATTTCTTTGCCTCTTTGCAGCTAACGGGCAAGACATTATCACTCAGAAGAACCTTATCTTTGAATAACCTGTAGTTGGTGATAATGGAAAATATTAATAAATATACATTAATGCCGATATAATTATTAAAGTTCATAAAATTGACCATTTGTAATGTTCATTGTGTACTGATTATATTTCTCAAATTTATATAAGGGAGGACTTTATGGTAACTTACCTCAAAATTTCTGAGAAACATGCATTCAACAAACCAAAGTTTGCTTTCAAGTTGTACAGTAACATCATTGTCCCCAACTGGGTATACTTTGACTGACCACTAGGTCCAAAGAGAGGGGTGGTGGAAGCAAATTTAAGGCTTTCGAAAAAGGCCTCAGCGATATTAACATCATCCCCTAGCTAATCATCGTGTTGGAATGCATCTAACAACATTATCTCCATGGAATTGGTATCCCTTAAGTAATCATCCCTACCAACCTCTATTTGATTGCCTCCATTTCCATCTTGTGAAGAACTATTATTATTGTAGTCATTCCTAATTAGTGAATCTGGACATAGCGGAAATTGAATCAGTGGTTGATTCAACCATTCTTGGTATCATTCCTCTCTGATTTTTCTCTTAATTCAATCTTCTCTCGATTTGACATTGTCGTGGGGTGAAACAGAAGATGGTATGTAGGTCGCTCATCATCACTAGAATCCTAGTAATTTTTATTTTTATTTTTAAAATGATTAGTACAAAATATATGATATCAATTAGTAAGCACGTTGACAATATTGTATGATTAATTAGATTGACATTGAAATAATTACATTAATCAATATACCAAACAATTATAATTATTACCATCATTGTCCCAGGATTGTAGCTAGAAGATGCAATATTGTTACAATTGGCAGGGTGAAGCGGCTGTGCATTTTCATCTACCAAATGTGTCTTGCGGTATGCTGCTCCTGATAAGAGCTTCTGATGTTTTGGATCTGTTTGAATATTTTGTGCATCTGAACTCGATTCTGAATCTGCATGAACTTGCAAATTTGTATACATTATAAATTTAATTAATTTGTGCATGATTTCCATGGATAAAAAACATAAATTCAATTAGATAATGAAAATATAAATAAAATTTGAAGTAAATATTACATCTCGAGATGGATAGGGAGAAATCCGCGATGGAATTTGAGAAATATTATGGAATAAGCTAGATTTTGGTGTACACACCTAAAAGTAATTGCGCTGCCTTAAAAATAGACTTCTTGTTATCGGTGCTAATGTACAGGTAACCGCACCAGTGTGTTTTAGTTACTGCGCACCAGTGTTGTGTTATCAACGGACGCGCCGATGTGGTGTTGTTAAGTGACGCCCTGGTGATGAATAACCAAAAATAAAAAAAGCACAACTCTATTTTCTTTAAGTGAAAAAAAAACGGTAAATTGAAAAATGGGTGGCAAAGTATTTTTGAAAATCTAATTTCATAAAACAATTCTTTTAATACTAAATTATTTTCATTATTTCACTATTTTTGCAAAAAATTTCAGCCAGAGATTTGCAGGAGACATACCTGGAGCAAGAGAGCCCAAGAGCACTGTGGAGTAGCGAAATACGTTCAAACAGAAGTATTCAGACAATCAAAATTCCAAACCTCTGGTAGTTCAAACCTTATAGCATAGAATTTCAAACGATCTCATGATTAAATTTTATTATTTTTTTTTTACTTTTTATGCAATTTTTTTTTACGCAGTAAGAATAAAATTTCAATTTGTTGTTCATTTTCAGAAAAAAATAAAAAATAAAAAATAAAAAATAAAAATAAAAATAAAATAAAATAAAATAAAATAAAATATAAAAATTTTTACCCTAAACCCTTCATTCTTTTTGTTTCTGCCCTTTCTTCTCCCTATTTTTGTGATATTAGAATTAGAGATTTTATTTTAGATTTATAGGGTTTGTATTGCTATATATAGGCCTATGACATCCAACCCAAGGGACGACTTGCATAGTTGGATCTCAATCCTTGTCACCCCTTGCGTGAATTTTTAAAAAATAGATTTTTTTTATCGGTGCGCCTGACATAACCTAGCGCACCGGTGCGCTGGATTATCCCAGCGCACCGCGCAAGTACTGTTTGATAAAAAAATTAAAAACAATTTTTTTTAATCAGTGCGCCAAATGTAAAATAGGGTGTTGGTGCACTATTTCATTATGGCGCACCACGCACATACTATTTCACAAAATTTTTTAATTGTGTTAATCGGTGCACCATGTAACATATAATGCACCGCACCGGGTCTCCTAGTTGACAGACAGCACCGTATAGTGGTCCCTTGTTTGCGCGGGGCGTTGATGCTACAAAAACTAAGACTAGACGATTTTTATTATTTTCTCTGTGTTAATCGGTGTGATGGTTAACATGTAAAGCACCAGTGCTCCTGTTGACATAGGGCACCATACGTTGTTTTATACTATTGGGACGATTTGTTTATAAGACCACCACGCACCGACGTCGGTGCGTACACCATGAAAAGCGCACTGGTTTCTTGATATATTTTTTTTACCTGAAAATTTGACAATTTATTTATAAAATATATTAATGAATGATATGGTACAGGTTTCATATTGATAAAGAAATGGCTGACAAGAGGTCAAGTAACAAAAATACTGATAACACATCAAAAAAAGCAAAAAAGTCAAGTTCTTTGTAAATTCTTTACAAAAATATTATTTTAAAACTATATGTAAGTTTAACTAATATGTATTGTTTACTGTATTTCATCTAGAGCCACAAAATGACAAATCTCGATAAGATTATTTCTGATCTAGGACCAGAAGAGCATAAAATCTTGATGGAAAAATTGCAAAAGGATGAATCAAGTGAATGTAAATATACTATCGATCCAATATGAGTTTCTTTTTTTAATTTTCATTAATAATATACTTAAAATTATTAGATAACATGTGTCAAACAATCTATTAATTTACATCTGTTTAATGTTCTACAGGGACTAACAACTCAAAAAAAGAATGTTTTTCTAAGAAAAGAAAAAAAATAGAACATGAAAATGAAAATGAATTTCTCCTTAGCTCATCTGGAGTGGTGTCGGAGGTTACCGAAGGTTAACGAAAGAGGAAAAAACTTTTACAAAAGTTTGAGGGATCTAGTGGAACGAAAGTATAGACGTTATTTCCACTTAAAAAACAAAAATCAATCCAATGATTCCAAGAACCAAATTTTATCTAAACTACAAGAAGAGTTTCCAGAGAATTGGTCAATGAGACATGTTAGACTTTTAATAGCAAAAACGTACAAAAAAAAAAGGAATGAAAAATTAATATTCCTTTAAATGTTTGTCTAGAATTAATTATAAATATCACTTTTGTTATATTTACTTTTCATACATTAATATAAAAATTAAATAGTTTATTGCCATGTTACATTTTCAGGAAGATTATGAAAATCTCAAAAGATGAACGAGTTGATATCAGAAATATGCCAGTAGGAATGTCCAAAAAGGTGTACATGGAGAGGGTTAAAGAAATGGACAAAATTGCATCGCAGGAGGAGCCATCTCAATAACAACATGCTTCAAATGTAATATGTAATAATTTAATTTTTCGATCATTAGGTACAATAA
Source organism: Pinus albicaulis (assembly GCA_034641835.2). Lineage (NCBI taxonomy): Eukaryota > Viridiplantae > Streptophyta > Pinopsida > Pinales > Pinaceae > Pinus > Pinus albicaulis. The sequence goes on along the minus strand of CM076573.1, from coordinate 640,762,313 downwards.
ATAAACAATTTAGCATTAAATATTAATTTTCAAGTATTTTCTTGCAGAAAAGAAAAGAAAATGGAACCCATTCAACACATAAAATAGGGCGACAAGGAAGAAAAGGGTTGACATCTAAGTTTGTGAGTAATTGTTACTTATAACAACTTAACTAGATTTCATTTTTGTATATTTTAAGTTGTTTTAAAAAAATCATCATTGAATGTCTTCAAACAAGTGCTAACATACAAAGAAGAACCATCAGACGAATTGATTGACATTAGGTTAAATATGGGTTGTGAGTATATGTTGGCATATCATAAATTAATTGTGAAATTTGTAAGCATTTATCTATCTTGTTTTACTTAGCTCCATCTATAATTAATAGAACAATTTTTTTATATATATTAAATATATGATTTGTTATGGGGTATAAAACTTGCAGGAAACAAAGTATAGAACTGTGCCAACAGATGAAATCTTGAAAGATGGCATACTACATGGTTTTGAAAGAATGTGTATCGTTCATGAGTCAATTGTTGCTATGGTACGTCATTTCTTTTCGATTTACATTGATGTATATTATTTAATATTTCAATTTTCATTATTCTCACCAATGTATATACACTCATTACAATTTATTTTTATGTTTGTAGATGGAAGGTGAAGAAGAAGAAAACAATCAACACTATGAAAAAAACATTCTTGAAAATAACCCAAGTCATGGAAGTAGCTCTAGCAGTGACATCAGTTCAAGCGAAGAATGATGATCATTATGTTTGGATATCAAAGCAAGGCATTGTATTTTTTGAAATATTTGTCTGTGAGATCAGACATTTTGTTTAATGTAATGGACATAGTGTCCCAATTGAAAGACAAAGAGATACCAATAATTGTTCCATTTTGTATGAAAAACACTGTCTTATATATATATATATGTGTGTGTTTTAATTTATTCTATTGCGTTCTCCATTATCGCTGTGAAATGTAACACCATTGATTAAATTTATGGATGATTAAATATTATAATGAAGAGATGTGAAATTTGATGATATGATATAACAAATTAATCCAAACATCACATTCAAATGCACTAATAAAAATTTAATTTACATGAATACTGTTATAAGATATGTGTTGTCTTTTGATGAATAATGAATTTAAAAAAATCACAATAATTATGATATGATATAACAAATTAATCCAAACATCACATTTAAATGCATTAATAAAAATTTAATTAATATGAATATTGTTACAAGATGTGTCGAATTTTTATGAATAATGAATTTTTAAAAATCACAATAATTGGACTGTCACAAGTCAATGTTTCTAAAAACTACAAAATGAACACTAGTGTGTGTGAGTTAATGTACACCGATGCATTTGTATGATACAATGCACCAATGTGTTTCTATGACCTATGGGCACCGTACAAATACCAATACCAATTATAACTCTTGGTGCGTTTGAGAGATACTGCGCACTGATGCGTTTATGTGAGACTATGCACCGATGCATTTGTACGACCTATGGGCACCGCACAAATACCAATACCAATTATAAATCTCGGTGCATTTGTGTGATATTGCGCATCGGTGCATTTATGTGAGACTATGCATCGGTGCATTTGTATGACTTATGGGCACCACACAAATACCAATACGAATTAGAAAAATCAGTGCGTTTGTCTGATACTGCGCACTGGTGTGTTTCTATAAGTCTACATACTAGTGCATTGATACGACCTATGGGCACTGCACAAATCCCAAGACAAATTAGAACGACCCCATGCATTGTATCAACAACACTGCACCCGATGCAGTTTTAGACCTTCACGGCTCGGTGCATGCAACTTCGACTGCCCCGGGCCACCGTCTAGATGAGACGCACTAGTGCGTTGACACCTTAGTAGCGCACTGATGAAAAAAACATCTGTAATAACCTCCGACAACCCAGTTTTTTTAGTTGTGTTTAAATTCCATTAAAAGCTCCGCCAAAATCTCTATAACCATAAAATGATGTTGTAGCAAATGTTTTTTTGATAAGTTTGGTCAATTTTATAACACTAAAAAGCTCCTTTATAACCTCCGCTAGAGGTTCTTTTCCTTGTAGTGTAATAAGCTAGGTTAGAGAGGAAACATAACATACTACAAAAACAATAAAACAAAAACAAAACAACATGCACAAGATACACGCTCGATAGAGAAAACACACTAATAACTCAAATTGGAGAGCTTCTCCCTTTATTAGGTGCTGGTGGTAATAGAAGATAGAATGCTAAATCTCTTGTATTGGATACTTTGAGCTATGGAGCTCCAATATCCAAGACAAGGAGGTCTCTTTCCCTCAAGTTTTCAGCAAGCTTCTCTTCCCTCTCAAAGTATGGTAGATTGGCAAACATGTGGTGAAATCCTCTCTCTTGGACTGAGATGTTGGGTGGCCAACAATTAAGTCCTTCCAATCCCTTTGCTGCTAGACTACACAAGTTAGTTTTCTATGGAGAAATTTGGCAAGCATAACAATGTGTCTCAAATTCTTCTTCCAGAGGTTGGCTTTTATAGACCATTTTCAAATTCTCCCTCCTTCTCTTGACCCAAGATGGAGGTATGATTCCTTTTTCTGCTACATTAAAGCCTCAAGGAGGATCAAAGATGATTGCACTTGGTTAGGTTGAGTGAGAACCTTTTTAACCAAGTGTGCCAGGTGGTCCTGGATGGTGACATTACGTCATCCCCAGGACCACGCGACTATTGAAGGGATAGCCGCGCTGTGCGTGACTATCGAAGAAAAAGCTGCACTGTGTGAAAAAAGTCTTTGTTTCTTGTGCGTTGTCCATAAATTTTTCCTTTGGCCTTAGGAAGTATTAATTTTTTTGGCTCTTCCTAATGTATTTCTTCCCTGGAAACCTTTATCTGTACCTTTTGATTGACATTTTTAATGTATTTTTCCCATACTCTTTTCCAGTGTTAACAATTTCCCCCTAATGTATGAGGTCTAGGAAGAACTGTATAGCTGAAATACATTATGGTTTTTTTTCCTTTGTGATCCTTTTGAGAGGGAGAAAGAGTAACTTTCTTTAGAACTGAGTTGGGAGACTCCTTGTCTTAAGTAAAAAAAAAACACCATGCTCTGTTGGAAACCTGCAAGAGATAGAATGAATAAAATATTTCTACGAGGCGGGCATGTCCCATGCTCGTGATGTTTTGAATAGTTAAGCTTATCTGATAGATAGTGGTTTTGTTTATGCCACTTTTGGTAGTGACTTGTTGTTGGTTGATGACGACAATTGCTGATGCCCTCGGGGGCGTTTTTCTTTGAAAGAAGGTTGAATGTGGTGCCCACATGCATAATCTTGGTATTTAATGTTTGTTTAGAACAAGTGCTCATTGTATGAATGGGTTTTTGACTATTAGGGACCTTCTCGTGTAAGAATTGCTGAAAGAGATGCTTATCAAGTCACAGGTCTTCGAAAAATTCTAACACAGTGAAACGGTTATGAAGTACAATACCATATTGACATGAAAGCTTATCTTGTAGTCAAATTTCAATAGGATCGATGAAATCAATGGGAAATGATGATTCCCATAGTGCCATCCGGGGATACCCCTATTGAGGTGAGGATTCATCCAATGTACTACCTCCTTCTTCGAAAATGGTTGTTGTAGTCGACAAGAAGGAAGCATCAACCGATCTAAATGAGTACTAATGCAAGGGACCAGGGTTTCTAATGTACCAAGGCGTGGTGTGATGGGTTAACTAGGCATGATGATGAGAAATGGTTATAATTGATTATGGTGGTTAAGTGGCCCAAGGTCGGAGCTGTAAACACGAGTGGCGATAGTCATAATAATTTATGGTGAGGAAATCCCTGGAGTTGGTAGGACATCCAAGGCGGGTGTATGGTTGCTATGAGTTTCATGGTTGGGTGCGGTAAAAAAATGCGTAGCTACAACCAAGAGTGATTTGGGACTGCTGCCAGGTGAGAAATGTAAATGGATGGGTGGGAGTGCTCTCCTAAAAAATATTTGTAGACTTGCCAAAATAATATAAAATGGGTTTGGATGTGCAAGAACGGAGAAGGGTGCCCCTATAAACATGAATAATCCTTCACTATGGTGTGAGGAGTGTGTTTTGCTGAGGTTGGGGGCCCCATTTGTTGGTCTCTTTGTGGGGTTGATGAAGCAGATGAAAAATGTCGTAGATGGGCTATGTTGATGAGGGTGTGATAGGCCAAATATGAAATGCAATGGTGTGTTTTTTTTCTGATCTGCTTGTGAGAATGGTAGCCCAGGAAAGGAGTTTTAACATGAAATGGGTAGAAATTTACTTGATGTATGGTGTATGAATGAACATGAAGTGCTTCCTGGGCTCAGGATTTTATGGATATGGTTCCAAACCTTTGGTATGTGGTCTTACATGAGTGATGGGCACCATGGAGGGTGAGGTTCTACTGACCTGCAAGGGTGTTTATCATGTGCAAGGTGGGGTGATGATAAACATGGTTGGGTGAATGAAACCTATGGTCCATTTCTTTGAAGAAATTATTTCAGGATATGAAAAGCTTCTTGGGGAGCCTATCATGTTAGGGGTAGAATGATACCTGCTCTTGTACCTTTGTTGTCTAGGACATATGGTGATTTGGCATGTTTTTAATACCTGCAACCAATACCCCAAGTAAGAAACATCTTTTTCATAAAAACATATTTGAAATAATTTGAATGTAAAGAAATAAGAGAGGGAATACATGAACTGTAGTATGGTGGACGTTGTGCCTGAAAATGAATTTTTTTGAGGCATGGATTTATGGGGCCTGGTTTGAACATGATGAAGTGCTAATCATTTTGTTTCTCGCGGTTTTGCGATTGGGTACTCTGAGCTCCAGTTATGGTCTATTGAAAAAATGAGAAAAGGGCGATATATGGGCCAATATGGTTCATTTCAACTCATTTTTTTTCTTTCGAGGGTCTGACGTAAGAGCCGAGCTCTTGGTCCCGAGCTTCTCTTACCGTTGTAGTCAGCCTGAGTACCCGATATTTTTGTTGTCAGTGTTAGGTAGGACTTTAAGTGTCCCGCTTTTCATTTTTGTCATTTTCTGGAATGGGGGGTTCATACAAATATGGATTTGTATGACCTTTATACCCATTTTTGGGCAAGACCGTGCAGTCCTTGTGCAAAAGGTAATTTTTGCACGATAATCTCATGATTGGGAAAAATTATGCGCGATGGTCCACGTGTCTGTATCTGATACAGACACGTGGTGACAACGCCAAATTTTTTCATAGGCGTGAGGAATTCAGTTTTTTGAAAAATAAATTAATCTTTTTTTATTAAAAACTGATTTTTGGTGTTTTCTCTGGTGGTAGGATGTTGTGGCAGGAGAGAGACTAGCTTGATCTCCATGCGGCTGCGGCCCAAGACCCTCATGCTCGGGGGATCTTGGCTCAGTATGGTTTACTAAAGTTCTTAGAGACAAATATATTGAGATCCCAGGATGGGTTACTACGATACCTGGTATGATCCTGGAACATGAGACGACACGTTATGGTATTGTGTCGTAGGGATGTCATGATCTAGCTGGAGATCAATGTCTATTTTGTGACCGGTCTGTTGCCTCACGGGGAGGCCCTTCCCTATCCACTCCCTCATAGGGGAGTGAAAGTCCATCGTTGGGCCATGGATGAGGAGCATTCAGTCCAAATGCGATCACTCGGGGATATATCCATTTGAGCTCTATGACGGACCTAGCTGAGAGAGTTTCCTTAGCGATGATAGTTTGCCTATCTGGGTTGACAATGCCCCATCGAGTATCGGGTCCACAACTTGCAGTTTTTCCCCAGCTTCAAGCTGATCACTTTTTTTACTGGGCTCACTACGTTTACCAGGACATGGTCACTCAACTGGGAAAGGCCTAGAGGGGGGCTATTAAGGCCTTCGATTATGCGAGCATCCTCTGTAGTATCATGTATGAGATGGTTATGGTGCTTTGACCTTTTTTGGCGGTGCCCCTGGGTCCTCCGAGGGATCCTCAGATGCGTCAGTGGGCACCTGTGATGCGCCGTGGTGGTGGAGTAGAGACGGGCCATTAATTGGATGCGACGGTCGAGGCCTGGTTCGAGTTGAACCCACATATGTTTCTTGACTTCCCATATTTAGGGATGGATTTCTAGGGGGATCTGGATATGGGTCTTCCTGTAGGTTATGCATGGGGTCCGACAAGTATGAATTTTGATGTTTTCTGCATTTTGAGGATTTTTATTGTGTGTATATATATATATATATATATATATATATATATATGTCTTTGATGGTGACATTGATATTTTTTTTTTTTCTCTTGCAGACGTGGGTTCGACAGGGCATCCTACCACTCGTTTGGTGGGTCACCAACCTAGGAGGAGGGACCCGCTTAGGGCTGGTCAGGCCCAAGTTGGGAGATAGGGTGGTGTAGGAGGTCCCTTAGGAGAGGCTAGCAGCGCTGCAGCTTCTGGTGGGGATTCTTCTCTTCTTTCCCTTGCTGAGTCAACTGAGGCACGAGTGGTGACGATTGAGGAGTTGTTGGCTGCTGCTGACATTAGAGTGCTGGCAGTAGAGGGTCAGGCTGAGGTTGTTGATGCTCGTGCTGCAGGTCTATCCGATTCGTGGAGTCGGTTGGAGAGGTTGACTTGAGGCATGCTGACTAGGGGTTTTGATGACCTGGATGACATTTGGGTGGAGACAGTGATGGCTCGAGAGAGGGCGCATCGCCTGACTTTAGGCAAGGCAGCACTTGCGGTTATGGATGTTGCACCTATACTAGCACTGGGTGCTTCTGTGGGTCCTGAGGATCCACCAGGCGGGGCTTAGCCCTAGAGATGTTTGTATGGTTAGGGAAATCACCCATTTTGAGGATGCTTCCCTATATTGATGACATGCATATTTTTTATTGACATGATGGTCAGTGACCTATTTTGTATACTAGGACATATATTTTTGATGTATATATGCGAGATGTATATTTTTGCGACTCTTATGATGTGTGTATGTTTATTATTTGGTTTCTTTTTACATATGTTTATGATGGATGTTATGTACATATGATGGATATTTATGCCTTATGCCTTTGCTTTTTATGGATGATGGTTAATACGAGATGAATTCCAGTCTAGGATATGGTTAGCTATGCGATCGACTGTCTGATTTTGATTTATTGGTATATGTCTAAATGTAATGTGATCAAAGTGATGAATCAACTGTCGTGCATGCAAGTATTTCCTAAATAGGTGTGAATCTTGTACTTCAAAATCTTGGTTTAACTGCGATACTGCTAACTGGGAATCAAGAAATACATGTAGATGGTGAATGCCTTGGTTGGAGGCATCTCTTAACAACCCTGTGACTACATCATATTCTACTTGATTATTGGTAGTTGATCCGATACATACTCCATTGGTGAGGAATGGTGAACGGTCAGGAGAGTATATGGCCCAAGCAGCTGCTGCAAGATTTTGCGACCATCGAGAGGTTCCATCAGTGAATCCAAAATAGTGGATGGGGGAATTGTCCATCTATGACACAAGAGAATTTCTTAGAGCAAGTCCACGATGATTGTGATCATCTCAAAAATTTATGTTACACTAATATTATCTCTAAGGATGAGTCTTCCTGCCCTATGGGTGGAATTTTTTGAGGTATAGCCCATTGACGAGATTATCTAGGCATGTATCATCAGGATCGGACAAAATGTATGCTCCTTTGAGGAGGTAATTTTTTATGATGTAAGGGCCTTTCCATAATGTTTCAAACTTCCTAGTTCCTACGGCTTATTTTGCAACGTCATAGCATAGGAATAGCTCCCCCCTCTGAAAATGAGCGAGGGTGATGTTGCGGTCGAATGATGCTTTTACCCTTTTCTTGTTCTCCTCATTATGTTGGAGAGACTCTCGTTGACTTTCGCCGATGAACTCTAACTTTACCAACCATTGTTCTAAAGGTTGGGTATCATCGAGGAGTTTGATATATGTGTGTAAGTTGGGGATTTCACTTTCAATGGGAATCACGGCCTCCACTCTGTATACCAATTGGAAAGGTGTGAATCATGTAGAAGTTTTAACCACTATGTGATATGCACATAAGGCTGAAAATACCATATGGTGCTAGTTAGTTTTATGGTTTTTGACCGTAGGCTGTAACATCGTTTTGAGTACTTTGTTAACAACTTCTACCTGACCGTTGGACTGGGGGTAGTATGGTGACACAAACTTGTGTGTAAATCCTAGATGATGGGATAGCTCCTGGAATATGTCATTTTCGAAATGCTTTCCATGGTCAAAGACTAACTCCTTAAGCATGCCAAATCATGAAATGACATGGTTGAAGAGAAACAGGTTTTCCGTTTCTGCCATGTTGTCATATGTAGGCATGGCTTCTGCCCACTTGGTGAAATACTTGACAGCTACAATAATATATTTTTCATTTCCAGCCGACATAGGGTTGCAAGTCATAAATTTGATTCCCCATTTACAAAAGGGACCTGCTACAATGACAGGGTGTAGAGGAGTAGGAGGTTCTCTTGCCTTGTGGGTGAAGAATTGGCATTGTTCACACCTTTTGACTACTTGAATGCAATCGTGGAATAAGGTGGGCCAAAAATAACTAGCCCGCAAGACTTTTTGGGTAGTGGCCATCCCTGAGAGGTGGCTGCCACAAGCCCCACTATGGCAGTCATTTATGGCTTGCTCAACTTGTTCTTGTGTAAGGCATCGACGTAAAATAATGTCAATGCCTCTTTGATAAAAGACATCACCCATGAGAAGGAACTAGGGAGCCTAATGGCGTATGTGCCTTCGGTCGTCATGTACGAGCTGTGGTTTTAACTTTTGGGTTCGCAAGAATAGAAGAATTTCGTCATACCAAGGGTCCTCAGTCGTCACTAAGAATAAATGTTCATCTGGTAGTGAGTTGTTAATTAGGGATCCTTGAGTCAGACTTGGAAGGTGAGTGATGAACTCAACTAGAATTAATGCTTTTTTTTCTTGGGGGAGTTGAATTGCAGGTTGAATTCCTGCAATATGACTACCCATCAAGCTTACTTATGGTTCATCATACGATGGGTTAGCAGAAATCGCATGGTGTTGATAGTTTCTATGACTGTTTTAGTCCTTAGGATGACGTAATGTTGAAGTTTTTATACTGCATGTACTAGGGCTAGGGAAATTTTTTCTTCTAATTCATATGTTAAAGCAGGGCCAGATAGGTTCTTGCTGACATAATAGATTATGTTCTCTTTATTATCTGGTACGTCTTGAACTAACACCCCAACTATGGTTGTGTCTGATGCCGACATACTATAAGATGTAGTATTTGTCGTAATTGGGTGGGCTAATCAAGGGGGCTGAATACAAGGTGACTTTCAGTGCCACAGATGACTTTTAAGCCTAATCATCCCATTTGAACAAAATGTACTGATGGACTAGGTGTAGAAAACCTTGCGCACAAGTGCCATATTTGGGGAAAAAGAGTCATAAGAAGTTGGCTTTCCCCTGCAGGCTTTGAAGTTGCTTGAGAGTTTTAGGTGGTGGTAATTATTTTATTGTCTGGATCTTCAGGGGGTCAACTCTGATCCCTTGTTGGGACATAATGAATCCTAATAGTTTGCATGCATTAACACAGAAGACACACTTGAGGGGGTTCAAGCATAGGTTCTAGTGTCGTCACCGCTGGAATACCAACTATAAGTCCTCTAGATGGTCACCTCGTTTCTTGGATCATATGATGAGGTTGTCCAAGTAAGCTAAGATGAGGTGAGCCAAATCGTGGAATATATAATTCATGGCCCGCTGGAAGGTGGCTCCAACATTTTTAAGATCGAAAGGCATAACTTGATATGCGAATGTGCCCCAGCGGGTAGTGAACGCCGTCTTGTACTGATCCAGATGCCGAATTTGAATTTCATTATACCCTGAGAATCTGTCCATGAAGGAAAAGACCTCATGGCCTATGCAAGCATCAATGACTTGGTCGATGAAAGGGGTAGGGTAGTTGTCCTTGGGACACACTTTATTTAAATCTCGAAATTGGTGCTATCTCAGATTGTGCCCTATTTTTTCATGACGTGTACAGGGTTGGAAACTCATGATGTGTAGGAAATTGGGTAGATGAATCCGACTTTATGAATCTTGTCAATCTCTTGTTTGATTTATTTTGATTTGGATGGGTGTAATTGACGCTGCTTTTGGCGGACTGGTGATATGTCAGGCTAGGTGTCAATGTGGTGTTCTACGATCGTGGGGCTTATCCTTGGAATTTCCGAATAATCCCATGTGAATATGTCCATGTACTCTTGTAATAAGTCTGTATAAGCGACTACCTTGTCTAGGGAGCATGCTGCCCTTAACGAGATTTCTTCGGTTTTGCCTGGTTTTCTTGAGATATTCACCTTAATGTTTGGCAAAATATTCGGCATATTCCCTTCAAACGCATCGGGTGCTGGGATAGGGTTTTGAAAAAATCTACCTTCCCAGATGGAAGGAATTATTTAGATTCAATGGCATATATCTCCTATGTTTTTGGGTTGCTATGCATGAACATTTTTTATGGAAGAAAAAACAAGCGATGATGCATTGAGTCCCATGGAAAATCTGGTTCCATCATGGCCTATATAATATCATCATCAAAGTGAAATGAGATGTCTAAGGGGGAATTGGTAAGGCTGTGGGGAATTGGTTCTGGCCTAACAATGTTGGTCGACATACATGAATATGATTCTGTGGTTGATGCCGTGGAACCAAACGAGGTTGACAAGGTGTAGACGGGTTTGGTTTGCACTGTCGAAGGTACTACTACCGTTGTGGTAGTTGTAGCGGTCTTGACACTAAGAAAATATGAGTAGACAACACGATTCATGGTTCCCATGCATGATGAGAGGAATCGTATATGGTGTCGTGTGTTATCAATGTTATATGGTGGAAGAATTTCTGTTATGGTTGATTGTTTGAGAGAAAATTCGTTCTCTTTTGGTGGTGTACTAATGATACATGCATCTTCTTTTACTTGGAAGTTGTGTTGAATGCAGAGGTGCCAAAATTTTTTCATCATGGGGCACATCTCTGTTTCATGGTTATGGATTGTGCAAATGGTGCATGGATTAAAGGTACCTAATGAGTAGATGGTGTGAGAACCAACACTACTCTCCACACCAGATGTGGATGCTCGAAGATGGTTGGGCATTAGTGCATTTTTTCACTTTTTCCACATCCGAGTCTTTGGTCTTGGGTGGTGTGGCTCCTTTCGGGAGTCCAGGCTCAATGCTGTTCTTACTGCTCGTAACCTTGGGAGGTATTCACAATTCATAGTGTGGTGAAATTGCAAGAAAATCCTGCAATATCAGTGTGTGATCTTCTCTTGATTAGAGAGATGGATATGTGGTATGGTTTTGACCATGCAAAGAATTTTGGTGAGTTTCTTGAGATCCTGACATTGATTGACCATGTTGATTAGGTGATCATATCCAATTGGAGAAAATGCTCAAAATTTTATTTTCTCAAAATTGGTTAGAACTTGAGCGATGGGATAGGCCTCGGCGATACGATCCCGGGGCCGCGAACAACACTCAAATCCGTTACCGTATGAAGAAGTTATTGCACTTTGAAATCACCCATTGTTCTTCAATATTGAGTATGGATTCATAATGTTAATGTAAAGAAATATTTTTAATATACTAAAGTTTAAATTAATGTTTTATATATATATATAAATTTAATATTTTATTTGATTTAAAAAATCATATATTATATTAATATTTTTTTTATATATATTAAATATTAAAAACTTTAATTATATTAATTAATTTCACACATTTAAATAAATTCGAACTATGTTAAAAAACCCAAATGGCAAATGTCAAAGGTTAAATGTGAAATATGTGGCAACGTAATGTTTCAAAGGTTAATTCAAATGATACGTGGTATGGTTTGAAAATTCACGTGGCTTTAGTTATGATTGGAGCGGAGGTTGAAGGGGCTTCGGGCTAGCCCCCCCCATTCCATATGACCGCAGCTGAAAACCTCGGCCTTAAGGCCTTTCAACCCGCGCGGAATGAAACAGCTAACGGTTACATTTTTAAAAGCTGCGGAGAGGTCACAAGTAAACCGACGGGGTTTGCGGAGGTTACGGTTACCACAACCGTTATGGTCAGATAACCCGGCGGGTTTGTTGGTGGTCACATGTGACCCCACAACCTAGAATTTATTTTAACCATTAGTCGTCCGAATAAAGTTGGAGTGCGCCCGCCAAGTTTGGCGTAGTTGCTATTTTAACTGGAGTTAACTCTAGTGCTCCACAATTAGTGGAGGTTTTTTAGGGCAAACTGGGCAAAAATGTCAGTTGGACATAACTTTTGCTAGGAGAGTCCATTTGGGGCGATTTTTTTTTTATTTCGTATCTTCTCAGCGTTTTGAAGCCATTGAGACAGGTTTCAGAGCCATTGGAGTAGATATTCAGCCTATTTAGCTTCGGAGAAGCTTTTTGAGCCACTAGGGCCACTTTAGGGTTGAGGCTGTGTTGAGCTATGGTTAACCATTTGAGGTGAAACAAGAGTCTACTTTGGGTAATTTGAGCATTCCAGAGCCAATGGTGCAAGTTGCAGAGGCAACAAAGATAATCTTCAGGTAATTTTTCAGTAGAGAATCTTGGAGAGCCATTAGGGCCTAGGGAGTGTGGGAGCTGTATTGGGCTATGGTTAACCTTTGGAGGTGAAATAAAAGCCTATCTTTACTTTTTTCAGTGCTCTGATCTCATTTATGTAGCTATTTTAGCCTATTTAGGCTTTCTACACATTGTATAACCATTTTCTGAGCATAATAAGAGCAAGGACATGCCCATTTGGGGGCCTTGGACTCGGCATATGTAGCCCAGGAGGGGTGAACTACCTTATCATATGCTGTGTTATATTCTGTGATTCATTTTCTGCTTATTTTCAGAGTTAAGTATGTTAAACAATAAGAAGAAATAAGCCTCCTACATACAAAAAGACTCATAAACTCCTCAAAGTCATTTTGTTCCAATTGCAAAACACATTTAACAGTTTGCACACATAAGTTTATGGATAATGGATACCTTGCACCATCAAAAAGTAGTTTCATTATCAGATCATTAGTGATTACTTCTATTATTTCTTTAGGCAGAGTCTGTAAAGAGCCAGAAAGCTTCAGGATCTCGTCCTTTCTTTAAAGGTGACATATCCTGTAAATGCCCCTATAGTCCATCTCTGTATTAGAAACAAGAAGTTCTCACATTTCAGATCAGATTGGTATCAGAGCTCGGGTTGAGCATTTTTTGTGCAAAAGGTTTTAAAACAGTGTAAGGGATTTACTGTTTTATTGGTTGCAAAATGGTTGCATGAATGAGTTTTCTTGAGTTGAAAGGATAGCTGATGTTAGCTAAGTCTTGGAAAGTGTTTGAAGACTACTTCCTTACCCAATTTACCTCAAGATTATCTTTGGAAAACAAACTCCAATAGTTTGTGTTTTATGGCTGCTTGAATGAGAAGGAGTCTTTATTGACATTTGGTTAAAAGCTTGTCATTTGTTGGAAAGATTTGAGAATTTTTCTTCAGAAGTTCCTTTTGTTAATTGACCATTTACATAATGTCAACTTCTTCTACAAGTGAAGTTTCCTTCTTCACGAGATTCTTCAATGATGACATGAAGAATGAGTTCATTAAGGTGAAGGACATGGTGCAGATTCTCATTTAGGATCAAAGAGAAAGCGTTAAACTTTATGCACAATTGTTGGCTATGAAGGATGAGAAGGAAGAAATTCTCCAAAGGTTGCATGACATGGATAAACAACTCCTTCAAGCTCAAGAAACTTTGTCCAAGAAAATTGTTGAGGAAGAGGTTAATCATTCCAACTTGTCTTCAATTTCCTCCATTGAAAAGTGTGTTGGTTCTTTTGAAAAACATACAAGAGGCATCGAGTCCAAACTAATGTTTAGGATGGGCTATCAAGAAGGCAAAGTTTTGGGAAAGCATGCAAAAGGCATGGTTGACCCTATTTCAGTTGTGGAGCGACCCAAGAATGTTGGTCTTGGTTATGTGCAGTTTTATGGCAAATAGTTCAAATCCTTGAATGCATGTAATGAAAATTTTAAGAGAACCTTTGTTCCAAGTTCTCAAATGCATTTATGTCAAAATTGTTTTAAGGATGAGTGCCATTGTTTTAAGCCATCATTGCAACAAGTAGAGGGTGAACATGTCACTTATTGCGAGCCTTATAGTTCAAACAGTTTTCAAGACAAGAACATTGATGAAAGTCTGAAAAGGAAAGCTGTCTCCTCTACTAGTTTATCGTCTTTCAAAGACAAAAAGGATGGACATTCCATGCAGCAAAAGAGGTATAATCATTCACATGATCAGTTTGTTTATGTTTAAGCAAAGAATGATAATTTTTCTTGTTCAAATGAAAAGAAGTTTTGTTGCACATTTTGTGGTGGATTTAACCATGTTGCTTCAAGTTGCTGGTTGAAAAAGAAAGCACACAGGAAGTAGAAGAGGCAAGGTGAATCTTGTTTTCAATTTTCTTTGAAGTTTTATCATTGTCGAAATAATTTTTTTTTCTGCAAATTATAGTTGTTTTTCTGCAAATTTCAATAATTTGCATCATGACTCAGTCAGTTTTAGCAACGGTTGATCAGTGAATTCAAGGAACAATTTATCTTTTTATGAGATGATCAATTTGATGAAGTCAGGAAGATTTCAGTGGTTCAAAGTTGGAAGAGTGGAGAATGAGTCTCCTCATCTTCATTTTCTGTAATTAGAGAGATTTTGTGGGTCCAAAAGCTTCCCATTTGGGAGCTGTGATCAGGTGATCATGTCCTATTGGAGAAAATGCTCAAAATTTTATTTGCTAAAAATTGTTTGGAACCTGAGTGACAGGATAGGCCTCGGCGATACGATCCCAGTGCCATGAACGACACTCAAATCCGTTACCGTATGAAGAAGTTATTGCACTTTGAAATCGCCCAATGTTCTTTAATATTGAGTATAGGTTTATAATGTTTATGTGAAGAAATATTTTTAATATACTAAAGTTTAAATTAATGTTTTATATATAAATAAATTTAATATTTTATTTGATTTAAAAAATTATATATTATATTAATATTTTTTTATATATATTAAATATTAAAAACTTTAATTATATTAATTAATTTCACACATTTAAATAAATTCGAACTATGTTAAAAAACCCAAATGGAAAATGTCAAAGTTTAAATGTGAAATATGTGGCAACATAATGTTTCAAAGGTTAATTCAAATGATACGTGGTATGGTTTGAAAAGTCACGTGGCTTTAGTTACGATTGGAGCGGAGGTTGAAGGGGCTTCGGGCTAGCCCCCCCCATTCCATATGACCGTAGCTGAAAACCTCGGCCTTAAGGCCTTCCAACCCGCACGGAATGAAACAGCTAATGGTTACATTTTTAAAAGCTGCGAAGAGGTCACAAGTAAACCGACGGGGTCTGTGGAGGTTACAGTTACCACAACCGTTATAGTCAGATAACCCGGCGGGTTTGTTGGCAGTCCCATGTGACCCCACAACCTAGCATTTATTTTAACCATTAGCCATCCGGATAAAGTTGGAGCGCACCCTCCAAGTTTGGCGTAGTTGCTATTTTCACTGGAGTTAACTCCAGTTCTCCACAATTAGTGAAGGTTTTTTAGGGCAAATTGGGCAAAAACTTCAGTTGGACATAACTTTTGCTAGGAGAGTCCATTTGGAGCATATTTTCTTTTGATTTCATATCTTTTCAGAATTTGGAAGCCATTGAGACAGGTTTCAGAGCCATTGGAGTAGATCTTCAGCCAGTGTAGCTTCAGAGAAGCTTTTTGAGCCACTAGGCCACTTTGGGGTTGAGGCTGTGCTGAGCTGTGGTTAACCATTTGAGGTGAACCAAGAGTCTACTTTGGGTAATTTGAGCATTCCAGAGCCAATGGTGTAGGTTTCAGAGGCAACAGAGATCATCTTCAGGTACTTTTTCAGCAGAGAAGCTTGGAGAGCCATCAAGGCCTAGGGAGTGTGGGAGCTGTATTGGGATATGGTTAACCTTTGGAGGTGAAACAAAAGCCTATATTTACTGTTTTAAATGCTCTGATATCATTTATGCAGCTATTTTCGTCTGTTTAGGCTTTCTACACATTTTATAACCATTTTATGAGCATAATAAGAGCAAGGACATGCCCATTTGGGGGCCTTGGACCCAACAGATGTAGCCCAGGAGGGGTGAACTGCCTTATCATATGCTGTGTTATATTCCGTGATTTATTTGCTGCTTATTTTCAAAGTTAAATATGCTAAATAGTAAAAAGAAATAAGCCTCCTACATACAAAAAGACTCATAAACTCCTCAAAGTCATTTTGTTCCAATTGAAAAACACATTTAACAGTTTGCACACATAAGTTTATGGATAATGGATACCTTGCACCAGCAACAAGTAGTTTCATTATTATATCAATAGTGATTACTTCTATTATTTCTTTAGGCAGAGTTTGTGAAGGGCTAGAAAGCTTCAGGATCTCATCCTTTCTTTAAAGGTGACATATCCTGTAAATGCCCCTACAGTCCATCTCTGTATTAGAAATAAGAAGTTCTCACATTTCAGATCGTATGTGGTCATCTATACCGCATAGAGCACATGGTATTCTTGGCTACTTTTGTGCCCTACTAAGATCATTGGTCGCCTTAGTTTTCCTAGGGTTTTGGTGACGATGGGGGGAAGGCCACATTTCACCTGCATGCCTAGGTTCAAAACCGGTTACATCCAAATATTTCGTGACCAATGATCATATGATGTCTAACATGGGTCAAAATTGCGGGACGTAAGGACAATGCTGAGCATAATGGATGTCTTGGCAAATAAGACAAGACTATTACTCTTTGGTTTTCCACTCCCTTTGGACCACTTAAGTGATTGGGTACCATTTGCGAAATTAATGATAAATTTGGGCATTGAGCAACCAAATGATTATGTGCATCGCAAAATGTGCAGGCTGGGATTGGGCATGAAGGGTTGTTGGGGGCGAGAATTTTCCCCCTTGTTTGCCATTTTTCTTCCGATATGAAGAGGATGGACCAGGTTTACTCATTCTCTTGTGTTTTCAAACTTTCTACCGAGTCCAAATCCGATTCGTCTTCTGCAGTGAGATGGGTTATGTTATGGCATAAATAATTTAACGTTGAATGGAAGCGGCGGATGTAGGGAAAATGAAGAACCAGGTGGTTATATGAACACACTCGACAAGAATATTGGACTGCTCGTAGGCCGTCGTAGTTCACAGAGTTGACTGGGTACCATATTTTAAATAAATCTAGAGTGGCACGATCAGCAACAAAGTGATCTCGTTCATCGCAGAGTGCGCGGATCTCGACTGGAGCCGAAGGATGGTTATGGGGAAGAGGGGTCGTTCAGGTGACCGTCTCTCCTCTGACACATATGATATGGTCCTTGTTGCTTGTTTCCTTTGAGTTGTAGTTCTGTTTGTGGATTCCGTGTCCGAGTTGGCTAAGTGGGGGTTTTTAGCGACGAAGCGTCATATGAAATCCTACATAGACCAGAATCGATAGATATGGGGACAACAACGCACGTGGTGGTTGCTCTGACAAATATAGCACGTATGTCGTCTATGCTAAACTAATTTTCTTTGGGAAACTTGCGGGATTTGATACCAATGGTTAAACGCCCTTAACTCGAGGCACTATGTGATTAAGTGATCAGGCTCGTAAATTGTGCGCAAACTGGGACATGTGGTATGGCCTCTTTTTTCCATCTCTGGGCCGTTGGGGTGATTGTATATGAGCAAGATGTATGTTCCTCTCGTATGTACAATATGGTTTTGGGTTCACCCTTGTCCATTTGCATGGGTGGTGTTGAGGGGTCCTCCTGGTAAGATTGTTCTAGGGCTTTGTAATCATCCCTATATCACTACATCTCTGGGCAGTGATGGGTATAATGTCCATAATGGTCGCATATGGCGCACACATGATTTGTGCGTAATTCTTTCCCTTGGTTGTTCGTGGCATATTCCTTTTTATGGGAATTCAAGGTCGCGACATTTCTTTCAATGTGTAGAAGGGGTTTCAATTCTTATAAATCCGGGAAAATATTAGTAGGATGACCTATGATATCGCATAATGCGCAAGGTTGTAATGCCCTAGGTAACTTGGGGGTTTTGAAATTTTTTCCTTTTTTTAAATTTTTCTTGGTCATGTCAGCTGGCATTGCTACAGGTGTTTCTTTAACTACTATGAACTCTTGAGGGGAAATAGGGGTTATTATTGTAGAGGTGATTCCTGGACTTCCCAACATGGCTATAGGGACCAAATACCACACGGGTATTACAAAAGCCATATTTGGCAATGTCATAGTTGCCATGACTTGTTTTTATATAAATCTAGGTGGGGGATACAAAAATGGGGTTTGCGAAATGGCGTATTAGGAATGTCGTGCAAGTGGATTCGGCATCCGTACTACTAGTTTCTATGTCTGGGCTAGTTTCGGTGTTTGATGAGAGAATCATGCACACCAGTGCCCCCGTGCTTTTCGGGACTCCCTCTGATATAATAGGGGAATCTCTTAGGAATGACCCTAGGATGGATGATGGTTTTAATTGGCCTGGGTTGAATTCTATATACCTTGTGAGTGGTTCTATGGTTGTGTCTATGTATGGTAGCACGACATCGAGAGCATTCATGGGCTTCTTGTCTTAGTATGTGAGCTAGTCGATGGTGATGATCTGATTATCGTGGGGGAACATCATTACCCTAAAGACATAGGGTGTAGCTATAGTCATGGCGTACATATAACTCCACTCGAGGAGTATATTGTAGTCTAGTTGTGCATCTAAGACCTCAATGTCTATAAGGAATGTATTTTAGGCCAGTTTTACTCGGTCATTTTGATACAGAACGATGGGAGCTGACAAGCGACCATCATATTCTCTAAGCATGATGTCAGATGGTTTTAATTCAAGTGATCCTAAATTTTTCCAAATTGATTTGGACTTGATACATGTGGATGCTCCTTCATCAACAATGCATCAGTGTATGGTGATGTTCTAAATTGAAACTGGTATTTGGAAAGTGACTAGAGAAGGAAGCCTTAGGCTTGCCTTGTCTAGGTCGAAAACCACTAGGCGTGAATCATAAGGATCGATTGCACCTAATGCAGAAATTAAGGCTTTCCGTTGTCTTGGGCATGATTGAAAAAATTCCAAAGATGACATAGAAACTGGTGATTGAGCTAAATCATATATTATTCTATAGCTATGAGTGGCTTTAGAGTGATGTCCAGAGCGCCTCATTGGTTCCTTGACCGTTTTTGGAAGGGGCTCAATAGGTACTTTGGAGAAAGTTAACAGTGTGGTAGGCACACTCATACTTGTACCTGATGGGTCAATGTCCGAAGGTGTATCGTAGCTCCTATTCCTTGTTTGGAAGAACAATTATTTTCCAGCCATGTAGATCTCATGACTGCCTCCTCCAGTATCATTTTGGGGTGGTTGTTGTTGATGGGTGTTAACCACTCCTTGGTGGGGGAAGGGTTCTTGCATTAAAAAAACTTGTTGAGTAGGTCCCCCTTGTCCTCGATTACCATGAAGTTTTTTCAATTCGGGGAGTTCGAGACAGTGCTGAGTGTAATGAATATATTCACCACATATGGAACAAGAGTAATTTTTCCTTAGATTGGGTCTCTTGTTTTGCCCTTGGGAGATACTATTTGACTCTTGGTTTTGACTTCGGTTGGGGTTTCCCCCAGACTGAGATCGCAGGGGGCGTTGTTGATTACTACCTCCCTATCCAGAGTCTTGCTTTTCCTTATTCCTAGACTTATTTTTTGCAATGTTTGGAGGATTATTGTTGTTTTCTTGGTCATAAGACTGTCGCTGCTGAGCCTGAGATGGTTACACTAGGGTCACTGGCGTGTTGTTTTGCATTGGTGGTGGATTTTGTGTGGGAAAAGGAGGATATAGGTTCCCCTATCCCTGATTGGTGTAAGATGGTTGGGGAGGCTCTCTTGTATCATCATTCCTAGCTGAGTATTGGTTCCCCTGCGAGGAAGGGTATGAGCCTCCCTACTGTTGATGGTATGGTATTACCCTATTCGTCATATTCTACAAAGGTGTAGATTGACTTTGATGGTATCTAGGTTGCAATACATTGTGAATAGAACCGTATGAGTATCCTGGGAACTAATTACTGCTTCTTAGGTGACCTTGGGTCAAGGACCCAATCAAACTGTCTGTAGTATTCGACGTGCTTGGTAACTCTCTATAAGTTTGCAAGCGCAGGGCATTTGGCAGTACATTGTAAATATATCATGACTAGGTGTAAATGAGTTCAAGTTGTTGGGCCTTGCTAATGGCGTCTTTGTCAAAGGTGGGTTTATACATCTCCACGTCTTTTGAAATCTCAGTTGTGAGAGTTTTCAAAAATAAGTCCAACAACAATCTATCGTTGAGTTGGATTTACACAAACTATGATGTCACTGCCATTCGTGGATATGGTCTGATATATGGATGGATAATGTTTGCCTAAAATGTGTTAGCAGTTCCATTCCCGAATCATGATGAATGAGGAGCTGAAAATAGGTGAGGAACACGGTAGCGAGGGTACTAAAGGTTCCATGAGAAGCAGAAGGCTGCTCAAAATACCTTTTCGCCATAGGCCCTGTTAGGGTGCATTTAAAAAGTATTAGTCTAAGGGTATATTCAATGATACTATTAGACAAACACCATAGGTGGAAAGTCATGATATGATTTCCTGGGTCTTCTGCTTGCTTCCCTTTGAATTTTGGTATATCTGAAAGGAGCTTCATGGGCATGGGAGGCCAATTAAGGTCATGAGAAATGGGGTCATTAGTTAAATTTGTTAGATCTGGAATATTAAGTGATGCTAAAAAGGGTAACTGCGTATTGAATACCATTGTACACTGTGGAAAAATAGGTATCTTAATGTGATGGTTTAGGGGAGGTGACTGGGGAATATTACCCTGTGCCGTGCCCTGATGGATTTTTTGTTGATTCCGCAAAGGGGTAGCACTCCTCTTCCCTCTAGGGGTTGTAGGAGGGGTTGAGTGTGGTGACCTTGCTAGGGTTTCCACTGGTGTGGTGTTGGGTGACCTTTGGGGGTTTCTAGTCATATATGTGCCGATAAAGGATGAACCGATAATGGTGGCAGTGTGTCGTCTTTGAGGTCTAAATGGCGGGAGACCTAGCACTCCTCCCTCTAATGGGGGGAGGTCCAAGAAACACCTAGATCGATGGGGTACCGTTGGGTCCATTATGGTGTCAACTAGCTTGATCTTGGTGATATTTTTGGTTTGTTGGAGGAAGGAAGATTCTTATCAAAGAAAATACGATCACATGCATTAAAAAAAGCGAAAAAATAAGAGGTAAATTTTCCTTTAATTTAAAGCTATGTGATAAATCAAGCAAAAAATGTGGTTTTATTTGTTTTTCATATGATACTCAAAAGCCTATATAGACCTACTTTTCCTTACACTCTCAACATAAACATATCTCATGATGGGTACTAGGGTTAACATCCCGAAAGAGCTGGCGACGCCTTCCAGTAGCTGAAGAATCAACCGAGGTAATGGTATGAGGATCAAGTGTTGCCTGCACCGTCACATTAGGGGAATTTTGAGGTCTAAAATGGGCCTCCTAAGGAAATTATAACTTATAATATTGGAAATAATAAAATAATATTTGATTACATCATTAAATTTTAGAGGGAAAAAAGGAAAAACTATTTTTTCAGCTCGTATTTTCAACATATTTCCCTAAGGGTTTACTCAAATTTCGAGCAGAAACACTCGTTGGATGCAAAATTTGATTTCTCATCGAAGGAGTACCCATGTTGCATACTTCCGATGGACCCTTCTACACGAAAAATGAGAAATACTTGAAAAATGTGATTGCGAACACATTTTTTCATGTATTTCTCATTTTTTGTGTATCAGGGTCCATCGAAAGTATGTAACATGATTACTCCTTGGATGAGGAATTAATTTTTGCATCCAATGAGTACTCCCACTCGAAATTTGAGCAAAATCGCAGGGAGATAAGTTGAAAATACAAGTTGAAAAAGTAGCTTTATTATTTTATTATTTTTTATTATTTTTACTTTTTTACTCCAAAATGGTGAATCATCCCCCATGGTTGACATCATCATCTTGAATCCTATTGGTTTTTATAAAGTTTATTTTTGTGTACATTTTTCTTGGGAGGCCCATTTTAGACCTCAAAATTCTCCTAATGCCTTTAGGGAAGGATGGCCTAGTTTTGGCCACTAAAGTACCGTCATCCCACATGAGAATTCGATTCTTGAGCTTCTTGGTAATCATCTACTAGTACTGAGCACTAGATGGGTCAGGTAGTCCCAAAAATTACTACACGCACTGGGCCTAAGCTTAACCCCCTCTGAAACGTGTCTCTGGTAATGCACAAGTATTCATTCCATGGGCGGATAAACGGATTTGAAGCTCCCTAAAAAGTAAACATCTCTGTTTCAAAATGTATTATGACCACGATGGCTTATTGGACGCCTACCCCCGATGGTCCTAACTTGAGCTATAATTTTTTTGTGGCCCCTGTGGGGAGAATTTAGTGAGTTCGGTTAATGATTATTTTTATAGTCTCAATTTTCCTTAGGGTGTGATTTGGTGAAGCAACTGTAAGAAGAGGATAAAGGTCCCAACACACTGGGTGCCTTTTGGTCCAATTATTACCAATGCTTCGTGTGTGCTTTGGAGTGTACAATCACAAGTGTTATGAGATGTGGATATGCATTGATCCTTTACAATCCTTTTCTAATTACCCTATCTGTGATTTTTCCTTACAAAAAACGATGTGCGAATTATGGGCCGCTTACACCTTTCCTAGTGAGACTATGTTTGCACTATAGGGAGATCAAAAATTGTCTTAGTAAAGCATTCATGTGCATACCCAAACTCACCGTGAGGTGCAAGGGTGCTAGATATTACTTTCTTTCCTTTTGACAGTTTGGTCCTAGTCCCAATTCCTAATGAAAACTAAACTAATCTAATGTAAAAATTGAAAAAACTTGAATTAGCAAAAGATATGTGGATATATGGGCCACTTAATTTTATACTAAGTAAGCAAATATGTGGATATTTGTTTTGTATCTTTTATCAGCAAATCATTTTTTGGACAACATATGTGGATTCAAGGACACTTACTTTTTCCTACTTAAACTATGTATGATTTGCAAAAATAAAAAACTAAAATTAAAACTACTTAGTTGCTAAGCTAAATTCTATCAAGGGTCCTAATCAGTTATGAAATACAAGAACACAGTGATATTTTATGGGTTTCCAACCACTTTACAGCTAAAAAATGGAAAAAATCAAGCAAAAATTAGCTTGTTGACCTACTGCGCGGGTTATCTTCCCTCGGGTGTGAAGTGCACATCTATTAGAGAAAAATGCATGCGGTTGGGAAAAATGAAAAAAATTATTCCTTTGTTTGGAAAAAATTCTCACTGAGTGTGATTGGAGATGATGAGAGGATGTAGGGGTGATTTGCAGCAAACTGAGTAGGAAGAAGGACCTGTATCAACAACCATTAACTCAAAAGAAAGAATCCAGTGGAGTCACCATTCCCGTGGTAATGTATTCGGTGCATGGACGTACAAAATACACTTTTCTTAGTAGGAAAGTTGCTTACCTACATAAGAGTCACATGCCAAAATGTTTTGTTGAACATTAGTGGAAGAAGTTCAACATGTAATAAGCTAGGTTAGAGAGGAACCATAGCATACTACATAAACAATAATAATAATAAAAAACATGCACAAGATACACACTCGATAGAGAATACACAGTAATAACTCAATTTAGAGAGCTTCTCCCTTTGTTAGGTGTTGGTGGTAATAGAAGATAGAATTCTACATCTCTTGTAGTGGATCCTTTGAGCTATGGAGCTCCAATATTCAAGACAAGGAGGTCTATTCCCCTCAAGTTTTCAGCAAGCTTATCTTCCCTCTCAAAGGATGGTAGTTCGAAGAACATGTGGTGAACTCCTCTCTCTTAGAATAAGATGTTGGGTGTCCAACAAATGAGTCCTTCCAATCCCTTTGCTGCTGGAATACACAAGCTGGTTTGCTATGGATCAATTTGGCCAGCATAACAATGTGTCTCCAATTCTTCTTCCAAAGGCTGGTTTTTATAGACCATTTTCAAATTTTCCCTCCTTCTCTTGGCCCAATATGGATTGTGACATAAGATTGGAGGTATGATTCCTTTGTGTGTTGCATTAAAGCCTCAAGGTGGCTCAAAGACGACTGTACTTGGTTAGGTTGAGTGAGAATATTTTTAACCAATTGTTCCAAGTGGTCTTGGATGGTGACATTCCGTCATCTCCAGGACCGCGTGGCTATTGAAGGGATAGCTACGATGTGTGTGGCTATCGAAGAAAAATTCGCACTGTATGAAAAAAGTCTTTTTTTCCTGTGCGTTGTCCATAAATTTGTCCTTTGACCTTATGAAATATTACATTTTTTGGCTCTTCCTAATGAATTTCTTCTTTGGAAACCTTTATTTGTACCTTCTGCTTGAATTTTTTAATGTCTTTTTCCCATACGTTTTTGCAGTGTTAACACATACAATGAAAAAATATATTCTTTACAGCCTTCTTATATTGATTCAAATCATAGGTGGATCCAATCTAAAAGTTTTGAAACATGGTCTGCAGACTCTTCAGGGCGGTAGGGTGGTGCAGGGTAGGTGATTGGAGTCACCTTCAGGTTGGTGCCTGAGAACGCTTCAGGGTGGTAAGGTGGTGCTAGGGTAGGTTAGAGCCTACAATAAGGCATTGGTTCATCCTTTCGGTGGGTTTTGATAAAACACAGTGCGTTGGAGTGTCCTTCATGTTGGTGCCTGTAAACCAAGGTGTTGGTGCGTCATTCAATTTGATGCCTGTATACCAGGGTGTTGGTGCCTCATTGATTTGGAGCTAAATTTTTTATGTAATCATTGCTTTTAAATAGAAGAATACAATTACTAAGAAGCATTCGGTGTTTTTTCACCTGAAAGGGGGTTTTCAACCTAAAAATGTGTCTACCGTCTCTATCTTTTTGCATTGTTGTATGGTGTTGTTTACTGGTTTTTCTATTTGATACTAAATACTAATAATATTGCTGACGATTAAATAATGGTCTAAAAAATATTAATTAAGTTATAATTGCTAAGAAATATCAATTCATCCCCCTCTTAGTATTTCCAGCAGAATTAAACCAGGAGTGCTTTAGCAACGCACCCAATCACCGTCTATCTAAGACTCATGAAAACGAAGTGAATGCTTGTTGAATTTGTATTAATTACCGATTTTTTGAAAAAAATATTTAAATATTTGTAAAATTATATATTAATCTCATTTTTATGTAAAGAAAAACATATTTCTTAAATATTTTAAATTTATATATTTAATTTTTTATTGGTTTAACTATTATGATGGATTTAATTTTTAGATTAACACAACTGACATATTGCAACATTTTGAATACTCTATGAAACTTTAAATGATTTGTTACCCATGTAGGTTATTTGTATTTATTACTATTTAAAGTGATCACTCTAAACAATGGTGTAATCCAAACTCTAACCACACTACTACCTTACCACTTGCTCTTATACTAGATTGAATGTCTTCCATATTTGATGACCACCATTTTTGTTCACCTTTTACTATCTATCTTTATTTTTTTTCATGGAATTGGAATAGAGGACATGACACAATGACATCCTGCATAGTTGGGCCCCTCGACACACCGGACCTTCGAAAATATACTCGACCTCCGAGCCTGTTTGATCAGTCGATCCCTGACCTTTAGTGAGACATTAAAAACTCTTCTATTTCAAATGTTATTGTATATATATTCAAAGGGTGAACAAACCCCAAAACACTATCGATGTGCCCTTGCACCTCTTGGTACAATATATATATATATATATATATATATATATATATATATATATATTCAATTTCTATATTTTTTTAAATTGATTTACTCAAATTTTATTTTATAAGATAGACTTATTTTATCTTTAAAATCACAAAAATTGTGTATATCCACAAAGTATGAAAATTATAACCAGTATACATATCATCAATCCACACCACCTAAACCTTAAACCTTAGTTAATTAGTCAAATTAAAAATTATTAAAAGTTGAAAATAAATCTTTTTACGGTGGGTGAGACACTAATCATGTTCTCATTTTATTTCCAACTAAGAATATGTACACTGAGTTATCTTTAGTGAGACTTTTTGGAAGCTTTTCTGGTGGATTTTTCCAGTCTAATTTCTCTAAAATTTGACAAGAATTCATTGAAATCACAAGCTTGATGGGTAACCCCTGCACAATCGAAGCTCCCTAAGGGTTTTTCAAGGTGTTGAATCCATATATACAGTCAAAAAACCATTTTAAATAACATAAATCAAGATTTCACCTCAAAATTTTCCATTGCATTCCGACACTGAAAACTCCAAAAAGTCACATTAAATATAACTCCTATCTACACTATCTAGGACAAGTTATTTAGTTTAGAGTTTTCATTCTAGTTCTATTTTGATACGAGCTTATTATCTATTGACTTTCATGCCCTTGATCACAATAGAATTAAATTAAAGGCCATATTTTTTAGAATATTAATGTGTCATACCAACTAGTAATTGTGATTGGATTGAGGCAAAAAAAATCCCATGTATTTTTTATGGGTTAATTCTCTTTAGTTTAGATTTTATGCCCTTAATCCATATTTAATATAGTTTTCATTGATTATATTAAATTTGATATATTATAATATATATTACTATACTAATATATATTAATATTTTAGGATATATATGGGAGGGAAGAGAAAAGACATAGATAGATAGAGGTGGAGAGTGAGAGGGCGTGACAAGGGAGAGATAGAGAGAAAGGGTGAGAGAGAGAAGAGAGGAGGGAAGAGAGGGAGACATATAGAGAGAGAGATAGAGAGATGGGGGAGAGACATAGGGAGGTGAGAGAGAGAGAGAGGACTTGAAATAGAGAAGAAGATAGGGAGGGAGAGAGAGAGATGGAGTTGGAGGGGAAGAGAGAGGGAGGGAAGAAGAAATGCATAGAGAGAGAAAGGTGGAAAGAGAAAGAGGGAGTGATAAGGGATAGATGAAGAGAGAGAGTGTATGTTTTCATGGTGATATAGAGAGACAAAGAGAGGGGGGATAGAGGGAGGTAGTGACAGAGTTAGAGAGAGAGAGAGAGAGAGAGAGAGAGAGAGAGAGAGAGAGAGTGATGGGGGGGGGAGAGACATAGGGAGGTGGGAGAGTGTTGAGAAACCAAAAGCAAGTAGATAATGATGATTTCTCTTAACTTGATAATTATTTGTGAATATTTTTTGGCTTCTTATTAATATTATGTTCTCTTCATCAAACAATCACCAAATACATAAAGATCACAAAGAAACAAATAACACCATAGATTAGGCTCCAAGTCAGGGCAAAACCCCACAAATGTGAAAAGTAAACAATCCTCTTCTTATAGAATCAAATCAAAGTGAGATATACAAGACCCAAGGCCAATACCAAGACCTCCAACAATACCCAAGTTATCCCTCCTTCAAATCTCTTCCAACCAAGTCAAAGTCAATGAAAGTCAACGTTGCTCAAAACTTGTCAAATATGGTCAAAACACAGAATTTCGGACTTGGAATTTTGCAGATTTTCCCCAGTTCCTTTGCACGTGTGAACAGAAACAGACCAAAAATCACTGAATTCCCTCTCCTTATAATTTTTTTGTCTCTTCTTTGACTTTATTCTTCTTCCTCTTGTATTTGGCACAAAAATTGATGTTTATGATTATTGGATGAATGAGGTTGAAGTGTCTTCTATTTAAAGTTGTCCAGGAAGTCAAATAGGTGCCTCTTCTAGGTCGACTTGTCCAGGTAGGGTCGACTTGGTCTTTGTGGCTAAAAAATTCAATTTTGACTCAAATAAAATATTTTTTCCTTTTTCTTACAAAGAGTCCAAATAGAAATTTGACTCAAATACATTTCTTTGACTCATAATAATTTTTATTTTGATTCAATAAACGCTATAAGCATGAAGAACATACTTTGACTAGAATAAAATAATAACAATGAATGTAATAAATAAATATAGTAAGTACATCAATGATATTGTATTTGTATTACATTATGAAGACCGACACTAGCTACATTTTCAACACTCCCTCTTAACTAGGGAGGTATTCATAATGACACAAGAAGCTACTCTCAAATTGAAATATTCTCATAAGAGGGATTCAGTTTTCTAGCATCATCATAACCACCGTTGTCAAACATATCAAGGCCTTTACTAACACACTCTATCTCTCCAATAGATCAGATTGCAATCCTGGGAGGCACAAATTTGGACACCACCACCGCTTCTCAAGGTACAAACCCCATCTGGATGTTCACCAGGTATTTCCTTACATGAATATTATTATCTTGGATATCACACATACCCAAATAATATCAATCCTAGGGACTATTATTATCTTGGATCCAAATCCTCAAAGAATATTGGTCCTAGATGCTTATCCAATCCACCATTCTCCTTACTAGTGCCTTCACTAGGCTTACGACTATTAGTCCTAGCCATAGTGCATGAGACATGGAGAATATGGTGTCCACCCTCACTGCCTCTAAACCAACAAGGAAATATCCACAAGCCCAACCTTGTCTCTCAAATACTCAAGCTTCCTATTAGGAAGAGACTTCGTCAATATATCAACTACATGTTTGTGAGTGGAGATGTATTGTAGCTTCACGACCCCATCCTGCACCAAGCCTTCGAATGTAGTCATACTTGTTATTTATGTGATTTTCCCTAGCATGGAAAATTGGGTCCTCTATAAATCTTATGCAACTTTGTTTGTCACAATATACAATGGTGGAGTCCAAAGGTCCTTCAAAAAAATCTGCAAACTTTCAAAGCCAAACCTTCTCAACCAACTTCATTGGCTATTATGTATTCAACTTCAGCACTTCTCAATGAAACTGAGTCTTGTTTCCTGCTCATCCATGAAACTATACAGGATCCCAAACAAAAAAATTCAATTGAAGTACTTCTTCCATTTGCATCACTGCATACCCAGTCTTAATTTGCGTATCCCAATAACTTAATCTCATTACGTACAACATATATGAGAAAATGACTTATATTCCCATGAATATATCTCAAAATATGTTTGGTTTTTATCCAATGATTATGCCTTGGATCCATCTAAAATTGGCTAAGAGTGTTTACTACAAAACATATATATCGTGAGGTGTTCATAAGATACATCAAGGAGCCAATAGATTGTTGGTAGGATGTAGGATCAACAAAACTCAAATTTGAATTCCTTGACTTATTAAAATTATTAATCATTAGAGTCGTCATAGGTTTACTATCCATCATAACAATTTTTTGCAAAAACTTGATCACATGTTTTCCTTGACCAAGATAAATCTCACCAAGTTTCTGCCACACTTCGAGTTGCAAGTAGTAGTACATTAGTCCAAGATCTTTCATATCAAATTTAGCTGCTAACTACTTCTTGGAATCACAAATTCAATGCTCCACACATGTTATTAGTAAGTCATCTACGTTGAGTAATAGGATCATGGGTTCATTCTTTACCACTTTGATGTAGAGATTAGGATATGTAGAACTTTTGACGAAACCAAGTCTTAGTAGATAAGCATCCATTCTAGCATACCATGCTCTAGGAGATTGTTTCAATCCATATAGAGCCTTCTTCAAACTACAAAAATGTGTTTCCTTACCATGCACTTCGAATCCTTGAGGTTGCTCAATGTATACTTTTTCATCAATTGTCCCATTAAGAAAGGTTTTTTTATGTCCATTTGATGAATGTTCCACCCCATAGTTGTTGTAATAGAAATGAGAGATATAATGGTTGTGCATCTAGTTGTTGGAGAAAAGTTTTCTTCATAATCAATTCCTTCCTTTTGAGAGAATCCTATCGGCACAAATCTTGTGTTATACTTGTAAATACTTCCGTCAATTGCATGCTTTATTTTGTACACCCACTTTGAAGTCACAACTAATTTTTATTTAGGTCTAGGAACAATTTCCCAAACATCATTCTTCATTATATATTTATATTCTTCTAACATTGCATTCTTCTATTCTTAATGTTTGACGACCTTTTCATAAGTGCCACATTTTTCTTCAGTAAGTTATCATGTAAGTTGCATATACTGAATATCGCTTAGGATTTTTCTTTCTCTGAATGTTCTTTTAGTTGTTGTATGACCTTCAGTTTCTTGTAGAGTTGATCTTAACTAACCTGGTGTATTTCTAGTTTCTGGAATGATGACTAGATGTACGGGTCCACTTGGTCCTTTTGGTTCTTCTTGATCATTGGTTGTAGGTCCTGGAGGATTTTCTTGCCTTGAATTCTCTTCATTGTTAAAGCATCAAAGTTAATAGGAATATCCTTGGAACTTTTGTATGAAAATATCTCTTCAGATGTAACATCCCTACTTACTTCAATATGCTGTTCTTCATTTATATAGAATCTATATGCTTTGGATGAGGTGTTATATCCAAAAAATATACCTTTCATACATGTTGGGTCCAGCTTCTTCCTTTTATCCTTGGGAATGTGAATTAAAAAAAAAATCCAAATATTCTAAGGTGATCAACATTCGACTTCTTTCATGTAAATTCTTCTTCTGGATTCATGTCATCAAGAATTCTGTGAGGACTTTATTTTGTATGTAGACTGTTGTCACAAGAGCTTCTCCCCATAAGAATCTGGGAAAGTTTTGATCATGTGGCTCTAATGCATTTTTCAATAGATCAGTTCTTCCTTTCGGCCATGTTATCACTAAATTGATACTGATGGGCTGCTTCAATAGTCAACAGAGAGTAATTATTTCAAACCTACTTTTAGTTGAAACTTAGCCTTTCTAGCCTGAGCGGGATCTCTCAAGGATAAAGATGATATTATGTAAATGCAGCTCAACAGATGGCTAACTCTGAAATTGGGTTTTAAATGTGTTTTTGTGCATGTGAAATATGTAGAAAAATTAATACCATTGGGCATATGGATTCTATATAAACAACTCAATGACATGTGAAACTCTTCTCATGGAAGCTGAGGCATATATATTCTAATGAAAACAGAACATTTACAGCAGATTAAGTGTTTGAAGGAAGTTAGAGCATGCAAAACATGAATTCTAAGGAATCAAACACTAGGATACTGAAGATAAAATTGCATAACATGAAAGACAAATACTCATAAGAATATCAATGAATCTCAGGTAAATAGAAGCTTCCACTATATATTACTAATAAAATATTTTACAATAGTATTCTGTAGTAAAACATCAATCCCCCTTCTCTCCATCAATTATCTACCTATTTATAACTTTAGGCACCTTTACAATGAGTCTACCAGCAAGGCCAAACCTTCAAATACTTCTAATGACACTTATACTAACCAAAAGCAGATTATGAGAAAATAGACATCTGCTATTTTTAGGACTTTGAAACCTATTAAGACTCTAAAACTTCTTTATTACAATAACAAACTTTAAATGTTGCATGTTCACATCGAAAATTTCATGTGACTAAGGTGGAACTGACCATGATTGAACTTTAAATACTCCCACCAAGTTAGGAACTCTGTCTTCCGAAATTTGAGGAGGTGGTGTCATGGTTGTTGATGTGGTTTCCATGACAAGTTGGTAACTTGAACAAATTTTTCGAGGAGTGTGTCTTCATCCAAACATTCAACTGATGACTTTTGACCTTTCCAGGTGGCTGACCTATCTCAAAAAGACAATCAAGGCTTGAAAATTCTCAAAATTCCTTTCCATTGCACAAATAGGGGACTTTTAGGCAATTTTGTAGCAAGAGTTCGTAGCACTTTCAACTTTGACCATCTCTGAAAAATATTTTCTCTCTTTGTTGATTTGAGGTTGTCTAGTGAGTCAAAACAATTAAATACACGCCTTTACCCACCTTTTTCATGACAAAACCTGATATATATATATATATATATATATATATATATATATATATATATATATATATATATATATATATATATATATATAGCTAAAAATCATCTTCAGTGATTTTGTAGTGTTTTATGGGCTTTCAACTTGGAGTATGCTAAAAACTTGCCTAATAGCTACAAATTTTGAAAATTTTACTTTTCACCTCCCAAAACTTGACCAAAACTGTGTTAGATGATGATATGAAGCATGATAGTCCAAAAATGGTTCAAATTACATCTTACTCTTCTTCATGGAGCAACAGGGGGCTCATATTTCATTAAAAATGGACATTTTTTTTCTTCTGAAAAATAGGGGTTGCAAATGAGCTTCTATCTCCCGATCCTTGATATTCTAAAAATAGAGCCCAAATACATCTTCAAATATCCCAATTTGTAGCACCTGTGAGAAAAGGGAAAGAGGTTAATGTTCTTTGATCCATTTCTGACAATAACCTCTCTCATATTTTTTGAACTCATCTCCGTTTACACAAAAACTACTCTTGAAGTCGACTGCTTAAATAGTCCAAAAACACAGCAAATCCCCTTGTAACTTCTGACAAAATCTCATGCAACCAGCTTTGATGAAGGCCTCTGCAACACTAGGGTCTTCCATGACCAATTTTAGGTCCATAGGTTCATAATTGACCACTGAACCTCCCTTGTTGGTGTTCTTCTATGCTGCCATATCCTCCAAAACAATGTTGCCTTCTTTTAAAGTTGACACTTGTAAAAAGTGTATATGACAACAAGTTGTTTGTTGACAAAGGTGGAAACTAATCTCTGACAAAAGCTAGAGCTATACTCAAACAAAAGGGAAAATTTGGCAGCAAGCAGCTCACAAGGTTAATTTGAAAAGGTAAGTTTGAATGCAAGAGGAAGGAGGCCAAATAAGGAAAGAAAAATGGAATGATGGGATGATAATAATGATCACACATGCACCATGACTCCAAACAACACAACGCATGACCTCAGACTGACCTCTATCCATTTTCAATTTGGAACCTCATCCATTATCTTGTAGGTGGAGAAAAACACGAGTTTGTAGCATTTTCTGTTATGAGATTGGCAGATTCGCTACGGACTTGTTAGGCAAGTTCGTAGCGAAAATAACTTGTTTTCCATAGAATTTGCTGCGGACTCAGGAAAAAATGGAAAAGTGGCCTAAAACCGAATTTGAACCAATGCATGTGGATTTTTGGTATATTTTATTGACATGACCTTAATGAGATTACATGTGGGGACTTGTAAAAACTTAGGATTATAACCAAATCATGAAATTTCATCAATTTTCATGAATTAATTCATCAAAACCCTAAAACCTATACAAAATTACTTTCCTAACCAAACTAAATTTTATTGATGATAACATTGACTCCACTAGGGATGATGTGCCCCTATGGTACATCAAAGAACCTGTAGCTCCAGTGCCTTTCTTGGAAAAATTGAAATTTTATGAAATTGATGAAATTTTATTCAAACTTTTATAGCCTTCTCCTCAAGCCCAAGCGTATTGAAAACTACAATCCAAGCTGAAAACTGAATATGTACATGCTGAAAATATGTTCATAATACTTGAGGTTATTCACACACACACCTACATGCCCTAACAGTTGCAATCTTCATGCTTGCTTCAAGCAACATGAAACCTCCAATAAAGCCAGTCAATGAGCTAATCTGATACCTGAACTCCTTGACCGTGCTTAAACAAAATATAATTTGGATACTATAATGACAAAAACAACCGAAAATGGGTCTAATTTTTACAGTGAAAACATAATTGAAAATTTGAACTGTAGAACTCTTCCATGTTGTCACCTATGGGATCATATAAGACATAGTTTATTTGGTGATTCTCAAGACATTTTATAGTTTTAGAAAACTTATATATGCTTTCTTTAGCAATATAAGATTTCAGTTGTGTGCTATCAAACTCATTTCCAAAAATAAGACATTCCTCCTCGATCTCAAAATAAAAATATAGCACCACCTTCTCTTTGTATTTTGGAATGAAAAACCTTTCAAAAGATTGACCTTGAAAATGAAAACTATAGGACTGAATTTGATCTTCTAAAACTTCAATGTCTTTCTCAATGTTCTTAGCAAATTCATCCAAAAATTAAATCTTATCTTTTGAATTGTGCTCAAATGACTTTAAATAAGAAGACAAGGTTGAAGAAAAAATTTCATCCACTTCCTCATTAGTGTGCTCATCGTTCCATTGCTTAAAACCTTGAATGGAAAGAGAGTCAGCCACAAACTCTGTCTTTTCCATCTATGTTTCCAAAAAGATAAGTCAAAAATCTACAAATGACTTAATATATCTGACAAGTAAACTTTCAATCCATTGTCTACATTTCCCTTGAAATGAATCATAGAACAATATGATGAAAACATCTTCATGTCTGACTGTAAGAAGCTTGATAAAGTCATGAAAATTTGATATATGCTTCAAGGTCAAACTCAAATCTTCTCCATTAAATTTTGGACCAATCCTTAAAAAATATGCATCCTTGGGAAACGTATTTGGGAAACCATAAATTTTTAAAAAATCCACACATGCATACCTTGAAGAAATTGTAGCTACATCCAAGTCTCTCATTTCCTAGTAGTGTTATCATGAATCTATGAATTTCCGAATTCTTCAAGAATGGAGTCACCAAGGTAGAATACAACCTCGAATGATTCTGAGCTCCTGCTACCTTCAAGAGTTTAGTATTTCTATTTGAGCACAAAATTTTTGGAAAATGTATCTTCAACTCCCGGTAGAAGCACCAAAATGTTATCACTAAATTCATACTGATGGGATGCTTCAACAGTCAACCTAGAGTAACTATTTCAAACCTACTTTTAGCTGACAATTAGCCTTTCCAGCTTGAGAGGGCTCTCTCAAGGATAAATATGATATTATGTAAATTAAGCTCAACATATGGCTAACTCTAAAATTGGGTTTTAAATGTGTTTTTGTGCAGGTGAAAGATGTAGACAAATTACTACCATTGGGCATATTGAGTCAGTATAAACAAATCAATGACAAGTGAAACTCCTCTCATGGAAGCTGAGGCATATATATTTTGATGTCAACATAACATTTACAACATATTAAGTGTTTGGATGAAGTTAGAGCGTGTAAGCCATGAATGCTAAGTAATCAAACACTAGGATACCGAAGATAAAATTACAGAACATGAAAGAAAAATACTCATAAGAATATCAATGAATCTTAGGTAAAGAAAAGTAAGCTGCTATTGTATATTATTGATAAAATATTTTACAATAGTATTCTATATTAAAACATCAATCCCCCTTCTCTCCATCAATTATCTTCCTATTTATAACTTTAGGCGCCTTTACAATGAGTCCGCCAGTAAGGCCTAACCTTCAAATATTTCTAATGACACCTATACTAACAAAAAGAAGATTATAAGGAGAGAAAACATACATATGTTATTTTTAGGACTTAGAAACCTAATAGGACTCTAAAACTTCTTTATTACAATAAAAAAATTTAAAATCTGCATGTTCACATCGAAAAGGTCATGTGTTTGAGGTGACACTGACCGTGACTGAACTTTAAATACTCCCACCGAGTTAGGAGGCATGTCTTCTGAAATTTGAGGAGGTGGTGTCATGGTCGTTGATGTGGCTTCCATGATGAGCTGGTAACTTGAATAGCTTTTTCGAGGAGTGTGTCTTCATCTAAATATTCAACTGATGACTTTTTACCTTTCCAGGTGGTTGGCCTATCTCAAAAATACAATCAAGGCTTAAAAAATCTCAAAATTACTCTTCGCTGCAGAAATAGGGGACTTTTAGGCAAGTCCATAGTGAGAGTTCGTAGTGCTTTCAACTTTGACCATCTTTGCAAACTATTTGCTCTCTTTGCTGATTTGAGGTTTTCTAGTGAGTCAAAACAATTATATACATGCCTTTACCTGCCTTTTTCATGACAAAACCTGATATATATATATATATATATATATATATATATATATATATATATATATATATATATATATATATATATAACATTTTCAACCAGTTCGTAGCATTTTTTGGGCTTTAAGCTTGGAGTATGCTACGAACATGACCGATAGCTATATATTTTGAAAAATTTGCTTTCACCTCCCAAAACTTGACCAAAATTGTGTTAGATGATGATATTAAGCATGATAGGCCAAAAATGTTTCAAGGTAGATCTTACTCTTCTTCATGGAGCAGTAGGTGGCTCATCTTTCATTAAAAATGGACATTTTTTTCTTCTGAAAAATAGGGGTCAAAAATGAGCTCCTATCTCCCAATCCTTGATAGTCTAAAAATAGAGCCCAAAGACATCTTCGAATATCCCAATTTGTAGTACCTCTATGAAAAGTGAAAGAGGTTAATGTTCTTGGATCGATGTTTGACAATAACCTCTCTCAGATTTTATGAAATCATCTTCGTTTACCCAGAAAATAGTCTTGAAGTTGACTGCTTAAACAGTCCAAAAACACATAAAATCCCCTTGTAACTTCTGACAAAATCTCATGCAACCAGATTTTATAAAGGCCTCTACAACACTAGGGTCTTCCATGACCAATTTTAGATCCATAGGTTCATACTTAACCACTGAACCTCCCTTGTTGGTGTTCTTATGTGCTGCCATATCCTCCAAAATAGTGTTGCCTTCTTTGAAAGATGACACCTGCAAAAACTGTATATGATAGAAAAAATTTTGTTGATAAAGGTGGAAACTAACCTATGATAGCAGCTAGATATATACTTAGACAAAATTCAAAAGGTGGCATCAAGCAGCTCACAAGGATAGTTTGAAAAAGGTAAGTTTGAATGCGAGAGGAAGGAGGCCAAATAAGAAAAGAAAAATGGAATGATGAGATGATAATGATGATCACACATGCGCTATGAGTCCCAACAACACAACACATGACCTCAGACTGACCTCTATCAATTTAAAAATCGACACCTCATCCATTATCTTGTCGGTGCAGAAAAACATGAGTTCGTAGCGTTTTATGTTATGAGTTTGGCAGATTCGCTATGGACTTGTTAGGTGAGTCCATAGCAAAAACATCTTGTTTTCCATATAATTCGTTGCGGACTCAGGAAAAAATGGAGAAGTGGCCTAAAACCAAATTTGAACTAATGCATGCAGATTTTTGGTAGATTTTATTGACATGACCTTAATGAGATGACATGTGGGGACTTGTAAAAACATAGGATTATAACCAAATCATGAAATTTCATCAATTTTCATGAATTAATTCATCAACGCCCTAAAACCTATAAAAAATGACTTTCCTAGCCAAATTGAATGTTATTGATGATAACAATGTTTCCAATGGGGATGATGTGCCCCTGTGGTACAACAAAGAACCTGTAGCTCCAATGCCTTTCTTGGAAAAATTGAAATTAATGAAATTTATGAAATTTTCTTCAAACTTTTATAGCCTTCTCCTCAGGCCCAAGCTTGTTGAAAATTGCATTCCAAGCTGAAAAATAAATCCGTACATGTTGAAAAGATGCTTAGAATACTTGAGCTTATCCACATACACACCTACCTACCCTACCAACTGCAATCTTCATGCTTAATTCAAGAGACATGAAACCTCCAATACAACCAGTTAATGAGTTGATCTGATACCTTAACTCCTTGGCTATGCTTAAAAAAAATGCAAACATGATACTCTAATGACAAAGGAAACATAAAATGCATCTGATTTTAACAGTGAAAACATAATTGAAAATTTGAACTATAGAACTCTTCCATGTAGTCATCTATGGGATCATAGAAGACATAGTTTGTTTGGTGATTCTCAATACATTCTGCAGTTTTAGACAAATTATATATGCTTCCTTTAGCAATATAAGATTCCAATTGTGTGCTATCAAACTCATTTTAAAAAACAAGACATTGCTCCCCGATCTCAAAAGGAAAAGGTAGCACCACCTTCTCTTTTTATTTTGGCATGAAAAAGCTTTCAAAATACTGATCTTGACAATGAAAACTATAGGACTGAATTTGATCTTTAAAACTTCAATGTTCTTATCAAATTCATCCAAAAATTGAATCTTTTCGTCTGACTTGCACTCAAATGACTTTAAATAAGAAGACAAGGCCGAAGAAAAATTTTCATCCACTTCCTCATTAGTGTGCTCATCATTCCATTGCTTAAAACCTTGAATGGAAAGAGAGTCTACCACAAAATCTGTTTTTTCCATCCATGTTTCCAAAAAGATAAGCCAAAAATCTACAAATGACTTAATAGTTTTGATAGACAAACTTTTAATCCATTGTCTACATTTCCCTTGAAATGAATCATAGAAAAATCTGAGGAAAACATCTTCATGTCTAACTCTAAGAAGCTCGATAAAGTCACGAAAAATTGATATATGCTTCAAGGACAAACTCAAATCTTCTCCATTAAATTTTGGACCATTCCTTAAAAAATATGCATCCTTGGGAAAAGGATTTGGGAAACCATAAATTTTTAAAAAATCCACACATGCATACCTTGAAGAAATTGTAGCTGCATCTAAGTCTCTCATTTCCCAGTAGTGTTACCATGAAGCTATGAATTTCTAAATTCTTCAAGAATGGAGTTGCCAAGGTAGAATGCAACCTAGAATGCTTGTTGTTACACCATTTTTTGGTCATCTAACCTATTATTATTAGATGAACCCAAGTACACCATGTAAGACCAATTTTACCCTAAGTAAAATTGCTTTCACCATATAAAATAACTCATTTGTTTATATTTCCTGGTCATATTTAACCCAAAATAAGGAACATAATTAAATAAATCCTTATTTATTTAATTATTTCCTAAGAATAAGTTATTTAAATCATTATTTAAATAATATTCTTAGTTAAATTTGACTAAATCATCCATAAATAATTAAATAAACCAATATTTATTTAATTATATTCCCATCATTTCCCTAAAATGATAAATAAATCATTTATTTATTTATTATTTATAAATAAAGGAATTGACCCAAGTCAAGAACCCTTTTCCCTCCAACAAATATAATAAAATATTCCTAAAGGGTGCTTCTAGAATTCGATTAATAATATTTTATCCATGCACCGAGTTCTAGACCGCCCCAATATTTTGTTATAAATAGAAGGGTTTTTCCCATTCATTAATCACCTTCATTGCTTTAGATCACTCTGGATCTACTCTTGGTCACCATTTTCCATTTTACTTTGTGAACTCCGGTTGAGTTCTATGTTTACTTTTATACACCCTTAAGAGAGAGAAATGTTAGATCTAAAACACTGAGGACTTTCAAGAACCCATCCCACTGAGGAGAACCGAAAGACACCTTCAAATATATTCTTCTTGTCTTGTCTATTGGATTTATGGACCCATATTATATTTTATCTGCTTAATGTCTTTTGTGCTTAGATCTGAATTTGTGCAGCAAACTTAAAGATATTTTGCAGCCATAATCAATGTTAGGGCTATTTTTTATGCGTAGCTAAAGTGATCTTTTACGAAGAAATATTCATACTAACAATTGGCGACTCCACACGAGTTTTATTTTATGACCGCTATCATTTTATATATTCCTGCATATCCAGCTGTTTCAGACCCTAGGGTTTCTCTTCCATTTTCCGTTTTCCCTATTTTTATGTGTTTTTCACCCCAAACACCCTCAAACAATCAAATTTTTAACTTCTGTGTGTTTCTGGCCTTATTGTGCAGGTGACAGACATCAGCTGCAGCTGAGACGACAAATTTTTCTGAAATCTACTGCCAAGACAGCCGGATCTACAGGTCGCACTTATCAGCCCAAAAAGTGCGACCTGAGCTTGAGGACGCACTTTTCTGCCCCAAACCTGGGACCTGGACTGAAAACAGGTCAGAACCTGCGACCTGTACTTTTTCTGCAAATTTTTCAGCAC
Organism: Pinus albicaulis; assembly: GCA_034641835.2. Taxonomy (NCBI): domain Eukaryota; kingdom Viridiplantae; phylum Streptophyta; class Pinopsida; order Pinales; family Pinaceae; genus Pinus; species Pinus albicaulis. The sequence continues at coordinate 640,722,325 of CM076573.1, read as the reverse complement.
TTTTTCTGGGTTTGTCTGAAGCTTCTGTCAGGGTTTTCCAACCTCCGTATCTGCCCGTATAGACCTGTTTCTGATCTTCTTCACTCAACTAAGAGGGAATCTTGCCCCTTAGGGCTCTAATACCCTCCACTTTTTGTGGGAGAGTCTTTGTTGTTTCAGAAGTCTGAAATTTCAAAGTTTCAACTTTATTTTTCTTAGATCTGATACCTCCTTTTCAGATCCATTTCGATCAGCTCTTCTCCCTCTCAAATCACCTCATATCATTTTGTTTGGGTTCCTTTCCACGGCCACCACCTTGTCTCTTCTATTTTTAGCCGATCTCCTCCTTTTTAGCAGCAACCTTGCCTCTGCCTATTTGCTGTCCTCTGCACCACTTTTCAGCAGATTTCTCCTTTAGATCCTAGTCCCTCCTGACATTCGATCTATTGGCCTCCTTTTTTCGTGCTTGGCTTATTTTTTTCCCTCTTATAGACTAGTTTTGAGAGACCTGCCTTCTTGGGTTACATTGATGCATTAGTAGCTATTAATTTTCTGATATTTTCGTTTTATTTACTGCAGATTTATTTTCAGTTACACAACACACTTTTTATTTTATTCTCAAAACGTCTGGGTTTAAACAATTAAAATTAACGCACGCCACACACTGACCCTAAGTGAAGAAGCGCCTGGTTAACATCACTTGGTAAAGACTTTAAAATCAATTGTCACTACCCCTTTCTGCCCTTGACCTCACTTGATTTTGTCCCTGCCCTTGTCAGTTTTTTCTTCTTCCCATCATCATTGCGCCCCCAAGGCGCCTTTCTCTGAGACTTCTTGGCCTTCACCCTTAGTTTCCGCTCGATCAAATTCCTCCTTCCCATCGTCATCGAGTAAGTCCTCCTCCGAGTCCGCACTCTGACTCTTCCTCTAATTATTCGGGTTCCCCCCCTACTCCTAGTTCTCCCCTTGTTACTTTTACCATGTCTACTTCAAGGCCTACTACCAGTAGCAACCCCAGTACTATTGTTGGGTCTGTTTCCAGTGGAACCACCTCGGGACCTACCTTGACTGCCCCATTGCTCCCTTATATGGCTGGCCTTAGTCTCCCTGACTTCAATTAGCTCATTAATGATCCTATTCGCCACGATGTTAGTTGGCCTGCTATGCCAACCAAGCTCCCCTCTGACATTCCCAAATTTGAAGGCCTTGCTAGTGAAGATCCCTCTAACCATATCCGATCTTTCTACATGTGGTGTTCCTCCAATTCCATCACCAATGACTCCATCCGTATTCGTTTGTTCCAACGCACGCTCACCGGCGAAACTTCCAAATGGTATGTTGATCAAGCCACCTCTTCCCATACCACCTTTGCGACCATTGCCCAAGCCTTTCTATCTTATTTCCAGCTCCCCCTCCGATACGACACTGGTACTGAACTCTTAACTTCTTTTCATCAATCCTCTTCAACCCGCCTTTCCGCTCATGTCCAAGAATGGCGGCGAAGACGGAGCTTGTGTCGTGCTCCCCCCTTTAAAGATCAGGTTTACATGGAATGGTTCCTTTGCTCTCTCTTACCTCCCATTGGCAAAGATGTCGCATCCCATTTTCCCCAAACCAAAGAAGCCGCCCTCCAAATAGCCTTGAAGTATGACCTTATCTAAGCCCAATCTGGTTATGTTTATACTGTCCTCCCTGACCTTCCCAAACTCGATGGCCCTAATGCCTCGGGGACATCTCACTCTGTTGACAGTATCATTGGAGCCCTGTCACATACCTCTGCCCACCACTTCCAGGCCATGGTTTTCCTCCAGGGGCCAACCCCTCCAGCATTTTTTCCCCTCCAGGTAGCATGTATTTAGGCTACAGCATGCCTCCTACTTTTTCCCACCCTCCTGCTTACCTTACTTCTGCCCACCCTACCCCTTATCCATATCCGCAACCTAGTGTCCCAGCTCCTCCAGCATTTGGACCTCCCACTCCCTTGCCTTTTCCACCCCCAGGGAAAGTATTTGCACAACAGGGGACACCTAATTTCCTCCTTCTCAAAAAAGGAGAAGAGGCAATCAATCCGCTTCTGGTAATCGTGGATCCAATCCTTCCAGTATTGACTCTACCACTGCCAATCAGCCACAGGGCCCTCAGCCTAAGCCGGACAGGCCACTTCTCACCAATAAGCCCTGTTCTTGTTGCGGTGTTTATGGTCACTACACTCACGATTTTCCTTTATTACCACAAATGCGGTAGATGTGGGAATCTCGGGCCACCATGAGGGGGCAACACTCCTCCCCTACAATCCCTCCCACTCCAACTACTTCCCAACCCGCTGTGTTTACCGATCCTTTCTCTCAACAAGGATTCATGGCCACTCAACCTCCTCATGCCCCGGTAACCACTCAACCTTCCCCTTTGGGTTCCTTTGATTACCAGATTCTCATGATGGCCTTTGACCCTCCTCTCACCGTCGACCTCAACCTTCAAACTTGGTCCTGTCAGTATTCCACACCTCCCGTTCCATCTGTTTCCGAGTCTCCATCGTCAGGTCCTACAGAGCCTCTATTGACACCCAACGGTCCCTTACAACTCCCTCCGCCCAAAGCCAAGGTTAATCTCAAGCCTCCTAAGGGACCATTACGCCAAAATGCTACCTCTAGTTGGGCTGCCCATTTATATAGCATAGTAGATTATTTGGCCCAATCTCCTGCTGCCATTTCAACACTGGAACTCCACCAGTCGTGTCCTTCTCAAAAGAAGGCTCTACTATCTGCCGTGGGCGCTGTCGATCCTGCTGATGACCAATTGATTGTTTTCGACGCCCGTCAGTCAGAACATCCCCCTCTTCCTCCTTCGGTTGCTTTCCAAATCCCAGTCAAAATCCAAAACGCTAATGTTGCTCGGTGTATTATTGATGAGGGGGCATCTACCTGTGTCATGTCCGCTTCGGTTTGGAAACAACACGACTCCCTTGATCTGGCCCCTTCCACCATCACCCTTCGTGCATGGGATGGCCATGCCTCCCAGCCCATTGGCCTCTTCCGTAATTGTCCTATCACCCTTGCCGGCAAAACTGTTTGTGTCGACGTGGAAGTTATTGACACCCCTCTTGACTACAACATTCTTTTGGGGCGTAGTTACACCTACACCATGTCTTCCATCCCATCCGCAATCTACTGCAAAATTTTCTTCCCTCATAATGGCAAGATTGTTACCATTGAACAGTTAATCTACCATGAACCCAAATCTCATACCTCCCCTGAGTCCACCATTTCTACTATCACCAATAAACCAACTGCTGATTCTTTGACCAGTGTTTCCCCTGGCATTTACAAAGAATCCTCTTTGCTTGGAACTTTTCCAGGTCCTCCACCTCCTCCCATCTCTGACCCCAACTTAGAAAATTTTTGCATGATGCAATCGTCTTAGGCTACCCTTTCACAGCCTGCTCCAGCTAGTCAGCAACCTCCATCTCGCCCACCGCAACCTGCTCCTAGCCCTTCGCTTCAGTCAACCAAACCTTTTTCACTCGGCCCTTCCCATCACACTCAGGAACCTCCCTACCCTCCCGAGTCAGTTCCCTCAGGTCTCCACCATATGGGAGCCGTCCCCCCTGGTCATTACCCCACCGGTCAGATACCTTTCCTTGGTCCCCCCCCCCGGTGTCTATTCGGTCCCGGTCATGGCCACCCTTTCCCTTCCTAATTTAACCTTGGGAATTCCCGTATGGTATCTTACTCCTGCAACCGAGACCCCACCAGGCCACCCCAAACCATACATAGCTGTGACACCAGTACAACTGATCCCCTTCGCTCCTTCCACCACCACAATGCCCCTAGCCCCTCCGCAGAACCCTTGTAATGTTGCGACAGCTACAGGCAAGAAACGAAAAACTCGCAAGGGGGCATCCAATGACAAGGCCACCGCACCTGACCCTACCCCTCCCCAACCCGCCAAGCCTTGTGCCTTGTGTGATGGTATCAGTCATCCCACCCATACTTGTCCTGAGTTGCCCCGTATCCAACCCATGGTTAAAGTCGCCTTCCCTGAATATACGGTCCCTGACACCTCTGTTTCTTCCTCATCCATCGCCAAGAACCCAAAGACTCTTCGCACCAACAAACCCTATGCTCTGTGTGGTGTCCATGGCCATTATTCTCACCATTGTCCTCACCTCACGCATTACTGAGCCTCTTTAGAGGTCATCCGCGAGTACGAAGTGGAACAAAATCAATCCGCCTCTCCTATACTTGCTCAATATGCATTCGATCTACTCAAGGTTCCCCCTACTACCATTAACATTCCTCCCCCTGATGTTGAAATGTATGAGCCTGCTGCTCCCATCCTCTACCTGTCATCATCCGCACGACCCGTGGAGTAAATTCCCTCTGAATCCACTCCATCTGTTCTGCTTGACCCTCATTCAGACACTTTCTCAGGTTCTTCATGTTTTGACCATCTCTCTACCCGTTCTTCTACCATTCCCACGATGGCCCGTATCTGCACTTCTCTTCCCATACTGATGATTTAGGTACCCTTGCAGCATCGTATGGTCTCCTTGATCCTTACGTTTCCTCTCCTAATCACGATCATACCATCTGTATCTTCGATGTCCTTTAGAGCCTGAGTGCCCACTCTTCATCCCATAGCTCTCATTCATCTCCCTCTCGTCGATCTATGAGTCCTAGACTTCCTACCCAGACTGCTCCCTCTCGTAGTCATCAATGGATGTCTATCCTCTACTCACGCTGCCATCCTTTTTCTCATCCCTCCCATTTCTTGTCCTATCACACTATTACATCGGCCCTCTCATCCACACATTATCTAGGCTATGCCGATGGGGCCAGTCGTTATTCTTGCCATCTCGCTTTAGCAGCCTGGGCCATCTTTACCCCTTTTCATACCCTAGTTCTTGCAAATGGGGTCTGCACTGGTCAGGCCACCAATAATCAGGCCGAATATGCTGCCGTTCATGGTCTCTTAGCTGATGCTCTCTCTCATCACATCCTCCATATTCATGTTCATTTAGATTCCCTGCTTATTGTATTACAACTTAATGGTGTCTATCATGTGCATAACCCTATCCTGGTTAGACAATATTTACGAGTGAAACTTTTGATACGAAAATTTAGATTCATTACATTTAACCATATACCTAGAGATCAAAATCACTACGTAGATCAAATCGCAAATCATGTTCTAGACTGGCATTTATCACACACAGCACGATAAAATTTAACACCATAAACCAAATGAAAATACATCATATATATTATATAAAATGTCTTTTTAGAGTCCATCTACTCTGAAACATACGACATTCCCATAGCATGTTACAATAACAAAACTACAAAAATGGGGGGCACCACTCACCCCTACATAGACATTGGGGGGCACCACATGCCCTACATCTAATCACTCTATGGAGGATCCCGAACCAATGGCTCTGCTCCCGTAGCTCGTAGATCATGCACAGCCTGACCGACCATCGCCATGCGTCACATGATCCCTTGCCACTCCGAGGGTAGCCCAATACATAACTCCATGTACCGGTCGTCTAAATCTTGCCAACCACGCTCTGATACACCGGTCAGCAGCCCCTCACATCTACGACGAATGTCCTCCACCAGAGCAGCCATATCCTCGCTCTGCGTCGTCCTTGAGCCACTTGCACCTGTAGCTCCTGTCGCTGCAGGTCATCCCATATATCCGACCGGTTTTACCAGAGCTATATCTGTGTTCCAAAAAACATCACGATTAGCACCATATATACTAGTCACAAAACTCTAAAATACACATAACAGATTAGTTGCTTGTCACTTACCATCGAGCCCCCACACTCGACCAGGCGGAAGCAGCAAGTCCGGATCTCCCCAATAACTCATCCCACTATAGGAATAGTCATCTATGTATAATGGCATCTGATCCCAATGCGCGAAGAACTCTGTTCGGAACACCCGTCCGATCGCCCCTCCCCCTCCTCTACACAGTAGTCATCCCCACCGACGCATCCAGGGCTCTCTCGGACCTCCATCCAACAACTGTACACGAGGTTGTAAGGTCGAGATCTTCTCAAAGAAGAAAGAGCACAACATCGTCCCATAGGCGCAATCATGATTCACTTGCCGCTTGCATAGCGACAACTGTCGTTTTACCGATACCAACATCATCTGGGCCCACCCATAGTAGGTCCCACTCAACACACTCTCCACAATCATCATCTGCCCTCCAGTGATGTGATGGAATTCCTGGCTACCCAAGATCCGCAACACTGCTGCAACCACTGCCTGGGTCTCCAACCTATCTAGATCACCAATAGATATCCGAGTCCCTTTGACTCAGACACCTGGGCGACAATGTCGCTCAACAAACTCCATAATGTTACGCCCACATGGTAATGCTGGCTGCGTATTTCCAACCATCCCTAATGGTGGGAGACCAATCAAGAAATACAAATCCTGGACCGTCAGCTCGATCTCGTGCCCCTGCACTACAAATGCCTCATGATCTGGATTCCAATAACTGATAATACGGGCCAACAAGGGCTCTCCAGCCCTCATCAAAGGGTTCTCCAAAAATTTCAGAACCCCATACCTAGCCAGTGCATGATGGACACCCTGATCCGCCTAGATCTCCGTCCGTAATGGTACTTAAGTCTCTCTCTCTCCACTTGATCCGTATCTCTTCCATATCTGCACAAAAACGTCATTTTTTTCAGCCTCCAGATAAACAAAATTACATTAATTTACACCAAAATAGAATCTCATCCCATAATAGCACTGAAACCCCCCACATCTCACAGGTCGCACTTTTTGGGCAAAACCTGGGCCAGGTTGCACTTTTCAAGCCAAAACCTGCATCCCAAGTCGCAGCTTTTGCCCAGAAAAGTGCGACCCGACCGTAAGGATGAAGTAAGGGTAGTTACTGAGATTTAAAGCCCTAATCTGCAATTTCAATCCATCAAAAACAAAGCTTAGGATTAGGCCTCTTACCTACAACTAACGGATCACAATTCCAACTGTCGATTTGTCCGTTACGATCGCCGCAAGATTTAGGGCCTTCTCTCCTCTCCACATTCACCACAGCTACACAAGCAAATGACTGATTTTGGAGGGAAAACGCCCTATTAGAAGAACACCCTTGTTTTTTCTTTCACCCATTGCGACCAAACCGTAGCCGCGTTTGACACACCATCCACACCGTTGGAAATCTCTCACCGAGCACTCAAATGGGTATCTGTCAGTTTTTTATGTTTTGCTACTTCACCAGGACACATTTTGTCCATGAAAGGTCTATTCACCTCTTCTCAAAATCGAATTTCTTCACTTACGACAATGGTACTTGGGGCACCACTTTGCCTCCTTACTCGTCTTCGTTAGTGTTGATTTTTATCCTGAGCTACCCTATTGTACTCATGCTTTTATGGTTCCCCATTGGACCCATACTCTGAGGCAGCACCATTGAGTCGCCCTTGTTTAGAGCATCCGAGTCAAGTCACCAGCACATTCATGGAGTCTATCCCGAGTCCCTTTGTACCCCGCCATAGTCCTCCATCCTTTCCTACTTGGTCCCTCTCTCATGTCACACATTATGGCCTTCAGTACCCCTATCCACTATCCCTCATGATATTGTGTTAGTCGCTGCCAAGCCATTCATACACTTTATGCTCTAACAAGGGAAGTCGTCCAACCGCTCCTCCGTTTCTCTCATTCCATCATCATCATTAGTGTCTACTTGTTCTTCGCTCTACTATTTTCCCCCGTGCCTTAGTTGGGGTTCCCTTATTGCCTCACCTATGGCGGACCTACTTCTGTCGACATCAGCTCATTTACTCCAGAAGCCAGGTCTAGGGGGCAATGTACCTTGGTTCGAGCTCTTCCTCACATGATCGTGACATCTACACTTGATGGCCCAGTGACGCAGCAACAACTATTGGTGATTCCCGGGCATGTGTGAGATGTCCCAACCCTCATGAGGGGGTGGCCCTGCAGGTAGCCCCCCACATGCCCAGATGACTTCTTCATTCTCGCCCTTGATGCAGCTCCTCTCATTTGATGATATCGGCCTCAACCGCTTGCAGCGCCATTTTCGATTCACATGTCTCTGTCAGATTTTGAGAACCCTTCCCCGTGTTTAGGGGGAATTTGGGTATATTTGTATCTCATGTACTACAATATTACTGTATAAGTCCTGACGATTATTCCAGGCATCACATGTATGTGGCATTCATCCTATGATTTATCTAGCTCATGTTTCGGCCAGCACATGCTTCATTATTGCGTTCCGTGGTTTTCCGAGTGCCTTATTCTTTGTACTTTGTCTCGGCAGGCATAGGTATGCCTCCCCCGCCGCCTTTAGCACATGTACCACTTCATAAAATAGAGACTTGTTGCACCTGTAAGTCTCGTCTCCTCAGGGTCTAGTCCTTTAGCACATTAGACAACCTTGCATTTCTCTCTCTCACTTCCCTCTCGATATCTAGTGATTGAGTTCTTACAACGTACTTTGGTCATACGATTTGCTCCTAACACTCGTACATTGGGGGGAATCTGTTACACCATTTTTTGGTCATCTAACCTATTATTATTAGATGAACCCAAGTACACCATGTAAGACCAATTTTATCCTAATTAAAATTGCTTTCACCATATAAAATAACTCATTTGTTTATATTTCCTGGTCATATTTAACCCAAAATAAGGAACATAATTAAATAAATCCTTATTTATTTAATTATTTCCTAAGAATAAGTTATTTAAATCATTATTTAAATAATATTCTTAGTTAAATTTGACTAAATCATCCATAAATAATTAAATAAACCATTATTTATTTAATTATATTCCCATCATTCCCTAAAATGATAAATAAACCATTTATTTATTTATTATTTATAAATAAAGGAATTGACCCAAGTCAAGAATCCTTTTCCCTCCAACAAATATAATAAAATATTCCTAAAGGGTGCTTCTAGAATTCGATTAATAATATTTTATTCATGCATCGAGTTCTAGACCGCCCTAATATTTTGTTATAAATAGAAGGGTTTTCCCCATTCATTAATCACCTTCATTGCATTAGATCACTCTGGATCTACTCTTGGTCACCATTTTCCATTTTGCTTTGTGAACTCCCATTGAGTTCTATGTTTGCTTTTCTACACCCATAAGAGAGAGAAATGTTAGATCTGAAACACTGAGGACTTTCAAGAACCCATCCCACTGAGGAGAACCGGAAGACACCTTTCTTGTTTTCCTCTCAGGTGCCCCATTCTTTGATATAATACAAAATTCTTTCAAATACATTCTTCTTGTCTTGTCTATTGGATTTATGGAGCCATATTATATTTTATCTGCTTAATGTCTTTTGTGCTTAGATCTGAATTTGTGCAGCAAACTTAAAGATATTTTGCAGCCATAATCGATGTTAGGGCTATTTGTTATGCGTAGCTAAAGTGATATTTTATGATGAAAGATTCATACTAACACTTGTGAGCTCCTGCTACCTTCAAGAGTTCAAAATTTCTGTTTGAGCACAAAATTTCATGAAAATGTATCTTCGACTCCCGATAGACGCACCAAAATTTTATCACTAAATTGATATTGATAGGTTGCTTCAACAATCAACCTAGAGTAGCTTTTTCAAATCTACTTTTAGCTAGAACTTATCCTTTCCAGCTTGAAAGGGCTCTCTCAAGGATAAAGATGATATTATGTAAATGAAGCTCAATAGATGGCTAACTTTGAAATTGGGTTTCAATGTGTTTTTGTGCAGGTGAAAGATGTAGACAAATTACTACAATTGGGAATATGGAGTCAGTATAAACAACTCAATAACATGTGAAAATCCTCTCATGGAAGTTGAGGCATATATATTCTAATGAAAACATAAAATTTATAGTAGACTAAGTCATTAGGGGATTTTTGAGGTCTAAAATGAGCCTCCTAAGGAAATTATAAAATAATAGTGTAAATAATAAAATAATATTTGATTACGTCATCAAATTTTAGAGGGAAAAAAGAAAAAACTACTTTTTCAACTCGTACTTTTAACTTATCTCCCAAATTTTTTACTCAAATTTCGAGCGGAAGTACTTTTTGGATGCAAAATTTAATTCGTCATCCAAGGAGTACCCATGTTGCATACTTTTGATGGACCCTTCTACACGAAAAATGAGAAATACATGAAAAATTTGATTGCAATAAAAAATTTTCATGTATTTCTCATTTTTCACATAGTAGGGTCTATCAAAAGTATGCAACATGGGTACTCCTTAGATGAGGAATTAAATTTTGCATCCAAAGAGTACTACCGCTCGAAATTTGAGTAAAAAATTTTGGAGATAAGTTGAAAATATGATTTGAAAAGGTAGTTTTATTATTTTATTATTTTTTAATCTATTTATCCTTTTACTTAAAAAATGGTGAATCAACCCCCATGGTTGACATCATCATCTTGAATATTATTGGTTCTTATAAAGTTTATTTTGGTTGTACATTTTTCTTAGGAGGCCCATTTTAGACCTCAAAGTTCCCCTAATGGTTTGAAAGAAGTTATAGCATGTAAGCCATGAATTATAAGTAATCAAACACTAGGATGTTGAAGATAAAATTGCAGAACATGAAAGAAAAATACTCATAAGAATATCAATGAATATCAGGTAAAGAGAAGTAATTAGCTACCACTGTATATTACTGATAAAAGATTTTACAATAGTATTATATAGTAAAACATCAATCCCCCTTCTATCCATCTATTATCTGCCTATTTATAACTTTAGGCACTTGTACAATGAGTCTGCCAGCAAGGCTAGACCTTCAAATACTTCTAATGACACATATACCAACCAAAAGTAGATTATAAGGAGAGATAACAAACATATGCTATTTTTAGGACTTAAAAACCTAATAGGACTCTAAAACTTCTTTATTACAATAACAAAATTTAAAATTTGCATGTTCACATCAAAAAGGTCATGTGTATGAGGTAGCACTGACCATGACTGAACTTTAAATACTCCCACCGAGTTAGGAGGCTTGTCTTCCGAAATTTGAGGAGGTGGTGTCATGGTTGTTGATGTGGCTTCCATGATGAGTTGGTAACTTGAACAACTTTGTCGAGGAGTGTGTCTTCATCAAAACATTCAACTAATGACTTTTTACCTTTCCAGGTGGCTGACCTATCTCAAAAAGACAATCAAGGCTTGAAAAATCTCAAAATTCCTCTTTGCTGCTGAAACAGGGTAATTTTAGGCAATTCCGTAGTGATTTCAACTTTGATCATCTTTGCAAAATATTTGCTCTCTTTGCTGATTTGAGGTTGTCTAGTGAGTCAAAACAATTAAATGCATGCCTTTACCTGCCTTTTTCATGAAAAAACCTCATATATATAACTAAAAAACATCTTCAGTGAATTCATAGCATTTTTTGGGCTTTAATCCTGGAGTACGCTACGAACTTGCTTGATAGCTATGTATTTTGAAAATTTTGCTTTTCACCTCTCAAAACTTGACCAAAACTATGTTAGTTGATGATATGAAGAATTATAGGCCAAAAATGGTTCAAATTACATCTTACTCTTCTTCATGGAGCAACAGGTGGCTCATCTTTGATTAAAAATGGATATTTTTTTTCCTGAAAAATAGGGGTCATAAATGAGCTCCTATCTTCTGATCCTTGTTAGTCTGGAAATAGAGCCCAAATACATCTTCAAATATCCCAATTTGTAGCACATGTGAGAAAATTTAAAGAGGTTAATGTTCTTTGATCCATTTTTTACAATAACCTCTCTTATATTTTTTGAACTAATCTTTGCTTACCTAGAAATTACTCTTGAATTCAATTGCGTAAACAGCCCAAAGACACAACAAATCCCCTTGTAACTTCTGAAAAAATCTCATGCAACCAGCTTTGATGAAGGCCTCTGCAACAATAGGGTCTTCCGTGACCAATTTTAGGTCCATAGGTTTGTAGTTGACCACTGAACCTCCCTTGTTGGTGTTCTTATGTGCTGCCATCTCCTCCAAAACAGTGTTGCCTTCTTTGAAAGTTGACACCTGCAAAAAGTGTATATGACAACAAGATGTTTGTTGAAAAAGGTGGAAACTAACCTATGACAGCAACTAGAGATATACTCAGACAAAATGGAAAGGTGGTAGCAAGCAACTCACAAGGATAATTTGAAAAAGGTAAGTTTGAATGTGAGAGGAAGGAGGCCAAATAAGGAAATAAAAATGATGGGATGATAATGATGATCACACATGCACCATGACTCCAAAAAACATAGCACGTAACCTTAGATTGACATCTATCCATTTGAAAATTGACACCTCATCCATTATCTTGCCGGTGTAGAAAAACACGAGTCCGTAGCATTTTATGTTATGAGTTTGGCAGGTTCATTACAGACTTTTAGGTGAGTCCGAAGCGAAAACAACTTATTTTCCATAGAATTTGCTGCAGACTTGGGAAAAAATGGACAAGTGGCCTAAAACCAAATTTGAACCAATGCATGCGTATTTTTGGTAGATTTTATTGACATGACCTTAATGAGATGACATGTGGGGACTTGTAAAAACTTAGGATTATAACCAAATCATGAAATTTCATCAATTTTCATGAATTAATTCATCAACACCCTAAAACCTATACAAAATGACTTTCCTAACCAAACTAAATGTTATTGATGAGTATTGTAGGGAACTATTAGCTCCCTATAATAATTGTTGCTTCTTTGCAAAAGGTTATAAGTTCTTTTGAAATACATTCTCCACCATTAGCTAATCTTAGGGTTTTGATCTTTCTTTCTGTCATATTTTCCACTTCTGCTTTGAACTCTTGCAACTTGTTGAATAATTCATCTTTAGACTTCAAGAGGTATATCTAAGTCTTTTTGGAGTGATCATAAATAAATTTTACATAGTATTGAAGACCATTAAGTTACTTCTTTGCAATGGGTTCATAAACATTGCAGTGCATGAGATCCAAAATTTCCTTGGATTTTGTGTCACTGCTAGTAAATGGTTTTTTCACATTATTACCAAAAGCACATCCCTTACAGACTCCTTCACACTCTTCTTTTATTTGGGGTATACCAGTAACCATTTGATTCAATTAAGGAAATATCTTTTAATGGATATGACCATGCCTTTTATGCCATAATTCACACGGGTTGATGTATAAATGTACTAGAGCTTGAATAGGAGGAGTTAGAAGTCTATACAACCTCCCCTCATGAATCCTAATAGTCCTTTCATTTTCAATACTATATCCCTTTTCCCAAACAATAAATTTTCCTTCAACAAATGCCACCCTATCACCTTTATCTTCTAAGAAAGAAATAGAAAGTAAGTTCTTTTTCAAACCTGGAACATAGAGGATATTGTTGAGATGAATATTCCCACCGGATTCCAACTCCAATGAGGTATATCCAATTTCTTTGACTGAGTAGCTCTTCTTGTCTCCAAGTTAAACTGAATGATATGAGTTTCCTTTTGATAGAGTTTTGAGTTGACCACACTCCCCTTCCATATGCCTTGAAGCTCCACTGTCGATTACCCATGTACTATCATCTTCAAAAGTACCCATAAGAGAGGAATAAATACTTCCATCCATGAATTATTTATATGGCTTGGAGATGAACTTGATGATGCAACATTCAATAGATTCAAGGAGACTCCATAGAATATTGAGACCTTCCTTCATGTATCTTTCCATTGGAGAGGGAGAGAGAAGCCTATATTTTCTTTGAGGATGTATTCAAATAAGAGTGACAACAAGATGAAGAGAGAGTGTGTATGTTTGGGTGGTGAGATAGAGAGACGAAGAAGGATAGACTTTGAAAGGGGGGAGAGAGGGGGAGAGAGAAAGAGAGAGGGAGGTAGTGAAAAATTTGGAGAGAGAGAGAGAGAGAGATGGGGGGGAGAGACATAGGGAGGTGGGAGAGTGTTGAGAAACCAAAAGAAAGTAGATAACAATGATTTATCTTAACTTGATAATTATTTGTGAATATTTGTTTGTTTATTATTAATACTATGTTCTCTTCATAAAAAAATTACCAAAAACATAAACATCAAAAAGAGACAAACAACACCATAAATTAGGCTCCAAACCAAGGCAACACCCCACAAAGGCGAAAACCAAAAAATTGATCTTCTTATAGAATAAGATCAAAGTGAGATATCCAAGACCCAAGAACAAGACCAAGATCTCCACAATGACCCAATTCAAACTCGCTTCAAATATTTTCCAACCAAGTTAAAGTCAATGAAAGTCAATGTTGGTAAAACCTTGTCAAATATGGTCAAAACAAAAAATTTCAGACCTACAATTTAGACCTGTAACTTTGGACCTAAAATTTCACAGAGTTTCCCCAGTTCCTTCGCATGTGTGAACAGAAACAGAATAAAATCACCAAATTATCTTTCCTTATACTTTTCTTCTCTCTACTTTGAATTCATTATTCTTCTTGTGTTTGGCATAGAAATTGATGTGTGTGATTATTGGATGAATGAGGTAGAAGTGTCTTCTATTTATAACTTTCCAAGAGGTTGAATAGATGCCTCTTCTAGGCTGACTTGTCCAAGCAGGGCTGACTTGGTCTTTGTGGCTAAAAAAATGACTTTTGCCTCAATTAAATAATTTATCCTTTCTCTTACAAAGGTCCAAATAGGATTTTTATTCAAATACATTTATTTGGCTCATAATAATTTTTATGTTAACTCAATAAACCCTATAAGCACAAAGAACATGATTTGACTAGAATAAACAAAATAATAATGAATATAATAAGTACATCAATGATACATTTGGATTACATTATGAAGACAAACACTATTTAAAATTTCAACAGAGAGAAATGGAGAGAGATGAAGAGAGAGAGAGAGAGAGAGAGAATGAGAGAGGGAGGGAGAGAGAGACAGAGTTGGAAGTGGAGAGGGAGGGAAGGAAGAAGAATGGCATAGAGAGAGAAAGGTGGAGAGAGAGAGAGGGAGTGACAAGGAAGAGATGGAGATAGAGTGAGGGACAGAGGAAAGAGGGAGGGAAGATAGAGAGAGAGAGGAGAGAGGGGGGGGAGGGGAGTCGGGGGGGAGGTATAGGGAGGGAGAAAATATAGTTATATATGGAGAGAGAGAGAGATATTGTAAAAGAATTTGGATTTAGAAAGCCATGAATATTTTGGTTTTTCACTGAAATAGATGCATTTATTTTAGTGTAGATTTTGATTCCTAATCCTATTTGATTGATTGCAATGGTTGCATTGATTTCAATGTAGTTGTTTATTTATCATATTATTTGATTTCTTGCAGTATAAATTTTGATTCCTAATCCTATTTTATTGATCGCAATGGATGCATTGATTTTAGTATAGTTTTTTATTTGTAATGTTATTTGATTGTTTGCAATAGATGCAATAATTTCAGTGTAGATTTTGATTTCTAATCCTAATTGATTGCTTGCACTAGATGCCTTGATTCTACTATAGATGTTTATTTTTAATCCTATTCAATTTCTTGCACTAGATGAATTGATTTTAGTGTAGATGTTGATTTTTTATTTGATGTAACTAGATGTATGATGTACATTAATTTTTAAGTAATTATATTGATATTGTGCATTGATTTCAATATAAGCACAAAAAAATATTGATAACATGCATTGATTTATTTGTTACAGTAATTAAACCATAAA
Organism: Pinus albicaulis; assembly: GCA_034641835.2. NCBI lineage: Eukaryota > Viridiplantae > Streptophyta > Pinopsida > Pinales > Pinaceae > Pinus > Pinus albicaulis. The sequence continues at coordinate 640,706,666 of CM076573.1, read as the reverse complement.
GAGAATACTTGAATTTTCATATTAAATAAAATGTTTGCTTATTGAAATTGTAAATTATTTGTAATTGACTACAATCTTGTTATTCCCATTTTCCATCATTCAAGTTATTAGCAGTCTCTATCATCTCAACAAACTAAGGTAACTCAATAAATTTAAAATTAGAATGACTAGATTAATCTTATACAAATTTAAGATATTTAGAATGATAAAAATAATTAGACGTTCAACAAATTTTGTGTGAGCGTACACGACTGAAACCAACTGATGAGCTCCATCATTAGACATATTTGGAGGGGTTATTGGCCACCTTTTTGCCTTCTTAGATATCTTGTTCTCGCATTTTTATTATTATTTGGTTTTATGATGCTAGTATAAGTGGTGATTAAGGCTAGCATACTCTGAGTACCTAATATGAGGTTGAGTGCAGAAAATCATGAATTATTAGCATTTTTATAAGGATTTTATCATAAAGACTTGGAGGAGATAGCAAAGAGAAATTATAGGATGATTGTCCACCCTCATTAACTCTCAAATTCAGCCAAAGGATCCCAAATATTCTCCCCAGTAATTTGAATTCCAAAGGCAGCCAAAGGATCCACAATGATTCTCTCCAGCAATTCGAGTTCCAAAGGCAGCCAAGAAACTCAAAGAGGAAGTGCACCCAATATTTGTTTACTTGGAGTCAAGTGGAATCAATCACCATTTTTCTAGGGAGTTGTTGGTAGCTTCCCTGTAGAATAAATAGAGCAAAGCTAGAGCTAGGAAGGGGTTGATTCTAGTCAGAACTTTGTTGTAAGCTATTGAGCTTTTTATTATTTTACTCAGTGATCAAAATTTCAGAAATGTATGAGGCTATTCTTTTATGAAATGAGCAGATTGATTTCACTTTACTGATTTAAGTTTCAGAGAGCTAGGCTCATGGGTTAGGGCCCAATCCATGTTCCTTAGCCTCTCTGTTGTATTTTTTCTATGCTTTCTATCATTCAATTAGTTATGCTTCTGATAGTTTCATTGTTGTTTAGTTTTGCTCTTAGTGTGCTACTGTAGATTTAATTTTCTTTTGAGTAATAGAATAGAGGAGGAAAACCAAAAATTTGTGGATCAAGACCCCCTTCTCATCTTTGTCAATAGAGCTCGAGGAGGGCGAACCTTCCCACAGACCCAAAAATGGATTTCCATTCCTGTATTTTTATGCATTTGTCTGTTTCTTTGCGCATAAGTTAGCAGGGTGATTGCAGGAATTAATGCTAAAAATCCCAAGGCAGCTTCGTGGTGCTTCCCACTTCATTTTCAATATTTTTTTTCTTGATTCCAACCACCTCAGTTACGCTCTATTCCCTCCTTCTTTCATTGTATTTGTCGCTCTTTTTATTCACAAAACACTTGAAAAACATTTAAAGTTTGACCTCTGCCTTTCCTCCTCAAAATTCCCGCTATCACATTTAATACTTAGAAAACTTTTCTGGAACAACACTTCCGCTATCCCTCCAACTTTACGATATTGGGATTGTGATATTGCATTTCTCCTATCTGCCGATTTCGATATTGCCCTGTAACTCTACCACTAGTCCCACAGCCACGTCATCTGCCGCATCGCACATCGCAAATCACACCTTTTTTTTCATGATAACCTTTACTGCTCCAAACGTCGATTGCGATCACCCTCCATCACAACTCCACCATCACACTTTTTAAATCATTCCACTCCAAAGCCTTTTTGTGCCATAATAAAGATTTAATAAGGTTTAAACCCACTCTTTTCACTTCTAAGCCTGATTTCATGTGTTAATCCCTCCATTAGCACCTTTACCCCTTTCTTCTCCAAGCTGAAAATCAACACTTTCTCAATTAGAATTAAGTCATGGATAGCTTAGCTACATGGATAGAAGCATGGTAGATAGAGCATAAGATAAGTAGGGTGTGTTTAGCCAGTTGGCCAAGTTTAGTATGGTTTAAATTAGTTTCCTTTCAACAATTTAGTTTAGTTTCCTTCCCGTCATTTATTTTCAGCAATTTAATTTAGTTTCTTTCTGTCATTTCCTTTCTGCAAATTAAATTATTTTCATTTCCATCATTTCCTTTCTGCAAATTAAATAGTTTCCTTTCTATCATTTCCTTCCAGCATTTTACTTTTTAGTTTTTATCGTAGTTTAAGAAATAGAACCCTGTCATAAAGCATAAGAGGATGACATGAACATAATGCATCTGTTGTGTATATAGCACTGTCACCTCCAATTTTGTACAAACCTCAGGTTGATAAAGTAAAGTAGAGAAGCCCCTGGGAGTTGCAACACTCTTGGTGCTTGTTGAGGCCTCGAAAATCGCTGCAACAACATTGGGGGATAACCACCCGGTCCGGACCTTAATACAGCTCCTTTTCCGTTTGGGATGGTGGCTCCGACTGGATATAATGGGACCAGTTTCCCGATAAAGAATAGAAATGAGTGAATGAGTGATTGGTTTAATAATAAGTGATAATGAATGGAGTATTTAATCTATAAGCGAAAATGTAAATGACTATTATATCCCGGGAAGTTTCTATTCTTAAGTGCAACGTTTGATGATCTGTGTTTGTCAATAGGCATATAGATGACACTATTCAATAAACAAAGATATTCATTTAAATAATAATTACTTCATTCAATTAGTTGAATGAAGTAATTGATAAAACATTGTTACACTTATCTTTATATTACTGATACGTAAATGATTGAAAGAATAGCAAACTATAAACATCCAGTAGTGGAAAGTATAAAGATTGCTGTTAAAACACATTTAAATATTCAATAATAGCAAAAGTAATCAAACAAAAATTCATATAAAAAGAATGGATTCAGACATAGATAATAGTACCATATGAGCTGCAAGTCACTCCCCAATATCAATCGCTATTTGAAATTCTTCTTTCAACGCAAAAATACTTTCACACAAAGACAGTAGTGCACATTTGCATAAAAGCTTCCTTGTCAAAATTAGAATAATTGGTCCATTTTCATAAAAGAATATGCCTGAAGTACAGTAGTGCAACTTCAGGTTTATAAGTCATATACAAAACTTACGACCCTTTCTAAATACATGAAAGGGTCTATAAATACTAAATTTATCTAAATATCTATGAAACTAAAAAATCCTACTTAATTGGTATTAAACAATCTTGAATATCTCCTTCACGGCAATCTGGCAGTCGGCAGCATGAATCATCACTGAGGCTGTTCGTCTCTAGTCCTGAGCTGGCACATTGCAAGCATCGGCTCCACTTCTGGTGGTCGGTTAAGGCGAGAATTGAGTTGGGCATCATAGGTGGCATCTTGCATTTCGGGAATGATGCATCCGATTGCATCTGAGAGGCATTTGAGGGCGGCTCTCTGGCTGTAAGGTTTGACTAAGAACATCCAATAGGTCTCCCATGTCAAACTGTTAATTCCTGCGATTAATCTGCCAGTTTTCTCCAGCTCTGAGTAACATGACTGTTCCAATGTTTTAGCTGATGTCAATTTACCTGGGGTACATTGGGAAATCATGTTAGATAAGTAGAGAGTGTCATTAATCAATTCAACCAAATTACTTGTGGTTAATTTGCATCTGGAAACTGCCCTCTCTGCTTTCATTAATTGAGATTGCCATTCCATAAATAATATATCTTTATGCGATTCTAGGATCTTTGGCAATTTAGCTGACTGTCCTTCCTCAGTACCTTGCCACTCAAGATAATTGGTCAATGTCTCATCGGCCTGCTCGAAGTCTGTTCTAGCATCAGCTGATTTATCACTTAGAGATGTTGTTAAGTCACATAAAGGTTCTGCCTGGGCGATTTGTTGACATAACAACTTTATCTGTGTTAATAATGCTTTGTTTATTTGTACAGCCTCTGCCCTGAATTCATCTACCTGTGGAAGATTCTTTGTTTTCTCAAGCTGGGCTGATATTTGAGCAATTTGCTCATCTTTTATCTTGAGCATTTGTTCATTTGCTGTCTTGAGTTGTGCCAATGCCTCTGATAACTCTTTTTGCTTCTGGACTGCACTCTGATCAATTCTCTGCTTTTCTTCCTACAATTGTTGAGTTAATTGATTATTGGTTTGCTTTTGTGTTAACAATTGCAGTTCTTCCTGCTCTACCTTCTGCCTTGCTTCTGATAGTTGCGCTTGTAATGAGAGAATATCCTGGTCTTTTGTTTTTAATAAAAGACTCACCTCTGATGCCTTATCTATTGTTGCTGCCGAATAGGCTCCAGCAAATTGTGATAGTTTTGTTAGGTCCTCAGAGGGGTCAAATTCCTCCTTCCAAACTACATTGCCCGTCACTGTTTGTTCTGGGAATAGGGAAGGCTGATCAGTTCTTCTCCTCTTCCTTTGTCGTTTTACCACAGCTTTGTGTTTCGGGCTATAGAAGACATCCAAGGGAGGAATTTCTTCTATCTGCAAAATAATTTGATCGGAGGGATACTTTGGAATTATCTCTACTCTTTTAGAACTGGGTAGGCCGCTGGTTTCACCTGGAACTTGTTTTGAAATGGTCTCCTGTGTGTCTGCTACTCTTGATGTTTGGGCTTCCTTTGAACCCTCAGGATTGTTGATAATTGAATCGAATTGCTGCCATTCCTGGAGCAATTTGGGATCAATTTTAGTATCTTGATTTACCTTTATGGTGCTCTGTTCCTGCTCTTTCGTCTGGGTTTCCTCTTGCACTTTCTCCTGTTCTTTTGTTATAACCGGAGGTTCCTTAGTATGTCGTTGTTCAGGCTCGCTTGATCCTGCTGCTGGGCTTGTTGCTAACAGATATAGGGGCGGAGTTTGCAACCTCTGTTCTCTAAGTCTGTTGAATTCAACTAACCCTTCATCTTGATATTTCATTCTGGCCAACGATCTAACATGGGACATTGACTCGGCTGTGGAGAACAGATCATCAAACATATCTTCTTTATGATCAAACTTTGCCAATTTGGCCTGTTCAAGGGCATTATAGGCAACTTTGTCGGGATCAAATTGCCTATTAGGGAGAGTTGCTAGAGTTAATGATTTCATCTTTATAGCTTCTTTCTCTGCATGTTTGAGATCATTCAAGGTGTAGACACCACATCTAAGAGGAAAAGAGGGCCAAACCTGCTTCTTATTTCTCTTTAGAGTTTGTGTAACACTTTCGGAAATGATCTGATAGGCTATCTCCCTTGCCAGCAGTTTATCAGGTATGTACAGAGGAAGAACATGAGGTTTGGCTAGACTGCCAAAAATTCTTATATAAGTAAATTTTTCATCTGCAAACCATCTCCCTAAGCCAGTTAAATCAATCCCTGCTTGGTAGGAAATCTTGGGAGCAGGTTTATCAAAAATAGAGTAATGAATGGGTAACATGAAGCCATTGCAGATTTGGTATAAATGGTGCCTATGGGAGGTTTTCCACACTTTCTGATAGTATATGTGAATGGGGATGGAGTCTTGTGGAGTCCACCTCCAGCCGAGCACGGAAAATTCAGAATTAAAACACAAGGTGTCCAGGATATAAGCACTGTAGTAGAATGGGGAAATAAGCCTTTCAGAAATGCGAGTCTTGCCTCTGAAATCAAGAACTGTGATGGCTAATTTGTTGGACAGTATAGTTCCCCAATCCATAATTTCACTATTACACGCTGCCTCCATTAAAGGAACCATTTCTACAGTGAAATTAGAGGATTCGTGCAAACCCCATAATCTACACATCATGATCCCAGCATAACAATAAGGAGAACATAGAGAATCAACAGAATACATACCGGAAGATTTATGCTTGTGTTTTGCCGGATTCTGCCTCCAATTCCGAATGGGTTCGGATTCATTTTCGTTCTCATTTCGGAATTTCTCCAGAAATGCCTTGTTGTACTTCTTCTCAGGCTCAGGCAAATGATACATCTGCCTCAAATCATTAGCTTGAAATGAACCAAAGACTCTCCCATCTCTGGTGCAGAAGGTTCTGTCTGTGATTGGGAGTTCCTCAATTGCCCACCTTACTACATCCGTATATGGGAGAATTTGTTCCCGAGCTGCTATCTGATGAAGGAAAGAGTCGGCTAAGTCCTTTAAAGTACCTTCAGATTTTTGAGTCGTATCTATTGTGGCTTCTACTGTTGTCACTTCAGGTTCTTCAGGTTCTATCAAATTATAGGTACTTTGCCAAGAAGTTTTTCTGAGACCTGAACATGTAGTATCAGATATCAATCCTTTCTTTTTATTTCCTGGATCAGTGATGGCTTGTTTTATGGCTGGCGAAGCGGAAGCGTTTGCAGTTTTCTTGGACTTCTTCCCCATTTTGCTTGCATCTATTAGCTTGGAAGAATTCTGCACATGAGTAAAAATAAGCGTAACACAGAGAATTGGCAGAGAAAACCAAATACGAGCGAAATATGTTGATTAATGCATGATGAAGAATTAACTTCAGGTGGCCTGTGGATCCAATCCGTGAAAAGATTTTAGACTTACTATTTCATTAAATGGCCGTAAAAAACCTGTCAATCATTTAAATGCCCATCACGTCGTTTATTGGCGGAATGATTTGTTTAAGCGTGCCTTGGCCATTTTGGCGGTTGAGCGCAGGTGAAACACTATTTGAAAGATAAGGCTTTTAATACGAATTAATCGTAATATCCCCGTTTTAACAACTTTTTTGAAGTTCGTGTTTTGGCTTTATCGCATTGCATCAGAACGAAAAGGCGCTTTTCTTATATTGGCATCTCTTGGAATCCTCGTTCGCCGATAGCGATATCGCATCGCATCGGGAGCATTTAACCGGGGCTCTTTTAAAAGCATGCATGGTATATCGTCGATCGCTCATTGCGTGTTATCGCGTCGGAGCAAACCAAAGGTTCCTTAAGTTATGTTTCCTTTGTCATTGCGATATGCGATCTTGCGATCGCTTTATCGCAATGATAAAAGATTTAATTATTTATATCCCAAGGCCATTATTGGTTTGTCAAAAAGGTTTTTTGTAATGTTTTTTATTTCATTTTCGGACCTTTTTGAATAATACAAAATTGATACCAATTAAAAAATAAAAGGGACCCATTTCATATAATAGTGTTGTGAATAAAAATATATGAAATGGGGGGTTGTTGTAGAGGACAACAATTGGCGATTCGCTGGAAGAAACAGTTATCTCTGAAAAGTATGGAAATACTTAAACTTTTTCAAAATAGAGTTTCAATCAAAAGGGAAAATTCTAATATAACTAAGTATATATGCACTCCAAATAAAATGAAACTATTTTTGCTAATTTCCTCTCTTTGTTGAAAATTAGATACATTCTAAGTTTTAAATAGGCCTCTATTGGTTTATAATGATAAAACAGAAAACCTTTCCGAAGCAGCTTTTATAGTTAACTCGTCTGTCATAGGTAGAGCCTCTGCTGCCAGCAAACGTTCATAGTTCCGACAGGGATACCTTTTAACCATGTTATTGTCCATTATCCCATCCATTTGAGAGTATGATTAACAGAATGAATTCAAAATATGCTTTCATATTTTTGTATTTCCTTTTACTTTTTCTGTTATTTCTAAGATAAAAAGCCATTGTCCTGGTTTGGTGGCCAGCTTTTTTTGACAATGCCATTCACTAGTAGTAATCTAACCGAACAAGCTGGCTCGTGATGAGACCCCTTGTCTTATAATTTTAAGCCATTACCCTGTTTTGGTATGCAGTATTGGTAATGTCGGTTAAACTATTTCCTTATGATCATGGTAAGCAGGCTTGTAATAAGACCTCTTATCTTTTATATCAAAATTCTAGAATTACACTCTGAGTAATCATAAACTTTTGGTGAATGGGATGGACAATATTCTCCTTAAGAGTAAATGGATGACAGGGTAAGAGTTGAAGATGCTGAAATTGGATTAGTTTCTGTTTTATATCGATAACCTTTTTGTTGACCAATTTAAAAACATGAAATGATTTTTTAATACTTCTAAACTTTGAGAAGAGTTCGCAAAAATTTGAAGAGTGGCTTCAGAATGCAATTATACTTAGTTTCCTAGAAATTGTTCCTCTTGTTTAAGACTTCTATTTATTTAAAAGTAAATATCAACAATCCTTTCTTTTGAGCAACTTTTTAAATACAGCAAAAGTCAATGGAAGATACCTTACAACTTTATTTCCTAATGATTCTAAAAAATAAATCCTACTTAGAACTAAAGGAGAAGGGATTACCTTCTCAATTGAAGAATTTCTTTAAGATGAGGCCATTAACAGGAAGAGAATCCCTCTTTCCTGTTAGATCTTGTAACATGAATGTCGAATGGCCTATCTTCTCGCTGATCTGAAATGGTCCAAGCCACATCTTTTGGAACTTGGTGTGTTTACCTTTATCCTCATGGGCTTTATCCCATTTCAGAACCAGATCACCAACCTGCAATTGTTTAGAACTAGATGAAGCTGAATCAAATGATTTTTTGATTATCTGCTGATGTTTTGCATGAGTAATTTTGGCCTTTTATCTTTCTTCTTCTAATTTTAAAATTTGATCATGTCTAAGTTGGATAGAAGAAGAGGGGCTTTCTTCAATAAACTACACTAGGGCAAGAGAAGGAAGTGCTAGATTGGTTGGTAGTATTGCTTCTTTCCCATATACAAGATTGAATGGAGAAGTACCTATGGAGGCCTTCTGTGTTATTCTATCTGCCCATAGTGCGAATATTAAAGATTTATGCCAATTTTTATGATTTTGTTCAATAGTTCGCTTAATGATTTTAAGGAGATTTTTATTGGTAGATTCTGCTAGACCATTACCCTGGGGATAATAATTTGCAGAATATTTTAGTTTAAAACCTCTTTTAATAGTGAACTCAAACATGGCATTACCAGAGAAATAAGATGCATTATCAAAAACAAGAGCATTTGGGACACCAAACCTGGTAATGATGAATTGATCTATAAATTCTATAATTCCTTCAGAGTTTGTTGTTTTTAACGGAATTGCTTCAACCCACTTGGTAAAGTAATTAGTAGCAGTAAGGATATACTTATGTTGTTTGGAAGACTGTGGAGAAATTTCCCCAACGATATCCAATCCCCATTGTTCAAAAGGTTGCTCAATGTTGACTGGTTGCAAAGGGAAATCTGATTTTCTTTGTCTTCCACTGGAGGTTTGACAACTTTGACATTTCCTTACATATTCGTGAGTATCTATGAATAAAGTGGGCCAATAATACCCAGCATGAATGATTTTGTGAGCTGTTGTGTCAGCTCCAAAATGTCCTCCGGCTGGTCCATCATGTAGCTCCTGCAAAACCTTTTGTGCTTCAGGTTTTTCTAAGCATCTTAATAAAACTGAATCATAGTTTTGTCTAAAAAGTAAATCATCAATGATTATGAAGTTTTTTGCTTTTAATCTAATGGCCCGTTTGTTTTTATAAGAAAGATTAGGAGGTGCGTATCCATTTTTCAAATAAAAGATTAAATCTGCGTATTGAGATTCAGAATTGGTAATACTTATCTGATTGATTTCTTCCATATGTTCTGTATCACCTGATTCCGGAATGTTGGATGCTCCTGCTAACAACCTGCAAAAACCTTGACCTCTCACAATCTTTGCTGGCTTGATTTCCAAGTCATACTCTTGAAGTGCTGTAACCCAATTGGCTCTTTTCTCACCTAATTCCCTTTGGATCAGTAATTGTCTTACTGCAGAAAAAGGAACTATAACCTTTGTATGAGCTTTTAAAAGGAAGGGCCTATAGTGTTTAATGGCTTTATACACAACAAAGGCTTGTTTTTCAACTTCGGAGTAATTTAGTTCTGCACCCTGGAAATTCGAACTAAAAAATGAAATCGGTGCTTCAAGGTCATGATTATTAATCTGAGTGAGTACTGCTGCATAAGATGAATCGGATGCGATAGTATACAATGTGAAATGATTAGAAAAATTGGGAGTGTTTAAAGCGGGAGCATTGATTATTGATTGTTTGATTAAATCAAATGCTTCTTTTTCCACAGATCTCCATTTAAACACTGAATTTTTCTTAATCATGCTTTGTAATGGTAAAATGATCTGAGAAAAATCAGGAACAAATCTTTTGACAAAGTTGATCTGACCTAAAAAAGACTGCATGGATTTTTTATTATGAGGAAATGGGATTTCAGAAATTTCTTTAATCCTGTCAGGATCAATATAAATACCATCTTTGGAAACAATAAAACCCAGGAGCTTTCCTTGATCAAGAGCGAAGAAGGATTTTTTAGGATTAAGTGAGATACCGTACCTTTTGCAACGTTGAAAAATTTGATTTAAGTCACTCAAATGATTGGATCTCTTTCTAGAAAATACAGTAATATCGTCTAGGTAGACAACTACTGTTTTATTAATCAATCCTTTGAAAGCGATATCCATCGCTCTTTGGAATGTGGCTCCTGAATTAATAAGTCCGAAAGGCATTTTATGATAAGCATAAGTTCCCCATTTTGTTCTGAATGTAGTTTTAAGTCTGTCATCAGGATGAACCAAAACTTGGTTATATCCTGAAAAACCATCTAAAAAGGACATTAATTCAGAGCCTGCTACTGATTGGAGTATCTGCTCCATAGTAGGTAATGGGAAGTTATCTTTGAGGCTTGCTTTATTCATATTTCTAAAATCTATACAAATCCTAATGTCGCCATTTTTCTTTCTGACAGGCACCATATTAGAGACCCAGTTTGAGTGCCGAACGGGAAAAATAATCTTAGCTTTTAAGAGTTTATTGAGTTCTGATTTTATTTGACTCTCTAAGTTCGGATGTATTTTCCTTAATTTCTGCTGAACTGGTTTTTGATCGGGAAGCATTGGAATAGTATGCTGGATAATAGTTGTATCATATGTCTTTAAATCGTCATATTTCCAAGCAAAAACATGTTTATTTTTCTTTAAGAGTTTAATGAATGCTTCCTTTTCTTCTACAGAAAGTCCTAATCCTAGATTAACGTTTTGAGGATTTTGTTCAGTGCCAAGGTTTATCAATTCAAACCTTAAAGTAGAGCTTTGGAGCTTTGGATTGGTTACAGGTTTAAATCTGTCTTTAATATCATAAAGATCCTCAAGCTTCACCACGGGCTTTGGAATTGAATTTTCCTCGGATTTACCTCTCATTTGAAGGTCATGTTCGCTTTCCTCAATGATCTGGTCATCATAGGACTTTTCTGAAGTTAAAAATTGTAAAATGTCTTCATCGTGATTAAACACTCTCCAATTAGTGACATTGTCAGGAATTGATGGCCTAAAAAGTAATTCTATTGAAAATCTATCTGGGCTATAATCTTCGGAGGGTATGAGTCTGGAAGCAACATTGGCTAGCAAGTCTGCTGCTGAATTTTGAGACCTAGGAATAGAAGAAATATTGAATGCAGAAAAGTGCGTGGTGAGTTCTTGTACCAGTGACTGATAATGTTTGAGGTGATTTGAAAGACAGTGAATTGTATTTCTCACCTGTTTGACAATAATTTCAGAATCGCCGAATACCTTCAAATATTGCACTTTAAGGCCAATTGCTTTATACAGACCTTGGACTAAGGCTTCATACTCGGCTGTGTTGTTTGTGCATTCAAATTCTAACCTACAGGACAACATTGTTTTTTCTCCTTGCGGGCTAACCAATATACACCCTGCTCCTGAACCTTCGTTAGATTTGGAGCCATCAAAATATAAAGACCAAAATAAAGAAGTATTAACAATCTTATTTACAGTTTCTCCAGTATCATTAAAATATTTTGACCTATCTGTTTGTGAATAGTTTTCAATTTGTGATGTTAAATTGTTTACTGAGAAAGGAGATGGTTGGGCAGTGAAATTTCCAAAAAATGACTCATATGAATAATTTCCCAAGATGTTGTTATTAAATGCAATTGGTTGATTTTCCTGTTCAAAATCTGTTACAGTGTGGGTCATATGTTTCTCCCGATTGATTTTTATTTGATTTGGCTTTCCCCTATAGGGTAACCACATGTGAGACCAATCGGTAGAAATATACCCATGGAGCTTTTCAGACCAATCCCTACTCAAGATCAACCCATAAAATTCAGGTATATCAGCTATTAAGATATCAATTCGTTGAACTACCCGTGGATCAGCTGCTAACCTGATAGTTACGGAGTTAATCTCTCCTAAAACCTGGACCTTGCTTCTGTCTAACTGTACAATGTGTATGGAAGACTTTTGTGGTTCTATGTTCAGTTTAGAACAAACTGAAGCTGGCATTATATTGGATGATGCCCCTGAGTCAATCAAACAATTGTGTAGGTTTCTGTTGTAGATCTCAAAAGTCAAAAGGAAGGGTGGAGTATGAGAATTCGATCTATCCCCAATCAGGACTGAATCAGTAGCTTCTATCATACCAGAAGGTGGTTGACCAGAATCATTTGCAGCTTTAGCACTGGGAAGAGGTGAAGAGGGAACATCATTCAATTCTTTGAGAAGCAATTTCTGCTGATGTTTTAATTTGCTAAGTTCAAACATAGTAATGTTTGCCTTAGTTTTCTTCATATCATCAACAATATTGTAATCCATTGAATCGGATACTACTAATGTTTTAGATGTTGAAGGAGTACTTGAAGTTGAAGGTTGGTTTTGGGGAACTGCTGCAGGTGACTTCTTTGTAGGTACTTTTTCCTTTGTTGTAGCAGCACCTGCACTCCTTTTCTTTGAAGTTTCCTGAACAGGTTCAGAGGTACTTTTACTCCTAGTAGTGACAGGAAAAGCTTCTTCATCATTATCTGTATCGGAGTTGGGCAGTATGAAATCCCACATGCCATGGCATTCAACAACTTCCTCTTCATTATCCGTTAGTGATATTGTTTCCTCTTCCTCCTCTTCTTGATCTGAATCTGCATAAGATATAACATTTGGTGGTTTTGATTCAGTTTTCTTGTAATTCTTAAAGGGCCTTTTGGTTGAAGTTTCAGTGACTTGTTTCTTTATTTCAACCATTTCATTTGACATGGTCTTGAGGACCTTTTGGAGGCCCTCCATGTCATATGGATCTTTCGAGGTTTTCTTCTTTGAGTCATCTTTGAACGAAACTTTTTTGGTTTTTCTTTCCTCAAGAGCTGCTTTCTTTTCTAGAGCATTGATACGTTTCTCCACAGCAAGTGCTTCTTTCATGTTTTCAGCGAGTGTTGGTTTTGCGGCCCTGTCTACAAAAATAGCTATATTGGCAGGTAGGGCAGTAATATACCACTCACTTCTGATTTGTTCACTTGGTTTGGAGGTCGTTGGGATTTTATTCAAAAGTTTATTGAAGCGAGCATTAAATTCTTTAATTGGTTCCCTATGCTCTATCCTAAGATTGGAGAGATCATTTATTAGTGTAGCTAAAGATCTGTCATCTCCATACTTAGTGAGAAACTGTTCTTGGCAAATGTTCCAACTGGTAATAGAATCAGAAGGCAGGGAAAAATACCAGGATCCTGCTGATCCTTGCAACGTATAAGGAAAAAGCCTAACAACGACATCTTGCTCTGTCACTCCCTTTAAATTAACTGCTAACATGAAGTTATTGATATGTTCCTCAGCTTGGGTTCCATTTTCTGGATTAAACTTGGGTAGCCATTTTTCGGGAGCATCTGGTAATGCATGTAATGGTGCGGGCATGTTGACTGCACCAGGTCTGGTCCATGGATCCGCCATTGTAATACCAGTGGTGGATGATACTGTTGTTGAGATTCCAGATGTCTGGGAAGGAATTGATGTTGAGGAGTGAGCAGGTTGAGATGTTGAAGTTCCAAATTCTTGGTGAACAACAATATGTAATGAGGGAGTGGATGGTTGACTTCGCACTGGGGAGGATGAGATGGAGGATGTGGATGAAAGTGCTTCACTGTCAGAATCTTCAGTGTTTTTCTTTGCCCTTTTCCTTTTAGGTAAAGGGAACTCAGTAGGTTCAATACCGAGCTTTCCACTCTGAAGTCTAGTGAGAGGGTGAGGTAGATTGAATTGCGAAGTCTCACTGCTTTGAGATAGCTCAGATTTCTGTGGTGAAATCGAGAAACTCTGAAGTTTATGGATGAGAGACTGAACTTTAGGAGATTCAAGACTTAATTGTTCTGGAGTATGGTGGGTTTGAGCAGTGATAGTGGATACCTCTTCTTCTTGCTTGGATGCTGGAGAACCAGCATGCAATTGGGAAGTACGAGGTGATGTGGAGGGGGAATTACTCTTAGAATGGTTTGCAGATTTGGGTTTTCTTGCCATTCAAAGTTGATGGCCCTCCTTCTAGCGCCAAAAATGTTGAGGCCTCGAAAATCGCTGCAACAACATTGGGGGATAACCACCCAGTCCGGACCTTAATACAGCTCCTTTTCCGTTTGGGATGGTGGCTCCGACTAGATATAATGGGACCAGTTTCCCGATAAAGAATAGAAATGAGTGAATGAGTGATTGGTTTAATAATAAGTGATAATGAATGGAGTATTTAATCTATAAACGAAAATGTAAATGACTATTATATCCCGGGAAGTTTCTATTCTTAAGTGTAACGTTTGATGATCTATGTTTGTCAATAGGCATATAGATGACACTATTCAATAAACAAAGATATTCATTTAAATAATAATTACTTCATTCAATTAGTTGAATGAAGTAATTGATAAAACATTGTTACACTTATCTTTATATTACTGATACGTAAATGATTGAAAGAATAGCAAACTATAAACATCCAGTAGTGGAAAATATAAAGATTGCTGTTAAAACACATTTAAATATTCAATAATAGCAAAAGTAATCAAACAACAATTCATATAAAAAGAATGGATTCAGACATAGATAATAGTACCATATGAGCTGGAAGTCACTCCCAATATCAATCGCTATTTGAAATTCTTCTTTCAACGCAAAAATACTTTCACACAAAGACAGTAGTGCACATTTGCATAAAAGCCTCCTTGTCAAAATTAGAATAATTGGTCCAGTTTCATAAAAGAATATGCCTGAAGTACAGTAGTGCAACTTCAGGTTTATATGTCATATACAAAACTTACGACCTTTTCTAAATACATGAAAGGGTCTATAAATACTAAATTTATCTAAATATCTATGAAACTGAAAAATCCTACTTAATTGGTATTAAACAATCTTGAATATCTCCTTCACGGTAATGTGGCAGTCGGCGGCATGAATCATCACTTAGGCTGTTCGTCTTTAGTCCTGAGCTGGCATATTGCAAGCATCGGCTCCACTTCTGGTGGTCGGTTAAGGCGAGAATTGAGTTGGGCATCATAGGTGGCATCCTGTATTTCGGGAATGATGCACCTGATTGCATCTGAGAGGCATTTGAGGGCGGCTCTCTGGCTGTAAGGTTTGAATAAGAACATCCAATAGGTGTCCCATGTCAAGCGTATTTAATTCTCGGTGTCTATGAGTTTTCTCCCGGCTACGAGTAACATGTTGTTCAATGTTTTAGGCGTGTCGATTGCAGGGTACATTTAGAAATCATGTTAGATAAGTAGAGTGTCATTAATCAATTCAACCATTCTTGTGGTTAATTTGCATACGAAGCCATACTCTCTGGCACAAGTAACTGAGATTGCCATTCCACAAATAATATTCTCTTTATGGGATTCTAGGATCTTTGAGGAATTTTTGTCATAATAAATTACCTTGCCACTCACTATAATTGGTCAATGTCTCATCGGCACCAACAAAGTGTTCTCGCATCGGCTGATTTATCACTTAGAGATGTTGTTAAGTCACATAAAATTTTATTTTGAGCGATTTGTTGACATAACAACTTTATCTGTGTTAATAATGCTTTGTTTATTTGTACTGCCTCTGCCCTGAATTCAGCTACCTGTGGAAGATTCTTTGTTTTCTCAAGCTGGGCTGATATTTGAGCAATCTGCTCATCTTTCCTCTTCAGCATTTGTTCATTTGCCGTCTTGAGTTGTGCCAATGCCTCTGATAACTCTTTTTGCTTCTGAAGTGCACTCTGATTAATCCTCTGCCCTTCCTCCTGCAATTGTTGAGTTAATTGATTATTGGTTTGCTGTTGTGTTAACAATTGCAGTTCTGCCCGCTCTGCCTTCTGTCGTGCTTCTGATAGTTGCGCTTGTAATGAGAGAATATCTTGGTCTTTTGTTTTTAATAGAAGACTTACCTCCGATGCCTTATCTATTGTTGCTGTTGAATAGGCTCCAGCAAATTGTGATAGTTTTGTTAGGTCCTCAGAGGGGTCAAATTCCCTTCATTCCATTTGCCGTCAACGTGAACACGGGAATAGGAAAGGTGATCGGTCCTTCTCTTCCTTTGTCGTTTTACCTTACTGACTTTGTGACTTGGGCTATAGAACATCTAAGGGAGGAACTGCTTCTATCCTGCAAAATAACTTGATCGGAGGGGTCCTTTGGGAGTATCTCTACTCCTTTAGAACTGGGTAGGCCGCTGGTTTCACCTGCAACTTGTTCTGAAATGGTCTCCTGTGTGTCTGCTACTCTTGATGTTTGGGCTTCCTTTGAACCCTCAGGATTGTTGATAATTGAATCGAATCGCTGCCATTCCTGGAGCAATTCGGGATCAATATGAGTATCTTGATTTACCTTTATGGTGCTCTGTTCCTGCTCTTTTGTCTGGGTCTCCTCTTGCACTTTCTCCTGTTCAGGCTCGCTTGATCCTGTTGATGGGCTTGTTGCTAACAGATCTAGGGGCAGAGTTTGATATCTACGGAAATTTCTCTCGGTGTGGTACAATTCAACTAACCCTTCATCTTGATATTTCATTAAGCCCGCTTGATCTAACTTGTGACATTGACTCGGCTGTGGAGAACGGGTCATCAAACATGTCTTCTTTATGATCAAACTTCGCCAACTTGGCTTTGTTCAAAGGCATTATAGGCTTAACTTTGTCGGGATCAAATTGCCTATTAGGGAGGATTATAGAGTTAATGATTTCATCTTTATAGCTTCTTTCTACGCATGTTTGAGATCATTCGAGGTGTAGACACCACATCTAAGAGGAAAAGAGGGCCAAACCTGCTTCTTATTTCTCTTTAGAGTTTGTGTAACACTTTCGGAAATGATCTGATAGGCTATCTCCCTTGCCAGCAGTTTATCAGGTATGTACAGAGGAAGAACATGAGGTTTGGCTAGACTGCCAAAAATTCTTATATAAGTAAATTTTTCCTCTGCAAACCATCTCCCTAAGCCTGTTAAATCAATCCCTGCTTGGTAGGAAATCTTGGGAGCAGGTTTATCAAAAATAGAGTAATGAATGGGCAACATGAAGCCATTGCAGATTTGGTATAAATGGTGCCTATGGGAGGTTTTCCACACTTTCTGATAGTATATGTGAATGGGGATGGAGTCTTGAGGAGTCCACCTCCAGCCGAGCATGGGAAATTCAGAATTAAAACACAAGGTGTCCAGGATATAAGCACTGTAGTAGAATGGGGAAATAAACCTTTCAGAAATGCGGGTCTTGCCTCTGAAATCAAGAACTGCGGTGGCTAATTTGTCAGACAGTATAGTTCCCCAATCCATAATTTCACTATTACACGCTGCCTCCATTAAAGGAACCATTTCTATAGTGAAATTAGAGGAGTCATGCAAACCCCATAATCTACACATCATGATCCCAGCATAACAGTAAGGAGAACATAGAGAATCAACAGAATACATACCGGAAGATTTGTGCTTGTGTTTTGCCGGATTTTGCCTCCAATTCCGAATGGGTTCGGATTCAGTTTCGTTCTCATTTCGGAATTTCTCCAGAAATGCCTTGTTGTACTTCTTCTCAGGCTCAGGCAAATGATATATCTGCCTCAAATCATTAGCTTGAAATGAACCGAAGACTCTCCCATCTCTGGTGCAGAAGGTTCTGTCTGTGATTGGGAGTTCCTCAATTGCCCACCTTACTACATCCGTATATGGGAGAATTTGTTCCCGAGCTGCTATCCGATGAAGGAAAGAGTCAGCTAAGTCCTTTAAATTACCTTCAGATTTTTGAGTCGTATCGACTGTGGCTTCTACTGTTGTCACTTCAGGTTCTTCAGCTTCTATCAAATTATAGGTACTTTGCCAAGAAGTTTTGCCAAGACCTGAACATGTAGTATCAGATATCAATCCTTTCTTTTTATTTCCTGGATCAGTGATGGCTTGTTCAATGGCTGGCGAAGCGGAAGCGTTTGCATTTTTCTTGGACTTCTTCCCCTTGTTGCTTGCATCTATCAGCTTAGAGGAATTCTGCACAGGAGTAAAAATAAGCGTAACACAGAGAATTGGCAGAGAAAACCAAATACGAGCGAAATATGTTGATTAATGCATGATGAAGAATTAACTTCAGGTGGCCTGTGGATCCAATCCGTGAAAAGATTTTATTACTATTTTATTAAATGGCCGTAAAAAACCTGTCAATCATTTAAATGCCCATCACGTCGTTTATTGGCGGAATGATTTGTTTAAGCGTGCCTTGGCCATTTTGGCGGTTGAGCGCAGGTGAAACACTATTTGAAAGATAAGGCTTTTAATACGAACTAATCGTAATATCCCCGTTTTAACAGCTTTTTTGAAGTTCGTGTTTTGGCTTTATTGCATCGCATCGGGACGAAAAGCTTTTCTTATACTGTCATCTCTTGGAATCCTCGTTCGCCGATAGCGATATCGCATCGCATCGGGAGCATTTAACCAGGATATCGCATGGTATATCACCGATCGTTTAAAAGCATGCATGGTATATCGCATCGGAGCAAACCAAAAGTTTCTTAAGTTATGTTTCCTTTGTCATTGCGATATGCGATCTTGTGATCGCTTTATCGCAATGATAAAAGATTTAATTTTTTATATCCCAAGGCCATTATTGGTTTGTCAAAAAGGTTTTTTGTAGTGTTTTTTATTTCATTATCGGACCTTTTTGAATAATACAAAATTGATACCAATTAAAAATAAAAGGGACCCATTTCATATTATAGTGTTGTGAATAAAAATTATATGAAATGGGGGGTTGTTGTAGAGGACAACAGTGCTATAACAAGGCTCACCAATTTTTGGTGCCATTGCTGGGGAGGTTTCTAGTAGATGTTTTGATTTTGTTTTAGCATTATTTTCTACTTTCTTTTCTTTTCATGTCATTTCAGAAATATTTAAAAAAAAATACAAAAATATATGATTTTCATGCCTTGTAGGAGTAGGAATACTCAAAGACAAATCTTACCTAAAACCCCCACATCACCTCATAGCCACCCTTCACTCTTATTCAGTGGCAGTGATATTGAACCCCCTATAGGGGAGCCTTCTGAATATTTTGAGGATCCTATTGGGGAAGAAGAAGAAGACCTTGTTTCAACTGAGGGACCTGCTTCACCTATCTTAACCATGGTTAGGATGTAGAGAGCCTTTCCCATAAGATAGGCAGATGGGGAACCTAAGATGGAAAACATTAGCCCCTCAGCTCTTCCACACTTCCATGGACTTACCTATGAGGATCCTGACACATTCATGTTTGAATTTGATGTTGTTTGTAGGACTTATGACTACACTTCTGATGATCAGAAGTTGAATCTATTCCCATCCACCCTTAAGGATGCAACCTTGTGCTGGTTCATGGGCCTGCCTCGGGATAGCATCACTACTTGTGCACAGATGGAAGAGACCTTCAACAACAAATACAAAGACTACTGTAGGTCCAAGGAAACTAAGGATGAAATATTTAGGATAAATTTAGGACCTGATGAATCCTTAGAAGACTATGAAGAGAGGTTTCAATTAAACTATAAGAGAGCTAACTGTACTCTTGATCCTGCATCACTTAAACTTGTACTTATTCGAGGGATCAGTGAAGAGATGATAGAAACCTTGAATATGTTATCAGGAGGAGATATCTACCAAAAAACCCTATGAAACAATCAAAACTATCTTCCAGAACCATTCTAGGGCATTTAGGAAGAATGGAAGAGCTAGCCAAAGTACATCCAATACCCCATCCTCTTCCACCTTCATAAAACATGAGATTGGAAACATGCTAGAGGACTTCAAGAGTGACATGTTGTACACATTTTCTTTGCAAATGGACATAATGCGGGTCAAAAGGAAGCAGGAGGAAGAAGAGAGAGCCTTGGCCATATTTTGTCCTAGATGTAAGAGGAAGCACCCAAGAAATGAATGTCCACTGAATGTCATAGAGGTTTTCTTAGTTTGTCAGGAGAATCATGCCACAGAAAAGTGTCCCTCCTTACCTAGACTTAAAGTTGTATATCAAGGTGGGGAATAAATGCTAGAGCAACTCTATTTCATCAACCAGATAAGGCCTCAAGGCCCTCGGTCATATCAATAAGGTATGCAAGGTGCACCTTACTCTTACTATCACAACAATCAGAGCATACCCATGCGACCTTGGTACACCCCCACTCCTCCATCCTGATCTACACCTCCTACTTGGCCTTACAACCCTTCATATCATCCTCAGCTAGTAAACCAACCATTTCAGCAGTATGTTCCACAACAACCTCAGTGAAACAATCAATCCCAAGGGTGGATACCTCAAAAAAATCAACTACCTACTCTAATGCCTCCACCCCAACCTCAACCTCAGCTTACTCATGCTACTCCACCTAGGCTACCTATACCTTCACAACCCAATCTAAACCTGAACAACATATAGGCACAACAGGCTACTAGTGGAGAAACATCCCATCCAACTTATGATGTGGAGATACATGAGGTTAATCTCAGGTCGGGAAGAGTACTCCCAGACAACCATCCTCCATCTCTACCTGTAGAGGTTGAGGAGGAAAACGGAGAAGGTAACACTCAGATCCAACAACCTCCTTTTCCTGAGCGCTTGATCCACACTAGTCAACACACCGCAGAGGAGACTAAACTCCTAGGAGAATTGGAAAATTTTTGTGTGAAGATACCACTTCTCTAGGCCATTAAGGATGTCCCTATCTACAATAGGCTCATCAAATAAAAGTGCTTCAAGAAACCTAGGAGAAAGAAGAGAGGTACCCCCACCATCAATGTGGTAGGAAAACTGTCTGACTTAATGCTGGGGAAGGTGATATTTCCAAAGTACCTGGACCCTTATAGTCCATTTTTTGATGTGCATATAGATGGTGTCATAGTCTCCAACACTCTGATTGATCTAGGGGCTGCCATCAATATCATTACCAAGGAAACTATGTTGAAACTTAATCTCCAAGGGACTTTGAGGAAAACCACAACAGTTCTGCAACTTGCAGATTGGTCCACATTAAATCCGGAAGGAAGGATGTTATGGTCACCATTAACTCTTGGGAGTATCCTACAGATTTCCTAGTCCTGCAACCAAAACCCAATTTTAATGGTTACCCCCTCATCTTAGGGAGACCTTGGTTAGCCACTGCAGATGCTTATATTAGTTGTCGAGCCGGAAACATGACTATAAAAAATGGGCCTATGTCTGAACAACTAGTGTTATAGCTTCCAGCCCAGCCTTCCATTGATCATGGTCTCCCTATATGGTTGGAGGATGAAGAAGATGAGTTATATAACATTGCCCCTATGTGTACCATAGATGCTATTCTTAGAGGGGGGCAGCTTGATGAAGATGAACTCATCGACCATGCCATTGAAAACTAGTCCTCCACTAACATTCCTCTTGAAACCTTAGTCAAAGAGTCTGAAATCCAAATCTCTAAAAATCAACCCAAACCTCTCGAATGAAGAAGAGAAGTAGCTATGCGAGCTTTTGAGAGAGAATCTAGAAGTGTTTTCTTGGGATTACAAGGACATGAAGGGGGTGCATCCTTCAGTGTGTAAACATAATATTTACATCAAAGAAGGATTCAAGCCTATGAGACAACCCTAAATAAGGATGAACCCGGCTCTAAAGGACATAGTCAAAGAAGAGCTGCAGAAACTATTAGATGCAGAGTTCATATATCCTATATCCGACAGTGAGGGGGTATCTCCTCTTGTCCTAGTCCCAAAGAAGAATGGGAAGTGGTGAATTTGTGTTGACTATTGAGAACTTAACAAAGCCACCAAGAAAGACCATTTCCATTTTCCCTTTAGAGACCAAGTCCTGGATGGCCTTGCGAGGAAGAATTTGTTTTCCTTCTTAGATGGGTTTAGTGGGTATAATCAGATTCAAATCAACCCTGAAGACCAGGATAAGAGTACTTTCACCTACCCTTGGGGTAACTTTTCATATAGAGTCCTACCATTTGGGTTGTGCAATTCCCCAACTACCTTCCAAAGGGTTGTCCTGAGCATCTTTTCTGAGTTAGTCCATGACTCTGTTGAAATCTACATGGATGATTTCACACCATATGGGGATGAATTCCAGGAAGCTCTCTCCAATTTGGGTAAAATACTAAGAAGGTGCATTAAGATGCATCTTTCCTTGAGCCCATAAAAGTGTGAATTCATGAATAAAGAAGGGATTGTATTAGGACACTCCATATACCTAGCAGGAATACAGGTAGACCCAAACAAAATCAATATCATCAAAAGGGTACCTGCTCCTCAAAAGCAAAAATATGTCATGTGTTTCTTAGGCTTTGCTCATTACTATAGAAGGTTCATCAAATAGTTCAGCAAGATGGCTTCACCATTATTTATGTTAGTGGCCAAAGACTCTAAGTTTATTTGGTATGGTCCTTGTCAAGAGGCTTACAAGCTCATAACGAAAAGTTGACTACTGCCCCCATCATCCGAGGTCCAAATTGGAATCTGCCTTTCCACATCCACATTGATGCATCGGAAAAAGCTGTAGGGGCAGCATTAGGACAATTAGAGGACAAAATCCCTTATGCCATTTATTTCATTAGCAAGAACTTGTCCAAGGCCAAGTTGAATTATACTGTTACTGAGAAGGAGATGTTAGCCATTGTCCATGCTTTGAAAAAATTCAAGTATTATGTAACTAGATATCAGACCTTTGTTCACACTTACCATGCAGCCATCAAGTATTTAATGAAGAAATCAGATGTTAATGCTAGAATATTTATGTGGTTGTTACTTTTGCAGCAATTTGATTTGACTATTGTTGATAAACCTGGAAAGGAGAATGTTGTTGCAGATTTTTTGTCCAGGTTAGCTCTCCCTACAGGTGAAGAAGGAATGGTGGATAACCAGATGCCAGATGAACATCTCTTTGCTATATCAACACTCTCACCATGGTTTATTGATATAGCCAACTACTTGGTTTCTCGGAGACTCCATCCTAATCTTTCATCCAGGGAGATGAGAATAATCATCAGAAAAAGCGTCCCTTTCAAATGGACTGGGGGAAACCTTTTTAATCCGGGCCCTGATCAAATCCTAAGGATATGTGTGAGGGAGGAAGAATTTTTTGATATCTTCTCTGCATGTCATGACATCACATGTGGAGGCCACTTTGCTGCAAAGAGAACTGCTTACAAAGTTTTGCAGGCGGGGTATTATTGGCCTACCCTTCACCAAGATTCCAGAAGATACACCACCAGGTGTGACTAGTGCCAAAGGATGGGGAAACCCACACAAAGGGATGAGATGCCTTTGCACCCTTAGGTGGATCTTGATCCATTTGACAAGTGAGGCATGGAATTTTTTGGACATATTGATCCACCATCCAGAAAAAATAATTATATCATAATTTTCACTGATTACCTGACAAAGTGGGTTGAAAAAAAAACAGTGAAGGTAGCAACCGAGGAGAAAGTAGCATAATTTCTGAGGGAAAATGTGTTTTATAAGTTTTGGTACCCCAGATAAATAGTCACTAACCAGGGATCACAATTCACCTCTCACATCATTGAGAATATTTTGAGGAAGCACAAGATTAAGCATAAAACTTCTACTGCCTATCACCCTTGGGTGAATGGCCAACCAGAAGTAACTAACAAAGCTTTAGAGAGCATACTCACAAAGGTTGTGAGCAGCAGTAGAAAATGTTGGGTAGACAGATTGGTAGAAGCTACTTGGGTCTACAACACTACTTGGAAGACAACAACAAGATTCACTGCCTATGAACTAGTCTATGGTAGGAAGGCTCTACTTTCAGTTGTGTTTGAATTCAATACTTTAAGAATAGCATATGAATTAAATCTATATCTATCAAACACCAAAAAAGAAAGGTTTTTGCAACTAAATGGATTAGATGAGTTCAGAATGAAAGCACTTCTTCACACAGAGGTAGTTCAACTGCAAAGGAAGGTCTAGCATGACAAGAACATCAAAGAAAATACCTTCCAAGAAGGATATTGGGCGCTTTTGTATGATTCAAGGTCTAAATATTTCAAAGGCAAGTTGATGACAAGATGTTTGGGACCTTACACAGTGGAAAACTGTTTTGATAATGACACAGTTCAAATCAGAACCATAGATGAGGAAGGAATCCCCTTGCTTGTCAATGGTCACAAACTTAAAATTTACAATAAGCCTTTGTCAAGGGAAGAGTTCATAAATTCTTTCGAAATGATAAAGACGTGTTGATCAGAACGTTTTCTAATGCACATAAGTTTTTACTACTAGTCTTATCAAAAGTAATCCTACTAGGTTATACTATTTCCATCGGAGAATTCATTCAATCCATTAGTTAGATTCCATTACTCGAACCGATTCCATAGATAAAATACATCTATTTCATGGATCTTGAAAAATTCATTCATCTCTATGAGATAAAATCTCGAGCTATTTCGGAACAAAGTGAAAATAAAAATATCATGGAAGTAAATAACCTTGGATTTACTGTTGTTCTAATGTTCCTTGCAACTCCTACTGCATTTCTCACATCTACAGATGATATATTAATCCATATAATCTAAAAGGATTTTATAATCAATATAAATGGATTAATATATGAAACAAATTATATACAAAGTAAACACGTTCGAAAAAATCCTCCTAAGTAGAGAGGTGTATGTGATGGGAAACTCCATAGTTTCCCGCACCTCCTCAAAAAAGGAAGGAAAAATAAAGAAGAAAAAATTCATGGGTGAAAGCCTCTCTGAGGCACCCAAGGCAAGCTTGTGGGTTGAAAACCTCGATGGACATAGCTCACTTGCTCTCAAAAAAAAAAAAAAAAAAGAGAAAAGAAAAGAAAAAGAGAATAAGGATCCATGGGTGAAAACCTCTTTGAGGTGCCCAAGGCAAGTTCGTGGGTTGAAAAGCTCCATGGAGGCAGCCCACTTACTTAAAAAATAAAAACAAAAACAAAAAAAAATATACATTTGCATCACTATGTTTTTTGTGTTTGTTGTTTTACAGGTTATTAATGGTTTCTGGAAAGAAAGGGAAGCATTCATCTTCTCTCCCCTTCTATTTTACCATCCATCCCATCATTAACTCCATTCATTTACATGAATCCTTCCATCACCTCCATACACAATATTCCTCCATTCCTGAGCACAGTGTAGCAAAATAAAGCAAGCCACAAACTGCTACAAACATCAGGAAGTTCCTGCAAAAACAAATTTGTTCACAGACTGTAAAGAAAAACAAGGAGGAGTTGATAAAGCAAACCCCATGAAAGACAGGAGTGCCATGCATGGCATCTGAAGCACCCCCACACATCATCTAAAACTAGAAGAAACAACAAGAAAGATCAGCAACTCACTCTGAGAGTTTCTCATTCAACAAGTTGCTCACTCAGAAAACAGGAAAATAAGGAAGAACTTAACATATAAGAGGCTTGTCTCCAAATTATAGCACCTGAAAACACCTTGAAAACAACAGGTAAACTAAGGTATAGCTTCTCACCCCTTGCTATGCATCAATAATAGCTAGAAATAATTAAATTTGCAGACTTAGATTTTAAGGGGTAGAAAGTGTTGGGTGTGGAGCCTGATTATCTTGTTTATTTTGTATCACAATGTTGGACCCCTGTACCTTAATGGGGTGGCAACAGTGCCCGTAATTGTATGCTACCTAGGGGGTCCAGGGGGGGAGGTTGTGAGTTTATGGAGCCCCCCCTGGCGGGGGGTTTTGGGGGCAGCGCCGCTGAAGCTAAAAACAAATGTAAAATTTTCTTGTAAAAATATAGTAATTTCTAGTCAATCTGGGCTGTTCATTAGGCGGATGATCTGACGATAGAAGTTATGTTTATTTTAGGGATTTTTGTGCTAGAAGGAAACCCCTCGCATGTATGAGGGTATTTTATTGTGGCTGTGTATTGTATGTGTAGTCTCAGAGCGACAAATAGATAGGGAGATTGAGAGAGAGAACAAAGGATATTACAGCAGATTTGATGTAGGTTTTGTCTCTTCATTTTCCTGGATAATAGAAAGGAAGGACTGGCTATTCGGGGTGGACGTAGCCCAAACTGTGTGAACCACATATATATTTGTCTCTCTGGTTTTATGTGTTTCTTGTGTTTTTTTTCCCAAATATATTTTATTTGTTCTATTGATCTGCAATATATAATTTTCTAACAGAAAGGTGGCCAGTTAGTTTGGCCACCATCGTGAAGTATGACTAGGGAGAACTGCAAAGTCACACCACCTAGGCATGAAAAATAAAAAATTTAAATCAAGTGGAGTAGAGGAGAATGAGGGGAGGAAACATGCAGACCATCATGAATTAACAGAGAGAAGGAAACAATAGTCTCTAACGAAAACTAGAGCTGAGGCCGAGTTACATAAGCACTCCAAAATTAGTTGCGCAATATAATAAAAAGATATCCCATCTCATACAAACCAATGAATTGAGATTTTTTTAGGGAAAAAGACCGAAGGGAACCCACAGCACAGTAGTACCGAGAGTGGGTTGGGTATTTGAACAGTTTGCAGCAACAGCAACAACATAACAACATCACCAGAAGAAGGACTAGAAGAGGAACAAGAAGAACCAGAAGAAAGAGAGGAAGAGACAAAGGGCCAAGGAAAAATGGAAGAGATGGCAATAGAATTCATAGAGGTGGCAGAAAGTTAGCAAGAAGCAGACTCATAGCACAACACCACATCCCCTCAAGAAAATGAGGTAGTTTCCACCTTAGCTCCTTTGAGCACAAAGAGAAAAAGGCAGACCTCTATGTATTTCAGAGCTGAAAAGAGTCAGAGGATAAGTCAGAGAGAGCCAAAAACTCCTCCAACAAGCCTGATTATCATTGAAGAATCAGCAAGGGAGGAGGAAAGAATCAAAGAAACAGTTCTGAAGGAGAAATTTCAAAAGGCATAGGCAGAGAATGTAGCACTGAAGGAGAAATTGCAGCAAAAAGGGCAGCAAGTAGCCACCATGGAAAACTTATGCATAGAAGCCCTTCAGCACAGATTCCCTTCTGACTCATATGTTTTGTACCTCAAGAAGAAATGTAACCTATTTCAAATCAAAACTCTAGCCTCCCATGGATTGCTACCTTTCCAAGATTGTAGGAAATTCATGG
This sequence comes from Pinus albicaulis, assembly GCA_034641835.2. Classification (NCBI taxonomy): domain Eukaryota; kingdom Viridiplantae; phylum Streptophyta; class Pinopsida; order Pinales; family Pinaceae; genus Pinus; species Pinus albicaulis. The sequence continues at coordinate 640,679,405 of CM076573.1, read as the reverse complement.
ATTTCTACAAGCAAGCTAACATGGTTCATCAGGCAAAGATGGCAAAGTTTTTATGTGCATAACCTTGTGCTAACAAGTTTGGATACTTGGGACCCCAATCCTACAATGGGGGATATGCAGTTGATGGCTTTATTATATTGGATGATGAATGAGGACACTAGAGAAAAATGGATATGGAGGGTCATGAGAAGAAGAAATAGAGAACCCTTACATATCTGACCGGAATTGTTCAGCCCAAGAGGAGTCATACTTAACCGTCGAGAGATTGAAAGGGACCTTGCACTAGTTGAAAGCTCCCTTCAGACTCAAACACAGGTAGTAGGCCACTTTGATGATGTTTCTAGGTAGATAGAAGATGAGTGCATTATGGCTAGCCAAAGGAGATGGAACAACTTCCCTCACAGCCTCAAGAACGGGGAGTACCATACTCCAGAAAGATTGAGGGGTGCATTGGGAAGGGCACCATTATAAAAGAGGGCCATGCAGGCCAAAAAGATACAATGGTTGGGACTAAAGCTCAGCCCACCTTTACTACTGGGGCTGAATGATGAAAAGGACATAGATGCACAAGATAGAGAATGTAGAAAAGGATAATGGTTTTTACCCCTTAGGGGAAACTCCCACACTTCTTCCTTAGGAAATCAGGGGGACTGTCAAAACCTTGAAGGAAATGCAGGAGGAGGATTAGTTGCTCAGAGGATGAGCAACCATTTAGTAGGGGGGTGATGATGAGCTCCATCATTATACATATTTGGAGGGGTTAATGGCCACCTTTTTTCCTTCTTATATCTCTTTTTCTCAAATTTTTATTATTGTTTGGTTTTATGATGCTAGTATAGGTGGTGATTAAGGCTAACATACTCTGAGTACCTAATATGAGGTTGAGTGCAAAAAATCATGAATTATTATCATTTTTATAAGGATTTTATCATAAAGAATTGGAGGAGACACAAAGAGAAATTATAGGAGGATTGTCCACCCTCCTTAAATATTAAAGGCAGCCAAAGGATCCCAAAGATCCTCTCTAGCAATATGAATTCCAAAGGCAGCCAAAGGATCCCCAAGGATTCTCTCTAGCAATTTGAATTCCAGAGGAAGCCAAGCAACTCAAAGAGGAAGTGCACCCAATATTTGTTTACTTGGAGTCAAGTGGAATCAGTCACCATTTTTTTAGGGAGTTTTGGTAGCTGCCCTGTAGAATAAATAGAGCAAAGCTAGAGCTATGAAGGGGTTGATTCTAGTCGGAAATTTGTTGCAAGCTATTGAGATTTTTATTATTTTACCTAGTGATCAAACTTTAGAAATGTATAAGGCTATTATTTTATGAAATGAGAAGATTGATTTCAATTTACTGATTTAAGTTTTAGAGAGCTAGGATCATGGGTTAGGGCCCAATCCATGTGCTTCAACCTCTCTGTCGTATTTGTTCTCTTCTTTCTATCGTTCAATTAGTTCTGCTTCTGATAGTTTCATTGCTATTTATTTTTGCTCTCAATGTGTCGCTGTAGGTTTCATTTGCTTGTGAGTAATAGAATAGAGGAGAAAAACCAAAAAATTGTGGATCAATACCCCCTTTTCATCTCTGTTAATAGAGCTCGAGGAGGGCGAACCGTCCCACAGACCCAAAAATGGATTTTTGTTCATTGTTTTAAGATTAAAAGTAGAGTTGCATTACCATTTTTGGTCTTCCTTTGCACTGTATTTTTACGAATTTGTATGTTTCTTTGCACATAAGTTAGAGGGTGATTGTAGGAATTATTGCTAAAACTCCCAGAGTAGCTCTGTGGTGCTTCCTGCTTCATTTTCCATCTCTGTTTTCATGCTTCCAACCACCTCGGTTACACTCTATTCCCTCCTTCTTTCATTGTAGCTATCGCACTTTTTATTCACAAAACTCTTGAAAAAACTTTAAATTTTGACCTCCGCCTTTCCTCAAAATTCTTGCTATCCCATTTCACACTTCACAAAATTTTCCTGAAAAACACTTCTGTTATCCCTCCAACTTTGCGATATTGCGATTGCGATATCACATTTTGCACTTCGTAGTTTTTATCCCGTTGCATTTCGCACTTCGTAGTTTTTGCCCCATCGCACTTCGTAAATCACACTTTTTATTTTGTTCCTTTAACACTTACTTCTCCTGTCTTCCGATTGCGATATCGCCTTGTACTCTGCCATCGGTCCCACTAAGACGTCATCTGTCGCATCGCACATTGCAAATTGCACTTTTTAGTTTGTTCCTGTTAACCTTTACTGCTCCAAACGCCGATTGTGATCACCCTCCATCGCAACTCCGCCATCGCACTTTTTAAATCATTCCACTCCAAAGCCTTTTTGCACCATAATAAAGCTTTAATAAGGTTTAAACTCTCTCTTTTCACTTCTAAGCCTAGTTTCATGTGTTTATCCCTCCATTATCACCTTTACCCCTTTCTTCTCCAAGTTGCAAATCAACACTTTCTCAATTAGAATTAAGTCATGGATAGCTTAGCTACATGGATAGAAGCATGGTAGATAGAGCACAAGATAAGTATGGTGTGTTTAGCCAGTTGGCCAAGTTTAGTATGGTTTAAATTAGTTTCCTTTCAACAATTTAGTTTAGTTTCCTTCCTGTCATTTCTTTTCAACAATTTGATTTAGTTTCTTTCCATCATTTCCTTTCTGCACATTAAATTAGTTTCATTTCCATCATTTCCTTTCTGAAAATTAAGTAGTTTCCTTTCTGTCATTTCCTTCTAGCAATTTAATTTTCATTTTTTATCATAGTTTAAGAAATAGCACCCTTTCATAAAGCAGAAGAGGATGACATGAAAAGAATGAATCTGTTGTGTATATAGCACTGTCACCTCTAAGTTTGTATGAACCCCGGGTTGATAAAGTAAAGTAGGGAAACTCTTGGGGGTGGCAACACTCTTGGTGCAATACTAGGGCTTACCACCAACCTAGATCCATCTTAACCCCAGATCTATCAAGCACCGAGAGGGATCAAATATCTCGAGGTGCAAACCTTTCCTCAAGTTTTGCATAAAAAAAGAGGTTTGCACCTTGAGAGCTTTGATTGCTTTCGGTGCTTGATAGAGTCAAGGTTAAGATGGATCTAGGCTTGTTGATATCTCAAATTGGGAGTGTCAAGTTGTGTCTTAGTTGTGACATATATATTTTTCCTTTTATACATAGCAATACCCACAATCAATGTTAATGATGATTAGAATTCCATTGAGTGCTATTATTTGAATGACTTATAATTTATTATTATTATTCAAAAATGTGTTGTTATTGTTTGTATTCCATGAGATAAGGTTCCATTCAATTATTTTTTGTCAACAATTTACATGGCTTACATATGCTCACATCTTTTGCATACAAGGGTCATCATTATAAGAACATTAGACTCAATACCACCTCCTATTATTTCTCCACAAATATCCACACCTTATTTAAGAGACTTGAACTCTGCATATGTAGATATTGGAATTGATGGAAGTCTTGGCATCATTAAATTAATTAAATATCCAAAACAAAGCCTTTGCCTTGAATCATACATAGCAATTCGAGATAAAATTTGGATGAACTATCTTTGCAAAAGATGCAAGTGATTTTATATTCTATACTTGTTCAAATGAATTTTTATCAAATCCATTCTATACTATGAATGCTCTTTCAAATTTCCCATTCATGTTTTTAGCCACCAACACCTAATATACAATATGGTCGATGTCTCTTTAAGAGCATGACCAAAGGTGCATGAAGAAATATAAAGACGACATCTAGCAATGACCCCTTTAATGTTATTGATCCTTCCTCCATTATCCTAGAATGGGTTTTTTTTCTCCATTGGTCTACGTTCAATATGCTTGATAGATCACCCTACGTTTATTCAAATTTAATGAAACATTTCCACGACTTAGTTGACTACATTGGTGAAAGTACACTTGGAGCTTGTTTAAATAATGAAAAAACATTTATATCATCATTTAAGTGGCAAAAAATTTACATATTTGAGTATATATGTTGGCTCTTGAATGAATGTCTTTAGCTCCCCTTCAAAGGATTATGTGCACTATTGGGATCCTAATCTAGAAAAAAAACCATCATGTTATAAGTAACAAGGAATTCAGACATGTAGTTTAGATGTTTGTGTGCCTCATCAAATAACTTATGCACTACGGCAACTTCTTAAATCCTCCTTATGAAGTGTAGAAGTTGAATATAACCTAAAGTTATTGTAGTGCTATTATTTCTCAACAAATTATCATTTCTTATCTTAGAGCCTTGAATCCAAAAAATATTGTTATGAGGTAGAAAATTCATCAAGAATTCAATAGTCATATACCAGACCTAATTGTTGTATTGCAAGTCGAAGGGAACACCCATCCATTGTGGAGTTTGAGTATTGTTGGAAAAGGTTTGTTTGATGGGATATTTGTGTGTCAAAAATTAGTTGATTAGATGATTTTGAGAGAGAGGAATATGGTGGCTAGGATAGAAATAGAAGTAGTGTATATCTTGCCATTGGGAGGTTTGATGATAATGAGGAATCACAATTGCAACTTGCCCATTGCCCTGGGGTTTTACAGACTTGAAGATTATGGCCTCAAATGAAGAATTGACATTCATGTGATTGTTGGGTATGTGTTATAATCTTTACATGACTATCGCCACACATGATTCCTATGCATTAAGGTGCAACGAAGGGGGCCATGGGGGGCTAGAACCCCTTGAAAAAATTGAGCAATTTTTGTGTCTTTTTTGGTGGTTTTTGACACATGGCCCTTCACTTTCAGTAATTTTGTCATGTATAGTTTTTGAGCTCTTCGTTTTATAATTTTGGTTTAACAATTAAGGTTTTAATATAATTTATGCTAATAGATTATGTATTTTGTATGTTGTTTGATCTTGTATATTGTATTGTAAATGATAACGTTGATTGATGATAAAAATTAAAGGTCTGGATCTAAAATTTTGGTCGTTGTCTTAGTTAATTGCTTCCAAGGTAAATTTGATATGACTCGAAGGGGGGTATATATGGGGTTAAATGTATATGATATGACCCCATATATGCCATCCTTATGTTCATATCAAAATATATGAGTATTATGTGTGATTGCCATTGTTTCCTTTTTGTTTATATAGAATTTGTGTATGTATTTCTCATTATAAAGGTTTAAAACTTATGTTTGATATCAGTTCAATTATTGACTTCATGAGGACATCATTATTGCTAAGGTTTTGGTTATCTTGAGTCTCTGATAAATTTGGTTTTAGTCAGAACTCTTCAATAGTAATTCTTGTGTTGGAAAAGAATGTCGAGTTGTTCAAAAATAAAGATTAAGAAATTAATGGGTAAAGTTCTAAATTGTGTAAGTTCAATGTGGAATATGTTTTGATAGAAAAAGATCAATGGGTCAATATGTATCCAAGTATTTCATTTACATGAATTTCAATATAATTCTAACAAATTTGGATCATAAATAAAAGAGCACAATCTGGTCGTGTCTCTCAAATTTAGTATTATTGAATGTTTCAGGAAAATGTAAAGCTAAGGCATTATGGGATAAGTTAGGGGCTTTGTATCAGTCTAAATCCAAAGTAAACAATTTTTTTTCATGGAGAAGTTCTACAAATTGAGGATAAATGATATAGACTTAGTGACGTATCATCTAAATGCATTCAATATTGTGGTAAGTAAGTTATTATCTATTGATATTACGATTTAAGATGAATACAAGTGTATCAATTTATTGTTCTCTTTACCAAACTCATGGGATAGTTTGGTTGTAGCTATAGGAGTTTCAATGGCATGATCTCATCCTTGTTGTTGGAGGAGATGATGAAAAAAAACATGGAAATTTGAGCACATATGCCTTATCTGTAAGAGGATGTTCCTTGGATAGAAATAAGAATAAGTCCCCAAGTGGGATATCCAAAACTAGAGGTAGATTTAAAACTCTCATTAGAGGAAATTTTAGCCTAACAGTGCCCATGAAATTTTCATGTAATTTCCATATCATAATATGTAAACCAATCAAAATCATTTAAATTTAAAAAGAGGTACATGTAAATATTTTGGAGGGAAGAAGAGAAAAAATACTTTTTTTAATTGTATTTTTGGCTTATCTCCTTATATATTTACTGTAATTTCAAGTGTAGACACTCGTTTTCTTCGGAATTAAATTCCACATCAAATGAGTACCCATTATGCATACTTTTGAGAAGATCCACATCGATAAAATTTTAAGATGGATTAAAAAAATGTGTTGAACACGCTTTTTTAATGTATCTTCATTTTTTTATCAATGTGGGTCTTCTAAAAATTATGCATAACATGTACTCGTTGGATGCAGAATCTAATTCCACATCCAATGAGTGTCTACACTTGAAATTTGAGTAAACACATAAGAGATAAGCTAAAAGTACAATTAAAAATAGAAAATTTATTATTTTCCCTCCAAAATTCATAACTTTTATTTTATTAATTTAACTATTATTTTATTATTTTTCCTTAGGAGGCCACTTTTAGGTTGAAATTTCCTCTAATGAGGATAATTCACAAATAATGCTACAAATGTGGTAAAGAAGGGCATTTCAAGAAGAATTGTAGATCCAAAAGCATTGAGAGAGGGAATGGATTTGATGATGGTCCCTCCAAAGAAGAGAAGACCTCCTCAGAGGAAGGATATGTGTAATTTTATTCATCATGCACACATGCAGATTGTTATCACCTAATTTGACCTCAGACTGAAAGAAGGCAAACCAGGGTAACTACAAACCACGCTTAACCTCATAGCTAGCCCTACAAGTCAGGGAGAGGGCTCTCTCCGTAAAGAATCCCAGTCAACGATGACTGGAAAAATGATTTTAGGCTAGGAATAGTAGCTCGAAATGTTTTTTATAGATTTTATTGTGTTTTGTTGGATCAGATGGATCTGGGTAGTTTAAATCTAGGGAATTAAATCAGAAATATAGGGTATTCTATGGGGTAAGGTAGGTAGGGACTTTAACAACTTTGATTTTATGATTATGAAGTGTTTAAGACTGGTGAGGAGCTGAGGAGGGCATATGAGATGAATCCTTCTCAAACAGCAGAAAACATAAAATATGAATGATTTCCCAAGGTAGAGCACTGTAAAAATGGATTCTACCTATCTAACTTGAAAACATTAAACAGAGATAATGGAATGAATGAATGGCATACATAACATTTTAAAAAATATTACAAAAGAGGAGACTATGCTAAAATTCCATAGTGATTTCCAACTTTTTCCACCCTTACAAATGACTCAAAAATTACATTAAATAGACAAGATTTCAGGGGGCGAATCCTTAGAAAGAGGAGCTGTTCACCTACCCTGGAACCAAAACCTGAAGATAGAAAAGCCCAACAAAATGCCTCTGAAAAAGAGGGAACAATATATATCTGACCATCTAGAAGAATAATCTGTTACATTTACTCCAACAAATGGGAAGAAAAACAAATCTGGAACCGACCCCTTCATTTATCGTTGTTGTCGTTCCGTGATCAATGCTGTAATGATCCCTACTTTTACAATTAGCTCACGGCCTTAACAAAATGTCTTTTTCCTTTAACTTGAAGAAAAAACCCTTTAAATCAATAAAATCGAATTTGTCTCTTTAATGGAGAAAAACCCTTTTTTTCATTGAAAAGAACGAAAGGGAAGTGGTGGGCCCGGAAATCGCAATCGCAAATGGGAAGTGGAAGGGGCGAGACTACTTGGCGGAAGAAAACACGATTTGCGATGGAGCGATGGTGCAGTGGAGCGATGAGCAGGGGTGATGGAGGATGGGCCGATGGATAAGGGAGCGATGGAATGGAGGATTTCCGAAGAAATCCTTTAAAACAAATAAAAATGAATGTAGTGCTTTTAAATGGAGAAAAGCCTTTTCCTTTTGAAAAGAGCGAAAAGATTTCAGTGGGACCGGGACATCGCAATCGAAATTCGGAAAGAGGAGCGGAAAGACTTATGGTGGAGGAAATTTGCGATAATGCGATGGCGATGGAGGAATGGTCGCATCAGAGAAATGGAGCGAGCATGAGTTAAAACGCTGGAGGGATATCACATTGGGGAAAGCGAAATGGCGGGTTCGGAGTTAAGTGTTGCAGGAATTTCTGATTGCATGATGCGATGAAAGACTTATTACATAGGCGAAAGAGAATGGGAAATTTTAAGTAGTAAAGGGGAATGTGATAAGTGATATGTGATTTATCGCATCGGGAAATCGGAAATACGGAGTTTAAGCGCTGCGGGGGATCACGATCTTGCGATGCGATGATGCGATGCGATCGCATCGGCAATGTGCCATCACATCAGTGGTTTTTAGGAGACAAAAATGTCAAAATGACAAGGGATTTTGCGGTAAAGGGAAGAAAATCATATTAAAAGGAAAAAATTGTAAAGTTAAAGAGGCATCAGAACAATAGAAAAAGGACATAATTGTGCTTTTGGGGCCTTTTTTTCATTTAGGCATATTTTGCAATCTAGAAGTGATTTTGGGAGTATGATATACTGTTGAAAATCTCTTTCTGAGCTCCTTCTGATGAACATACTTAGAACATGATTTACAGTGAAAATTATGTGGAGAACACCTTTGAAAACCAGGCAGAGAAAAGCCCCTTTGACCCTTGGTGATGGGCTGCAAAGGACTAATAGTGGCCTTGTGGAGATAGCAGCTTCTAAAGTTTCAACTTATTACATATGGAGACATAAAATTACATAAGAAATGATAACAAAAAACAAATTACCATGTTTTCACCTCAAAACATGTTTTGAGGTGAAAATTACATCCAGCTGAAAAACTTCTTTGATTTTTCCAGATATTGTGCTTTGATTTTAGTTGACATCATCATGTCCTTGCTGATATTTATTGACACTTTCATCATTAATTTGACCATGGTGGAACCCTAAAGCCTAATGAGACCAATTCTATGACCTAATAAAATGAACTGCAAAGTGAAAGTGAATCATGACTGAAGACCATAGAGAGGTGAATCAGCAAGTATTTTTCATGAGGGAAAACTAATGAAGTAACCCCAACCATCAGTGAATCCATGACCTAATGGAGTGATTAAAATTTATATTATGGGACCCCTACTATGCAAATGCAAAAGAGAATATTTGATCACTGATGGTAGTATGACAAGACTGACACCAACATTGGATCCAATGGGGATGGTAGCTCCTTGGAGGTGCCAAGAACACCGTAGACCTAGTAGCCTTATCCATTGGGCAATACGGTCAAAATACTTGAAAGACTAAAAGCTGACATGATGCAGACTGACTCTGACTCAAACCATGACTAAAAACTAAATAAAAACTAGCAAACCTTACACATACCATTCAAGTTTTATAGCCTTCACTTTGGGCCACAAGCTTCAACGACTGTACACTTGAAATCTCACCAAAAATGAATATGGTATGTACAATTACTGTAACATAATTTCAAAGAATCATCTTAAAAGTAGTAGTGCTTTAAAATCCTACCATTCAACGGCCCTCCTGGGAAATCTCGACCATCCATCTCTGTGAGCAGAAAAGCATTCTGTCCTCTGTATGCTGAAATATTATATGGTCCTTTCCATAGGTTATCGAACTTACCATGCTTTCCTTTGTCCTCATTTCGTGCATCCCATCTCAGCACCATATCTTCTAACTAAAATTTCTCTGCTTTGTTTTTCCGAACATAGATTTTCTTTATTTTTTCCTACAACCAGAAAGTGTTTTGAGAGACTTCCTCCCTTGTTTGCTGAAGGTGGATCATTTGATTGATCCTTCGCTGATTATCATCCTCTTCGCTGCCAGCTTATTGTAATAGTCTCATGACCAGAACTGTAAGTGATGTAGGAAATATGGAATCAATGCCATAAACTAATTCAAATGGTGACATACCTATGGATTTCTTGTTGCTAACTCTATCGGCCCATAATGCGTTGACCAGTTTTCGATGCCAATTCCTCTTATTTGCTTCCAACATTTTCTTGATTATATTCACCAAATTCTTATTTGATGATTCTGCTAAGCCATTGCCCTATGGGTAGTACACTGTCGAATGGTCCAGTATAATATTATACTTACTGCAGAACTCGACCATCTTCTTGGATTTAAATGCCGCTGCATTATATGTTATGATCTTGTGAGGGCAACCAAAACGAGACAAGATATTTGATTTTAAAAATTGAATGATTACTGTATTCGTGGCCTACCTTGCTGGAATGGCCTCTATCCATTTGGTGAAATAATCGGTACCTGTCAAGATCCATCGATGTTGTGATGATGATGTGGGATGGATTTCCCCTATGAAATCGAGTCTCCACTGCTAGAAAGCCGCATTTACTTGAACTGGTTTCAAAGGAAGAGGAAGCAGTTTCCTTTTTCCTTGAAAAACTTGACACTCATGGTAGCTCATCACTGTTTTATACAAATATGAAAATAAAGTCAGCCAATAATATCCTGCTCTCAACGCTTTGTTAGTTGTTGTTTTCCAAAACAAATGACCACCACAATCACCTTTATGAAAGTCATGCATCACCTGCTGAGCCTCATCTTCAACCAAACAATTAAGTAGAATACCTCCCGGATATTTCCAATAAAGAGCATTGTTTAAAATACAGAATTTAGCAGACTTGAGTTTAGTAGTCTACCTTTGCTTCTAGACATCCCTGGAGGTGGTGAAAGATGTTGAAGAACATAAACTATGTATGAATACCATGGTGATTGGAGAAAATTTTCAGAAATTGGAACAATGGAACCATCATCCTCATCCTCCAACATTGCTGCTATGAGATTTATGTCCAAGGCATGCAATTTTTATTGGGCCATTAGTTTTGCTAAGCCTTGTCCCTTGATTAAATTTGTGGGTTTAATCTCCAAATCGTATTCCAACATTGTTGCTATCCACTTACCTCTTCTTCCCTCCGGATCAATTTTCACCAGGACATCTTTTACTGCTGCATTAAGAACATATGTTATGGTATGTGAATGCAGAATGTACACTCTAAAATCCTTCAATGCTTTTATAAGAGCCAATGCTTGTTTCTCAATGATATTATACCGCAAGGAAGCATCTCGAATGGTCCTACTGAAAAAGGCAATGGGCTGTTCAATCTGATCTCTCTTTTGCATCAATACCGTAGCCATGGTATGCTTCGATGCAAATGAAAATATAATGAAATCTTGAGTGTAATCCGGACTAATCAAGATTGGGGAATTGGACAGAGAAAACTTTACCAGATTAAATGACTTTATAGCATCCTCGCTCCATTTGATAGTGTTGTCCTTTTTCAACATATTAGTCATTTCTCGTAAATGTTCAGCCAAATTGGGTATAAATCTGCGTAAGAAATTCATCTTACCATTGAATGCCTAAATCTCCTTTTTGTTGCGTGGGAAGTCTATGTGTTGAATTTCTTCCACTCTTGAAGGATCAATGCGGATGCCGTCTTTAGAAATTATATGACCCAACAACTTGCCCTCATCCATAGCAAATAGACTTTTCTTCGGATTGAGAGAAATCCAAAACTTTCTACGTCGTTGAAATACAATCCTCAAGTGGTGGAGGTGTTCATCATTAGAACCAGAAAAACATCCTTCTCATTAGCAAAAGCGATGTCCATTTCTCGCTGGAAAGTGGCTCCAGTATTCTTCAATCCAAATGGCATTTTGGCATACTGAAAATTTCCCCAAGGTGTTGTGAAAGCAGTTTTGTCTTGGTCTTTTTCATGCACCAAGATCTGATTATAGCCTGAGTAACCATCGAGTAGTGACATACATGATGCTCCAACTACTCTTTGTAGAATATGATCGATCTTCGGAAGTGGATAGTTATCCTTTAAGGATACTTTATTGAGATTGAAATCTATGCATAATATTATTTCTCCTATCTTTTTGCGTACCAGGACTAAATTCGAAATCCAATAAGAAAATCTAATTGGAACAATGATACCAGCTTTATACAATTTGTTTACCTCTTTTTCAATGGATGGAAGCAACTTTGGGTTGATCCTTCTCAGCTTCTGTCTAAATGGCTTCTGATTCGGCTCGATAGGAATGGTATGCTAAATTATATTTTTGTCATATACCTTCAAATCTGAATAATCCCACGCAAACACATCAGAAAATTCGGAAAGTAAATTAATATACTGGGCTTTTACCTTAGGAGACAGTGCTTTTGATAACTTCACAATCTTAGGCTTGTCGATTGTTCCAATATTGACGTCCTCAACTCCTTTATCAATAAGCACCAAGATTAGCTTTTTGGCACCATCATTTTCTATTTTAGAAAAATGTTAGCACTCAGAATGAACCTCAAGGCTGAGAAGAGGCAACTCTGAGGTAACCACAAACCAAGCTTTCGATCTGGCATCTAGCCCTGCCAGGCCAGAGAGGGCTCTCTCTTGGCCAAAAAAACGTGGCTGCAATAACTGAATCATAGGCTAGCGATGAAGAATAAGGATTTGGTTGAAAATTGTGGGTTGAAAACAGCAAGAGAAGGGACTATTGGGCTATGAATTTGGGGCTAGTTTCTGCGGGAAAACTTGGGGAAAAGTAAGCGCAATGTACAGCCAGATTAAAGATGTAATTAGAGAAGAAAAGAGGGAAAATACCGCTATCCTGTAGGCATCAATCAGGGGATGGATCTACAGTGACAACTTTAGAAGAAAGAGAATCACAGGGTTACTCAACAAAGCATCTAACAAAGGATGGATTCTGAAAAGATAACCACTACATCAAACAACATAATCATTGTCAAAGGAGCATTGTGGATGGATTCCTAATACTTCCCTTAGAGAATTCTATAACCAAATTAACATAAAAAACAAAGCATGGAAATGAATTTACAAGAAAAACATGCTACACATTAAACACCGTGATGAATCCCAAATTTAAAGAGCAGAAAAAGCTTTATTAAAATAATATTCAAGGAAAACTTTACACAATCCAATAGCAGCCTCCCTCTGTTGCAAAAATCCAACCATTACACTCTTAAATTCATAAAATATATACAATTTTCTCATCCCTGTATTAAGGGAATTGAGCTCAACCATCTTCTTCAAAATAGAATCAGTTACATTAAATTTGGACCGAATTTCTGAAATTAGGTGTCAAATATGAACTCGTATCTCCTGAACCATATCACTTGTTACAAAATTAAAAGAGGTTTTTGTAGATAGGTCATGTTGGAGAAAAAAATCTCTCAAATTTTGGAAATTTGTTTCCAGTTGCTCGGAATTTGTGCCACAAAATCATCTCTAAAACAGAAAATCATTAAAAATTTAAATCTGTAAAATTGAGTTGTAAAGATCTAGTTAAATATTCCAATTCACGACACCTGTGAATAAAATGAAAGAGGTTTTTGTTATATGGATTGTGGTTAACAAAAACCTCTTTGGGTTTCTCAAAATTACTTCCCATAGATTGTAACATGGAACCGCACTAAAATGACTAAAACAGTAAAATAACCACAAAATTTGTTTTGTCTTAATGTAGGCTTCAAATATCACTTCATATCTCCCACATAGTAACATTTGTGCATAAAATGAAGGAGGTTTTTATTATTTGGTATGTGATGGAACAAAACGTCTTTCACGTTTGTAAAATTCCTATCCAAACTTATTTTGTAGTAAACTTGTCCCTATGTGCAGCAATTGACCTCAAAACATGCATAACCAAGAATCAATCATTCATTTTGATCATATCTTCTGATCTAGAAACCGGTTACGGGAGTGTGATATATCGTTGGAAATATTTTTCTGAGCTCCTTCTGATGGAAAATTTTACATGTTTTTCACTCAAGATCATGTGAAAAACATCTAACAAATCCAGACATAGTAAGAGCCCATTTTGATCCCTAGCGATAGGCTGCGAAGACTGGAACTAACATCGGCCTTATTGGGGATGGTAGCTCCTTGGAGGTGTCAAGAACACCATAGGCCAAGTGCCTAATCCATTGGGCAATACGGTCAGCAAACCTCTATAAACCCAAAAAAGTCATACCAATCCAAAAACATATACGTACTGCAATATGTACATAAACCAATATTGGAAGCTGAAATGCTGCCTTGGGCAGCTTATTTATACACAAACCTACCCTCCTTTGTCGCAAAATTGATAGATCAAGTAATATTGTAATGCCAGACCAACCAATCAAGTAACTGTGACAAGGATGCTGCTTGGAAGTGCTTGAACCATGACACAACTGGAAATGCTGACAACCATACGTGCACAAAAGGAGTCTGGCTGTATAAAAGGAAATTTGGCTTGTTATTCAAACTATTTTTTTTTTTATATATATGCCGCAACAGGATCAAAGAAACTAGACTCTGTTTGTTGCCCCAACTCCTAAATACATGCTTCCAGCTGCAAATTATTAACGCAAACATCCAAGGGCAGCCTTACCTTTCCTTCCTTCTGCTGGAAAAGGTCCCCAAAGAATGGGACTTGACAGTCCAGATCCTGGGACTGTATTTGGGTCTCTAATTCAGTTAGATCTTCTTCAATTTTGATGGCAAACTCTTGCAAAAAATTGAGCTTAACTTCATGGCTACATCGACAAGACTTCAAATAAGAAGAAAGAGATGAAGCAAAGTTCTCATCTACCTCATCATCTGTGCACATATCTTCCCATTCTCTAAAGCCTTGAATAGAGGGCACCTCTATTTTGAATTCTTCCTCTTTCTCCATCCATGTTTCTAGAAAGATACGCCACAACTCTACAAATGACTTAATAGATCTGACAAACAAATTTTCAGTCCATTGTTTACATTTTCCTTGAAAGTAATCATAGAATAATCTGATAAAAACATCCTCTTTTTTGACTCTAAGAGATTCTACAAATGTTTTAAAATTTGCTACATGTTCAATAATCAAAGCCAAATCTCCCCCATTGAATTTAGGGCCATTACTCAAAATATATGCATCCTTTGGTAATTTATTAGGAAAACCAGGAAGATTAGAAAAATCAATACATGAATACCTTGAACAAATAGAAGCAATAGTTGAGTCCTTCATTTAGCCAGTGGAGCCACCATCAATACTTTGAAACTCGGGATTTCGAACAATGGAGTCATCAGGTAGATGATTTCAGCCTTCATATGTGTCTGACTACTATCCACCATCAACAATCAGATCTGCAACTTGAACAATATTTCTCGGATAAGATCTGTCACCTCGTCCCTGTTAACAGCGCAAAAATGTTAGCACTCAGAATGAACCTCAAGGCTGAGAAGAGGCAACTCTGAGGTAACCACAGACCAAGATTTCGATCTAGCATCTAGCCCTGCCAGACCAGAGAGGGCTCTCTCTTGGCCAACAAAACGTGGCTGAAATAACTGAATCTTAGGCTAGCTATGAAGAATAATGATTTGGTTGAAAATTGTGGGTTTAAAACAGCAAGAGAAGGGACTATTGGGCTATGAATTTGGGGCTAGTTTCTGTCGGCAAACTTGGGGAAAAATAAACTTAATGTACAGCCAGATTAAAGATGTAATCAGAGAAGAAAAGAGGGAAAATACCGCTGCCCTGTAGGCATCAATCAGGGGATGGATCTATAGTGACAACTTTAGAAGAAAGAGAAGCACAAGGTTACTCAACAAAGCATCTAACAGAGGATGGATTCTGAAAAGATAACCACTACATCAAACAACATAATCATTGTGAAAGGAGCATTATGCATGGATGGATTCCTAGCACTTCCCTTAGAGAATATTGTAACCAAATTATCAGAAAAAACAAAGCATGGAAATGAATTTACAAGAAAAACATGCTACACATTAAACACCGTGATGAATCCCAAATTTAAAGAGCAGAAAAAGATTTATTAAAATAATATTCAAGGAAAAATTTACATAGTCCAATAGCAGCCTCCCTCTGCTGCAAAAATACAACCATTACACTCTGAAATTCATAAAATATATACAATTTTCTCATCCCTGTATTAAGGGAATTGAGCTCAACCATCTTCTTCAAAATAGAATCAGTTACATTAAATTTGGACCGAATTTCTGAAATTAGGTGTCAAAGATGAACTCGTATCTCTTGAACCATATCACCCGTTACAAAACGAAAAGAGGTTTTTGTAGATAAGGTCGTGTTGGAGAAAAACCTCTCTCAAATTGTGGAAATTAGTTTCTAGTTTCTCTGAATCTATGCCACAAAATCATCTCTAAAACAGAAAATCATTAAAAAATTAAATCTGTAAAAATGAGCTGTAAAGATCTAGTCAAATGTTCCAATTCACGACACCTCTGAATAAACTGAAAGAGGTTTTTGTTATATGTCTCGTGGTTAACAAAAACCTCTTTGGGTTTCTCAAAATTACTTTCCATAGATTGTAACACGGCACCGCTCTAAAATGACTAAAACAGTAAAATAACCGCAAAATTTGTTTTGTTTTAATGTAGGCTTCAAATATCACTGCATATCTCCCACATAGTAACATTTGTGCATAAAATGAAGGAGGTTTTTTTTATTTGGTATGTGATGGACCAAAACCTCTTTCACTTTTGTAAAATTCCTGTCCAAACTTATTTTGTAGTAAAATTGTCCCTGTGTGTAGCAACTGACCTCAAAACATGCATAACCAAGAATCCATCATTCATTTCAATCATATCTTCTGATCCAGAAACCAGTTACGGGAGTGTGATATACCGTTGGAAATATTTTTCTGAGCTCCTTCTGATGGACACATTTATGAAATGTTTTGCACTGAAGATCATGTGAAAAACATCTAACAAAACCAGACATAGTAAGAGCCCATTTTGATCCCTGGTGATAGGCTGTGAAGACTGGAACTAACACAGATCATGACATATGGTTGATTGACTTAGGAACATCCTTTCATATGAATATTCATAGGGAGTGGTTTTACAAATATGAAAGGTATGATGTAGGTGACTTTTTCCTTAGAGATGATTCAATGGCTAAGATCATAGGATGAGGAAAATTCAAGTTGATGCTCAAGGATGGAAGGGTTAGAAAACTACTTGATGTTCTATACATTCTAGGGCTAGCTAGAAACCTTATATATGTATGCAAGATGAGTGATGCAGCTGTAAATATTGTGTTTGAAAATTAAACTTGCCAGATGGTTCAAGGATCAATGATGTTTCTAAGGGGAGTTTAGATTAAAAATCCATACAAGTTATTAGGAAGCACCATCATTGATGGGTGTAATAATTCTACTATTCGTGAGGGTGGAATCGAAGAAGATAAAACACAATGTTGTCACATCAAAGACTATGCATATTTGAGAGAAGGGCCTTTGAGCACAACATGATAACGATATGGCTAAAGGTGTGTTTGATTTTATTATATATATTGATTTTTGTGAACATTGCATATATGATAACAAAATCAAGTAATATTCTCAATATGTGCCACAAAAGCTAAGGGGATTTTAGAGATAGTACATAATAATGTTTTTGGGCATGTTCCTGTTACATTACAAGGAAAATCTATGTACTATGTCTCATTCATAGATGATTTCTCAAGGAATACATGGATTTAGTTCCGCTAGAATTGATTTGATTTTTTTGGTAAATTTAAAGACTTCAAGGCTTTTGGGGATAATTTAACAAAGAATAAAATCGAGGTGTTGCGGATAGACAATGGTGGAGAATTATGTGGGATTAAATTCAAGTCCTTTAATAAATGTAGTATATAAAGGTAGAAGAATATATAAACACCTCAACAAAATGGGGTTTAAAAAGGGATGGAAAAGACACAATTGGAAAAATAAAAGAACATGTTTAATGGTTCTAAGTAAGACAAGAATTCTAGGAAGTGGCACTAAATACAAAATGTTAATTGGTAAATCAATCAAATTCATTTGTGTTGAAAATACTTCAAATGAGGCGTGGCCTAGCAATAAAACCTCTCTTAAACATGTAAGTATTTGTTTGTGGTGCTTATATATACATTCCAAAGGAGAATATAAGTAAGATTAACAATAAAGCTGAAAATTTTATCTTTATTGGTTATAAAGATGATCTAAAAGGTCATAATATTTGGAACCCATAAATTAGGAATGATGTTTACAGTATGAATCTTGCCTTTAGAGAGGTCAAAGATGTTTTCAAATAAGAAGTCTTACCAATGGAAAAATAACCAAAAGTAGTAGAGATTGAGTTGCAGGATGAGGAATTTGACTTAGCAAAGGAACAACTCTAAAGAGTATTTTCAGGTACTTGTGTGGCACTACATACTACATAATTTTCTACCAAGTCAGACGTGGAGAAGATAGAGTGCTATACATAAATGGATTTGTTGATGTAGAATGGGCTAGATATTTGGATCATAAAATATCGAAAAGTGGCTACTTGTTTAACCTATTTGGAGGAGAAATCAACCAGATGAGTAAGAGACAGTTTGTATTGGCACTCTCAACTATTAACACTAAATACATGACAACCACTTATGCAAGTAAGAAAGTTATATTGTAATATCCCAAAATGGGATCTGCTAGCAAGGCATGACTGGAAAACGTATTTTCCAGGAATGGCTGCTATAGGAATTGAAACCAAGACCTAGATCCCTTAGATCAATGTTTCTAAGTCATAAATCCAAGAGGAGGCTCCAAATAATTCCCTCTAGGTGGGTTAAACAGGTCTCCCACACCTAGTTTTCTTGAGAAAATGCCCGATGAAGGGACTGCAACAAATGCAAGCACATATAATGGAACGACAGCGTTATTTTTATAAGCCTAAGTACATGAAAATGTAAATAGACAACAATTTTATAATATAGCAGCAAAGAGTACAATCCCTTGAGGAAAGAGTCACTCAATATAGGCAATACAAGCCTCAACAGAACATGTACAAGAAATGGAAGAACACTGCTACATATGTGAAACCCCTGGCTATGACAGCACATTCTATTATGGATAACTGCTACAAAATGATGTAAATAAATGGATACAGAAGTGAATAGCTCAAAAATAGATGGGGGAGCAAGATCTCAACCCCTGGAAACAACAATACAACAATCCTTAAAAGAATTGGCTGAAATATACACAAAATGGCAAATCTGCAAAAATGTCAGAGTTGCTAGGTAGCAACTGCAGCTCAGAAACTGGAAATGGATGAAGATAGCTGATGATGCTGCATATGATGAATATATCTCCTCCAAGGGATCTTCCAAGTCAAAGGATGATCCTAACACTGAAGATCTGACCCTCCAAACCAATACTGCAATCCTCACTGTAGATACTCAATGAAAATAACACAGTCAATGACAGGGAATGCAATGTAGGTGATGAAAAATGGTTGGCCTGATGCCAAAGATGATTGGAATCAGCTCAAATTCTCCCTCATTGATCCTCCAAAGGCAAGGAAATTCCCTCCTCTGAAAAATAGCTCCGGAAGTGGTGTTGTAGAACCTCCACTGCAACACCCTGCAACACAACGTTATACTTGAGCAGAAATAACGATGTAGCTGGAGGAAGTAGCTTGGTCTCAAGCCTGGATGTGGAGAAAATGAAGAGAAACTCCTTCAAGAGGCCTCTCTTGGAAGGAGAAGTAATTCCTAAATATGAATGCCTTCTGCTAAGCAGCATTGCAACTCTACTTAATAGCGGGAGAATGCACAAAGTCTAAACAAACAAAGAAATCAATAATCTTCAACATGAGAAACAATGGCTGCCTTGCCCTCCTTTTAAACAAGTGAGATCCCTCTCACCATGGGTCCCACTTATTAGGATTTCCTTCACCAAAGAAACCTCTTCCCATTCATACTGCATTGTTTCTCTAAGTGGTCTCTACCTCCTACCCCAGCACTGTTGACTTGGTCAAACTTGACCTTGTCCACCTGCAAATGATCCTATTCACACACGAGGGTGTGAAATAAAGCTCCAATAATGATCCCATTTCATACTATGAGGGATTTTATTTAGATTTTTATTATGCATGGACCTCCTTACCCATTTATTCTTCTCATAAGTGAAATTAACAAAATTTAATATTCCAATTTATTGAAGAAAAAATTTGGAATATTACAGTCCTCCGCTCCCAAATGTTGCTTGTCCTCAAGAAACTGCAAGGATAGAACTGAGAAGTTTCCCCCAAGGCATGGAGACTAAAAAGTGTTGGGAAGACATCTTCCCCAAATAGATCCTCCATCCCCAAGAAATCATCCAAAGAAAATGAGTCACCTCCCAACATGGTAACTCATGGCAATCTCCTTCCACCTCAAGCTCTGGAAATGAAGGTGGGTTGAAAATCTGAATATGGTAAGAATCATAGCCTACCCCATGCTGTCCTTCTCTCCACCCATGATGAGTTTAGATTATGTGTTGATCCTCAGCTACAAAATTATTTCCCTCAAGTGGAAAAATGAAGAACAATCCTCCAAGGATCTCTCCTCCATCATTAAAGAACAAGCTGGCCCAAAACAATCCATCCATGATGAATAGGACATGGTCATCATAGAGTATCCCAGTGAGAATTTTTCTACAAGTTTTACATGATGATGCATGATACAAACAATATCTCAAGAGGACACAACGCATTTTCATCCATTGCAACTTCAGAAAATAGTATGGAAAGTAACATACAAAAATCATTACATCTACTAATGAATAGTAAATGGCTACATGTGTTAACAATACATGATCAAGTACTTGCCCATGTTTATACAATGTATGGTTAACAGACTCATGGCCCACCCTGAAAGAGAACAAATATGTGGCTGTGGTGGCCATATCTCCTCCCATGCTTCCATTAGAACATGTAGTGCAGAAAATGTGGAAATTATTTCCCCTCAAAGACAAATCCAACTCATGCGTCAATCTCTCAACCATGCTCTCAATAAGAATAAAATAAATATCAATAATTGAAGGCATGATCAGCACAAGAATGAAGGAAATACTGATGGCTTCATGTGATGCTTGAAGATACCAACAGTCTCCTAAGTATGTACAGCGCAGTTTTACAAACTGCTGCTTCAGAAAATCATAAGGCAAAATGTTTCTTGTTACATATTTAATCACGTATGTCATCATATGGCAAATAGTTGGATATAAAAACTGAACATACATGTAAGGAGAAAATTTTTTCCCAAGGCCACATAAAATATCGCTGCCTCCATCATATAGCTTGGCCCAACTTAGATCATGGAGCAATGTGAAAAGCTTGCCCTCTTGTGGAGAAATGCACTGCATAGTAATGGTAAGAGTATGCAAATCAATGAATGTAAAAACAAACTCCTTACCATATGCCAGAAGTAAGATGGTACATGGATCCATGAGTGATTCCTCCATAGTGTTTTGGCATGCTATGAAGAGGAATGAACCATGTGCTGCAAGAAGATCATCCTTCTCATGCTTGGAAGTCCAAGTCAAGAAGAATATGCCATAGTGATAGATGTCTCTATCCACTACTCTATCATTCTCACCCCCTTCTTGTTCACCAAGTGCATACAATGTGAAGTGATCTTGGGGACACTCCATCCATAAGTCCCTACTCCAAAGTGACAACGTTGTGAGCTCATGCAAATAAGCTCATGTCAATACAAAGCTCTATTCTTTGACATGCTCCTTGTCAAAGAATCCTCTAGTAATGTTGCTACAAATATGGAATACCTCCCAAGATGGAAATGCTTCCAAATCATCCAAGGCCAAGGAGTAACCCCTTTGCACCATGAGAGTTCTCTCCTTTAATCCTGCAACATCACACAATATGTGAGAGAAAATCTGCCCTTGCTCTCTCAAGTGCACCTCAACTAACCAAAGTGCTTGTTGCCTCCTTATGCTCCCATCATACAACCTGTGTGATGAATGATATGTATCTCACATCAACACCATGCATACGTACTCCATGCTACTCAATGATGCAAGAATATTTCTATCTCTTCTCCATCCCCATCCTCCCAGGAAGAGGACATGCCAAGTGATGGCCAAAATCCTTCAAGAGGAGTCAGCGCAGCCAAGCCTCCTGCTGCCCGGTGTCATATATTTGCAAGTAGCCTCCCAACTCCTTGCTTATCAACCACATCCACTCAATCACTTGTGGACGTCTTCTCATTTTCTTCCCCTTGGTACTCCTCTCATGAGGGCTACCATCCTTCCAAACCAAATCTTTCTCTTTGCATTTCATGAAAGTTTGAAATGCAGCTCTTTGAAGACCTCCTATAGAATATCTCTCAATCATGACTATGTTGAATCCACAAGGATCCAAAAATGATGAAGATAACATCTCTCCTCCATCACTGTTTGACAGCACTGTCAATCCCTCCAAAGATGTAGTGGCCGTCTCATGCTCCAACTCAAGGATGGTTTCATAGTTTTTCATAGGAGTGTCATGGTTTGTTTCATCCTCCAAAAGTTCACACCCCAATCTCAAGGATTGTGTGCAACTCAAAAAAGGTGCATGAGGATGATGGTTCATCTCCTCCTTTAACCATTTGCACTACGCAGTGCAACCATGTTGCTCTAGATTAGAGGTGATATTTGACCCTTGGTCATGCAAAAGAAAATTTCCACAACTACCAAAAGAATTTTCTCCAACAATGGATAGTGGAAATTCCTTCATACCTTAATGAGATGTGGGAATCTCTTGTAGGGCTGCAAGAGTTCCTTCCTTCAATTTGTTGGCTGCCCCAACTATTGATGCATGTGGCTACTCCTCCATGAGTGTGACAACGTTAGGGACAAACTCCTCAAGTGGTGGTGAGGGCTCCTCCTCTTGTGTTCTTCTATTGTCAAACTCCTTGATCAGCTTTTGAGAAAACTTAGCAAGAGTAGGCACTCTTGCATGGCTCACATGGCTGAACCACCAAATGTGGGCTTCACCTTCTAGGTGCAGCGCTGAGATCTCAACAACCTCTTTCTCCACTATATGATGTAGTAAGAAAAATGCTTCCAGCTTCCTCACCAAGTTCTGGTTGTAGATAACCCATCAAAGGTAGACAACAAAAATCTACTACCTGTAATTTCTCTTCTGCTGCAGGGTCTCTTATCTTCCTTCATATGGATGAACTATGGGAAAGCTAGAGTCTCCTTGAAGGATCTAGGTTGAGATTTGTACTCAACAAAGTAATCACTTAGAATCTGATGATCCAAGTGTCCTTCATGCTTGTCTTCTTCTTTGTGAGAATAGGAAGTGTATGGTCCTTCCTCTTGTTTTTGTTCTTCCTCTTTGGAGAGGATATTCTTAGTTTTGAACACCGATGAGAGTAATCTCATCTTATTCATCATCCTAATATTCTTTGTCTGAAACTCACAGGCTGAGCCAAGAAAGCTACTTTGATACCATTGTAATATCCCAAAATGGGATCTGCTAGAAAGACATGACTGGAAAACGCATTTTCCAGGAATGGCTGCTACAGGAATTGAAACTAGGACCTGGATCCCTTATATCAATGTGTATAAGTCCTAAATCCAAGAGGAGGCTCTAAATAAATCCATCTATGTGGGTTAAACATGTCTCCCACACCTAGTTGTCTTGAGAAAATGCCCGATGAAGAGACTACAGAAAATGCAAGCACATATAATGGAATGAAAATGTTATTTTTATAAGCCTGAGTACATGAAGATGAAAATAGCCAAAAAATTTATAATATAGCAGCAAATATTACAATCCCTTGAGGAAAGAGTCACTCAAGATAGGCAATACAAGCCTCAACAAAACATGTACAAGAAATGGAAGAACACTGCTACATATGTGAAACCCCTGGCTATGACAGCGCCGTCTACTATGGATAACTGCTGAAAAATGATGTAAATAAATGGATACAGAAGTGAATAGCTCAAAAATAGATGGGGGAGCAAGATCTCAACCCCTGGAAACAACAATACAACAATCCTTAAAAGGATTGGCTGAAATATACACAAAATGGTAAATCTGCAGAAATGTCGGAGTTGCTGGGTAGCAGTTGCAACTCAGAAACTTGAAATGGATGAAGATATATGATGATGCTGCATATGATGAATATATCTCCTCCAAGGGATCTTCCAAGTCAAAGGCTGATCCTAACACTGAAGATCTGACCCTCCAAACCAATACTGCAACCCTCATTGCAGATACTCAATGAAAATAACGTAGTCAATGAGAGGGACTGCACTGTAGGTGATGAAAAATGGCTGGCATGATACCAAAGATGATGGGAATCAGCTAAAATTCTCACTCATTGATCCTCCAAAGGCAAGGAGACTCCCTCCTCTGAAAAATATCTCCGGAAGTGGTATTGTAGAACCTCCACTGCAACACCTTGCAACACAACATTATACTTGAGCAGAAATAACGTTGTAGCTGGAGGAATTAGCTTGGCCTCAAGCCTGGATGTGGAGAAAATGAAGAGAAACTCCTTCAAGAGGCCTCTCTTGGAAGGAGAAGGAATTCCTAAACAGGAATTCCTTGTGCTAAGCAACACTGCAACTCCGCTAAACAGCAGGAGAATGCACAAAGTCTAAACAGACAAAGAAATCAATAATCTTCAACATGAGAAACAATGGCTACCTTGCCCTCCTTTTAAACAAGTGAGATCCCTCTCACCATGGGTCCCACTTATTAGGGTTTCCTTCCCCAAAGAAACCTCTTCCCATTCATATTGTGTTGTTTTTCTAAGTGGTCTCCACCTCCTACCCCAGTGCTGTTGACTTGGTCAAACTTGACCTTATCCACCTACAAATGATCCTGTTCACACATGAGGGTGTGAAATCCAGCTCCAATAATGATCCCCTTTCATACTATAAGGGATTTTATTTAGATTTTTATTATGCATGGGCCTCCTTATGCATTTATTATTCTCATAAGTGAAATTAACAAAATTTAATATTCCAATTTATTGAAGAAATTTTTTGGAATATTACATATATAGTTACAGAGATTGTGTTCAAGTATTGGGCTTGTACATGAAGTTGTAAGGTTAGATTATAACAATAAAAGTGTGATATTTTTGGCAAAGAACCCAACTTATCATTCTAAGAAAAATCATATGGAAGTTTAATATCACTTTGTGAGAGACATGGTTGAAGACAAGAAGGTGTTGCTCCTGAAGGTTGACAATTTGAAGGATGTTGCAAATTCATTGAAAAATACTTTGAGCACTAAGAAGTTCTCTTAGTGTAGAGAAACAATTGGTATTATTGCCTTGGATTATTAATCATGTAACCTTGTGACCCTAGGTATGCAAATAAAACAAGTGGGGCAATGTTGGGTATCTGTTGTTTTCTTTGCACAAATAGCCAAATGTGTAATTTGTATGCTTTGGAGCATAGTGGCTAGTTTGAGGGGGTTAGGTCCTACCTCGCCCCCCACACAAAAAAAAAAAAAAAAATTGGGTGATTTTTACATCCATTTTTTGTGGTTTTTGGAACATGATTTTCACTTTTGGAAATTTTATAGCACATGGTTTTCCAACACATGATTTTATAATTCCAATTAAGGAATTAAGTTTTCATTCTAATATAGGTAAATGGATTAATGGTTTTAGATGCTACAAGAGCTTATATATTGTATTGTAAATGGAAGTTGATTGATGACTAAAATTTGAGGTGTGACACTAAACATTTTGTTGGTTTTACTAGTTAACAATGTCTACGGTAAATATCTAAGTATTATGTGTGCTTTACATTTTCCATTTTATAAATAATTTGCGTATGAATTTCTTATTGAAAAGGTTTAAAACTTATAATGACTAGCTACTAGAGGCTTTAACATAGAAATTGAAAGAGGAGAAAGGAAGGCCTACACCATAGACAATCATTTTTTACACCAACCCATCATACTCCTCCAACATAGCCTCCAAATCAATTTCATATTTAACAAATACCAAAGCATTTAGATCCTCACTAGTTAATTGGTATTTAAAAAACATGACAAAACTGAAAACTTTCGACATCTTCGTAATAATATTTGTGCAGTAGATGCTTCTATTGGACATTCTCGTTCTAATATCGTTGGTATTCTACCTTGAACATTTTATCATGACAACACTCTTTATTTGGAATTAGATTGCAAGGTTGAATTCTAGTAGGTGATAGCTAAAAAAAATCTATATATTTTGTAATTTTGTTCCTCATGGAAATGTGATGCATCATTTCTCCTTTAATGCATAAACTTAGTTTTATTTTTTTGAAGGTTCATATAACCAATATGTGGTTGTAGATCCACACAATTGTGCACTTTTTCATTTTACCTATTGTGTGTCTACCTATACCAACTAATATATTAGTATGATCATGTATTTTAATCCAATTTTTATGGAATTAATACAATTTGTGTGTCCAAAATTATTATAATGTTGGTTCATATGAGGGGGGGACCATTAGACTCAGTAACAACCAATAAGTTTACTTGGATTTAAGGTTAGAATGAATTTATCCCCATAATGTAGTATCTTTCTTAACTCCTCTTCATGTAACTCAACCTCATCATTTTCATTATCATGGGAATCTTCAACCTTCTTGGAAATCTCCCTTTGAGAATCTTGGTGGTTAAGAACCTCTTTCACTTTTTTATATATGCCTTAATTTCCAGAATTTCATGGCCAAATCTTGTTTTTAAATAATCAATTTTATGGTTGTCTTTCAATGCTTGCTTTGGAAAACATATAGGTAGCTCATTAGAAAACCCCAAATAAAATATAAACAAATACATATATTTATGTTCTTTTTCACATGTTCCATTAATAAATGAGCATAAATTATATATACTGTGTAGTAGAAAGGGATGCAACTCTTCACACATTCATGATGTCCTTTTGAATTTATAAATTATACATTTAGGTTAATATAAACTATACAATTAGGTTAATATATATGAACAGGTAATATACCTTAGGTACATTGAAAATGACAATTAACTCATAGTTAAAATAAAACTAGTATAACACTAAAATACATCTTTTCTAATTTATAACATCAACTAATATTAGAACAACTCTAGTCCAACATATGCATGCACCCTCACTGTCATAAAAAATGTTATTGCATCTCATTAATAGAGTTATTGTTCACACTCAAGACACCTCTCACTTTGTGCATAGACCCCTTGGTTAGGATCCATAGTAGCCTACTATTTTCGTTGAATTATACCATCTATGTTAGAGGAAGAATAGTGATTGAAGAATCACAATTAAAATCTAACACTCCCTCTTTGTGAGGAATGTGTTATCCATCAAACAAAAAATCCATCATGCATCTCTATCCTCCCTTCATTTATGGGTTTATTCATCATGTTCGTATATGTGAATTTGAAGAAATAAAACCTTGGCTCAATTTTCCCTTCTACACTATGAAATCTCTTCAATATCTTAAATGTGTAAATTCCCTATACAAGGAAAAATTCATTAATATCAAGTCAACTTCCTTCATCCTTCATGTCAACTTCATTGGTAAAAATATTCTTAAATCACAACATGAGTTGTTTAGGTCTTATTACAACCATAAACTTTGTTGTATATAGAAACCATGACAAGTGGATTAAATCTACCAATTATTTTGCACTAAACTTTGAAAATACCAACTTGCATAAAAACTCATCAAATCTAAGACACCAAACTCGCGGTGCAGACATCAGTGCATGCTAGTCCTTCTTGAAATTGAATTCATGTGTATTTCACTATGCACCTCAAAGCCACCAACAACTAAGGGAAAAGCCTCATTAAGATTAAATCCATCTCTCTGGAATAACCCTCTAGTAATTGGAGTGAGAATCTCATCAAGGTCAACTCCCTCTTTTGGGGAGAGGTTCCTTTGGAAAAAAACATGTCCTGGGGCTCTTCAATACTTTGATTAGAGGTACACATGAATTAATCATTGCTCCCATGGTAGTTTTTGAAATTTTATTCACAACACTATATGAACATCTTGGCATTACTTACTCTACTAAATTCATAAGTAGCCTATAAAGGTCACCATCTCAAAATAAATTGGCCAAAACTAAATTAAGTTCAGGGAAACATTTTCTAATGATCAATTTTTAATCATCAAACTCAATGATACACTATATATTTGTCAGGTAAGAAACCAAAATAGTCTATTTTTTTAAATCAAAGACATACAAGACATCATTTAGCTGAAAAAATCACTTGAAGGTATGTAGAATGCGATGGATATTATTTAATTCATTGCACAAGTGCCATCATTGTTCAACTCCACCTATAAGTAATCCCCATGTTCCTAAAGTGAATTGAACACCTTCTTGTTAAAGGGAATGTGTCTAAATGCTCAATTTTTTTCATACCACCCTATGATAGCAATGGATTTAGTGGAAAATCATAACACCATAAGGAAAGTTGTCTCAAGTCTAAATGCTAACTTATCTTCTCTGATTGAAAATTTTGTAGTCCCTATAAACTATTGCTACTGTTGTTGGCTTTCTTTATCTCAAGGCACTAAGATGTATAGTCCATATTGTGGCACTTAGGACACTTCATGTGACTTGAGTATTTTTTCCCCTATTCCACAAAGAATTTGATTTTTTCTCTTTTCACTTAAGACCCCTCCAAGTTCCTCCTCTCTTGCCTAATTTTTATTCCTAATTAGGGACAAATATTTGGTCTTATTCTAGTACTTTCCTCGTGGAAATCATCCTAAATTTGGCGAGGTATAATTTTTTTCCCAAGCACAAGCACCCTAAACACACACATACTAGGATGAACACAACCATTTAACCCCACAAGTACCAACCCCTCATCCTCCACCTTCATCCTAATAAAAGCAAGTTGATTTAAATATGAACATTATGATATTCATTAGATAGATGGTGTACATTTTTGTAGATGTTCTATGCTTGATGCAACTTTACTTTTTATCCCAATATCAGTAAGCAATCACATAAACAAAAAAGTAAAATGCTGGTAGAACATACTAGTGGATCTACAAAAGATAAGCCAAAAATATATGTGTGTTGGTGCGTTACAACGACCGACAGGATGCTTCAGCCAGAAAATTCTCAATATGTTCAGCCAACCAACAATGTCACACAACCCTCTAGGACAACCAAAATGGTCAACTCAAAAGTCAACGATGTCAGTCAACGGTCAATGCAAATAGCAGCAGCAGCTAGGTCAACACAACAAAGCCAAAGTCAACGTCTAGCCTCAGGAATAGTGCCAAAAAATGCAGATTTGAAAGATCGAAATTTAGGGAGAGTTTCAGGTCCGTTTGACCTTGTGTTGACCAAAGTCAACACTGGTCATAGCTGCTGCAAAAACCCTAGGCCGAAAATAGAAAAGAACTACTGCTGAAATTTCCCACGTGTGGAGAGAAGAGCCTCCAAGGTCATCGAACCAATCAGATGAGGAGAGAGAAATGTGTGAGGATGAGATGAGTGAAAATGTCCTCTAACATTGACCAATTTATATCCATCAATTATGGTGTGTGACACAACTACTGGGGCACAAAACCTTAAGGCCGACCTGCACATATTTTGAATAAATTCAAAATAAATGTTCTGCTCATCGGATCAAGATGATATTTTTGATCGATCTTGGACCTCTCCAAAAGAGGATTCCAATAAAAATATCGGCATATTCATATGAGCATCAAAACATGGATTTTGGACCTAGTTTTCCAAAATTAACACTCCCTCTCAACTAGGGAGAACTCCATCCACCTATGCAATCCAAACATCGTGCGTCATCCCACCGTAACTTGCTATGCTGGATTTTTTATTTCAGATAGAAGTGGGTCAGTCACAAAGACATCATTCCCAGCTGATAGATTCAAACCAGAGGTCCAAAACCTCTATAGGACTCACAAAGAGTCTCATACCAACCCGAAGTTGGTTTACCTGACCTGAAGTCAGTTGGAGGTCCGAAACCTCACTATACTTGATCCCAGATCAAGTGGTTGGACCATGCCATCCTAGATAGAGAGTATGGAAATATTTGATGCGTCCATCATAATTTTCTACTAGTCTCTAACTTTTCCCACCTCACTGCCCAAATGAGAGGTACTTCCCATGAGCCCTGAACTCAATGGGTAGGATGCATATGGGGCACATATCATGAGAGGTGAACCAAATCAATCATCATAATGGTGGAGCAGAAGCACACCAACAAGGTTCAGCAAGCCTACCCCTGTTGTTGCTTATAGCTCTGAGAAACAATCCCCAAAGCCCCCCAGAGCTCCCAGAGCTCATCGTCCAACAAGACCCTCAAAATAGGGTCTTTCCAAGATACCAAGATTCTCACAGAAGGTGAGGAAATTGACCTTCCCCAGAGGCTTTGTGAGAATATCTATGACCTGCTCATCAGTTCCTATATGATCGAGCCTTACGGCGCCTCGTTGTACCATATCCCGGATAAAGTGGTACCTGATATCATTATGCTTGGATCGATCATGGAACACAGGAGTCTTGGACAACCGAATCCCACTCTGGTTAGCACAGAGTATCATGGTGGTATCTAGCACATGCCCGAACAACTCACTGAAGAGATTTTGCAACTAGACTGCTTCACAACAGGCCATACTCGCTATAATGTATTCAGCCTCTGTGGTGCTCAAAGCCACGGACTTCTACTTCTTTCTCATCCATGATATCGAAGTAGAACCAAGTGTGAAGCAACATCTCGATGTGCTCTTACGATCCACCACACTTCCAGCCCAATCGACATTAGTATATCCGTAGAGTGTCATGCTCCCTGCAGTGTATCTCAGCCCATGGTTTATCGTGCCCCAAAGATATCTCAACAAATTCTTTACACCAACCCAGTGAAAGTGATGAGGCTAAACCATGTGTTGACTCAAAGTGTTCACTGCAAAACATAAGTTCGGACGGGTGTTCACTAAGAACATCAGGGCCCCTATGAGTTGACGATACTCAATAGGATTTGCTTGTATGGGCCCAACAGCACTGCCACTCAACTTCTTAAGGTTGAGCTCCATCGGTGTCGACGCAGAATTACAGTCCACCATACCAAATATTTCCAAAATATTCACAATGTATTTTCCTTGAGAAAGGAAAATCTCACCAGGCCTCTACCAAACCTCTATGCCTAGGAAGTAATGCATCAGTCCTAGGTCCTTCATCTCGAACTCAGCAGCAATCTTCCTCTTGCATTGATGAATGGGAGGGTCAGCACCTATCAGGAATAGGTCGTCCACATACAACACCAAAATGAGAGGCTTTTCTCTATCAACCTTGAAGTAAATGTTTGGATCAGCATTACTACGAGTGAAGCCCAACTTCATCAGGTAGCTATCTATCCTCTCGTACCAAGCTATGGGTGCTTTCTTCAACCCATAGAGGGCTTTCTTCAACCTGCATACATGGGTGTCCCGATCCTGGACTTTGAAGCTCAAAGGTTGCTCCACATACACCTCTTCCTTTATCGCACCATGTAGAAATGTGGTTTTCACATCCATCTAATGAAGAATCCATCCTTGCATAGCAGCAAGGGCTATGATATATCGAATGGTGGTATATCGGGCCACAGGTGAAAATATGTCATCATAGTTTATGCCTTCTTTTGGAGAGAATCCATGGGCAACGAATCTTGCCTTGAATTTTTCAGCACTTCCATCAGATCCATGCTTGATCTTGTAGAGCCATTTTGAGGTGACAACTAGTTTGTCCTCAGGTCTTAGAACCACATCCCAGACTTCATTATTCATTATGGACTCATACTCTTCATGCATAGAATCCTTCCAAACTTAATGCTTTACGGCTTCCTCAAAAGATCCAGGCTCAGATTGTACGATAGTACTCATGGCAGCTAGATAACCTTGGGATCTATTCAGCTTCTTTCTTTCACGAAATGTCTCCCTTGGGGCCATATGTCCCTTGGCATCCTCGAGAGTGTCCCTGAGCCATGATGGTCTCTTCCCCATCGAAGTAGGTGGATCAATCGGTTTCATCGGTCCTTCAACATCAGGCATTGTCTCATCCTTCATTTCTTCTTGATTTCCAAGCCTTACTTCATGATCTTCCTTAGATCTTGGAAGATTTACTACTTTCCTCGGGGAAGCATCTTCATCAAAGGTGACATCGTGGCATATCTCCACTTCCCTTTGACCAGGCACATAGAATTTATAGGCCTTTGAAGTTTTGTTGTAGCCCACAAACATTCCCTTCTTCCCAGAAGCATCCAGCTTGCTCCTCTTCTCTTTTGGCACATGAAAATAAACAGGACATCCAAAAACTCTAAAATGTGAGACTTCAGGTTTCTTACCAGAGAAAACCTCTTCGGGAGTTTTGGAGTCCAGAGTGGAATGCGGGCATCGGTTTTGTATGTACACAGAAATGTTCACAGCTTCTTCCCATAGAAACTTCTGTAGACCTTGGTCACATAGCATGGCACAGGAAGCTTCCACAATGGTTCTATTATTTCATTCAGCGATTCCATTCTTCTCAGGAGTATAGACAGTTGTGGTCTCCCTCTTGATGCCAGCTTCTCTGCAAAATTTCTTGAACTCATTCCTCTCATATTCGGTGCCATTATCGGTCTTCAATATCTTCATATTCTTCCCTGTCAGATTTTCCACCAAGGCTTTGAAGGTATGGAACCACATGAAAGTCTCATCCTTCTTCTTCAAGAAGTATATCCAGGTTTTGCGAGAGAAGTCATATATGAACGTCATATAATAAGAACATCCTCCCGAGGATGTCACGGGCAGCATACTAGACAAATCAGAATGTATCAATTGCAAGACATCAGATGTCTTTGTGACGCTTGAGGGGAAAGGTCCCCTTGTATGCTTTCCTTTGGCACATCCCTGACATAAACCTTCATGATTATTTGAGAACTCAAGCATCCCCGTCACCACCTTCCTTGCTTCGAGAAGGGCTTTGTAGTGAAGGTATCCAAACCTCCGGTGCCATAGTTCCGTCATTCGGATAATATCACACGTCATCGCTCCCAGTGAACTTCGTCCAACCTGGTAGAGTGTATCAACTCTTAACCCAATCATGATAGCTTCCTTGAACTCTTCTTCTAGATACGCACATTCCCATCAATGAATACCACATTGAAACCTTTGTCTTCCATGGCCAATATAGACAAAAGTTTCTTCTTCAAATCAGGTACATAGAGTACATCCTGTAAACGGAGGACTTGACCTTGAGACAAGTGGAGGGTTAGAGTCCTTGTCCGTTTCATGGGATATGTGGAATTATCTCCAAGGATAATTTCCAGATTAATATCCTTCTCAAAAATATTATAAGGTGCTTCCTTGAACCTAGTGTGTGCCTTGAGGCACCACTATCTATTAACCAGAAATCCATAGTTTCGGGTGGAGATGCAACAGAGAGGGCAGATACAATAATGAATTCATTTCTTTTATCAACAACATTTTATTCCTCATACATGGAATTTCTCGACCTTTTGAAGGGTTAGCCATTTCTGCCGGAGGGAGCCTTCCTCTTTCCCTTGAACCTGTTGTTCCTTTGATTGCCATTCCTCCGATTGTTCTTGTTGTCATCATCATTGGGTGAATCCTTCTTGAAATGGAATTCTCTAGCATAGTGACCTGGCTTATGACAAGTGTAACACTTGCCCTTCTTTCCTTAGGCCCCTGCTCTTCCTTTGTTCCTTGGACCACTAAAGTTCTTATTTCTAGAATGATCAGCGAAGGAAACATTTCCTTCATTTTCTTATTCCTTCATCCTTGTCTCTTCTTGTATACATCTCGATAGTACTTCGTCAAAGTCAGGTATGACATTGTTATTGAGAATAGTAGTGTTGAACACATGCCATTCAGATGAGAGACCTCCAAGTGCGGTGAGAACCATCTCTCAATCAGCTATTGTCTCCCCAATATGCATCATATTATTCCTGATTTCGGTCAGCTTCAGAAAGTATGATTGAATAGACTCATCCCCACCTTTCTTTAGATTCTTCAGTTGATTCTTGAATAATAGGACTTGGTTTGCATTGTTGGCCTTGAACATGTGGACCAATTTATCATATATCTCCTTGGATGTGCCCAGCTCAGAGATGTAGGCAACCAGACTCTTATGAATTGAGTCCCTGATCATCATCTTTGCTTTGATTTCCCCCTCCTTGTACTCTGTTTTGGCAGCAACAGTTGCAGTGGATGGAGGCTCTTGGATTTTACCCTGCACATAGTCCATGACATCTTGGTCTTCCAAATTAAGATCTAATGTCATCTTCCAAGCATGGAAGTCATCCTTCCCAGTCAATTTTTCATCATCCTTAAAGACATTGTGGTTTGAGGAACCCATCCTCTTCTTCGGTGATTGTTACAAACTAGGGCTTTGTCTTCACATCAGCTCTGATACCATGTAAATTTTTGTATATGTTCGATGCTTGATGCAACTTTAATTTTTATCCCAATATCAGTCAGCAATCACATAAATAACAAAGTAAAATGCTAATAGAACATACCAGTGGATTGACAGAAGACAAGCCAAAATATATAAGTGTGTTGGTGCGTTACAAGGATCAGCGGGATGCTTCAACCAGCAAAGTCTCAATATGGTCAACCAACTAGCAATGTCACACAAATTGTTATCACCCTAGTAATTTCTAAAGATTGTGGGCTTTTGAATTTTTTAGTTTTAAGAAAACTAGGGGTAACCACAAACCTACTTTGGAAATTTAGGATCTAGCCTTCCTAAATTTCAGAGAGGGATCTCTCTTTATGATTTAACTTTGTTTTTGTTTAATGTTTTTAGGCTAGTTATGAAAGTTCAATTTGGCTTTGGTTTTGAAATTTTTTGGTGGAAAATAAGATTACTTGAAGATAAATTAAAGAGAGATCTACTAGTCCATTGGGTTGTGGAGTCAAAGTCTAGCAAGTAGAACTAGAAGGAAATGCCAACAGGATGCTAATGTATTCAGGGCAAGGTAAATAACCCTCAGAGATTTGGATAGATTGTTTTGATGAGATGGCTTGTTTCGGGATAAAGGGCAATGAAGAATCCTTTGATCCAGAAAAAGAGGAAGGATGCAGGGGTCAAACGGGACTAGGAACAATTAAGAATTCCTAAATATGGAAATCAACAGAAAACATTTAAATGATTAAGTAGTTAAGACAGGGAGTTCTAACACTAGTCCTAAAGTAATACTCCTACTTAATCATTAAGATTGAACAACATATATGAAATGAATGGAACTCATAAATTAAACAATGACAAGATAGATGCACTTTACTCTTCAAATTATCGTGTGAATCCTGAATTATGAAGTCCAATTGGCTCTTGTCTAGACTGCTGCTTTGAAATCAACACATGTGAGCCTCCAACGTACCAGCAAAATGTCTATAATGCTCTTAGCAATTTTATTCCACACTAAACACTTCATAAACTAAAGTATTTATACAAAATTTTTATTACAAAATATCCTAGAGAAATCTAGGAATAACTCTAGGAAATAAAAATATCTTTACACATTAAGAAGGACAGCTGCTTAACAACTTAGCAAGCTATCCTCTTATCTAGAAAAAATAGTGATATCTTATCTAACAAAAACTGTTTGTTTGAGTAGTTGTCTATGCTTGCTGGCACTTTGCAAATATCTTTTGGAAGATGACTTCTTGGATACTCTTTCC
Source organism: Pinus albicaulis (assembly GCA_034641835.2). NCBI lineage: Eukaryota > Viridiplantae > Streptophyta > Pinopsida > Pinales > Pinaceae > Pinus > Pinus albicaulis. The sequence continues at coordinate 640,643,939 of CM076573.1, read as the reverse complement.
ACTTATACTCTTTGACCCTTTACTTTATCTCTGATACTCTTTCACGCTGCTTATTTACCATTTCACTGTTGTAAAAAAGGAAATTACAGCAGTGAAATCAGCTAGCTATCATTTTTATTTCTGATACGCTTTGACTTTGGCCTTTCACCCTGATACTCTTTAAACTAATACTTTGACATTTAACTACTGTAAAAAGAGATTTCTTAGCAGTAAAAATTCAAAATCAAGTACTATGTTATTTTTTTTCTTTTCAAACTGATTTCTTCATTTTCAATGTCTTCTACTGTTTGCTTTGCTACTATAATAAATCTGTGAAGGTCTGCCATTGTTCAACATCTGGAATCTTTATACTTTTCAATTTTCTGTAATTCTCATCTGCTTCAGTGTACTTAGCAAAATTTGGTTTAACTACAAATAAATTCTTGATTTCATTCTAAAGGAAAAATAAATCTTCAATGTATTTGAGAACCACTTTCCCTATTGAAGATCCCTGTGGTAATTGCTTACTAATCTGTTCTTTGGCATGATCTCTGATCTTCTTATCATATTCTTTCTGGTCCATTAACTTTTCATTAAATACATGTATGTCTGGAATGCTTGCTTGTCTGAGCATAGTATACTTTGCTAAAAACTTGGTAATGGAAAAATTCATAGCATCACATTTTTCTTTCAAGTTACTCATCAAAGTTTTCTTTATCAATACCTTTTTTATTTGCAATATAGCTTTTGTCCTGTCCTATATCTTCAATTCCTCTAGCTCAGTCTTGTTCTTACTGTTTAAGAAGGTAATCAGCCTTTGTGCCTGTGCTGGTTTGTCTGCTAATTCTTCTGTAGTCTTTTGTATTTCATTTTGAGCTACCAGAAGGAGGTCCCTTTGTTCATAAATTATCTGAATTGATGGCCATTAAAGATGTATGGCCTCAACGATGTTGGTCCATAGATGATTTCTTATGTAAGAAATCTCTGTGGTAAAGCTCAAATCCTTTTGAAGATTTTTTACTTTCTTTTCAAGCCTTTTTGCTTTTTGTTCATAATTATTTACATTAATCAATGTTGTTTTATTGGATGCCTCCATAATCTGAATCTTCTTCTTCAAACTGTTGATTTCATTGGTTTTCAATGTCATTTCTTCCATTGCCTTGACAATTTTCCCTGCATCTTTTGTATGTTGCACCTCTGATGTTGAGGATTCAGTGTTGGAAGTGGTAGCTTATTGCACTGACACTGTAGTTTCCAGTGGCTCTTTGGGTGCTAACTTCTCTCCCAATATAGAAGGAACAGCAACTGTAATAATAGGAATAACTGTGGGAATGGTGGAAGCATCTGTTTCCTTCACAGTTTCCTTTTCTTTCATCAGTATATCCAATTGGATTTCCATGTCCTTGAACTGGGTAGTAAGCTTTACAATTAACTGCATCATATCTTCTTTCTCTTTATGTTCCTGAAGTATTTCTTTGCTCTGTGGGTGCTCACTTTGAGGAAGTTTTAATTGTTTCCTCAAAGCAGCAATGAAATCATTTTTCTTTTTGATTAAGACTTCAGCAGCTTGTACATTGGATGGGTCCACAGCTATTTGTAGAATCAAATCTTCTGATGCTTTGATTCTAATATATTTTGCATATAAGGAGCCTTTATCAGTCTTCATCTGATCTTGCAAGTTGATGATATTATTTTGCAAATTGGTTACACTCAAGACTTTTGTTACCACCGTGGAATATAGCATCTCTGAGCTATGCCTGTGGAACTCTATCTGATCCAACTCATGTACCTTTTCAATATTTACTTCAAATTCTTTCTTCTTGTAATCAGCCATTGTTTTAGGAGTTGAACTAGTAGGTTGTAAATAGGACAATATCATTTTATTTGAAGAATAATCAAATGTTGAAAGAAATATATCATGGTTTCTTGGCTTCTGCTTGAGGAATTGAGAATAAATCTCACTCTTAATCTCCTCATTCCTTTGTTTAATTTATTTGTATCTGTCCTTGATATCCAAATCCTTCTCTTCAGCTGTTTGAGAAGAAGAATTTTCCATATTCACCTGTTTTTCAATCACTTGGGTCTCTTTTCCTTTGGAGGTTGCTTGTTCTCTTTCAATTTCTGTTAATGTCTCATTTATTATTACTATGGCTTCCTGATTTGCTGACTAGTCTTTATTTATTTCCTGATCATTGGTATCATCTATTTCAATGGCCTTTTCCTTTTCAGCAGTAGTAATTTTGGCTCTTTTGTTGTAAATTAATTTAAACTTATTCTCAGTAATAGTTTGAGCTGAATAATCATCATCATCCCTTGATCTTTTGTTTGAAATTTCTGACTGCTTGGTAACTATCATAGCCTGTGAATTGTCTGCTTTTTTTACTATCTCGGTATTAGCAGTAGGGTCTACCAATGTGTTTTCCACCCATTCTATTTGATTGGAAAACTTCTCAATATCTGGCTTTGACTCATGTATCAAAGGAGGCAGCTTATTTTTAATCCTTATACTATTCAAAAGACCTTGGGGGTCATAATTCCAAGGAAAACCCACTTGGAATTTCAATTATGATAATATGTTTTGTATCTCTTTCTCAGCATCCCTATTATTTACTATGAATGGACCAATCTGATTTTTTAGCTTAAACTGTGTCTTCTTTTTGGATGCCATAAAATGGATAGCATCAACATTCAATACCTGTCTCAAATAATCCAGAGCAAAGACTCTAATAGTCAAAAATTTAGGTAACTTACATAGAAGAAAATTGGATCCAAACATTCTTAACTCAGTGTGCTTCTCATATAAGTACCAATCTCCCATTTTACATTCTTCTGACAATTGTAATATTATTTTCATCTCCTCACTTACTCTTGGTTGTTCTGATTTTTGTAGCAAACTCATAGCTGGTCTGATAAATAAATTTGTGAAATCTGTATAACTATATTCATTTCCTTCCTTTCTCAACAATGATGTCCAAAAGACAACTGATAGAGGCTGACCCTCTAGATTCATTTTCTGCAATGTTATAGGGAAGTGATCTCCTTGTGAAAATAGGAAGAAATGGAATAAATAGGAAGAATACCTAAACACCCCTTCAGTGGGTAGCTTTGTCAACTGATGGTGTATGGAATCAGCAATAAATCTGGAAAAATCAAAGATGATAGCAGGAGGTTAATCAGGAGACAAGGTGGATAAGAATCCAAGGATGGACTCATCAGTAAACTCATTGGTGAAATATCCTAAAATGAAGGACAACATTGAAATAACATGTCTAGAACCCTCTAGGAACTTGGAAGTGGAATATGGAGGATTCAACTTTGGGATATCCATATGGCTGGGCATGAAGCTCTGGAAAATCATGAATCTTTTAGGGAAATCTAACCCTAAATATAATTGATTCAGGGCTTCAATGGATAATGGGACTACCCTAGGGTCAAATTGTAACTGCAAAATTTCATTGATTGACTCAGCAGTGATAGAAAAGAGGATTTCCCTGTCGTTATTTACAACGGATCTTTGATCTGGGACATAATACTGTTGGAATAATCTTACCAAGTCCTAACTAGGGTGTGTTAATGGGATTACATACTTGGGTAGATTTGTGTCCCAGAGAGGCATTTCTTATTTGTCAAGGAACTTTTCATGACACCAGTTGTGTACTTCTAATAGATTGAATTCCAGTTGAGGGTATACAATTTTGTAATCTACATCAACCAAGGGGATGACTTCTTCAGTGGATACTGGAGGTTGAAGAGGATTAACAATCACAGTGGTCTTGGTAGTAATAGCAAGAGTAGATTTTGGGGTTTTTACTGCTTCAGATTTGGGAGGTTTGGATCCTCCAGTTTTAACAGGTTTAGATCCTCCAGCCTTAGGTGTGCTCTGTTTTTTTGTCATTTTGAGGTAACTACAGCAAGATTAAACTGTTTTCTATAGTTTATTTTTCTTCAACAGAGGGTAATTGATCAACTTTATGGGTAAGAATGATAGCAGTGAGCAATTCAATGCTTAATTTTGGAATTTTAGGGCACAGGAAATAGCTTAAGATAGAAAACGCAAGTTTTATGAATGAATGGGATTGTAAAAATAGGTTTTTAGGTTTTCAATGAGTTTTAAAACCTTTTAAACCGTAGAATTTATCCTCAAAGGGTCTGGACTGAGAATTTAAGCTTCAAATTGCGGTTTTATGTAACTGGAAATTTTGGGAAAATTTTGCGAGGGTTTGCCCTCTTTTCCAAGGTTTTGGTACATAATTGATGGGCACTTTTAGTCTTGGTATCTTTAATTGGTTCACTTGATGGTCGAAACTGTGAAATTGCAGGCGAAATTCTGAAAATTACCTAATTTGCAGGTATGTTGATAACTGAAACAAAGGGTTTCTGAAGCTTTTGGGTGATTCCTTGACTGCTGATTCAGAAAAAATGACTTCAAATAGTCTTCAAACAGTAGACAGTGATTGAAGTCCAGTTTAAAACAGGAATTCAGGCTTCAAAACATAGTGGGAGATTTTGATAACAGCGGGAATGTGTGTAATAGTTAGGCGCGACATAATACATATATAACATAAATAAAAACATATAACAAAGGTTTTATCGTTTTGTTATAAATATTTAAATTATGTCATAAATGCGAGTCAAATCACGAATGGGAGTGGTTTTTGTTTTATGAATGCGGAAAACCATCAGTGGTTTTTGTTGAGCTCCAAGAATGTTCTTTCTTCCACCACATTCCACTCCATTTCTATTGTCCATTATTAATCGCAGGCTCAAATGATCAATGAAATTAGTTAAAATTGCTTTAAGAATGAATATCATGACTAACTTGCTATGTTTTTATGATTTTTTCATTGTAGTACTGTTCGAACTAGATCTATCTACAGAATGCAGACATTCTGTAGCTAGTTGCCGATTCTGCAGCTATCTTTATGTCTACGCAGGTTCCAGGTGTCATCTTGGAGAAAAACACATATGGGCGTATTCCACATCATTCCCTCATCATTTGTTGCTCTCCACGAAGTTTGAACGAAATTCTGTAGGCAGTTATGTACGTGGGAACTCAAACTAGGAGAGAGACTCCTAATAGGACAAGGACAGTCCAGATGTCCTTAATTCTATTACGTGACCACCATCAGAGTCCTAGTTTGGTTTTTATTTGGAAAGACAATTATCCCTAGGTTATCTCAAGACAGTTATGTAATTTTGATTATAAATATGGGTCGGGAAACCGAGCGACAAGGTTAGATTTTGTGATTGATTGCTAGATTTCAGAAGTCCAAAAACACTCTGTTTTGAAGTAATTTCTCTCTAATGCAAGAAGTATCACTTTATTGAAAGCACTTAGTCAATCTTGAAGTATATTTTGCGTGCTACTCCGGTGGTAGAGGGCCCCTGCCTCCTGAGCAGCCTTGTTTATACGGTTTAGATAAGTATTTTAGTCTCGTTTTTCATTTCTAACTTAAGTAGATTTCTAAAGTTTATGTTTCATACTTGTTTACATTAATCATCACAGCTAGACTTACTCTTATAAACTCTTCCAAAATATCATCACGATGAATAAGGCATAGCTGTGGTGTTGTAGGTTTTAGTTGCACTTCCTTTCGTTAATTATCACAGCTAGACTTACTCTTATAAACTCTTCCAAAATATCATCACGATGAATAAGGCATAGCTATGGTATTGTAGGTTTTAGTTGCTTGTTTACACTAAGTGTCACAGCCGGTCTTACTCTTACAAACTCTTCCAAAACATCATTAACAACGAATAAGAAATAGTTGTGGTGTCTTAGATTCTAGTTGTATTTGTTTTCAGTCTTATGTTTATGTTCAACTGCATTGAATAATACAGCCATACTTGTTTTACAAACTCTTCCAAAATATCATTCCTATTGAACGAGATGGACTGTAGAATTTCATAGACTAGTTGCATGTTAATTTAGTTACAGCACTCCGGAGGTAGAATGCATTTAGTTCAGCTCTGTCATTTCATTTTGAAGTTTGATAATGGCTTTTTAGTTTAACACTGTTCACTGTACTTCAAGTAGACTAGTAACACTCTATTTTAGTCTTAGCTCATTTTATTAACATTCCAAGTTTAGCTGCTATCCATTGCATTTTAAATTGTATTAGTTGTTAAATTTAAATACCACAGTCTTCATTATTTACAAAACTTCTTTTGTTTCAAACTCATATTAATATATAATCATCTGGACAGAAGCTAGTATCAGTCTAAGGCCTGGAGTATTTTGCAACTTTTTTACCATTTCACAAATAAGCCTTTTCTCAAAGGCTATTCTAAAAAGAAATCTATAAATTTTGAGTGAGGCCTAGTGGTGCTAAATTGAGTTGCAGAACAGAATTAGAAGCTAGTTTAGAGTAGAAATCTTATTGTGCTACAAATGTTCTTTTCCAAATATGTTCCAATGAACCTTTAATCATGGATGAGATGTTGTAACATTGTAAGTTGATTGTTTATTTAGGAGAACTTCATTCACACTTAACTTGTCCATTTCTCAAGCTCTTCCAACACATCTTTAATGAACTTTAATGAATGAATTGGATAAGTTTAAGCTCATGTTGTGATTTATTTCCTTGCAATGAATTCATTATCAAGCTTTGCATTTGTTGTTTGCCAGCCATAGTTTAGGCTTTGTTATTTTTAACACAACCAATAGCTTCTTTTCACCAGCATTTAGTTCTTTCCCTTTTCAAACATAAAACCATAAAACCAAAAACATCATAAAACACTAAACACAACGTAGTGAGAAACAAATACCTAGGCACATATAGTGCACCACACTTCAGCAGTTTACCAACCCTGGTTGACAATTAATGAACTCAACTTAGGAACACTAGGTTGAGCACAAACATTTTGGCGCTGTTGCCGAGGAAGTGTAACTAGGTAACCTTGTTTCTTAACTTCCAAAAACAATGATATGTGTAGAGAGAGAGACTCAAGGGGTAGATTCATAAGAAGCAGAAGTTTGATTCCTAGAACACCACTTGTTTCATCAAGACCTAGAGCCAGCACACCTCCAACTCAGACCCACATTCAATCCTTTACTGATCCTAGACTCCCAGAGCACTTAAGATCAGATATTCCATTAGAAAGACCTTCCACTTCATCCACTGAACCTGTCTTAGAAGAAGATTCAAGGACTCCTGCTAGAGATACAAACTTTTCCACTTCCACAGAAGAATCAACTATGGCAGAAGAAGGGGGAGGAGGAGTCTTTAATGGAGAACACACATTATTTGGAGGGGGTAGAGGTAGAGGTAGAAGAGAAGGAGGTAGAGGTGCAGAAGGTGAAGGAGGTAGAGGAAGAGATAGAAGAGAAATGGGAAGCTCTTTTGGGTTTCCTATAGTAGATGAAGAAACCAATACAACTATGAAAAATATTTCACCCTCTGTCCTTCCAAACTTTTATGGACTTAAAACTGAAGATCCTGAAAATTTCCTATTTGAATTTGAAGTCCTATGCAGAACTTATGACTACTTACAAGATGCTCAAAAACTTAAACTATTTCCTTCAACATTGAAAGGAGCAGCATTGAAGTGGTTTATGAGTTTGATCAACAGTTCTATTAGGACATGGGAAGACATGAAACAAGCATTTCTAGAGAGGTATTTGGATTATTGTATGCCAATCAATCATAAGGAGGAGGTGTTTAAGATGTTACAAAAAGAAGATGAAAACCTGGAAGATTTGTTGGAGAGATTTCATTACAACATCAAAAGAGAAAAAATGGAAAACTTAGACCAAGACACCTTAAAATCTCTCTTGTTGAAGACAATTAGGGATGAATGGTTGGATATCCTTAACATGATGGGAAAAGGGGATATATCTCAGCTCACATTACCTGAAATATCTGAGTTATGTATTAACCTTTCAAGAGGGAAATCCAAAACTGTAAAAGGCCCAAGAGACCCTGCTCTTGCAAGGGCAAGTAAGTCTGCTTCTGGGATAGTAAGTAGGGCAGAAATAGGACATATGCTTGATGATTTCAAATCTGACATCTTAGGGAGTCTTAGTGAACAAATAGACACCCTTAAGTTACAAAACAAGCAAAAAGTTGAATCTGATGCCTTAGCAATCTTTTGTCCCAAATGTAGAAAGAAGCATGCCTTGAGAGAGTGTCCTTTGGATGCAAAAGTTGTAGAGACCTGTGTCATTTGTTCAGAAAAACATGAGACCAAGAGTTGTCCTTCACTTCTTGGTCTTAAAGCTGTCTTTCAAGAGGAAACTCCTACACGTTCCACAAAATCTCTCAATTTTGTCTCTAGAAGGCCTTGGCAAGGACCTCAAACATAAGGATTTCATGATCAAATGTATAATCAACCCCCACCAAACTGGAATTCTTGGCAGCAACCTTGGCCCCAATTTCAAAATCAATCTCAAGCTTGGGCACAAGGAGCACAAAATCCCTATGGAAGATACTCCCAGTACTATCAATATCCACCATCCTACCCACCATACCCACATTTTTGTCCTCAAAATCCTCAACAAAATCCTCAAAATCCACAACATTAAAATCAACCACTCCCCTTACCATTTCCTCAGAAATCAAATTAGTTGCCTGCTCAACCCATACCAAACCCCAACAATAAAAATCCTCAGAATACATACATGATAGAAGGCCAACAGTTTCCAACTTATTTAATTACTCCTCTAGACCTTAGTGATGTTCAACTTAGGTCTGGAAGAATACTTGAAAAGAGGAAACCTTATGTGATCATACAAGAACAAGATAACTCTGAGGAAGATTCTCTACGGGAAAATAAAAGTCTTGAAGAAGACACATCTTTTCAAGACCCAAACATTGAAAAATCAAAACAAAAAGAACCAATAATTTCAACTCCTGTATTAGAGCAGCCATCAACATCCACTCCTACACCTCCCTTTCCAGAAAGATTACAAATTGATATAGGTGTAGAAAAACAAATTATGGTGCCTAATTATGATTTCCTAGATGAGCTAAGAAATGTCTGTATTAAGATTCCATTATTACAAGCTATCAAGGAAATTCCAATTTTAGCAAAGACAATAAAGGAGTTGAGCATGAATAAAATAAGAAAAATAATAAGAGAGACAAATAAAATTCAACTGGCAGGAAAAATAGCAGACATTATGATGGGTAAGATTGCTATTCCAAAGTATCTAGACCCAGGAAATCCAGTTGTTAAAATTCACATCAATGGAATTGAGATCAAAAACACACTCATTGATTTAGGAGCAACAATCAATATCATGAGTAGACAAATCATGGATAAACTGAAACTTCCTAATCTTCTCTTTACACCCACATTATTACAATTAGCAGACAGATCTATGATCAAACCTGATGGGGTAATAGAAGACATTCCAGTGTCCCTAGATTCTTGGGAGTACGCTATGGATTTCATGATCCTAACTCCTAAGAATAATCTAGGAGGGCATCCAATTATATTAGGAAGACCTTGGTTAGCTACAGCTGATGCTTTCATTAGTTGTAGATTCGGTGATATGTACATCTCTGATGGTAGTTCAAGTAAGAAATTCACTTTGTATCCTCCAGCAAGGACAATTACAGATTTAGATGATACTCAATGGATAGAGGATGAAGAAGATTTACAACCTCTCTTCACAATTTCAGAAATTAGTGAAGATAGTCAAATTATGAATACTTTAGAAAACTTTGAATCCTCTTCGGAACATAAACATGAACAATTTCAAGAAGAATCCAACATTGAGTTTTTGTCATCAAGGCAGATGTCTCTCTATTCCATGGATAAATTTTGCAGCTCTACAATTGAGATATTTCCAGGCAAAACTTTAAACATATACAAGAACCTAGAAAAATCTCAACAAGAAGAGCTAGTCAAAATTTTACAGAGACATTTTTCTGCATATGCATGGGAGTACACTGATATGAAAGGGATAAGCCCCAAGACTTGCACTCATCACATCTACATAGAGGAAAATTGTAAACCAATCAGACAACCTCAAAGACGGATGAATCCAAATCTTAGGGAGATTGTTAAAGAAGAATTGTAGAAATTGTTGAATGTCAACTTTATCTATCCTATTTCAAATAGTCAGTGGGTTTCTCCTTTGGTAATTGTGCCAAATAAAAATGGTAAATGGAGGGTATGTATTGACTACCAATAATTAAACAAAGCTACTCTTAAAGATCATTTTCCCCTACCTTTTGATAGATCAGGTGTTAGATACCTTAGCTGGCAAAAAGTACTTTTCATTTCTAGATGGGTTTAGTGGTTATAATCAAATTCAAGTAGCACTTGAAGATCAAGACAAAACTACATTTACCTGTCCTTGGGGTACCTATGCTTACCGAGTATTGCCATTTGGATTATGCAATGCACCTGCAACATTTCAAAGGGCAGTATTAGGAATTTTTTCAGATCTAATACATGATTGTGTAGAGGTATATATGGATGATTTCACGGTTTATGGAAACACATTTGAAGAAGCCTTAGCAAACTTGGAAAATTTTTTAGAGAGATGTAAAGAAGAAAATCTTTCATTTAGTCATGAAAAGTGTTTTATGATGTTTACTGAAGGAATTGTTTTAGGACATCACATTTCAGGGGATGGGATTAGAGTTGATGAGTCAAAAGTTGAAGTCATCTCTAACTTATCTATTCCAAGTTGTCAAAAAGATGTTAGGATTTTTCTAGGATTTACAGGATATTATCGAAGATTTATAGAAAACTTCACCAAGATAGCATCTCCACTCTTCAAATTACTTACCAAAGACTGTGAATTCAAATGGAATTCTGATTGCCAGTTAGCCTTTGAGACCCCGAAAACAAAAATTTCTGAAGCACCTATTTTAAGGGGACCTAACTGGAAGTTACCTTTTCATATTTCAACAGATGCCTCAGATACAGCTCTAGGAGCAGTATTGGGACAAAAAGACCTGATTCCTTATTCCATCTACTATACCAGTAAAAATTTGACTCCTTCAAAGTTAAAATATACTGTAACTGAAAAAGAGTTTTTAGTTGTTGTTCATGCCATAAACAAATTCCGAAACTATATAACAGGCTATGAAACTTTTGTTCACACAGATCATTCTGCAATTAGATATCTAATGAATAAATCAATCACTAATGGCAGAGTCATAAGATGGTTATTGTTTTTACAAGAATTCAACATTACCATTCTAGATAAGCCTGGAAAACAAAACACAGTAGCTGATTTCCTATCTAGACTCCAAAACATCCAAGACAATACCCCAATTGAAGATCAATTTCCCGATGAATATCTTTTTGCAATTTCTACTCAGAGTCTTTGGTTTGTTGACATTGCTAATTATTTAGTTTCAGGGAAATTCCCTTCAATAATGAATGCAATAGATAAAAGAAAAATCATTTATGACAGTGAAAAATATTCATGGGTTGCTAATGAGTTGTACAGGACAGGTCCAGATTTTATCATTAGGAGATGTGTTCGGGAGATGAGATGCCTGATATTCTCAAAGCATGTCATGATGAACCTTGTGGCGGACACTTTGCTGATAAGAGGACAGCCTATAAGATCCTTCATTTAGGATATTATTGGCCATCCCTTTTCAAAGATGCTAAAGAGTATGTCAAAAGGTGTGACAGTTGCCAAAGGGTAGGGAAACCTTCTCCTTCAGGTGAGATGCCATTGCAGCCTCAGGTACATATTAAACCTTTTGAAAAATGGGCTTTGGATTTTGTAGGACCTATTAGTCCTCCATCAAGACAAAAGAGATATATATTAGTTTGCACTGATTATGTTACCAAATGGGTAGAGGCCAAGCCATTACTTTTTTCTACTGAAGCATCTGTAGTTAATTTTCTTTTTGAAGATATTTTTACTCGTTTTGGTGTCCCAAGGGAAATTGTTACAGATCAAGGAGCTCAATTCACATCAAGGCTAGTGGAACAAATGATGGAGAGGTACAAAATCAGACACATAAAATCTACTCCCTATCATCCACAAGAAAATGGTCAAGTGGAATCTACTAATAAGGTTATTGAAGGGATCTTAACAAAGACTGTCCAATTACATAGAAGAGATTGGGTAGATAGGCTTCCTGAAGCCTTGTGGGCCTATAGAACTACATGGAGAAGCACAACAGGCCATACTCCTTACGAACTTGTTTATGGAAAGCAAGTTTTGTTTCCCATAGAGTTCCAGATTCAAACTTTCAAAATGGCAGTTCAGCTAGGACTTGATCTATCAGAGGCACAAAAGCACAGATTGGAGCAGATTAATGAATTAGATGAGATCAGACAAGATGCAGTTCAGAAAACAAGTCTAATCCAACAGCAAAGGACTAGATGGCATGACAAGTACATCAAGGAAAAGAAGTTCAAGGAAGGTGACTGGGCTCTCTTGTTTGATTCAAAGTTCAAGGATTTTCAAGGTAAATTTCAAACACATTGGCTTGGGCCATATGAAATTGTGAGAATTTTTGACAATGGAGAAATAAAAATCAGGACAATAGATGAAGAAGAGGTTACTTTTCTTGTGAATGGTCATAGATTGAAGCTGTATCACAAACCACTCTCAAGAGAAGAATTTGTCAAGAAGTTCCAGGAAAACAATGATGTGAAGTTAATGAAGAAGAATCTTTCTTCTTCATCAACTTAATTGAATTTTCTAAAGTCAGATATATTGAAAAAAAATAAAAAAAAATAGAAAAATAAAAATAAAAAAAATAAAAGTATAAACATGAAAACCAATCACTGATTGGCATGTTTATACAAAAAAGATAAGAGTGAAAATCAGAATTTTTCTGACACTCTAACTTTTCAATTTTGTTTTTTTTGCAAGCAGCTGTTACAAAATCATAAGTGCAGATCCATTTCACTTATGGTCCATCTCATTTCATCCATTCATATTCCATTTCATTCATTCATTCATACTCCATATCACTTCATTCATTCATACTTCACTTCATTCCATATTTCATTCATTTCATTCCATACTTCATCCACCTCATTTCAATTCCAGATTTTTAAAGTTTGATGTTTTTCTGCAATTAAATAATACATATCATGAATTGCAGCCCACTTCTCATACTTCACTCCATTTCATAAGTTGTGATCCATTCCACTCCATTATTCATTTCATTCATACTCCATCCTACCATATTTAATTATTCATTTCATACAACCTTTCATCATTCCAGCTTCAAACCATATTCAAAGTTCTCTACAGGTACATTCTGCAATCAATCAGACATTCTGCAGCTAGTCAGACATTCTGCAGCCAGACAGACATTCTGTAGCCAGAGAACCTGAAAGCACTGTCTAGTAATCATTTGATCTGCAACAAAATGATCCTGCATATCCAAGAACAAGAAAATTCAAGGGAGTTATGAAGACTCAAAAAGTAATGATTTTCAGGGGAGAACAAAGCATATGAAGATCACAAGAAAATCAAAGCAAAGGAAAAGGTATGAAATTATTATAGTGACATATCATGAAAAATTTTAGCATGGTTCAGTTATATATTATTCAAAAAGTTGTTTTAATTAATTTTGTTGATCATGCCTAACAAACCTCCCGCAAAAACTTTGGATAAAACTCCTTCTATTCCGCCATTTCAAAACCCATATCCGATCATCATTTAAAAATCTAAACGGTTAAAGTGCTGAAGAGATTGGATTAGTCACGTCACTGAGCATTTAATGATGATTTTTGAATTCGTTACAAAATATCTCCGCAGTCTTTCCTTCTGTGATATCTTTCAACTCATATCCATCATCCTCACCTCATTATATTCATTCCGTAACCACTCCATATCACTCTTTCCCGTAGCCAAATTTTAACCATTTCGGTCTGTGAGACAGAGGCATCTCTGTAACAACCATTGTCACCGTGAACAGAGGAAACATTTGTGGGGAAAAAACATCTTGTTAACGGCCATTCTCACCGTGAGCAGAAGACTAGTGAATTGAAGATTGAAGAAGAAGTTATGGGCCTCATCGTGAGAACTGAACCAGTTGGCACTAAGTACTTGGAAGGCTATCCCCAAATCAGAGAAATCTTACAACAAGCAGGATGGTTTCAATTCCTTGAAAAATTAAGTGGCTTCCACAAAGAGGTTACTAAAACTTTTGCAAGATCCTTTAATGGAGCCAAGGTTGAAGTTGGAGATATTAAATTCACAGTCACAGAGGCTTTTATTGCAGAAGCAACAAGATTTCCTAGACAAGGAGAAATATGGTTTAAGAACAGAGAATTTCATAACGAAGCATGGAAGTAGATACTCAAGTCACCAGGTATGGATGTCACCGTTTTTAAAAAGGGTATCCCTAGCTCTGCATTAAAGAACAAATGGAGGAACATGTTGCTTATCCTGCAAAAATTCATCACTTGTGAGGGTAGATATGGTACTTTCTATGTTTACCATATTAGGTTGATAATGCATTTTCTAGAAGAAGAACTCAACTTGCCCTTTTTCTTGCTTCATAGTTTAAAGAAAATGGCTTCAAGTGTTCAAAAGAGAATTCAATTTCTGGAGACAACCTTATACCACCATGGTTTAGTCAAGATTTTAATTGAACATCATTTAGAAAAAATGGGAGATACTTGGGATGACTTCTTGGTGAGAAATCACTTTGAGGAACCAAAGGAACCTCCACCTGAAGATAAACCTACAAAAAGAAGCAGAAAATGGAAATCCTTCAAAACTGAAACTGGTAAAACAATACAAGAAAGCAGTGAAGAAATGATTTCTGAAAAATTAGTTCAGATTAAGAAGCATCTTAAGAAAGAGAGGATCATAAGAAAATTTGCCAGAGAGAAAGGAGAAGGGCCATCTCAACCGAGGAGGAGCCACAGACTGAGGGGGATACTAAAGAAAACAAAAGTTAAACAAACTAGAGTCATAAACATAGAAGACGAAGAAACACCTACTGAGCAGGATTTTGATGAAGAAGCTCCTGAAATAGACCCTGCACAACAAGAAATTTACAACTATGTTGGGTCATTGGAGAGAAAAGCTTCAGAAAGTAGAGACAGAACCCCTAGTCCACCAGAGTCTGAAATAGATATGCTAAGAAGAGATAAGTACGAGCTAGAAGTACTTAATAGGCATATCAGGACTGAAAATGATGTTTTGAGGACCAAGTTAAACTAAAAGCCAATATGAATTCAACCCTATCTCTACAAATGGACAAAGTGGAAAAGGCCAATGAAAAATTAAAAAGGAGAAACAAAAAGTTAATCAAGACACTTACCAATTTAAGGTTCAAGTTAGTCATCAGGAAGCCCAGAAGGCCTTTAATTGCTAGGCAAAGCAGAAGAAGAGGGTTGGATGTTCTTGCAGAGGTCTCAGAGTTCATGGAATAGTTGCTTGAGGACATGCAATAATCTAGCAGTGGGGGTATGTTGAGCTCCAAGAATGTTCTTTCTTCCACCACATTCCACTCCATTTCTTTTGTCCATTATTAATCACAGGCTCAAATGATCAATGAAATTAGCTAAAATTTCTTTAAGAATGAATATCATGACTAACTTGCTATGTTTTTATGATTTTGTCATTGTAGTACTGTTTGAACTAGATCTAGCTACAGAATGCAGACATTTTGTAGCTAGTTGCCAATTTTGTAGTTGTCTGTATGTCTACGCAGGTTCCAGGTGTCATCTTGGAGAAAAAAACATATGGGCATATTCCACATCATTCCCTCATCATTTTTTTCTCTCCACGAAGTTTGAACGAAATTCTGTAGGCAGTTATGTACGTGGGAACTCAAACTAGGAGAGAGACTCCTAATAGGACAAGGATAGTCCAGATGTCCTTAATTATATTACGTGACCACCATCAGAGTCCTAGTTTGGTTTTTATTTGGAAAGACAATTATCCCTAGGTTATCTCAAGACAGTTATGTAATTTTGATTATAAATATGGCTCGGGAAACCGAGGGACAAGGTTAGATTTTGTGATTGATTGCTAGATTTCAGAAGTCCGAAAACACTATGTTTTGAAGTAATTTCTCTCTAATGCAAGAAGTATCACTTTTTTGAAAGCACTGAGTCAATCTTGAAGTAGATTTTGCGTGCTACTCCGGTGGTAGAGGGCCCCTGCCTCCTGAGCAGCCTTGTTTATACGATTTAGATAAGTATTTTAGTCTCGTTTTTCATTTATAGCTTAAGTAGATTTCTGAAGTTTATGTTTCATACTTTTTTACATTAATCATCACAGCTAGACTTACTCTTATAAACTCTTCCAAAATATCATCATGATGAATAAGGCATAGCTGTGGTGTTGTAGGTTTTATTTGCACTTCCTTTCGTTAATTATCACAGCTAGACTTACTCTTATAAACTCTTCCAAAATATCATCACGATGAATAAGACATAGCTGTGGTATTGTAGGTTTTAGTTTCTTGTTTACACTAAGTGTCACAGCCGGTCTTACTCTTACAAACTCTTCCAAAACATCATTAACAATGAATAAGAAACAGCTGTGGTGTCTTAGATTCTAGTTGTATTTGTTTTCAGTCTTATGTTTATGTTCAACTGCATTGAATAATACAGCCATACTTGTTTTACAAACTCTTCCAAAATATCTTTCCTATTGAACAAGATGGACTGTAGAATTCCATAGACTAGTTGCATGTTAATTTAGTTATAGCACTCCGGAGGTAGAATGCATTTAGTTCAGCTCTGTCATTTCATTTCAAGTTTGATAATGGCTTTTTAGTTTAACACTGTTCACTGTACTTCAAGTAGACTAGTAACACTCTAGTTTAATCTTAGCTCATTGTATTAACATTCCAAGTTTAGTTGCTATCCATTGCATTTTAAATTGTATTAGTGGTTAAATTTAAATACCATGGTCTTCATTATTTACAAAACTTCTTTTGTTCCAAACTCATATTAATATATAATCATATGGACAGAAGCTAGTATCAGTCTAAGGCCTGGAGTATTTTGCAACTTTTTAACCATTTCACAAATAAGCCTTTTCTCAAAGACTATTCTAAAAAGAAATCTATAACTTTTGAGTGAGGCCTAATGGTGCTAAACTGAGTTGCAGAACAGAATTAGAAGCTAGTTTAGAGTAGAAATCTTATTGTGCTACAAATGTTCTTTTCCAAATATGTTCCAATGAACCTTTAATCATGGATGAGATGTTGTAACATTGTAAGTTGATTGTTTATTTAGGAGAACTTCATTCACACTTAACTTGTCCATTTCTCAAGCTCTTCCAACACATCTTTAATGAATGAATTGGATAAGTTTAAGCTCATGTTGTGATTTATTTCCTTGCAATGAAGTCATTATCAAGCTTTGCATTTGTTGTTTGCCATTTATAGTTTAGGCTTTGTTATGTTTTAACACAACCAATAGCTTCCTTTCACCAGCATTTAGTTCTTTCCCTTTTCAAACATAAAACCATAAAACCAAAAACATCAAAAAACACTAAACACAACGTAGTGAGAAACAAATACCTAGGCACATATAGTGCACCGCACTTCAGCAGTTTACCAACCCTGGTTGACAATTAATGAACTCAACTTAGGAACACTAGGTTGAGCATAAACAGTTTTCGCGTTGGGTTGGGGTGGTAACTGGTTTTGCTCTAAACAAACGCAATCGTATCAGGAAATGACACGTCGCCAGAGGTGGTAAACAAAAAATCAGCTATTTCGTGCTCATTTGGATATTTGTCGATTGATTAGTTTGAGAGCTCGAAAATGGTCTTCGGCCGTCGGATCTTTAAAGTGGAAGAGAACGATTAGGATGGATTTAAAAGCTGCGGTGTAAACAAATGTGGGGCCAGGCACCTTCATATACATGGTTGGTTAATATATAATTTAAACCTTTCAAAATATATCAAATAGGTAAAGGTCTAAAATCATATATGGGCGGGGTTATATGGTTGCAAAGGGAAATATACAAAGTAAAATGTGCATGAGGCAGGGTTTGCATTAACCAAAGGTTTAATATAGGTTAATTATGATAAAACGTGAGGTTTTATTCATCGAGGAAATGGTGTTTAGTATTATAAAGGCACAAAAAGATCAACCTTTATAAAACTTAGGGTAGAATGAGATTAGCGGGATAATAATGCTTTTTTTTATCTTTTAATAAAGGCGTGAAGTATTTACAATAAGATGTAATGGGGTAATGGGTAGAGCAACGTGTTCACGTTACATAGGATGTAAATAAAATGTGCTTTTGTATATTTTTAGTTTTATTATATATTTTTTAGACTTTTTGGAAGGTCTTAAACTATAGGGGGGCGAGATATTTGAATTTTGATAGTTTTATGCCAAAGGGATATTTTTGGGATTTATTTCAACATGTGGGTAATTACTTTGGCATAAAAAGCTTATAGTAGTGGGTTTCAGGGATAATAAATTAAAAGGATTTATAATAATAGGACAAGGACATTTTATAGGGATTTAATAGATAAATTAGAAGTTAATATGAAAAAGGGACAATGAAAACACCAAAATGTAATTACATAACTTAAGCAAAGTGATAATATAACAAGCAAAAAGCTTTAACCATATATAATTTAATCACTTTAACTTAGAATATAATACTTTTGGAGGGTTTTTATGTTTTTATGAATGAAGGAAATTAATCAAAAGGGGATTTTCTTTTTCATTAAGTAAAAGATCTTGACTTATGAATTTTGAAATGTAAATGGATGAATGTAGGGTAAATGATGACAGTTAGGGATTAACATAGAAATTCAACATCTTTAACTTAACAGTCATTGAGCCTTGGGTCCGGTCCCAACAGAAGTCAGAGAAATGATCTGAGCCTCTTTGACTGAAATTCTAGAATGCAGAATAACTATAGGGGAGGGGAAATCAGTGATTTTTCTTGGTGAAAAGTATTTACATTATTTTCCCACTTCTTTCTACCTACCCAACTTTTAATCTAACATTTTTTTCTTCCATTTTGCAGGTGCATTTGAGCTAGCAACCTTGAACATTTTATTCTTTTGAAAGCAATAAAAACTATCTAAATCTACCTTATATAATCCGAGGGCTCAGATTAAACTGATGAGATCCTCTTTATTCTCTACCTATCTATTAATTAGTCAGGGTTAAACTATCTGACTAATTTTTATTCACTATTCTACAACAATAAAATTGAAACATGACAAGTCAAGATTAAGCAGTTCAACTCATCATGGATTATGGCATTTATTGACACTCTGCCATAATCATCAGTAAAAAGTAGTGGCATTTGGACTTGCTCACTTTCATGTTTTATTTATTTTTCTTCGGGGTATATTATTTTTTCTAAGTCCTTTGATCTTTCTTTTAGGAATTTTACCCTCTTTTTGATTTTCTATTTTTTATTTTTTACAAAATATGGAAAAACAACTTGCAGAAAGAAAGATATGTACATATTTTTAAAAGACTATCATAGGTCAATTCCAAATTATGAATCCTATACTTATAGGACCCTAACACAACCCATTAGGATAGCCAAAAATTTCAACTCAAAATTCAACCCAAAAGTCAATGCAAACAGCAGCAGCAGCTAGGCCAATGCAGCAAATTCAAAGTCAACATCTATCCTCGGGAATAGTGCCAAAAATGCGGATTTGAAAGATCAAAATTTAGGGAGAGTTTCAGGTCCATTTGACCTTGCGTTGACCAAAGTCAATGCTGGTCAAAGATGCTGCAGAAACCCTAGGCTGGAAACAGAAAAGAGCTGCCGCTGAAATTTCCCACATGTGGAGACAAGAGCCTCCAAGGTCATCGAACCAGTCATATGAGGAGAGAGAAATGTGTGAGGATGATATGAGTGAAAATTTCCTCCAACGTTGACCAATTTATATCCATCAATGAGGGTGTGTGACACAACTGTTGGGGCACAAAACCTTAAGGCCGACCTGCACATATTTTGAATAAATTCAAAATAAATGTTCTGCTCATCGAATCAAGATGATCTTTAGATCGATCTTGCACCTCTCCGAAAGAGGAGTCCAATAAAAATATTGGCATCTTCATCTGAGCATCACAATATGGATTTTGGACCTAGTTGTCCAAAATTAACAGATGGCCACCATATCTATGTTACACATGCAAATGCCAATGACATCATTCTTTAGTGGAACCTTCAAGTTAAAAAAATTACTCTAGTATAGGGTGACTAAGGAATCAAACATGTCCTTCATTGATTTATTATTCACTATGTGAGAAACCAAATATTCTTTCACCAAATCAAGAATTATTATCTTCACATTTTCCATCTTCTTGTTATTCTTGACTAGCATTGTGAGATTAGTAGGGCCAATCACCTTTCATTCCAAAAAACTCCAAAGGTAAAATTTCTCTAATAGAATCCACAACCTACATATCCATGATATAAAATTGGAAGCACCCTGCAATATATCAAACTCTCGGACATTAAGACTAACGATCACTACAAATCTCAGGACATGCTAAAATAATAGTTCAATCACTAAAGTAATGAGATATGTAACCTATATTAGGTGTTGATCACCTATCAGGGGCCAAAAACAACCTTCAATAATTGGAATATCTTGGTATCTCAGCCAACAACTTATCATAGGGCATGGTGCCTCTCATAATCATAAATTCACTTCAATAATTGAGGTCAATACATCACACTTAATAAAATCCTCCAATAATTCTTAATTAGAAAGAATTGGTCTATCCATACATGGATTCTTGGAATATTTCAAAAACAAAACGATGATACCATGTTGAAAATTTCAATTCATTGAAAGTATAAATGTAACCTAAACTCCTAGAAAGCAGCAAAGTAGAGTGTTCACAAAACTACTTACAACCACATAGATAACTAAAAAAATAAACAAGAAAGAGTAAAATTTGTGTCACCCAAAAGCACATCTTTGTTTTCTTATTAAATCAACAAAGCAAAGAACACAACAACTCACTCAAAAATAGTTTCTTTTTTTAGTATCACTCACATCCTTGTCTTTATTTAATAAATGAAGAAGGAAGGAAGAAAATACAAAATGTCCCATCCTCGTGGATGCCCAAATTATGAAAACAAAACCTTAATCTAATTATGAAAAATCAAGTTTCTAAATCTAGAAAATTGAGCTTCCAAAAACAACAAAAGCAAAGAAGTATAAATTGAGACTTCCATATTAGAAAAATATTTATCCCATTGATAGAATAATGGAACATAATTTGACATTAAAAACACATCACTCCTAATTTCGTATTATCCATTAAAATTAGAACTACTCTTAAGTGAAAGGTATAACACGTGTTCTTATGACATGCATGCATGAATGCATGTGCCCTCTAACTAATTGTCCATATAACCAACCTCATTGATGTTGTTATTTTCCACCCTCAAGGCATCTCTCATGTTGTGTGTAAACCCCAATTCTAGGATGTTCAATGGTTTTCTATATCTAATGAAATGTGTCGTCTTTGCTAGAGGAAGAAAAATCATTGAGTAATCAAAGGTAAAATATAATGACTAAAATCCTAATGGAACTCATTAGGTGAATTAATGACAACCTACATGTGTTAACCTTAGAGATTTTTGTTTTCCTTTTTTTTCTTCTTTTTTCTCTTTTACATTCCACCTCCACTTTTGCTTTTGAGGATGAGGTTCCAATGTATATTTGTTTTTTATTGTTATGGTTGCATTGTAAAAATGATCATATTATATATGATTATATTAGAGCAAAACCCCTTCTTTCTTGTAGGAAGTATTTACTAAAAAAAAATTGTATTTAAAAGCCACACTTTTTGTTATGAACCAAATACTTAAGATATCATAAGAAACTCCAAGTTGAGTATGGAGCACAACTCCAAGATAGGTAAAATAGATGAGTTACATAGTAACTCCGTAAAATATAGGATAATATTCTTCAAATAGCCCAATATATTCATACATCCATATCACATGTTCCTTCAATATAACTATAAGATCTCTATACATATATCTATTGAAAATTGTGCATGTGGATTGATGAGCCTTTTAATTAACTTTCTAATTTCTCATAAAGACAACCAAAATATTGTGCATTTAATTATCAATCTGAAATTCATATGGAACTTGCAAACTATTGTGCACCATATATGTAAGAAAATTTATTCTTCCTATGTGTTATAGTATCAACAATTACTTTTGCAAAGGAAGTATAGACAACTCTCTACATATTTTGGAGTCCAAACCATACTTGAAATAAAATCCACACTAATTTGAAGGAAAGTAAAGAGCACACTTGTAGAAAATTAAATTCACACTTGCAAAAATTAAAGAACACAGTTGTGGGAAAGTAAATTCACACTTGCAAAAAGTAAAGGCTAATCCTTGCTAATGATGATCCATGTCTCTACTCCGACAAACAAATGTAATCACCGTCGTGAGCTCATTTATTCAACAACATGAATTAAATCCAATCTGAAATACATACATCAAAAATAAATAAATGAAATATGGCATGAACAATCAATTACATAAATAAGTAAACATAATATGGCATGGGTATTCTAATTACATGGAAAAATTGAATGAAGAAATTGGTTACATAAATAAATAAATAATTAAACTACACAACAAGAATTCAAAGAAACTAACTAAATTACACAACACTTTGTTCTATTGGTGTGGGCCCTACCTCCTAGAGTATATTGCTAATCTATATTAGCACTCCCTACATAGACAATAAAAACTAATTAAATTAATTAAAATAAATCAAGATCCAATAGCCCCGAGGGTTAGCTCAAGTGGTTGAGTTCTCGTTGCTAAAGCACCGCACTAATGGGAGGTCACGGGGTCAATTATCCTTGACGCCGTGCAGTTAGGCTCTGCTAATAAGCCAACGGGATGTGATCGCTCCAAGTGGATCTGCTTGGATATTTCCTTAAAAAAAAGATCAATATGCAAAAGAAAAATAAAAAAATTGCATGCACTATAGAAGTCATGAACTACGATCAAAAATGAAATCTCAATTAATTTCTCCCTTCATCATTTTGACATTGTTGTAAGAGTCCCCACCTTTACATAATGAGGTCTTGTTGTATTTATACATGTAGGGATCATTCGTAGAAAAACATTTACAACAACGTTGACATAAACTCCTTAAATTAATAAATTTGTCCAACCAACGTGCTTTGGATTTTTTCTTGATTAATACACATTTAGTTGTGATCTATTGCATTACTAAAAAAATAAGAATGCATATCTAGTGGCCAATTTGTTTATGTTGGAGTTGGAAAGTTTTTTTTTTTTTTGGAAGCTTGGCACGACTACTTCTTCATCATGTCCAATATATCACCCCAATCAGGGCGGGTAATTGAACCGATGACTTCACATCAAGGAGTGCCTTAACATAGCACCCGATCACCGTCTATCCAAGACCTCATGGAAATTGGAGTTGCAAAGTTTAGAAAACAATTGTAACAACAAATTTGAGTTTTATGATTTTATGTTTCATTTTATAAATATTCCTCAATGGAACCCAAATTTGATCATTGTACATAAAACACATGTTTTAGAATTTGCAAATCCATCTCCATTTTCTCGAAAATTGTGTTGCAAGTTGACTTCCTAGAAACTTTAGGAGTTGCAGCAACATGGATGGAGTTGCAACTATGTCTTTACAGTTGTAGAAACATGGATGGAGTTGTAGAAACATGTAGAAGTTGGAGTTGCAACAACAACCATATCTCCAAGTTGTGGAAACAATGGAGAGTGAGTGTCAGCAACTCGCAATTAGAAAGTGTCAGAAACAGTGGAAAGTAAGAGTCAGCAACTAGATTTGCAACAACGTGTAATATTCCCAAATGGGAAAAGCGGGAATATAGTTCAAAATTTTGGAACAATAATGCAAATCATCATAGAAAAGCAAGAGGCCAATATGGAGACCTTTCATATGTTATAAAAACAACAAAATATGCATAAACAATGGGCCATAAGATGTACAACAAGAAAGAACAAGCCTCCAATGGACAAAATCCCTCAAAATGAGGTGCTGCTACTATATATAAAATTTGGAAGACTCTTACAACGTTGTTTTATAGCCACTGCTACTGGGAATGATTATACATCATATCTAGGGCTGATATGTGCCTCAAAAGATAGATCTACTACATATATAAGCACTATACAAGCTCCTTGCAAAAAACCATATACAAGATGGGGATCTAGGCCCTAGGGCTGAAGATCCACTACAAAATATAGATATGGAAAGTGTGGCTAATCTGATATGATCAACAGAATAACCTCCTCCAATAGATCCTCTAAATGAAAGGCAGATCCCTTTCACTAGAAAACCAACTCTCTGAAGGGTGTGCCAATCCACCTTGCAACTCCTGCTATAGAAATAACACAGATCTGGAAGTAAACTATGCTATAGGGATAAATAAATGGTTGGCCTGATGCCAAGATCTGAAAATAAGCACAAGGGCCTTCCTTACTATCCTTCCAATGGAAAGGAAGCCTTCTCCACTGAAAATGAGCAATGAAATGACCCAGATCTAGTATCCACTGCTGCAACCTGCAAAAAAACTCAACCCTCAACAGGATCTATGTTGTAGATGAAAGATGTAGCTTGGCCTTAAGCCTGATAGTGGAAAATGTAGTACAAGACTCCTCCAAGAGCTTCTCAATGGAAGAGGTGGGATTCCCGATCAGGAACACCCAATGCTAAACATCACTCAATCTCAGTTAAACAGCAAGAGAAAGATATATGTCTAAACAAACTATATATTCAAAAATATCAAATACATAAACATACCACATCAATATGGCTGCCATCCTCTTCCTTAAATAAGATATGAGCTTTCAAACCCTAAGCCCCATCCAATAATAGCACTACATCCATGCAAAGCATCTCCATATAAAATTGTGTTGTCTTTCATTGATGACCACTCCTCCATGAGAGCGATGTTATTTGGTCAAAGTTGACCCAGTCAAGGTGTTCCAGCCCCTTTTCACACCAAAGGGTGTTCAATTAAGTTGCCAAGATATATCTCTTTCACATTGGCATTTATTTAATCATTATTAAGGAGAATTATGGACCTCCATTCCCCTCTTATTCATAAAAAAAATCAGCAAAACAAAATTTAATATTCCAACTAGCTCATGGCTAATTGGGAATATTACAGTCCTCCCTTCCCAAATGTTGCTTGTCCTCAAGCAAGTGACAAGGTGAGTGTTGCAACCCTCCATCATTGGTAAAACCATCATGTTATAAGCTTCCCTCATAAGCTAAGTGTCTACCAATCCATCCCTCCATGAATTTCTCCTCCAAAGTTCTTATGAGATGAAAATAGTTCATCCCACAAGGAGACAATAGTTCCAATGAAAAAAACATGGTTTGCCCAATGTTCTCCCAAAAACATGTAGCATAATGAAAAAGGAGAATCTCTCTCCCATAAGGCACATACATTCCTCCCATCCTCCCTCCAAACATCCCCATAAAGAGTATAAGCACATCATCAATGTATGGGATCAAAACTAAGTACATGAAAACAGAAATTTGTACAAATGGAGGTGGTTCATAGTCCCACATGTGGAACCAACGCAGTAAATCTCCTAACTACATCAAATAATGATATGGTAAGTGGTTTCCCCACCACTTACTTTCTTCCCAAGTCTTCTCACCATGGTTGAAAGTGTGAGATATATTTGGTGCTTTTGGAATGCACCCACAATGATACAAAAACTCCCTATGTCCTCCAAGGGAATGGCCATGTTCAGAAATGTTTATGGTCCA
This sequence comes from Pinus albicaulis, assembly GCA_034641835.2. Classification (NCBI taxonomy): domain Eukaryota; kingdom Viridiplantae; phylum Streptophyta; class Pinopsida; order Pinales; family Pinaceae; genus Pinus; species Pinus albicaulis. Next base: position 640,618,276 of record CM076573.1, on the reverse strand, counting down.
TAGTTTACCATGAATTTTATAAGGAAGAATGCTCCCCCTTGGAACAATGGCATGCACATGTATGGTAAAGGAATGCAAATATTCATCATATAAATCATCATGCATAAAAACAAGATCTTTACCATATACTCTGCTCACATAAATGGAGTGGCTCATAGATAGATACCCTCTCATTCCCCAAGAGGAAAAAGGTGGATGTGATAACTCCATCAAAGATTCATATATCTCCTCCATCTCCACATCATCCATGCATATCCTCAAATGCTGATATATCTCCTCTTCAAAGCCTTCCCAAGTGTACCCCTCCATGATGGTGTGGTATGCTCTTATAGAATAAGTGTGGCTGAAGAGAAAATATTCATGAGCTGCTTGTATTAAATTCTCCTTGAACTTGGAAGCTCTAGATAAGAAGATCCTACCATGATAGTAGATGACCTCATATTTGACTGAATATCCTTCCTCATGTAGTTGGTCATCAAGTATCATACAACTAAAAAGATCCTGGGAATAATCCACCAACGGCTGGGATTTCCAATATGGATCTATACAGCACTGATGATCTGTCATAGAAAGCATATGTCATGTATTTTTCCTCCTCTTTGACATCTCCCATGCCAAAGTTAAATAATGGGAGGCTTCTATCCTCCCTCTGCTGCTCCTTTCTCAACGTAATATCTGAGATGAGAGTGGGTAATGATGATGTTGGGGGAATGTCTCCCTTCTCCTTGAGTCTACCCAAGACTCTCAGCGTTGTACCATGACCTCCAAATTCTCCCATTCCTCCTAGATCTATGAATGTGCATCATGATGTGATACATTCCTCATCATATCCTAATCTGCTGGCCTCCCAGGTGGAATGCCTCCATGCAAAGAGACATCAATATCAAGAGTATATTGCATATATGAGTGGACTTCTTTGTCATTTCTCTCACTGTGCAAATAATTCTGCCTCTTTTGTGCATCAACCTTCCAAAATAGATATGGGTGTGTGCTCCTAATCATATGATGATGTCCATCCTCCCTACCTTCTCCTTTCATGTGCAAGTTCTCACAATCTATCAATAATATCACATGTTGTTCATGGATTTTGCCTTGATCTCCACATATGAGATCCTTTGGAACTTCTTGCAATGATACAATAACTTCTCTCATTGGAGATATTTCTCCATCTACCTCTCCATGAGGTATTAGATCTGCTTCTAATGTGATAGCGCTATTACCTCCAGCCTTCTCTTCCCCTTCCTCATGAATGTAGGTTGCCTCATCATCATTAAGAGGCTCTTTTTTTAGTTCCTCGTTTGAAAAAGTGATCTCCATGTCTTCCATTTGAGAGGAGAGCTCTTTCTAAAGTGGGGAGATTGCCTCTAGCAAGTCATTCTGCAAGTTTTTAACCCCCTCAATATCATTCTGGAATGGATTTGGGTTCATAGATCCTTCCAACTCATGCAAAGGTTTTGTTTGTTTAGGCTTGGATAGCTCAACCAAGGATGTTTTAGAATGTTTTGCATCAAATATTTCCACTGACCTCCTAGTGAACTTTGCATAAGTAGATACATTTACATGATTCAAGGAAGAAATTTCATAAAACCACTAGGCATAAGCCTTACCTTCAAGATGAAGCACTGCTACTCTAATGGCTTCATCTTCTGAAACTTGGTGTTGCTGAAAATAGGTGTTTAGCTCCTTCACCCAAGCTCTAGTTGTGCATCTAGGTGACCCATCAAAAGTAGATAGAAAGAATCTACCCAAATCATGCTGCTTGCACCTTTTTCTTCTATCATGGTTGCTAAGTCTTCTATTCTCCTTGATCTTGAAAATCTCTTGGAAAGTTAGATGAGGTTTGAACCTCTGTGATTGAGATTCATATTCTTGAAGATAGTCACCAAGAGTCTCATCCTTTGGTACATGTCCTTCCTCCATCTCTCTTGCTATGAACATAGGCATGGTAGAGCATTGTAGATCTAATTATGTGGTTGAATTCTCACACCCATAATATGAAAATTTGGAGCTTTATCCATGCACAAGCTCTTTTGGATAATTTATACATCTCTCCATCCTCATTTCTATGATGTCTTTTTTAATGCCCTGCATATTTTGGAAAATAAGTCTTGAGAACTCCTTCCTTTTCATCTTCTCCTCCAGATAAAGGGGTTTTACCCTTGTCTTCTTTGTTATTTGTATAATCAAACTTCCAGTGTCTTCTTCTTTGATACCTCTTCTCTCTATCAGTAAGAAGATATCCTTATTCATATGACATATTGGATTTTCAAGATGAACAATTTGTGCCAATATTATGCTCTGATACCACTGTAATATTCCCAAATGGGAAAATCAAGAATATAGTGCAAAATGCTGGAACAATAATGCAAATCATCATATATAAGCAAGAGGCCAATATGGAGACCTTTCATATGTTATAACAGCAGCAAAATATGCATAAATAATGGGCCATAAGATGTACAACAAGAAAGAACAAGCCTCCAATGGACAAAATCTCTCAAAATGAGGTGTTGATACTATATATAAAAGTTGGAAGACTCTTACAACGCTTTTTTATAGCCACTGCTATAGAAAATTATTATACATCAGATCTAGGGCTGACATGTGCCTCAAAAGATAGATCTACTACAGATCTGAGCACTGTACAACCTCCTTTCAAGAACCCCTTAAGGGTTTTCAGCAAAACACCATATACAAGATGGGGATCTAGGCCCTAGGGCTGAAGATCCACTGCAAAATACAGATATTTTAATTGTGGCTAATATGATATGATCAATAGAATAGCCTCCTCTAATATATCATCTAAATGAAAGGCAGATCCCTTTCACTAGAAAACCAACTCTCCAAAGGGTGCGCCAATCCACCCTGCAACTCCTCCTACAAAAATAATGAAGATCTGGAAGTAAAAGCACTGTAGGGATAAATAAATGGTTGGCCTGATGCCAAGATATGAAAATAAGCACAAGGGCCTTTCTTACTGTCCTCCTAATGGAAAATAAGCCTTCTCCACTGAAAATGAGCAATGAAATGACCCAGATCTAGTCTCCATTGCTGCAACCTACAAAACAACTCAACCCTCAACAGGATCTGCGATGTAGATGAAATATGTCTCTTGGCCTTAAGCTTGATAGTGGACAATGTAGTACAAGACTCCTTCAATATATTATCAATGGAAGAGGTGGGATTCCCGATCAGGAACACCCAATGCAAAAAAACACTCAATCTCAGCTAAACAGCAAGAGAAAGATATATGTCTAAACAGACCATATATTCAAAAATATCAAATACATAAACATACCTCATCAATATGGTTTCCATCCTCTTCCTTAAATAATATATGAGCTTGAAAACCCTAATCCCCATCCAATAATAGCACTACATCCATGCAAAGCATCTCCATCTAAAATTGCGTTGTATTTCATTGATGACCACTCCTCCATGACATCGATGTTGATTTGGTCAAAGTTGACCCAGTCAAGGTGTTCTAGCCCCTTTTCACACCAAAGGGTGCTCAATTAAGCTGCCAAGATCTATGTCTTTCACATTTGCATTGAGTTATTCATTATTAAGGAGAATTATGGACCTCCATTGCCCTCTTATTCATAAAACAAATCAGCAAAAAAAAAAAATTAATATTCCAACTAGCTCATTGCTAATTGGGAATATTACACAATGGAAGTTGTAGCAACCCAAAATATCCCCCGCATAAACATTACATCCTACACACAATTTTTCTATCACGTCACCTTGCAAATTAACTCAAAGATAAATATAAATATGGTTTATTTCCAATGTTTAATCATCATGTAAAATACTAGAGGAAATGCAATGGAAAATATCCCACATATAAGCTTTAGAATGAACTAATATGGGTTCATAGGCAAGTGAAAAGAGATTAAGAATAGGGAAAAAAGGGTGTAAAAATATGTCGATTATGAGGCCCATCATCTCCCCCAAACTTAAAATGTTGCATGTCCTATGCAACCTAGTACCTCTATATCAGCGATACTATAGGAACACTTTTTTTCTTCCACTGCATACCCTTCCCTATTATCAACATATTTGTTCTTCATTTTCCTCAAATTATTTCTATGAATTTTCGTAAAGCACCCTTCAAATGTAAACATTAGCATCTTGAAACAATTTTAGTAAGCTTGCAACAAATTTGGTGGAGTTGCAGAAAAATTGTACACAGAGTTATAGCAAGAGAGTTGTAAGAGTGGAAACAAGCTTCTCTCAGCCATTTTCGAAAAACTTGTTTTCTATTAAGGGTTTTTTTTCAAAGGAAAAATTAACTGTGATTTCATTAATTTATAGAAATGATAATATTACATTGTGTATATGCACACTATAAGTGAATTCAAAAACCGGTTTGAAAACTAGAGCTATCTTTGACTAAAATTACAAAAAAAACATATTTCGACCATTACAAACTAAAGCCATATTTTACCAGAATTACAAAAAAACATATATTAGTCGTTACAATTTGTATGTAGAGAGTGGGTAGGTGTTGTATAGATGGATATGAAACATAAAAAAAATTGTTCAAAAACAGATAAATATTGATGTGTAAAATTAAGTCCCTCATGTCCCTAAAGGATAATCCTTATGTGGTATGTGATAGAAAGCAATAATATAAGCATCATATTGTCGTTCCGTAATCTCCCAAGGAATTTCTTCCATTAACAATCCTTCTTTTGAGAGGTGGTATGATTCCTTGTTCCTTTCCCTATAGATGTGAGAACATGAAAAGAAATTAAAAGAGATTTTAAGCCATATTGCTTCTACCAAAAGAGGAAAGAGTAAAATATTTTTGCATGCTTGGGTGCTTTTGAGCTAGTTTATTATTAGCGTGGAATCACCATACACTTGGATCTGTGTACAAACCTTCGCTAAAGCAAATAGAAGCATATTTTCGCAAGCCATGCTTTAAGCCATGTTATTAAATCTCGTGCCAAAACCCATTTTGACTTAGAAAAAATGTGATTATGAGAGGAAGAGAATGAATCCCCCTCAATTTTTCTTCCATAAGTTGCTTGCTTCTCCGCCAAAATAATCTCATGGTTTAGAATCTCAAGATTTTCTGTTATAATTACCCTAGGAGGGGTGACACCTTTTTCCTGAGGAAAGTTTTCTAAGATAGCTAAATATTTAGCAACAATATGTTCAGGAAAGAATGGTTTATCCTGGAAGATGGATTTTTTTTTGGGCTGACCATACTCCCCATCTTATGATCATGGGTAGTTCTTTATAGGCATAACAAGACAGGTTCGAAATAAAAACCATCTTGGCCCCCTCTAAATCCTCCCCTACCCATACCCCTAAGTGACCCGCAACTTGTTTGCAATCATACCATACCTTCTTATAAAAAGAACATCTCATGACGATGTGCTTTGTAGATTCTTCATCATTTCTACACAAATAACACCAACCTAGCCCTATTACAAATATTTTTGAAGGATGTCCCAAGTGGGAACCTTATTTTCCAACAGACACCACACTAAAAGTTTTGTTTTTTTTTAGGTCACTTGGATTTCCATAACTTGATAACAACATCATCTTTGACATCCATAAGCGAGATGTATCCAAGTTTGGGGGTATAAGAGCCAAAATGAGAAATGATCCAAAATAATTTGTCTTTTATATTTGTCAACCAAATGTGTCCAATTGATAAATCATTCAAATAACCACTCCATGCCTCACTGAATTTCTCCTCCATTCCCAGTTTGACAGCTAAAATCCATCCTTATCTCCATATTGTTGAAATTTTTTTGTTGGAAATATGGGTGAGTTTGGAAAAACCTTTGTCTCTCATAATATTGATTTAGAGAGGGGGGATATGACCTTAACCACTGCCTAGCTAAGGTTCGAGGCTTATTCTCACCCAATTCCACTACCAAATTTCCATGCCAGTCCACTATTGATAAGTTCGAAGGAGTTAAGAACATCCCTCCAGTTCACATAAATGTTTGTTTGCATCTTATCCACATTTTCTATGAATTTTTATGAGCATACTTATCTAATTTCATTCATTTTTCTCAAGAACTCATAACCATATGATGTATATATCTCAAGATATTTGGAAAATTTATATTTTGGATCTAATATAGAGTAGCACCAATAATTATAACTAGTGTAACAATAATAAGTCATTACTCATGAGATGGTAAAATTCATTTCTTGTTGTTGGTCCTTGTGTAGCAACAAAAAAAATTATATTACTGGTTCTTATGTAACAATAATAGGTATTTCTTATGTCATTAATGCTAAAAAATTATTGTTGTCTACTAAAAAATGAAAATTGTTGTTGTACATACAAGAACTCAAGGGTGAAGACATATTTTTCCATGGGAGTGGATTATATAATAGCTTTTTCTACTATAAGTTCTTGTGGAGTAGCCTATTCCTCTCTAAATGACAATTTTCCCTTGAAAGTTGTTTTATCAAATGGAAAAAATTGTTGTGTTAAGTATGCAACACACAAAAATCCATCCAATATTATAGATTTCCTTTAAAAGGTGATTTTTTGATAAGATATGCCTTGAAAGGATAACATTGTAACTCAACATTGTAAATGAGTTGAGTCACTTTATTACATGAGTTAGTGATGGTCTGAGTAGGAAGTAGGAAATGATGAGGCTGGAGTTTTGATTTAGTGGTAGTGAGAAAGATTAAGCTTTAAGGGAAATCATATAAACACAGGAAAATCGGTATGAAATTATTTTAAACTAGGAACGAAGAAACGCATGGGCATACCATGGCTTTGATGAATGTGCAAGATGAATAGTATGTATCATAAAATTCTTGGAGAAGGAGTATCTAAAATGTAGTGATGGGACTTGGTTTGTGGATGTGACAGCCCCAATTTCATTTTTCATAAGAACCTCATGAAAAAATTTTTATGTAATTGTTATTTTCATATTACATTAGAGCTAAGTAAGGGACACAGATTGCAAGGACTGAGGTTGGGTAAAATTTGTGACAGCCAAATAGGTTGGTGAGTATGTATTCAAGCTAAGTAAAGTATGAAATTAAAGAGGAGGTTGAGCAAGGACAAAGATGATGCTTCTTTTAAGGCGAAAACATTTAAAAGAGGACACAAAACACAAATTCCATGACTGTGTAGTGGAAGAAGGGATGCTTGGAGCATGCAAGCGTAAAGGGTCATTGGGATGTATTTAATAGACCAGGAAAGTGGGAGATGTGTACGATCCCATGAGTCAGGAAGGTCATGATAGCCTGTCATACTACGGGGAATAACCACCATGAAAGAGTGGAAGAAAGGGGACATTAGCGCATAGAAGGGGTAGTTGCGAATTGGTAGAGAATGAGGGTGGAAAAGAATGCAGAGTAGAAGAAATCATGGGAAATTGGAATTGGGTTGTTTTGGGAAGGAAACCATTTTGGAAATGAAATGTGTAATAGAGGGAGCACATTGGTGTGTTTTTGGGCTCTAGAAGGAGTTGAATCTATTTCAGTTGAGAAATAATAGCACAAGAGGAGCTTCTCCAGGGGAGGGTGAAGCTCAGGATATCCTAGGGAGACGAAGGGTAGAGATGGGTTTTCTCTAGAGTCCCTTGACATTCTAGGATAGAGGTTTATCTTTGAGAATCCTGGTAAGAAGATCTAAAGTATCCTTTTCTTGTTTCACTTTGGTTGAGCAGGGGATTCTCAAGTCCCCTTTGAGGTTGGAAACACTTGCTTGTTCCATTTCGGTCTCACAGTAAAATATCGAGTCCCTTTGAGGGTGGAGTCACTGTTTATTCCATTTTGTTCTACAATATACTCTCGAGTACCCTTAGAGGGTGGAGTCTTTGTTTGTTCATCTGGTGATACAGTGGATTCTCGAGTCACCTTTGAGGGTGGAACCATTTTGTTATAAGTTCAAGGTGGAGGTGAAACCTCTCAATTCCATGGAGCTTAATGGTTGATGAACCAAAAAATAGTGAAATAAATGTATGATGATTCCCCTTGATCCCCTAGAGCTTATTGGATGTTTAATACTAGAGGGTGGACGTGATAGCCCTCTAGATTTCCTAAATAACGATTAACTGCTACTTAGCTGGTGGGTGGAGGTAGGATCACCTCTAGGATCCCTATTTTATCCAACAATGTGGTATAGACCCTTGAGAAAGTCATCTCAGTCCATGGAATCCGGCTCAAGGGTGATAGCTACAAGTGAGAACTAGTTGCAGCTATATACGGTTGGGTAGAGAGTTATAGTCCATATCTCAGTTTCCCTAAAAACTTGCAATATAAGTGTTATTTTGTAATTGTTTACATGGTAATGAATGTATGTGGAATTTTGGCTTGAAATGGTATTACTGAGAAAAATACATTATCAATTGCTAGTATTGTAACAATGAATAATGTATTGTGCAAGTTCTTTACAAGATAATGAAAGTATGTTACATTTCTAGTTTGAAATGGTATACTGAGGGAAATACTTGGTTGTGTTGTTAATAATACACAAAAAAATATCACATTGTGCAATGTTAAAGAAATTAGAATAGTCTATAAGAACCTGAACCAAACCATAACGATAATCAACATAGGCACTATTTTCATTACAAGTATGATGGTTACATGGAAGGAATCTTGTGTTAATAGGGTCTATGTGTAATGTGTTGAAGTGTTGGTTACAAGACCTTCATTGTTGTTGTAATGCATTGGGATAATGATGAGTATTTCATCCTTAGTTAACCTTAATAATATGTGGTTATACATGAGGAGCTTATTTAACTTACTATGATAAATGCCTTGGTGTTGGGTTACATTATTTACTGACCGGGATTTGGTCCAAAGGACCTATGTGCATGATTGAATAGAGAAAGGCCTCATAAGAGGGACTGACCAGATTTACATTCACGTATTCACTATATGATGTGTTATGTTTTTTTGCATCAATGTTTAACCTTCGTAGACAAGGATCCTTGTCTGGGTAATATCTCGACATAGAGATGATGTGGTAGCTTCTTGCTTGAATGACCGGTATTAACCATGATGTCGAGGGGAGTGCATCTCTTCCCTCAGGGATGGATCACACTTCCCTGAAAATATCCAAATGCCCCTAGAACCCTTAATAAGTGCTGCAGGATTACTTGAAATATTGTTGTAAACCATAGGATTCCCCTTGGCATGTGGCAAGAGAGCCAGAGGCCCTTCAGGATTCTACAAGTTCTTAAGAGGAGGCAGTTGAAATTTCACCAGTGCATTATGCCTAGAATTCGTTGTCCTTAAGTAGGGAATACTTGAAGATCGAGAAATTATCCATGGTGTGCTTTCCCATAAGGCTCATTCCTATATTCATACATAGAAGAGGAATTCTGTGTTCCTTTGAGGAGGGTTGATCTCCTCATGACCTTCATGGAACCTCATCAATCTCGTGGAATCGAAAAGAGTGGCACTAGCTTAAGCTAAGGAGGGATAACATTGTAAGGGTTTAGTAGATCATGCTAGCCATGAACGATTGTTGGCTCAAATCTAAATTCTTTCAGAGCTAGTGGGTTCGAGCCATAGTCGAAGGCTCATTTGAATGGTGAAGTATGTATAATGGGAGCAGGATTTCATGAAAAACCACTGGATCCAAGATCAAGTGAATCACCCAGATTTTGTATAACCTCCATAAATAGGCCATGGCATGGTTTTATTGAAGGAAGTGTTGCAGTGAAGTCAAGTAGAGGTTTAATCATATAGAATTAGTTACATAATGCTTATCTGAAGGATCTAATGATTTTTTTATCGTGGAAGCCATGGATTGGTTTCCCCGATTTTTTTCGTAACTGAATTGGATGAAGGGAAGGTAGTGAAGGCTTGAAGGTTATATTTGGAAGTTATTAATCAACAGTGAAAGGGAACAACAGGGATGATAGGGAACCAAGCCAATGGAAATTACAACATAGTGGAGCATTAATTTCCCAATGGTCAGAATGGATCCCACACTACAGCTCATCCTAAAGGAAATTTTCTTGTAAATACAACAGGGGAGCTCGCTTTGAGGGAGCAGGATGACGTGGGATTGGGACAGGGTGGCCTCCCTGTAACCTCGATTGCACTAGGGTTAGCACAAGGCAGACCATGAGACAACTCAAACCGTAGGGATATTCCCGGAAGTTGATTGTGAAACACAATGAGGAAGAGTCGGGATGATTTAGCATGGAATGTTGTGGCACTGCAACATTGTGGACCAATCAGAAGAAAGGGTTATGTGGAGGTATAGACCATCGATCCATGTAAACCCGGAGGTAGACTATGGTGGAGTAGTTGTAAGGAATTTTAAGAAACTTCGAGATGGTGTAAGAGTGGGATGAAGTTCACATGACATTGCCCCAGAGGGTCTTCCTAGAAGTTGATTGTGAAACACAATGAGGAAGAGTCGAGATGATTTATCATATGATGTCGTAGCACTGCAATGTTGTGGACCAATTAGAAGCAAGGGTTGTGTGGAGGTATGGCCCAACAATCCATGTAAGCCTGGAGCAAAGACCTCGACAATGTAGCCGTAAGGAAGGTTAAGAACGTCAAGATGATGTAAGAGTGCAATGATTTTCACATGATGTCATCGTGAAGTCCTGGTCCCAAAAAAGTTTCAATCAATGCCACAAGGGTGTCGTGAGATGGCTAGACCCCAGGACAAGTTTGTCGTATGTAATTGGATAACCGGCATGATTGGGAAAAAAATGGTAGACCCTAGTAATGAGGAACTCCGACGATATTTTGGAAAACTCATCGTTATGTTTTGTATGTGAGGTTGATAGTCGATTCATCTCAGAGGGGTTGCAAAGCAAAAAATAAAAAAAGGGGGTGTCGGGTACCAAAGCCCGGGTGTTGGGGGTCCTGGTGGCAATTCATTAAGGGAATTTATAGGTCTAAAATTATCCTCCTAAGGAAATTATAAAATAATAGTGGAAATAATAAAATAATATTAGATTACATCATCAAATTTTATAGGAAAAAAAGAAAAAACTAGTTTTTCAACTCGTATTTTCAACTTATCTCCCTATGGGCTTACTCAAATTTCGAGCGGAAATACTCGTTGGATGCTTAATTTTATTCTGCATCCAAGGAGTACCCACGTTGCATAATTTTGATGGACCCTGCTACAAAAAAAATGATAAATACATGAAAAACATGATTCCATGAAAAAACGTGATTGCAATCACTTTTTTTCATGTATTTCTCATTTTTCGTGTAGCAGGGTCCAACGAAAGTGTGCAACATGGATACTCCTTGGATGAGGAATTAATTTTTTCATCCAACGAGTACTCCCACTCGAAATTTGAGTAAAACCTTAGGGAGATAAGTTGAAAATACGAGTTGAAAAAGTAGTTTTATTATTTTATCATTTTTTAATATTTTTTCTTTTTTACTCCAAAAATAGTAAATCATTCCCCATGGTTGACATCATTATCTTGAATCCTTTTCATTCTTATAAAGTTTATTTTAGTTATACATTTTTCTTAGGAGGCCCATTTTATACCTCAAAAGTTCTTTAATGTAACGGTCCATCAACTAAACGATAATGTTAATATATATATATATATATATATATATATATATATATATATATATATATATATATATATAGTACATAAGAGAAAGGTATTTGAACTCAAAACCATGAATGGGTCGACAACTAGTATGACCACGCCAAGTGGCGGTGAGGCATTAACGGCACTGCCATGTGGTAGGAGGATGACCAGGTAATTGAAACCTTTGAGAAGCCATAACTCATGATCGAGGGGTAGGATTGGGGTGAAATTTTTTATCACTAGAATGTCTCAACGAAATGAACACGATGATAATGTTCATATCAAATTTTGAAAAAAAATTGTATTGTTCCATTTCTCTAACTGCACAAGGGAGGTTGGATTAGTAAGTGAACATTTTCACTGGGGTTAAGGTGGGGTGTTTACAGGTGGTATCAAAGTATCTAGGTTTAGCACTTGGACTGGATGGGCTCTAACATGAGAAAGTGAGGACAAAAATACCTGCAAGATAATTTCACATTTATTTTTATAATATTAAATAAACAATTGTTTAGGTGTTAAGATTTGGTCTATAAATGATTAATTTCATGCATGAATAATATGGTCATAGTGTGATTTAGATATGAAACCTCGTACTAACAATTGTTATTTCCTGATATATGATGGATTCTTATGAGATATTGAATATCATGGGCATACTAACATGGTTTTTTTGTCACAAAAACTATCGCCATGGAATCTCCATGAATGCAAGGTTCATGGTCATGATTATGTTTATTTATTTATCTCATGAAGTATCTAACAATGTGTGTGAATGAAATCACATCACAAGCAACAAAAGATAGTTAAAGATACAAAAATGAGGACCAAAATGGTGTAGTATAGCTCTTATTAGTCATAACATATATATGAAGGGGCCATATCAAATGAAGAAGGAAGATCACTTGGCCAAGGGGGAGGGGAAGACTCTCCTGATTTTTTGGACACCTTGAGAAGCCTAAGGGATAAAGTTAGAAGCTTCAAAACAAATAATGAAAGGATGGTATGAGATAAAGAGAGGCAAGCTGAGATAATTGTGATTATTTTTCAAAGTATCTCAAATTTGTAGAGGAAAAGGAAGCGTAAACTAGGGGGTATTCAAAGAGACATGAAGAGCATTTAAGAGTCAGAATAGAAAAAAATGGAGCCAATGGTAGTTGGTCAAGAAAAATACATAGGCTATATTTTGAAGATACTATGAAGGGGAATGTACCATTAAGCACTCCAAAAGGAATAATCAACACTCGTGTGCATTATCCTAATAGACCTTCCAGCTCTACTAATAGGAGGAACCATCATCACTCTCATCATAATCATCATCACCATTAAGAAAAAAATGAAAAGGATTATATACCAGATGAACTTAAGAAAACAAAGCCACCCACATTTGATGGGGAAATGAATAAATTTGAGGATGTTGAAGCTTGGTTGTTGGGCATGAAGAAATTTTTCAAAATTCATGATTATTCTAAGATTATGAAGGCTAATATTTCTATCCATAGCTTGAAGGGAAAAGTAGGCATATGGTGGGAATATTTGAGAAAACGTCAAAGGCATCATTGAAGGAGAGTTGACCTATGATAAATTTGAGATGCTTTTCATAAATCAATACCTGTTTGAGTGATATCATAATAGTAAGGAAAAGGAATTTTACGAGCTCAGATGGGACATATTAAGGATGAGTAATACATTAGTAATTTCCTAGAGTTTTTGAGATAATTACCATATATCAAGGATGAGAAGGAAAAAATCCATTGGTTTCTCTATGGCCTACCTCTAGCATTCAAGGATTAGATTGATATTTTGGAACCTCAGACACTGAATGATGCCATTAAAAATATAAAGCACTACTATGAGCATGAAAAGCAAAAACCATAAGCAAAAAGTGACTGGAAGGCCAAGGATAATGTTGAGCATAAAAAGAAATGGCTCAAGAAATCCACAATTAAAAAGGAAGGTAAGCACCTAGTTGCTACGAATAGGTTCCAGCAGAAAACCAAATTAGTTTTTAAAGGAATCACACCACATCCAACAATAGCAGAGCAGTGAAAATAAAAAATTAAGGAGCAAATAAAATGTTGGACGTGTGGTGAAAATCACAAGAAAAGGGAATTCCCACATCAGAATAACATTGGGCCAAATATTTACATAACCCAAATGCTCGCAAAGAGAGTGATGTAGCTTGATATTTACCCAGAATTTATGCAGCAACGGATAACCATCAGGAATATCACTAGACATCCATCATTCATATGGAATTTAAGCTGTATAATCAGGTTGTATCTATTTTAATTGATCTTGGTTATAAATATAGTTTTTTTAGCCTAAAACTTGTGGAAAGATGCACAATCTGGCTCAGAAATTGCATGCAGAACCATGGTTGGTTCAATTGGAAATAGGAATAAAGAAAAGGGTGATCTATTGGGTAAATTCATGTGAGATTGAGCTCCAAGGCACGCCAACCATAGAACACCTAAATGTGTTACCTTTGGGGGCATATAACATATTGTTGGGAATGGATTAGCTATATAAACACCATACCAAGGTTTATTGCTATGAAATAAAAATTGAATTCCTAGATGAAGTGAGAAGGAAAAGGTTATTGTAGGGAATATTAAAGCCTGACTTAGTAAGGAAAGTTACAACCATGCAGGCCAAGCACAACTACCAGAAGGTCTTTCATTTATTTTTGATGCAGATTACCTATCATGACAACACAAATGGCCATGTTGAAAAGGAAGGGAGTGAGATGCTACATAAATACCCTGTGTTGTAACAATTTAAATATGTGTTCCCAAAGGTTATTACTGGATTGCCTCCTAACCAAGAGGTGGACTTTTCAATTGAATTGGTTCCTGGAGCAACACCAACGTCTAAAGCACCCTTGAACTTGTTGAACTAAATCTACAGTTGAAATAAATGCTTGATAAATGCTACATTTGACCAAGTGTTTCACCATGGAGAGCTCCAATATTGTTTGTAAAGAAAAAGGATCTAGCATTTAGACTATGTATTGATTACAGACAATTGAACAAGGTGACCACTGAGAACCAATATCCATTTCTACAAATTGATGACATGTTCGATCAGTTGAGAGAGGAAACAATATTATGTAAGATAGACTTGAGTTTTGGATATCATAAAGTGCGCATCAAGGAAGAATATGTTCATGAAACTCATTTCAGAACAAGATACAGGCACTACGAGTTTGCAGTGGTACCTTTTGGGCTTACTAATTCCGCTACCAATTTCAGGTGTTTAATGAATAGTGTGTTACATACTTATTTGGAAAAGTTTTTCATCATTTTTGTAGATGACATATTGGCATATTAAAGGACTGCAAAAGAGCATGAAAATCATTTGGTTGCAATACTACAGCTGTTAAGGGGACACATGCTCTATGAAAATATCAGCAAGTGTGACTTCTTCCAGTCACAGATACACTATTTGTGACATATTATCTCCAAGGAGGGGATACCAATTGACCCATAGAAGATCATGTCCATAATGGAGTGGCCAACACTGAATAACATGTGTGAGGTCAGATCATTCAGGGGATTGGAAGGTTACTATAGGAGGTTCATCAGGAACTTCTCCAAGATAGGTTATCCTATCACATCATTGTAGGGAAAAGAAAAGGAATTTGAATGGAAAGCTCAATGTGCAACAACCTTTGATAAATTGAAACAATTTCTCACAAATGCACTAGTGTTGAGGATTGTAGATCCGGACAAGGATTTTGTGGTATGCACAGATGCCTGCAATGAAGGGCTTGGTGGAGGCTTTATGTAGGAAGGAAAGGTAATTATTATGAGTCAAGGAAATTGAATGAGCATGAGGTAAAATACGTGACTCATGATTTATAGTTGGCCGCTATCATTCATACATTGAATATGTGGAGGCATTACCTCCTTGGAAGGAAATTTACACTTATGATAGATCATAGTGGGCTCAAGTATTTGTTTGGGATAACCAAGTTGAATACGAGACAAGCTAGGTGGTTGGTCATATTTAGCGAGTTTGAATTTGAGATCAAGTACATCAAAGTCAAAGAGAACAAGGTTGTTGATGCACTTAGTAGGAATATTCAATTGAATCACTTGGAAACCATAAGCTCCTACAAAGTAGAGCTAGTTGAAAGGGTCAAAAATGCAAGGCAACATGATGAAAAATATTAGTGAATGAAAGAAAAGTTGCAACAAGATGGTGAGGGTGAGGAATATCATGTCATTGATGACAACCTAATTAGATTCAAGAACATAATTTATGTGCCAAAAACTGATAAATTGAAAATTCTCATAATGAGATAATTCCATGTCAGGCCATATTTTGGCCACCACCGGTACCAAAAGACTCTCACAACCATTAAAAAGTTATACTATTGGCCAAATTTAAACAAAGAAGTAGTTGGTTTTGTTAAATGCATATTATTATAGCAAGTGAAAATGGAATGAAAACATCCAACAAATGTATTGTATCTCATTCCCATTCTATAATGGAAATGGGAGGTTATATCCATGGATTTCATCACAAGTTTACCCAGAACCTCCAGGAAACATGATGCAATTATGGTGGTGATTGACAAGTTGAGAAAGGTGTCTCATTTTTTGGTGGTCAAATCCCCCAATTCCACTAGTGACATGGCCCAAATTTTCATAAAAGAGATCATGAGTTTGAATGGAGTTCCAAAGAAAATCATCTCAGATAGAGATTCTAAGTTCACTTCAAGATTTTGGAAGGAATTGTTTGCGGGTTTGGGGACATAGTTGAGATTCAATACAACATATCATATGTAGTTGGATGGGAAAATAGATATGACTAATAGAATACTATAAAACATGTTGAGGATGTATCATTCCAAACATTGGGAGGAGTATCTTCCACTTGTAGAGTTTGAATACAACAATGGGCACCAAAAATCCATAAATATGAGACCATTTGAAGCACTGTATGGGAGGAGTTGCAATACTCATTATTGGGCCTAACATGCTAAAGGAGATGGAGCAACAAAATTATATCATTAAAAATAATTTGAATGTGGCACAAGGCATGCAGAAAATTTATGCAGATCAACATAGGGTGCATAAAGAGTTCCAAGTTGGTGAACATGTTTACTTGAGAATAAAACCTAAGAAGAGTTCCTTGAATATTGGGTAATGTGCCAATTTTGCACCATGGTATTGTGGGCCTTTTTAGATCCTTAAAAGGATTGGACCAGTGGCCTATAGGCTAGCCTTACCTCCATCAGTTGGTGGTATACGACTGGATAACTGGTATGGTTGTGTGACAAATGGTAGACTCTCGTAACGAGGAACTCTGACAATAGTTTAGCAGACTCACCCTTATTTTTTTTATGTGAGGTCGAGGTCTGAGTCATCTCAGATGGGTTGCACAAATGGAAATGAAAAAAAGGGGAGGGGGGGGTACTAGAGCCCAGGGATCGAGGATCCTAGTGGCAGTTAAGGGTCTGTTAACAAGAGGGTAATGTTAATATATATATATATATATATATACATACATGTTAGTGCATTAGTGCATAAGAGAAGGATAGTTGATCCCAAAACCATGAGCAGGTCGACAGTTATTATCACCATGCTAGGTGGCGGTGAGGCACTGATGGGGTCACCACATGGTTTCCACGTCGCAAGAGGACAACTAGGTAATGGAAACCTTTGAGAGACCATAACTCATGATCCAGGGGTCGGATTGGGGTGAAATTTTATATCACCAAGATTGTCTCACCAAGATGAACATGATGATAATGTTCATATCGAAAGTAAAAAGAAAAAGAAAATATTTTCCCATCTCTCTAACTGCACAAAGGAGGTTGGATTAGTAAGTGAACATTTTCACCGGGGTTAATGTGGGTTGTTTACAATGGAACACTTTATCTTCACATCAATTATTCATTTCACTTGTTCATGATCTGTCAATCAAGAATGGTAGCATAAATGGCAGGTGGATTTAAAGTTGGAGAAACTACACTTTAGTGGAGAGAGTTGCAAATACTATTGAAAGAGTAGAAACTTTTGAGAGAGTTGTCACCATTGTTGAGAGAGTTGTCGCCACTTGTCTGAGAGGGTCATCTCCAATTGAAGAAAATTTGTTATTATCTTTATTGTTGGGACAAGCTTCTAGAACTTTGAGATTTTGATCATGGTGCTTACAAGGTCTCAAAATCCCCATGTTTTAATGTCGAAAGAGTATTCCCATTTTGTGTGAAATTCTTGTCTTCAAAAATCACTTTCATGCATTGACTAATCTTTTGTTTTGTTCTTAGGCCTGTAAAAACTACCACTTATCAGGAATAAAATATGAGATCATGGTGGAAAGAAAGATGATCAATTTTTATTCACCCTTTACTAATGAAATAAAAATTCACAAATAATGCATGTAAGACATACCCAAAAAAGGATAAACAAAAAAAAATAAGTTTACCTGTTGAGGAGTGTTGGCCAACTATACTACCCAACAATGCTTTTATAATAAATCATTTGTATGATGTTTTCTTAAAGTGATTACAGATCCAAATGAAATATATTCATAGGGTTATTTTCAGTAAAAAAACATTTTAAAATTTCATAATATGTTGTGTCAAATATCTTTAGGAACAAGATGCATAACAAAGTTGTTTTCAAATTCCCGCATAAACCAACAATTATTGTTTTGGGTGTAACTTATTTGTTTCATGACAGATTTATGTGATTCCAATTGGAGATAAAAGTATATTAATTAATGTATCTTCAATAGTAACAATTTTTCAAAATAATAATAATTTATGGGTGAAACATGCAAATGATCAAACTAAGAAATAAATTTTAAGCATTGCTAATTTAGGATAGTTGTCATTTCAGACATATCTTTCTAGTATGATATCAAAATTGAGTGATTCAAATTGTGTTGTAAACTAGTTTCATAGGAGAATATACCATAGAAACATTTTTGAAATATCTACCCATTTAGGTATCAAAAATTTCATTTTCCCAATTTTGTTGCCCTCAAATTCATGTTTGACACCTAGTAAGTATTTTGACCATAGCTTTTGCGTTTGATATCCAAATTTAGAAATTCAAATTGTATTAGAAAGTATATTTCAAGGGTAATTTTAGATATAAGTCATACATATAGAATGTGTGTGAATATTCAATAAAAAAACATGTAATTTACTATAAAAATTGGTAATTTTTTAGCGAATATTATCCATTTAATGATATATATGTAAAAATGAGTGATTTTTTAACCAAATGAGTGATTTTTTTTATCTTTCAGAAAATGTTCAAAAAATAGCTAATTAGCATAATTTCACCCCTAAAATTTTCCTTAGGAACAATTCCAAATCTAGCTAGAAGTTGAAGTATTTTGCTAGAGGAAGTGTTCTTGAAAGGGAGACCATTGAGGTCTCAACTTGTGGTGGTTTAAGGCCACCAACCAAAATTCATGCTATGAGGCATGAATTTGTCTCTGGCTATAACTCTGAATTTGAGTATGGATGACTCTAGCTCTAGGCTCAGGCAATAGCTACAACTCTGAATTTTGGTATGGCTAACTCTAGCTCTAGGCTCAGGCAATAGGCTCAGGTTGTGGCTTAGGTTTGCTTGATGTATCTCTGAATCTTGTAGATGACCATCAATTCCCCCTATCTCATATACAAGGTGAGAAGACGAATAAATATCAACTGCAAGATGTGTTAATATTTGAAAATGAACTCTGAAGTATGACCGAAATATCTTCTTGACTATTGAAGCCCACTGTCAAGAAGTGATCATTTCAAGGTGAATTCATGTTCTTGTAGTAGGTTTGGTTTTAGAACATCGATTTGAATGAAGAGTGTTTTTACCACAATTCTCGCAAGTTTTAAGATCAAAATATCGATCTTTCACATGGAAAACTTGATTACAGTGTTATCATTTAACAATTTATGCTTTTTGTGGAAGAGGAGTATTGAAATTGAGTTTCCTTGAAGAAAACCAACACTTTGAAACTAGAAGGGATTAGATTAATATGGAATATGAAAGGACACATCCTTTTCACATCCAAGAAAAGTTATATGTTTATTTCAAATAATCTATTCCCAAGGTCCGATGATCGGCTTGGGAAGTGCAGTTTGAACTTCTACATCTTTATGTAAAATTTCTCTTGAATTCCATGACTAAGATGTCCATCTTCCATGACCAAGATGTCCATCTCAAACTCTAAAACGAAAATCGATCTCAAATTCTCAAGTGTGTTTCTTCTCAAAACTAGTAGACTAGTTCATCGCATTCTTGAAAAATGAAAAGGTTACAAGGTTCGACACAAGTGAACCATAATTATCTACACCAGGTCATCCATTGCAACCACGATTTTAGCCTATCACCAGATCACTCGCAAGATGGACATCTTAGTCACGGAATTGTTAGGCTACCGAAGAAATCAAGGATTCTCATACAATATCGTCGAGGATTGGAGAAATGCCAAATGTCTCTCTTAGTCAAGCTCACGTGTTTTCCAAACTCTGCAGGTTGGCTAAAATAGAAGGAGGTGTTATGATTCCAGACTAAGGATAGCCAACAATAGTGGGCAGTCAATAAAAACTTAAAAACAGAAAATGCTCATAGGATACCATGGGGATGTTACAACAAGGATTGTAAGGATGGCATATCAAGATTTCGCGCACTATGACTTGAGCGCATGACGAGTCCTGGATGATTAAGTGGACCCTGAGCATTTCAACTGCAGGAGATTGAAATGGAACATGCAGGTTTACAATTTAGCAATGTAACAAGTCTGAATAGAGGAGACAATCAGGTCAGATAGGTAATGCATGCACAGAACAACAGAGATGCTTCACAAGGAATGTATGCAGAAAATGACAAGCTCAACGATGTTTTTTTTTTTAGAGGTCATTAATGCACAGACATATCATGAGTAGGCTTTTATGAGCAATAAAAAAAGGCAGGTTAAGAAAATCAAATACCTTGATCAGACCATAAACTCATGGTTGACAAACCAAACCAATTTGATATCTAAAAAGTCACAAAACCATGGCTCACAAAATTTAAGATGGGAGAGAGTATGCTTGCTCTGATACCATGCTCAACAAACACAAATGTAAAGAACAGCTTTAGGATAAATCATTGAATGCATTTTCTATTCACAAGTACATACATATTAATATAATTTTATGATTCTTGGTTTCATATTATAAAAGATCTCTTAGACTCCAATGATTGTGTATATTCCACACCATAATTTTTAGCCCATCAGGTGTCCAACACTTCACAGCATGTGGACAAATAAAAAATTTGTGAGTGACAATTTTTTCCTGTAGCATGTCTAATAATAGTTTCCCATAGCAGCAACTATCAATTTTGGTGTGTTAACAACTCCACGCAACAGAGGTATCAACAACAAGATCTTAGGATTGTTAGCAACTCAAAAGTAGTCGTCGCTTTAATAAAAAACAGCTACAAGAGTATTAAAAACAACTATCATCTAAGTGTAACAGAAATTAACATTAAAAAAAGTGTGAGCAACTCAAAATACATTAAAGAAACAACACTTATTTTCCTACATTACAAACTCAAACAGAAACTTTTTTTTGATTGATAAGTATTTCCCAAAAGACCAAAAATTCTCCACATCATTTGTGGATAAAGAAACCCACATGAATTATTACTACTTGTACATTCCTAGAATATATGCATGTGCCCCTAAAGAGAGCATAATCCGACTTGGTGGACTAGTTGGCAAGTCTATATGGTGGTTTGAATGGACCGGACACTAATGTGAAGGAAACATACATGTGCTTCTAGCATGTGTAATCTTAGGTTTCCCATTGCTACTTTATCACCCATCAACTTCATGCATAGGCTCTTATAATATACTTGTTGTATATTACTATCAATGTAATAATGATAAATCATTTAATTTTCCAAAGGTTCTCACTTATCACCCAACTTGTATTAATATATATACCATTGCATCTCAATATATCAATATCATATCATATTTATTTTAATATAGATAATGTGGTATTAATTTTTCATGGATGGATTTATAAAGGTGTCATCAAGGTTCACTTCATAACATTTACATTGTAAAGTTTCAAATATTGGAAAATCCAACTAGAAACATGAATCAACTAAGAGTTGAAAAATTCTCAAAGATAATTTCCCAATGAAAGACATAATGAAGATAAAATTCAAAGTATGGTAATGTGGGTAGAATATATATGACAAGATTACTCTCACAATAGGAATATTATTACACATTAAGAAGAAAGTGTAAGAAAGTATTACTCTTATAATAGGAATATTATTATTATTTCAAGAGAAAACCAAAATTGTAGAATCTAAAACAAATTGAGGACATGGAATTATTACTCTCGGGGTAGGAATACAATACATTATTGTGTTAAGAGGAAAGTGGCCCTATGAATAAATGGGGAATTATGCCAAGAATATTTGTCTCCTATCATCCAAATTCGCATTGATATTAGGATCATTATAGGACAAGATCAAAAGTGAAATTATGCTCACTTCCCTAAAAGGAGGATAAAACTTTCACCTTAGTGGACAAAGGTCAAAATGGTATTGATTAGTAGCCTATTAGACAAATCGAAAGCTTCTAAATTTATTGACAATATCCATCAACAACTTTCTTAACAAAATGAATGTTTCTAACCTTCTTCAACAAAGAGGATACAAGTGTTTCTTTGGTGGAAGATGTCAAAATGGAACCTGAGTAACAAATCAAAAGCTACTAACCTTAGTGGCCACAAGAGAAAAAAATTCATTGGGTTAGATAGAGATCAAAATGGCCATTACTAATAACCTATTAAACAAATCAAACCATGCCCCTTTAGTAAAATCATTTTTGACCTCACGCAGTATGTGTATTCACCCTATATTGTATGTTACATAGGGACATTCTTCTTACTTATACATTATCTTTAGTTAAGAGAAATAAATAAAATTGTTATTAAGCATGGACTATGATAAACTCCCTTACACTTATTTAATCTTATGGAGATATATGAGTGTATATTAATGACTTAGTATACTCTGTATATTATATAATCTACACTATATAATTGGTGCAGTGCAAAAATGTTTCATAATCTATAATTTTAAAGTTACATGAAACACAAGCATGGCTTAGTTATTGAAGCATAAAGAAAACAATCAAATATTTATATTGTTACATCAAATCTCATTTATATGAATCTTAAAGATAAAACTTAAAATACAATGAGTTATGAAACAATTCAAAGATTCCATACATCCTAGTTTCATTGATTAAAACTATTTCTCTAACAACTTGAAGTTAAAAAATAGAATAAATATAGAAAAAAACAACAATGTTAGTTATGACCTCCATTATGACATGGGCCATTACTCTTCAAAACCTCCTCACTTACCAAAAAAAAAACATAATGTTTGTATTAATTCTACCATATTAACTTTCATATGTTATTATATCAAATTATGCTATCTAAAAATAAATTAAATAGCTAATTTGTATCCCAATGTAAATATTTTATAATCTTAATTTTATTAATTAAAACTATTTTTCTAACCATTACAATTATATATATATATATATATATATATATATATGACAACTAATGCTTATGACCTTTATTGTGGCATCAATCATTACTCTTCAAAACTTCCTCACTTACAAAGAGTCATAATGTTTTTATTAGTTCTATCATATTGATCTTCACATATTACTGTATGAAATTATTCCATCTAAAATTAAATTAGAGAATATAATAATTTTTCAAACCTTAGCAGTCAAATAGAGTTTCTTGTCCCACAAATAATAGAGATTCATATATCAATGGGTGTTTGGCTTAGACATGATCTTAAAAAATTATTATTATTATTATTATTATTAAAATCTCTAGTTAAAAACTTTGGTGGTTGGGAACACACTTTTCTCTCCACTCTACCTCTAAAGAACATGTTTAGTCACTTCTTAAGTGAGACCGGAAACAAGTTAAAAAATACTTTTTTTCCAAATTTAAAAAACTTATATATATATTCTACTCTATTAAATGCATGGTTATGGTTAAGCATTTTACTAACCAATATACTTTATTGAGTATATGGTCATGGTTAAGTGTTTTTTTTTTCCTTTTCCATATAATCAAGCATCTCACACTTTCCAAACTTTTTCTATTTTGTAAGTTTGGTAGGAATATAGTCTTCAACATATCTAATATATCACCCTGATCAGGGTGGGGAATTGAACCTATGAATTCACATGAAAGAGTGTCTTAAAAGAGCACCCTATCAATATCTATCCAAGATCCCATGAACTCACCTTCCAAACTTTCACTTACAAAAACCAAACTATTTTTATTAATTCTACCATATTAACTTTCATGTATTACTACTTAAAATTCTTGTATTAGAAAATAAATTAAATAATATAATAATTTTTCTATAATTAAAAATTAAATTAAATTAAAAAAAAAAAAAAACAAATATCAAATTATATGAAGTTTCAAAAAAAAAAAAAAAAAAATACATTTTATATATATATATATATATATATATATATATATATATATATATATATATATATATATATATATATATATATCATCTCCCATTGAGTGCAAGGTCATGGTTAGGTGCTTTATTGCCATATAAGCAAGTACCTAATTACCTTTTCTATGCCAAAGAGTGTATGACTGATTTATTTATGTGTAATCAAGTATTTTTTGTCCCATCTATCTCATTGAGAGTATGGTCATGGTTAGGTTTTTTTTTCCATGTAATCTAGCATCTCAATTTTCATCATTGAGTGCATGGTTATGGTTAGGTGTTTTTTTCCATGCAATCTAGCATCTCACCCTCCCATGGGCAAGGGAAAGATATTTAGCAAGGCTCAAAGTCAATCAAGGTCATTTAAGAGCAAGGATCAAAGTCATTACAACAATATACTTAATATAAACTCAACATGTCACTTACAAAAATTGAACCTAGGTGGAGATAATAACAAACATTCCTCCTAATCACTCAAAACAAACCCAATTAACATGGTCATCACCACCATAACTATAACCATTAACTACTCGTAAGTGGAGATGATAACAATCATTCCTCTTAATCACCCAAAATACACTCAATTAACATTATTAGATGCTTATACACAAAAATAAAATCATCACCATTTACCATAACCATTAACCACACCTAACCATAACCATAGCTTCCTAATCTCCTAAATCATCAAAACTATAATAATCTTAAAATGCCTCTTGAACACAAATATTAAAATATTAAAAATCTAAAACAATCTACCACAATCATAACCTAGATAAAGATAATAACAATCATTCCTCCTAATCACCCAAAATAAACCCAATTAACATGGTTAGATACTTACCCACAAAAATAAAGCCATCACCACTAACCATAACCATTAACTACACCTAGGTAGAGATAATAACTATCATTCCTCCTAATCACCCAAAATAAACCCAATTAACATGGTTAGATACTTATACACAAAAATAAA
Source organism: Pinus albicaulis (assembly GCA_034641835.2). Lineage (NCBI taxonomy): Eukaryota > Viridiplantae > Streptophyta > Pinopsida > Pinales > Pinaceae > Pinus > Pinus albicaulis. The sequence continues at coordinate 640,593,233 of CM076573.1, read as the reverse complement.
ATCACCACCACTAATCATAACCATTAGCCATACCTTCTAACCATATCTTCCTAATCTCCTAAATCATCAAAACTATAATAATCTTAAAACACTTCTCATAATATTTTTGAACACAAAATCAAAAATAATTTGTCACATATTTTTCAAAGTGAAATAACCCCACTAAATACACATTAATAATCTACCCATGATAATAGTGTCAGTTTTTTGTATTCAAAAGATCAGTTAGTTGGAGTGTTTGGATTGCATTTTTATGGTGGAAATAGATTCAGCATCATCGAAAACTCCTAGGGCACTCAGATTTTGGAATTTTTTAATGGTGGAAATACTACTGTAACCCAGATTTTCGAAAATCTTTGCCAAAATTTTTCATAATCTTACATAAATTTCTAACTTATTGTGTGGATTATTTCTAACATATTGGGTGGGTTTTTTTTTACTACCGCTAAACTAACTATCTAGTAAATGCCCTCCACCAGGCTCTGCTCTTCCGGCGTGCCTGCTTCTCAAATCTGAAATTCTGGTCTCGTATGCAATGAGTCTTACGTACCAACACCTCCAATTTCTCGCCTCTCTCCACCATTTTCTCAATATTCTCCAATATCACATGGCGAACCTCCTCCAGCTGCGCCAGTACCCGGTGCATCCGGTCTGCATTAGGGTTGTTGGAATAATAATCCATCTGCTGCCTCAGTACTGTCACGAATTCATCTTCCCTAACAACATCTCCATTCCCATATTCTTTGAGAAATTTTTCATGAATATCCTGCAGAAATGCATAGGGGATCATCCGTCCAACTGCGTCCTCTGCCACACACAAAACTGTCAACCCTCCCACCTCAACACTTCTCTTCACACAATAAACATAGCGATCATGGGCATAAGAGAAATGGGTGTCACCATCTTCGGTAGCTGCAGGGATCTGGTCCAGTATTTTGTGGGCAATTGCTCTGTCACGACTTGAAAGGACGCCGAATTCCGCTAACACAGTGGAACCACGAGCTACGAGAGCATGCTGTATCGCCTTGCGGTTTGCTGTTGGCTCTGTGGGTTCCATTTTTACTACAGTAGCTTTTTGTGAAATCTGATTGTCCTTGATTTGGTTTGAGGTCTCTGAAATGTATATATCGTTGGATACAACAACCCGTTCCCGATGTACCCTATTATTGACCTGATAATCAGCAGACATGGCTTTGTGTAATATTTACAAAGCCAACTTATAAGTTTGTGTAATATTAAACATATTAAAAGAGAAAGTTTTCTACGTGGGAAGAGTTTGGCTTTTTACTTTTTGAAATTTTTGGTTATTTGGTTCCGTGGTTATTGAATATAGGTGTTGTGAGGGTGGATGATCAATAAAAGAGAGTTTTCTACCTTGGAAGAGTTTGGCTTTTTAGTTTTTGAAATTTTTGGTTATTTGATTTCATGGCTATTGAATATAGGTATTGTGAGGGTGGATGATTAAAACATTCAAAAAAATTTAAAATTGACCATTTCCATCATCGTAAGTTAAGAGAAGCCTTAGAAATCGAAAAAAGACCCCTTAATTCCTGCCTTATGTCCTTGATCTTCTTTAATTTTGTCTTTTTTTTCTTTTTTCTTTTTTCTTTTTTTTGTAAGCTTGGTAGTGTCTTTCATTTTTCTCTTTTTTTCACTTTTTTACTCCATTTTTCATAACATGTCTAGATACATCACCCCGATCGGGGAAGGGAATTGAACCTGTGATGAGTGCTATAACAGCCCGCCTCATCACCGTTTAACCAAGACCCCACAGACTCTTTTTTCTTTTTTTCATAATTAATTAATTAATTATTTATTTTATATTTATATTTTTATTTATTTATTTATTTTATCTTTTTTATTTTTATTTATTTATTTATTTATTTATTTTATTTCATTTTATTTTTATTTTTATTTTTTATTTTTTATTTTTATTTTTTAATTTTTTTTTTTTGAAAGTTTGATATTTTATTTATTATTTTTATTTATTTTTCTCTTTTTATTTTTATTTTATTCTATTATTATTTCTATTATTATTTTGTTATTTTTATTTTGCTATATTTATTTTTATATTTATATTTATATTTTATTTTTATTTTTATTTTTATTTTTATTTATTTTTATTTTATTTATATTTATATTTATATTTATTTTTTTTATTTTTATTTTAACCTCTCACTTTAATTAATTAATAAAATTGATATATAAAAATTAATTATAACTAATAAGTTTACCAATTTATTAACTAAGCGAATAAATTTATTAATTGGTTTAATAGTAGGAAGGAACTAGCCGTTACTAATTAAAAACATTTTAAATTATTAAAAAGTCAAACTAGTCGTTTAAAAAACGGCTAGTTTAAACATCTTTACATCTATTTAAGCTTATTGATTTGATCTGATCTCTCACCTAGTCCTGATGATGAACCACATTGGTTGGTTTGAAACGCGTCGACAACGTTCCATTATATATGATTATTACCTAAAGAAATTTTACAATATCAAAATCTTATCATAATTTCCATGATTTTCAAAGCAAATTGATAACTACAAAATTACAGTGATAACTTCGATGTTACATTGGAACAGCTTGCTAAGCTTCGCTCAATTTATTTTACCAAATCATCACTTTACAATAACCAAAGGAAATTCAAAAAATTACTCTAACCAACTTATAAATTTATATAATATTAAACACAGCCGACTTATAACTCTATGAGTGAAATTCCGCAACTTATAACTTCTATTAGTATTTGAAATAGCATTCCAAACTTAACCATACTCCACTTGTAACATCTCAAACTTTATGAAAGCCCATAACCATAATCCACGCCTAGAAACTATTTCAGGACTTAATATTTGAGGTCAAAGTGAGACTTTTAAACAATTTTCAACAATAAGAGTCTTTTATCCTCTAAACCCATATGCACTCCAACATGAATGGTGTTTTATGTGGGTATATATTTGATATAAATGCACTTTATAAATGGCTCTCTTTCAATGATATGGAATTGTTGGAATGTTTGATTGATATTTACCAATGTTATCGTGATTTTCCGGATTGATTATTGATAGATATATGGTGCTGTGGTTTTTTACACTGTCGAATTTATGTATTTGTACAAACAATCTAATTAGTTATAGGTAGTGTAGTTTTTTGAAGTGGTTTGGAGAAGGGAAAGCGTAAGAGTTATGGTTTTGCAAATGAATTTTTATATGGGAAATTGGGCTCTAATCCATCATTTTGTATTTTTATGTTTTTTATTTAAGTATGAGTATATTTCCATACTGTTTAAGTTTTATTATTAAGAGCAGGGAAATTTAATTTGAATTTGTAGTATTAAAAGGTATTTCTAAAAGAATTTAATTTTATTCTCAACTCATATTGTATTATTTTGGCTTGTTTTTCCATTGTCAATTATGTAAAACCAAATTATTTTAAGCTGGATATGTCAACCTCTAATGTCTATTTGATGTTGTAGTCCTTCCTAGAGCTTATTATTGTCCTTCAAAGGATGGCATCATTGTTGTTTTAAAATATTGTATTAAATAGTTAATATTGGATTGCATTGTTTTCTAGAATTATGAGAATCATAACATGCATGAAGCTTGGAGATCGACTTTAAGGTGAAGTGGTTGTTGTTATGACAACCATGTTTAGTAGTAATTAAGAGATCCCAACCATTCACTGAGCCCAAGGTGTACAGAAGATCCAAAATTAGTTTGTTGTAGGTAGAGTGGCTCAATGGAACTATGGTTACATTAACACATGGTTTGGAGGAGGGAAATTGTAGGATTTATGATTGTGCAAATGAAACTATAGTTGGGAAATTTGGCTCCAATCATTTCATACTCTCACTCTTAGAGTTATTCCTACTCCTATCAATATTGCTTAAATTATTTCCATGGTTTATTTTTTTTACATGTCTGTTAGACTTTGGAACATGGTTTCATTCAAGTGGTCATGGTCTTTTGAGCTTTAATTAACCTTTTCATCGTATGCTCTACATCTTTATAATTCCACACTTATATTGTTCATAGTCTCTTCAATATCCAGAAGGGTCGCCTGATTCACATGTCCATTAAACTCTATATCTACATTCACAGCTTGTAGATTGTCACCCATTACACATATTTCAAATTCATAAGGGTCTTGTGCATCATTTATATGTTATAATTCTTATCCCCACTAAGACCAATGCTTGTTAATTCAACTATCTTTAATTTTGGTCTCTTACTATCTTTAATTTGGAAATATATCTAGGCTACAATTATACATATTTTCTTGTCAAATCAAGGCTACATGGTTTTTTCTTCATATTTTATAGAGGATTCAAAAGAAATTATCTAGATTATAAACATTCAAGCCTATTCTCTTGTGGATTATCTTTTCAATGCCCACAATCATTCTCAATTTGGATGTTTGAGCTAAAAAATATAGTACCTACATGTTTATATTTATGCCCAACTTCTAAATTTTTTTTGTTAGTGTAATCAATGCCAAACACCAACTTTCCCCACCTATAGAAGAAAAAAAAGAAAGAAGTAGAGAAACATTTGTATCATGCATAGACAGAATTTATTATTGTAAAGACATAATACCCTTCATCTTAGTGATTTAATGCTCCACACACTTTCAACGTCGATTTTCAATTGTCAACTTTGCACTTTTCACACTTTTCTCAGACTTAAAAAAATTGCAAAAACTCTTATCTTTCAAATGGCAAGGATCCCAAAAAAATTCACTAAGACAATGTTGTCCAAATTATTGATATTATCAAATGTCTACTTGGAAACATTTTCCACAATTTCCATTTAGGATCACCTTTCCTTCAATTAGAATTTCAAAATTTGTCAAAAGGTGTCCTATCATGATGGATTTTGCATTATTTTTCCATTTATGTATCAATCACCTTTCAATATACCCAAATGCTAAACTAGGTTTTCTTGTGCCTACCCTTGCTCCAGATTATCAAAATATTGTTAGTAACATATATACTAACAATAAACATGCTAAATCTCTCTAAAAATTGATATTTTTCATTTTTTGAGATTTTGGAGTTGAATTACAATCTAACCCCCGCTAATGTTTTTGTATACCTTTTGACTCATAAAAATTTACCTTTATTGAATTTCACTCGCTTGTGTTAAGATGAAAACAAAATTTGGCTCCAAACTTGGTTTTTATTTTTGTTCATTTCTTATACAAAAACTTTCTTCCACAAATATGGCGTTTCTATTGATGTCATTTATGATATATATATATATATATATATATATATATATATATATATATATATATAATTCTCATGTACCCTTCTAAGTGACACCCATCCCAAGGCTTATGGAATTATCAGGTAACTCCTTGATCCAGATATCAAAATTAGGCTAAAAAATGAAAGTGATCGGAATCTCCCAAAACTAATTTCAAGTCGTGTTGTTCATCATATTGATTCCAACAATGCTTGAATCACCTCAATCTGACGTCATATGACAAAGTTATGATGCTCTAAAAATTTTGACCAACAACAAAAAAAATTGCAGGTGGGTTGGCTAGGCTACTGACTCAGCAATCTGTATTGCTGACATCATGTTGATGTCAGCATGCCAACTAGGCATATGGAGGGCCAATAAAGCCCGCCATGTGTCGCCTTGTACAGGTATGAGTTAGCAACATGTTATAGGGTAGTGTAGTTTTTGTGGTCCAATAGAAGGTCTCCACATGGCCCAACTAGAGGCCACCACGTGGTGCCTCGTCACAGGTCAAAAAAAATTTGTATGAGCCCGAAGGCCTCACCAGGGTTCGACAACAGGACCTGCCGCACATAGACTCTAGGCCTTACCAGCACATCGTGCTTTGTTTCTTAACCCATAATAGTTGTGGGTTATATTTATGTTTGTGTGTTTTTCGCATTAGGGGAAGGGGTCGGGTGTTAGCCCTAGCCCCTGGTCATCACACATCGCATGGGACCCTGGTATAGGAGCAACAACGTAAAGGGGTGGGGACCAGCCCCAACCCCTGGTCACAACACTTGCCATATGACCGTGCATGAAATGGTGGAAGGTGCTACCAGAGTGGGGCGAGGATTCAACCCCAACCCCTGGTTCTATGGGCACCATATGACTTGGTGTGGAGTTGATTCTGACAGGGGAAAATGTTAACGTCGACCCCCAGTCATATGGTTAGGTGTGAAACCAAATGCAGAAGGGAAGGAGCTAGCTCGAAGGATGGAGGCAGTTAGCCTCGGCTCCCGGCCACATCGTGCTCCACATGAACACAGCCCCGAAGAGAAAGGTGTTAGTGTCGGCATGGGCAAACCGTTGGCCCTAGCCCCAAGCCATATGAGCTCCATGTGGCCCAGTTTTTGTGCATAGGGGTTATTGGGAATTATTATGAGGTGACAAATTGCACCATTTCGAGTGAATTTGTCACAAGGTTTGGAAGCTTTGGCCAAATTACGGGACAAATAGCAAAGCTTAGCTTAGAGAAGCATAACTTGCTCAATTTTGAACATTTTTTTCTCAAGAAGAGCCTAGATGGGGGTTTTTGGAGCATCCTAGACTTATTGGAAGCCTCATTTTTCTGATTTGAGCACTTTAGGAAGGACCTTTTGCAGTATTGAGTCTTTTAGTGCCACAGACAATCAGAGGTTTGAAGCATTTTTAAATGGATTTTGAGCATGGAGAGAACCTTGTAGGGGTTTTCCAACCTTCTTATTTCATCTGCAGCAACTGTGATTGTAGTGCAACTCATTTTAGTCTTTTCTCATTATGTGTTCTTGAGAGAAGTTATTTTTAGTACTTTAATGTGGAGTTGTTATACATTTTATGCTTGGTTTTCAGGTGGAGTACAAGGACCTTATGCGTGAGTCCTTTTCATGTTGACCTTTTCATGACTTGTTTTAGGGAGACATATTTTTGGAGTGAGAATTCTTTGTAGGAATATGTTTCCTTGTAGGGGAAACAAACCTCCAAGATGAAGCCAATTTGTGGGCATGGTCCAAACATAGGATATGGACCCTTTGTGGAGAATGATGCTTGTGGGTTTTGTTAGCATCTAAAGATTCTCTTTATGTTCCCATTGGTAAAATTGGGTGGCTTGAGTCATCATCTACTTTTTCATCATCATTTGAAACAGAAAATATGGGTGACAATTCAAAGAAGGTAATTAGCATCTCTAGTTCTACTCCTTCCATTTATGTTTATAACACATCTTTTGCAGCCTTTTAAAAGAATACTAAAGGCATTGATATGAATTTATTAACTCCGGTGGGTTATGAAGGAGGAGGCCTTGGAATCAATGGCCAAGGTAACACTAATCCTATCGAGGTTAAGGAGCGACCACGATATGAAGGATTGGGTTATGTTCATGGAGAAGTTAGAGAGTACTCTAAACCTTTTGAAGCAAGGAAATCATCAAGTGATGATGTGTCACACCATGATGGTAGTGATAATGGAAATTTGTCTCCAAGGAGAGATGAATGTTTCAAAGGACATGCAAATTCCAGTCCTCGTCGTCAAATTCATAGCCCAAAGGATAGGTATAAGTGTCATGGGGATTTTGATTATTTATGGGACATGTTTCCTTGCACATTTTGTGATGCAGCTGACCATTGTGTGGTTGAGTGTGAGCAACGCAAAGTGATTTTAAACAAAATGGACCAAATCCATGGAATAAAGCATGAAGAACATCTCTCAAGTTTGATTATTTCCTTCTATATGGGAAAGAGAAAGCATTTTTGTAGCCATTGTAACATGAATGGGCATCGGATTGAAAGGTTTTGGAAACTTCATCTAGAACTTCATCCCAAGAAGGACAAAGAGGTCATGTGATCCATTGCAAGGAAAGTGACACATGGAAAAGAGGAAATTGGTGTAGTTCCTGAAGCAACCTTCAAAGCAGAGCGGGTGCAGAAAGAGAACCCATAGGCCTAGGATAGGAAAATAATGGGCAGATTGTTTTGTATAGTTTGCTTGCTTTGTAAAATTGTAAATACTTATTGTATTTTCCCGTTTGGGTACTTTGTAAACTGAAGACATGAACAATCACTTATTTTCAACAAGTGTGTTTTCCCTGGCATGTTTTGTTGTTTTGGATTAATGGTGAGTCCAATTGTTTGAGGAATTTTGAGATGGGAATTTTTATGTCCTTCAGTATGTCTACAATTTTTTCATGTAATCACTAATACAAGTGTTTCAAGATGAAGCTTGTTTTTTAATGTCATATTTGATAAATATTTTGCAGAAGATGACCATGTTTATGTGGAAAAATCAAAGTATGTCATTGAATAAGTGTAGCCAGTGTACCTAAGAGTGCAAGTGTAGTTTGAGGATAGTAAAGTAAAGTATGATTTAGTGCATGGCAAGCATTAGGTTGCTTCCCATTTCCAATATGGAAGATCAAGTTTGTCTTTATCAAAAAGGGACTTCAAGATGAAGTTTGTTTGAGAAAATTGGAGAGAATTTTGAGATTCCATCCATCGAAGTTTTTGTTCCTCCATGTTTAGAATATTTTTTGCTCGATGCTTGACAGAAAGATAAGGATTTCACGCAGAGGATAGGGGGATTACCTTGATTGGAGCTTGAAGGAACCAATGAAAACAAAATAGAAAGGATTGAGATCAAGATATTTTATGAGGTTTTTCCTCATTTATTTTCTAGGTGAAGATAAAATTTTGGGGTCCAAAAGTTCCTAGTGGGGAGATCAAAATTAGGCTCAAAAATGAAATTTCTTGAAATATCTCAAAAATAGCATGAAGTCGTAGTGTTCATTGTCTTGATTCTAACGATGCTTGAATCATCTCAATCCAACGTCGTATGACAAATTTATGATGTTTTGAAGTTTTTGACCAGCAACAAAAAAAATTGCAGGTGGGATGACTAGGGAGTCCGTACTACTGAAATCATGATGATGTCAGCATGACAACTGGGAATACGGAGGGCTAATTAGATCATATCATGTTTCGATCCATACAGGTAAGTGTTGGCAGCATGTTATTGGGTAGTGTTATTTTCGTGGTCCAATAGAAGGTCGCTACGTGGGCAAACGATAGGTCGCCATGTGGCACCTCATCACTAGTAAAAAAAATATGTATGAGTTTGAAGGCCTCAGCAAAGTTGGACCATAGGACCTATCGAACAAAGACTCCACACCTTACCATCACGTCGTGCTTTGGTTCTTAACCCATAATAGTTGTGAGTTATATTTATGTTTGTGTGGTTTTTGCATTGGGGGGAGGGATCGAGTGTTGACCCTGGCCCCTGGTCGTCACACATCACATGGGACCCTGGCATAGGAGAAATAGCAAAGCAGAATGGGGACCATCCCCAGCCCCTGGTTACAACCCTTGCCATATGACAACGTAAAAAATGATGGAAGGCGATACTGGAATGAGGCAGGGATTCATCCCCAATCCTTGGTGCTATGGGGACCATATGACTTGGTGTGGAGCCGAGTCTAACAGGGGTGGAAATTAATTTCATCCCCCATTCATATGGTTCGGCACGAAACCAAAGGTGGAAGGGAAGGAGCTATCCCAAAGGGCGTGGGAAGTTGGACCCGGCCCCTGAACACGTCGCACTCCACATGACCACATCTCTGAAGAGAAATGTGTCAGTGTTGGCAGAGGCGGACCATTGGCCCCATCCCCTGACTATATGTACTTTATATGGCCCAGGTTTTGCACACAATAGTTTTTGGTAATTTTAATGAGGCGAAAAATTGCTTTGTTTGCAAGCGAAATTGTCACTTCTTGAATTGTTTAAAGGGAGAAATTATCCTGCAGTTTGGAAGGTTTGGCCAATTGCGGGACATATAGCAGACCTTGGCTTGGAGAAGAATAACTTTCTCAATTTTGAACATTTTTCAGCTCAAGAAGATCCTAGATGGGGGTTTTTGGAGCGTCCTAGACTCATAGAAAACCTTAGTTTTTTGGTTTGGGCACTTTAGGAAGGAATTTTTACAGTATTGAGTATTTTAGTATTAGAGACAATAAGAGGTTTGAATTATTTTTGAAGGCATTTTGAGCATGGAGAGAATCGTGTATGGATTTTCCAACCTTCTTATTTCATCTGCAGCAGTTGTGGCTTTTGTAGTGTAGCTCATTTTCGTCTTTTATCATTATGTGTTCTTGAGAGAAGCTCATTTCAGTACTTCAATGTGGATTTATTGTACATTTTATGCATGGTTTTCAGGTGGAGTAAAAGAGCTTGATGTGTGAGTCCTTTTCATGTTGACCTTTTCATTTTTTTTTGTTTTTTTTGTGAATTTCATAGAGCCTTTCTATTTTCTATTTATCAAAAAGAAAGTTGGTATACAAATATTGATGCATGTAGTAGCCTCAACCTACCCAAAGGAAACCAGGTATGTTGCCCACCTTAGGGAGTTAAAGGCCAACCAGTATTGAAATTTTTTTTTCCTTCTACTTGCTGCTATAACTACTTTACTATGTCCATAAAAGTTGCAGTTTAAACAAAAGCTATTAAAACTTGCCGCAAAAAACATTTAAAACTATTAAAGGCTAATATCACCCATCAGAAAAATCAATTTGAGCTGGGTCTTTTGCAGTGGATCCCAGCATCTCTACTTGTTGCATTCCTGTAAGTTGACGTTCAATCCTCCCGATTCTTGCCTTAACATGATATTGGGACATGAAAATGTCTCGGATTTCTTGTTTAATCTACTGCAATTCTGAAACCACTGTTGGGTTTCCTTCCATTTCCTGCATGATTGTCATGGTATTTGCTAAGAAACATTTGAGTTTCCAATAAGTGTTAATAGATTCATGGAACAGAGATACCCTTCATCTTGTATTCCTCCGGTCCCAGAGTAAATCCATGGTTGCCTCCTGTTGTTTGATGTCTTCATCATCATAGTTACTCTCTCTTTCCCATCCATGAATGGTATTGTGGATATGTGCTGGGTTACCTGATTCATAAAGATCATATATATTTTCCAGAACTTGTTTAGTAGTTTTCCTTACTTACTTGCTTGGACCCTCATTCTGAAATGTTTGTTTCTTCTTTCCTTTTCCTGTTCCTTTTCTTTTCCCTAGTTGTCCTTTTTCCACAATAAATTGGTAGAAAGATCCCCCTGTAAAAGTGTAATATAATCCTATATATGGCAGAGCACAATCAATAAAATAGTTCTAATGAGCGCTGGTGGATCCCTCTACTTCGATATTAATATGTGAAGCTTCATTCATTGCCACGCAAACAGTAGTATGTGTGGGAATAATGTTCACTACATAGCCCATCTTGCAAAAAGGAAATTTCAAGTACCACCTTTTACAACTTGGGTAACACAGATAAAAATTGGGCCAATACTGAAATTGTGAGAAAAATTGACTAGGGTAACACAGATTACGACTGTGCCAACCTTGACATTAACGGAAGACTTTCAAACTATACAGTAAATGTAGGCAGAAGGTTTCTAAATTGTCATGACTATACATGCAGGCCTACTCATAAACCTGAAGACACTTTTCATGGATGGCATCCCAGGAATTGGACCCCCTAGAATGATTTTTCATACAATGCAAGAAAAGTAAATATAAACTCATACCATACGACTTTACCACTATACCAGGCTTTAAACTTTTGCAATGATACAAGTCGATTTTAGATTGGGATTGTAGTTGGGAACAAAACAAAGGATCTCCTATAGATGGGATTCTAAAGCAAGGTTCGATATCCAAGACTAGAATTATGAGGGGCAGCATGCAAGCCTCAAAGACCAACCCGTCAATTAATTTAAAAACATAAGAACAGAAAACCATACCAGACTTGTAAGATATCCCATTAGATAAACAAAGATATCCAAATATGACTCCTATAGGGAGTCATATTTTTGGAGTGAGAATTATTTGTGGGAAAATGCACAATCCACTCAATTTTCAACAATTTGCATGTACTCTTTTACCACTGAAATCAATAGAGCAGTCTAGTTGTTGGAGCAAGCCCAGAGATGTAGCTTGGGAGGGGTGAACTTTGTAATCAAATGTTGGTTTCTACTCTTCATGTTTTCCATTTTGAATTGCATGTGAATGTGTTTCTTTTTAAAAATTCATGTGACAACTAACTCGCCACCTTGAAGAGATTATGAAACTTGTTTACCATTAAGACCCATTTTTTTTACTTGCAAAGCATCAGAGGACGGTCAGTTTTTTAGAGGAGAAGTTCTCCTCCATTTTCATATCACTCCTCTTCCCTTTAACCTTTGTCCTCGTGATCTCCAAGTAGTGATCAAGATCAATAACCCAAATCCATTTGTGGATACCAAAGTGAATAAACCTTTAAATGACCCATGCCCTTTGTTAATATTCAAAAGCCATTAGGGATGCATGTTTCTTCCTTGCTAATTACAAAGGCTTGTCCATATTTTCTGAAACCACCATCTCATGCTCTAATAATTGCTTATTTCACAACCACATGGAACCTTATAATCCACTATGAAGCTTCAAGTTTGATTTCCAAAACCATACATCAAGTCTCTACAATATCACTTACCACCTATTCAATACAAATTTTTTTCTTCAAACACAGTTTCCGAAGTATTTTTTAGGGATTCAAACATTATACCAATGTATAGTATTATAGGAGACTAGTTTGGTTTGAAAAATCATATATATAGATATGTAGGTGAATATTCAATAAAAAACATATAGTTTACTATTAAAACATGTAATTTTTTTTGCAAATATTATCAATTAGATCATGTTTATGTAAAAAATAGGTAAATTTTGAACCAATTGGTGAATATTATTTTCATAAATGGCCAAAAAATAGCCAATGGGTGAAATTTCACCCCCAAAAATTACCCCAATGGTTTCCACCCCTACCAAATGGATTCCACCTACCCACTTGGTCTGACCTATTATGGGCTCTACCACATTAACATATGGGCCCACTCAATAACCGCAAGGTTGTCTCATGACTACCTTCCATCATGTGAGCTATCCCTATCATTGTTTCTTTAAAAGAATATTATGCTCCACGGTTATCCATTCTTTTCTCATCATTCACTCACATCCATTACAACTCAACAATCATAATATCTTGGTAGATAAAATCGCATTAGTCACTTCCCAACTCATAAATTTATCCTCAATAAAGTAGTGACATCATTATTTAGCAATTTAAATCTCTATCAGTTAATATAACTAATCATTTTACAAAATTCACAATTTGTTAATTCTATGATAAAGTTGAAGCCTAAAACTTTGTGGTTCACATCAATGATGCCTCCATATCTCAAATAGATTCTCTGAAAGTGATATCATCTAAGAATTGAAGCCATCAATTTGGCATTAGAAGGCTTCAATGGTTTTTCCTCTCCAAATTATTCTCATTAGACTATTCAGTTAAACACTTTACATTAAACCTATATATTCTTCTTGTATATTTAAATTTAGTGCATACCTAGTCCAAGTGCTATAACCAGAATCCCTAATAACTCAAGTCCCCTGCTCAAATCCAAGACAATAGTATAACAAGCTCTGATACCACAATGCAAATCCCCATCTAGTAATCCCAACAACAAAATGAGTTGTTATGACCACAAGTTTGTAAATTATGATCCACAAAGGCCAAATATTTATAATAACAAATCTCAGAAAGAGCCAAAACTTAATATAATGCATGTGCAAGTGTGCAGAATTAAATTGTGGTCAAAATTAAAAACCACAATCACACACAACTTTCATAAAAAATTATTTTCATAATAGAAAATAAACGTAAATTTTCAATATGCATAGACAACAATAAGGAATTTATCTTTTAATTGAAAAAGGTCCAAGAAAATAGTTGTGTAAGACAATTTTTCAACCCAATCATACACATATATTGTAGATAACACCCATAAGTCAAGCTACAAGGCCACTAAGAAGAAGGAAATAAGATACAAACTCCTCTCTTTCTCAACCCAACCCATTTATTCTCATGATCATCTAATCTAATAATCACATAACATTATAAGCATCACATTCAACCTTTATCAATTATGAAGCTCTCTTCTTGATATGGACTTATGTGGGGATGAAAAAATTGCAAAAATAAACATAAATGCAAAGATGTAGCAGAAATAAAACTTCATTTCATTAATATCAAATAAATGAAATATGCTTACAAACATAATGGAAATAAACTAGCTTGAGCGATCGTAGCATATCTATGAGAAGAGATGTGGTGGCTACATGCCTCTTAACTATTTTACAATGAGGCTTAAGGTAATTTTTATTATTGAACAATATGGGAAAACCCTAAACAACCAAAAGGCATAACCCCAGGAGATGGAATGCCAAGAGTTTGTGGGCCCTGTTGGGGTTAGTTAGGCAGCCAACTTCCCGGGGTCATAACCTGGTCATATTATCTTTTTTTGGTGCATACGATATATCCTCGGAAATATATCTCTGAGTACTACATGATTTTCTGTAGGCCCATATACATTTATGGTTCTACTGCAGACCTCAAAAAAAATTTGTTTAGTGGGTCAAAACTGCTCCAAAAGTTCAGGACCTGAAAAATTGCTAAAAATAATAAATGTTGGTATAAACAATGAAACTGAAGAAACCGGTTGGAGGTATAACTGGAATAGGTGGGTGGCCACCAATATCCACCTATATCATTCCTCCATCCTTAGGAATAAATGGTCCCCATTACGTTCATAGCCTCCATGAGGTGATGAAATTTATGTTGAACCTGGTCCTTGGTGAACCACTTTCCCTGGTGAAGAAATTGGCCTTCTTTGACAACTCGATATGGCTAGATCTTTTGTTGGTGGGTGTTCTTGATCTATTTGTCCATGATCAGATCAGTTGTGTCTTGTTCCATGTATTATCAATTTAACTCTGTTGGTGTGATTTGTTCTGCAATGTAGTATGTGTCTAGTAATTGTGGAAAGTAGGGCCAAAGGCAGTCCACATTGAACACTCGGTGCAGGCCAAGGAATGGTCTAATACTTAGCTTGAATGAATTTTCCCCTACAATCTTAGTGATGGTGTATGGCCCATATCGGAGCAGGAAAATTTTGCGGTGGGGTCCAGCGAGGCGCTCCTTATGCAAATGTAACCAAACTTTGTTTCCCACTTGGAACTTGTGTGGCACCCAATGTTGATCATGTCATTGCTTGTACTTGGCATTGGATTTATCTAATATGTCATGGACCTATTGGTGGATGTGTTGAATATGCTCAATGCGTTTTTTTTCCTTGTCAACTTCGGTCTAGACATGAGTCGAATTTTCCTGAGTACCTGCAAATGGTATGGCCACAACAATGGGACATAGTGACGGGAATCCTAAGCCAACCTGAAAGGGGTTGTGGCTAGTTGAGTTGTGGAGAGCCCAGTTATATTTGTGTTGGACATAAGGGATTCCTTCATCCTGTGTGTTTGGATTCTTTGAGTTTTACATGCACAGAATGTGCACGATCATCTTGTTGACGACCTATGTTTGGCCATCAATTTGGGGGTGGAAAGTTGTGTACTTAGTGAGCTTAGAGTCTAGCATTGACCAGAGACTTGGAAAAAATGTATTGAGGAACCTATTGTCTTGATCTGAGATAATGGACTATGGGATCCAAAATTTTACCCACACCCGTTCAAAGAAAAGGTTAGCAGTGGCTTCTACTATGATATTCTTCTTACAGGCCTTCATAATGGCCATCTTAGAGAATCTATCGACGACCACAAAAATGTAGTCATTCACATGCTTGGTAGAAGGAAGGCCCGACATGTAATCCATGGAGATGGACTCCCAAGATCAACTAGGGGTAGGCAGTGGACTATATAGGCTTTGCTTCTTGATGGTTGGTTTGGCAATGGCACAAGGAGTGCAGGATCTAATGTACTTCCCGACATCCTGTCGAAGGTTCGGCCAATAGAAATACTTCTTCAGTACTACCACTATTTTCTCAACACCAAAATGTCTAGCGACCCGATTTTAGTGCACTTCCCAAATCATCTTGGCATGCTCTCTTGAAGGAACACAAAGGTGTCCCAGGTGGCATAATAGTGCATCCTAGAGGTGAAAATATGGAACTTGCTTACCTTCTAGGAACGTTTGGTATGTGTTGCCGAATTCTAGATCTCTTTGTAGAGATGCAGCCAACCCGAAGTCTCGTGCCCATAAGAGTCGAGAACATTGGTTAGCGCCACGATCGGTGGTCGGGTGAGGCATTTTGTGGCATTATTGGTGTTTCCCTTCTTGTACTTTATTTTCAAATGGAATTGTTGCAGGTATGTGGACCATTTATGATGGTGATTGTTCTGCAACTTCCTTTATGCCTGTATAAACTGTAGGGGTCGGTGATCTGTGTGGATGATCGTTTCCTTCCCCAAAACGTAATTCTTCCATTGTTGGAAAACCTACACAATGGAATACATCTCTTTGTCATAGGTGGGATACTTCTAGAATAATTCTGGAAGTGTCTCACTATGATATGCCACTGGATACCCCTGTCGAGTAAGAACTTCCCCAATAGCATAGTCAGAGGCATCTATCTCACTCTCAAATGGTTGTTGCAAGTCTGTTAGTATGAGCATTGGTGCAGAGCAGAGATAGTTCTTAAACTATGTGACTTCCTTCTGTTGGGTGTCAAACCAAAAGAGTTTTTCTTTAACTCCTCTCTTGGTGACTTGACTCAAAGGCCAAGTGATATGAGAGAACCCCAACACAAACCTGAGGTAGAAATTGGTAAGACCCAGTAAGCCAAGGATCTCTGTTAGAGTGGTTGGGGTTGTCCAACCCTGAATAACCTGGATCTTGGTTGGGTCCACATGCACGCCCCGATCATCAATGATGTATCCCAGATATTGAACCTAGGTCATGCCAAAAGTGCATTTTTCCAAATTGGCACACAAATTGTGTTGTCACAGTGTTTATAGGACCTATCGAATGTGGTGGAGGTTCTCTTCCCAACTCTGGATGAAGATCAGAATGTCATAAAAATACACCACCATGAATGAGTTGGTAAATGGTTACAAGATGTCTTCCATCATCCTAATGAAGGTTGTTGAAGCATTCATCAACCCAAAAGGCATGACAAGCCATTAAAAAAGGCCATCCTTGGATTTGAAGGAAGTATTCCACACATCGGAGGGTTCGATTGGTACCTGGTGATACCTAGACTTCAATTCAATATTGTTGAAATATATGCCCCTCTTGAGTTGGTCTAGAATGTCATCAATCTATGGGATCAGGTACCTATTCCAGATAGTGATCTTGTTCAGTGCCCGAAAGTCAATACAGAGTCTCCAAGTCACATCCTTTTTTCACCAACATGATTGGGCTCCCTCAGGGTGATGAACTCGACTAGATGTGACCTTTCTGCAACAAATCCTAAATTTGCCTCTTAATTTCATCATTCTCTAGAACAGAATGTCGATAGATTGGTCCATTAGGTAGCGGCGCTCTTGGTGTCATATCGATGGAGTGCTTGACCTGACAATACATAGGCACCCCTATAGGTGAGGTAAATATGTCCCCGTACTCCACCACGACCTTGTCCATCTATTGTTGTCATGTGAAGGAGCCCTGTCTGGAGGTCATGGCCACAGTATTCTTCCTATGCTAAGGGTGGATCATAAGGAAAAAAATCCTGGTTTGGGAAATGAACTTATTGCATTTCTTTGTAGTGGTCAAAGAGATGGTAGTAGGTGGTGCTACCTCCGGTATCCTGTACAACTTATTATCGAAAGTAAAAATAATAGTGTGAGGCCTAGACTCATACATAGTATCTCTCTTCCACAAGTATGGTTTTCCTAATAATACATCACAAACTTCAAGAGGAGAAACATCACATAATACCTCATCCATGAAGGGCTTGATGTTGTAGGGAAGGCGACATTGTTGGTTGAAGCAGAGATCCTGTCCTTGGTGAAGCCACCTGATGGTGTACGGTTGTGGGCATGTTGTGGTCGACAGGCCTAGCTGCTTCATGACCTCTGCTGGAATGAGGTTCTTTTGGCTCCAGTTGCCGACAATGAACTACAGCGGGTTACCCTTCACCCTCAGCTGTGAATGGAAGAGGCATTCCCCCTCCTCTGGATCTTCAGGTTCCTCCTTCTATATCTTTGTGGTGGCAACATTATAACTGGGCTTCGAATCGATAATATTCTTCCCTTTTCCATTCTCCTTGTTAGGTTCTGACTCAGAGTCGGAACATGCATCTGATTCGGAAGACTTCAACTCAGCCACCAGTGACTTCTTGGCCTGACACTCACTTGTGTTGTGAATGGAGCTCTTATGGAACTCACACCACTTCCACGTGTCCTTCTTTTGATTCATGGTTTTTTTCTTCGCTTTCAGCTTTAGTAGGTTATCCTAGGCCACCCCACCTTGGCTTTGTCCTTTTTTCTACTGTTTGGGGGCACCTTTCCCTTGCTTCTGATTCGTAAATCCAAAGTCTCGCTTCTTTTGTTTGAAATTTTTCTCAATATTCGCAGCATATTGGTATGTTTCACCAAGCAAGGAGATGTCAAGGAACTCCATTTCCTCATGGATGGATCTATGCAGACAACTGCGGTACTTAAGGACCAAATTTTTCTCTGAATATTTGATACCCAAATTTGTGCACAGGGTATGGAACATATTCATCAGCTCATGAACATCTTGATCCCTTTATTGCTGCAGTGTATTCCATTGTATTTTCTTGTCCTCATAGCTCCCCATGGGGTAATATTGTTCCTTGATGGCATATCGGAAAAATAATTTCAAGTAGGTGCAGCCGAGAACAAGGAGTATTCCCTCTCGTCCTTTTTCTCACAATAGGTTTCACATGGGGAGCGCCTTTGAGGAGAGAAAAAGTAATATTTTTTCGATTGGAAAATCCATGAACTCAAAAATATCCTTCTAATATATTCATCCATCTATCTACAATTTTTGCATCTATTTTTCCATAAAATATAGGAATTTAAAAGTTAACTTGTAACTTAAAAGGAGCGGCACCTACAGAGTGGCTTTCGGATGAAGATACGTAGTCTGTGGGTAGTTGTTGAAGGATCTGGAAAAATTTATCCATCATTTCATTCCTTTGTTTCTTGAGGGCCTCCTCGAGAAATATTTTGATAGAATATCATGTTCCCTCATCTTTCTTTTCTTCCGCCATGGGAGGTCATCAGGGTTTTCAAGGATGATCTTGTAAAGGTTCAACCAGATCGAGCCCTAACTCCTTATACCCTGATCTCGTTGGGGACATGCAAAGAAAGATCGATAAATATCAGATCGCTCTGATACCACTAATCTGGACCTATGCATGAACTCAATAAAATATATAAATAAACATAAAGGTAGAGATGCAGCAGAAATAAAACTTCATTTCATTAATATCAAATAACTAAAATATGCTTAGAGACAGAATGGAAATAAACTAGCTCGAGTGATGGTAGCTTATCTTTGAGAAGAGATGTGGTGGCTACATCCCTCTGAACTGTGTTACAATGAGGCTTAGGGGCCTTTTTAATTATTGAACATGGGAAAACCTAAACAACCAAAACCCTAACCCCAGGAGATGTAACGCCAAGAGTTTGTGGGCCCTATTGGGGTTAGTTGGGCAACCAAATTTCCAAGGTCGTAACTTGGTCATATCATCTTTGTTTGGCGCATACGATATATCGTCGCAAATATCTCTCCAACTACTACATGATTTTATGCATGTTATGGGCTTGTTGTAGACCTCAAAAAACTCTATTTAGGGGGTCAAAATTGCTCTGGAAGTTCAGGTCCCGAAAAACTACTAAAAATAGTAAATGCTGCAATAAACAAGGAAACTGACGAAACTGACTGGAGGTCTAGGTGGAATAGGTGGGTGACCACCAATATCCACTTGGATCACTTCCACTACCCCATAAAACACAAGGTGCTATCACCCAAAAAAAATTCAAAACATCATTGTGTCAAGTTTGTTTTTGGTCATGGTTCAAAATTTAGTATAGAAGTCAAATTAGGATTTGATCTAGGGTAGGTTAGATTTTTATAAGCTTGGAGCCCATACTTAAGTTCAAATGAAGTCTTTTTTAAGGTCCATTCAGTGTCAAATATCCATAATTTCTATTTGTGAGTCATTTCATAAAGTTTCGGGTCAAAACTGTGCAATTAGCCAAGAAACCTCGTTTTCGTAGCGCCACTAGTTCAAAAAAGTTGATTTGCACTATGACAGCGCTAATAGTTTCTTAGCGCAAGCTGGGAAAAATACACTGTCGGCGCTATGAAAGCACAGTTTCTTAACAGACTTGTCATCTGAGCTGAAATATGTCAGAATCCATTGGGAAATGATAGGTTAGTGGTATGATGAGTCAGTTAACGATGAGATTCAGTGTACTTACCCATGTTTCAGTCATCATTTCCATGATAGGGTATGTATGAGGCATCATTCAGTTATGAGATGACATTTTAAATTCAAAATCTTGCCTAATTAGTCATTCTCATTTTCCTTGCCTCCATTCGAGTGTCTAATCTCTGAAGTGTCAATCCAACCTGTGGTTGTTCCATACAAAGGTTGTTTACATCTTGATCAAGTGAGCCTGATATTAACTAATCAAGTGAGGTTGTTGTTTCACATACTCAAGCGAGGCTGACAGGTTTTCTGTGAAGCATGGCAGAGGAAAAGAAATTCCACAGAGGGGGACACTGCTTGATACATGAGCTTGAAGATATGAAGGCCATAATTGAAGACCCAGCAGTGATGGAGGCATTCAGAAGTGTAGGTTGTCTTCGGTTTTGTGAAAAGTTGCAGGGTTTCCATAGACAGGTGTCTAAATAATTTTCCTTGAACTTCAATGGAACAACTACCAAGGTTGGGATGCTAAATGTGTCAATTTCACCAGAGATTATTGTTGCTGTGATAGAGATACCCAGAGGTCAAGAAACTTGGTTTAAAGGTTTTAAATTTGATCTGGAGCGTGCAAAGAGTTTATGAAACCTGAGTATGCAGATATGGACCTCAATAACACAATCCCTAGAAATTGCATCAAAGACACTTATGCAAAGTTGTTGTTCAACATTCAGAGGTATTTTACATGTGAAGGCAGATATTATGGGGTTTACACATATCATTTCAAGCTGCTTCTGCATTTCATAGGTAGGATTTCACTTGATTTTCCCTTTTATTTGCATAGGAGTCTTGAAAAAATGGCTGATAAAGTACAAGCCAAATTTGAAGGTTGTGAAACATCTTTGTTTCATCATGGTTTGATGAAGTTATTTATTTTGAATGAGCTTCAGAAGATAGGCAGGGATTGGTCATCCTTTTTTTTTATAAATGGTTTTGAGTTGGAAACCCTAACTCCAGCTAGAAACCCTAAAAATAAAGGAACTCCATCACCACCAGTAGCAGAGTCTAGTCAACCTGTGGTTGCAAAACCAAAGGAATTTGCAAAACTGAAGCCAAGGAAACAATTTGAAAAAAGGACAAAGTAGACACAAGTACTTGATACTCCAACTCCATCATCTACAAAACAGAGGTCAAATATTTTCAAGGAGGCAAAACATAAACAAGATGTCAGTAGGCAGGAAATCAAAAGAGTAACAAGAAGCCAAGCAGTGGCATTAAAGGGAAAAGCAGTTGCTACAGATACAGAGGACAACCCAGTGATAAAGGGAAACTTATATGACATCCTGCATGTAATTGACATAGAGGAGACACCCATTTTTCAAGTTGAGTTCATTGGAGGAGATGAGCATAAACAGAAAAAAGCTAAGTCTGCAAAGAAGCTTGAGTTTGAGGGTGACAATGCAGCCTTCATCTTTCAAGCAAGGAAACCTACAACTAGACATGCTAAGAAACTTAGTGAAAGCAGCAAAGAAGTTCAAGAACCTATTGAGACAGCTAAAGCCCCTGAAGAAGTTGTTGATTTATCAACACCTGCAGTGAAGCATACAGCCAACAGAGCAAAGAAGGGAAAAGAAGAAATGACAGGGTTTAAACATCTTGAGGAGAAATTGAGGTTGGAAAACCAAGAAATTTTTGTGATGAGAAAGAGGGCTAGAAACCACAGTATTGAGAAATCGGAGTTCAAAAGAATGAAGGCACTGTGGGAAGGTAAAACTGGTGCTATTTCTGAAACTCCAAGCAATGCAAAGTAGGTTTTCACATGGACAATTCTAGCCATCAAGGAAGCTAAATTTGTTAGAGTAATAAATACTCACTTGAGAGCTAATAACAGAAGGCTTAAAGATCAATTGGAGGACTTGGAGCAGCAGCTGAAATTGACTCAAGATGAGTTAAAGAACAAAGGTGTTAAAATTATAATCATTAAAGAGTCAAAATCTAAATTAAGTGAAAATGAAGAAAGGACCTCATGAAGGCTGAAATGACTGTGTTTTCAGTTCATATGGATTTTTGATATGATGGAATCATTTTAATTTTCAGTTTTGGTACATTTTCAATTTTCATTTTGGAAAATTTTGGACAAAACTGCTCACTCAGCAGTTTCGTAGCGCAAACAGTGTAAAAAGGGAGAAAAGCGCTATGAAATTGTTGTAGCAACTTTTCTTGCCCTTTTTCATCAAATTTTGGGGGGTAAAAACATGAATCAAGAACTGAAAATGCTAAGGAGGATCTATTTAAAGATAATGAAGTTAGTTTTGGAGCAAAGATGTCAATATTTTGAAGAAAAAGGGGTAAAAGAGCAGCGCTACGAAAAGCGCTACGAAATTGTGTTGTTTTCGTAGTGCAATCTATTACAACCCATTTGAAAAGTTTGGAGATGGTTTTGTACAATTGGAGCTAAAGGAGGAGGTTTGGAATTTGTTAATGCAATTTATAATAGCTAAGGAACTCAAAATAATGAGTTCATGGTGGTCAGAATGTTCCAAGGGTGCAAAGGACCCTATGCCTAGAAAACAAGGGATTGTTTCCTACTTTGATGGAGGTCAGCATTATGGTCATAAATATTTGAAGCCTATCATATAGATTCGATAATGTGTGAAATACACTTGGAAAATTATGTAATTTATTTTAGATAAGGTTGTTATATGTAGAGATAAGGAGTTTGAATCCTTTTTGTAATAGGATTGTTTAGTAGATTAGCTGTATTTTTGTAATAAATACCATGTCATATGGTTATGCAAGGTCTCAAAAGTCAGGAATTCGATGTATCTAGCACAATTAAGATTATCTCATGTTTTAAATAGTCTATAAAGGATCAAGAAGTTGAAAATACCAGGGTTGGACATTTTTAGCAAAAGACTATGCTTATTGTAATTGACTAGTTTTCAACTAATACAAAGATTTCTACTTAGCCAACTTGAGATTCAGAAGGAGTTATAGTCTGTTCTTTTTCTACTTGCATCTTTAATTATCCTATTGCAGTGGTGTTTGTCTATGTTACTTAGAATTCATCTTTGATGCTTTGACTTCCTATATAGATAAACGTCTGACTGTGTTTTTTACAGTTTCACATGTGTATCTCTTGACTAAAACTCTGATATGCCTCAGCTTCCATGTTAAGTATATTTATTGGTTTACTGAAACTATTTTGACTCCATAAGCCCAATGTGTACTTGCTGATGTGATTTTCAACCTACATTGATCATCTATCTGACTATTTCCCCACATAGAGTTGGCCATCTATATTTTTATCAAAAATCATTAACCCTTTGAGAGAGCCCTCTCAGGTTGAGGAGGCTAAGCCTCAATCAAAATATTGTTTTGAAATAGTTACATGAGGTTGATTTGATTAGTAGCCTATCAGGTCCAATTTTGTGATAACACAGGGAATGCATACTCTTTTCTTGTTTAACAATATTTTAGAATACCCTTCTACTATAGTGCTCTTTAGTGTCTGCGGAAAGAGTCCAATATGTTAGATGCTTTGTGAAATTTTCCTCCGAGATCAATACTTGGATTCTAAAACATATAAAGAGAAAAAAATGTATAATGGTTGAAGGTTTCCTAACTTTCCCAACCTCTTTTCTCACTTACATTTGTCACACCTTCCTTCACAATCTATAATTTCCTCTTAATAGTTTTGATTACAATCAAATTCTAAGTTATCCATGGAAAATAATAGAGACTATAGCATGAAAAAAATGAAGAGTGAACATGAGAAATCTAGAATGAATTCTGTAGTTGGTGGGATTATATAATTGTTGGAATGATGGATAACAGTATTTCTAACCATTAATTGTATAGCGCTTACAATTCCTATAATTATTGTACTGAGTGCATGCTTACATAACTACAAGATAAGAGTTTCCCACAAGCCTCTTACATGCATTCAATGATGATTTTAATATTTTAAGGAGATAGATTCTTATTTAGGGCACATGGTATAAAAAGACAAGTTCTAATGCTAACACTTAGCAATAGAGTATTTACCTTCGCCACATATCCTCTACCCTTGGTAGTGAAATCATAGCCCCACTATGCTCTATGCAACAATATTTGATCATTATATTATATTCCATAAATAATATGTGTGTATATTCAAGTCACCATGACAAGCCTAACACATGGCCCATATTATTATATTTACATCATGCATGCATATCCATTCACTATTGGAGCCTTGGCCCTGAGCTCCACACTAGGAACTATCTTATAATATTTATATAATTTGATTTAATACATGCAAACGGTAAAAATGGGGTATTACATATTTCATATGTTTCTCATATCCTCATTTTAATGTAAAAACCAAAAACATTACTTTATTATTTATCAAGGAAAACAAAAGCCACAAAAAATAAATAGAAAACATAGAAGTCCAAAAACATCAAAAATTATTCAAAAAAAAAAATGGGAGAGAATCAATTTTTATTTTATTGGGTTAATTGTTACTTCTAGTTCAAAATGTTATGAATTTCATAGACTCGTCTAGATCATTAATATTGTGTTACCTTATCCATAATTTTCCAAGTATCATTAAGTTTTGAGCCTTGTCTCTTTTCCATTAATCCAACCATGTCATCCTAGCCTCTAAATAAATATGTATTCCATTTGTTGATTTTTGTCACTTGGTCAGCAAGTAATCCTCATCCTTCTAATATGGTGTCACCTCTATGGTTGGTCATGTTGCCACTGCTATAACACACTTCAAAATTTTGTTACATTCAATTTTTGGAGCCTAAATATTGTCATATCAAATATCATTTTTGGTCATAAAGTGTTGTTACATGTTATTATATATGTTTCAAGTTTCCTTGTTCTTTCCTATTTGGTTTCACGTCATTAAGAACATCCATAATTCATTTCACAGTCATAATACACTTCTTAGTTGCAAAACAATACTTTTGGTCTCAAATGCACACACCTTGTTTGTTGTACCTAGAGAGTGTCTGTAAACTCATGATTTAATGTATACTTCTCAACATTGGGTCTTGTTAAAGTTTTACTAATGATTTGTATGCATCTCACTTGTTTTACTCCAAACTCGTTGTGTTTTTCCACGCCTTACCTTCAAGCCTTAATCAGACCCTCCTTTTTTGTTGATACTGTACCCTGGTCCCAATCCCATCTCTCCCTTTCTTCCAAGTACATATCGCACTCTCAAGCATCAAGACCCCCTTGCTCTTTCGAACTGCACATTCCTTGTACCTAGACCTTCCCAGTTGAGTGCACAATGCACCAACATTCCACAGTGAGCTCCCTTGCCTTTTGTGACTAAGATATGTTCTCTCCATCAAGCCTCCTCCTCTCATAAAAATGCACAGTACATCCTTAGTGGCCAACACATAGCCCCTTGTCCCTTGTCAGTGTTCCATGTGCCCAAAATCTTCCTCTTTCTTTTATAAGCGCACTATTGATTCACAGTCAAATAGTTTTATTGAAACATGATACAATAGGATATTTTTGGGCTGATTTTTGTTTTCCATGAGTGATCTTACTTGCATGTGTTATTAAAACAACATGACAAGGATGCATGAGGAGATTGTTCAAAGGAAGTATCCCAAAGAAGCATTCAAAGACAAAAAAACATATGAATGCAAAGAGTTAAATAACATCAAATTCTGGTGATAAAAGTGACCCATATAGACTCCATTAGTATCAAGACCTTTTGTAGGGTAGATGGCTACAACAACAAAAAATATGCATCAAGTATTGAAGACATAGGTGGTAGCATTGTCACCTCTCAAGAAATTCCGTGTCAAATGCACCATGGGTCCAAGTGAAAAATGTCAGTGGCTTGTCATGTTGCCAACACATGATGATGTGGAAATAATGATGTAATTTTGTAAAAATGAATATATGGAAGTCCAAGAGTTATATATGGACAAAGGAGCTAGATGGATAAGTCTTAAGGTCATGTATAGAAGTCCAAAATACACAAAGAAGTACAAAATTCATGTTGAAGTCCAAAATTCATTTGGATGTCCAAAGGTTTTTTAAAAGTATAAGTCATATGAGAAGTTCAAGAGTCATGGGGATATGAAGAGTCATGCCTCTAATTATAAAATAAGCCTCAGTACTCAAAGAAAGGCCTTTTCACCTTACATATTCTCTCATGCATATATTCATGTGTATTTACTATATTAGTATTAATACTTATCTCTTGAAGGCTCACTTTTGTTCCTTTTAGTGAAATAACCTTGGTACATTCTACAATTGAACACTTTACAAGGCATACTTTATTGCTCATTCAAAATTACATGTGCACTACTCGCTTATGCTAATTTCTCAAGCCAAGGAAAATCTTTAAGTAAATGGTGGTTGGGCCATATTCCGTATGGGACTCCTATACCAAACAATGTGAGGTCTAATTGGGACTTCATATCGTAGATATCTCTTGTATGTTGGCAGGATCCAACACCATCAACATTCTAGCACTAGAAGGAGGGAAACCACCCTTTTAGGCTTGAAAAATTACCTCACCCCAACAACGAACCATATGTGCAAGGAAATAACCTTCTGATTTCAACTCCAAATCCCATTCATGTATGGATATTGGATAATATTCTGATCTTGGTCCGAAACAAAATTTTGAAGTTACAAATGATTAACTTCGTACAATCCGGTTGATTACTCGTTAGTTCACAAGGGCTCTTGGATTACTTCCTGTTTCCCATAATCTTCCTCATAATCGAAGAAATAATGAGACAACTCATACTGGTGTTTGGTTTCATTAGTGGAAGATTTTTTTATTTCCACCCTTGAAGAGTAAGGAAAACCTGTAGAAGGGATGATTCAACAAGGGGACCTTCCACCTATTGAGGAAGGTTTAGAAGGTGACGAGGGAGATTTCCAATTTTTTGACTAGGAATAGTTGAGATACAAAGAACAACCTTATTATAATGAATATTTGAATGGTAAAGTAGAATATTCTTCAAATTCAGGGAAGGAGGAGGAAGGAGTAGAAGGAGACACAGGTGATCAAGACTTGGATTGGATGGCCCAAGGGCCACTTTCTCTTCTGGATAATCTTCACCACATGTCTAAACATCCGGAAAATTTTCTATCAAAGTTTGATCCTGACAAGAAGGCCAAAGTTGAAGACAATATTCGTGATTTCTACATGCATTTACAAATTCTTGAAGTACGTTTTGATGGCATTGATTGTAAAATTATTTCGTACACTCTAGAAGGTAAAGCACTAGTATGGTATCACAAAATTCTAGCCAATTCAAGCCATAGTTGGAGGGAGTTTAAGAAAAAAAAATTAGAAAATTCATTGACGATAAAACTCTCTTTGTGTTATTAAAAGAACTCGGTAATATCAAAATGGGGTACAAGGAAAGAGTGAAAGATTTCAATCAAATATTTACTCGTATATTGAACAAGTTTCTCACAGATGTGCAACCACACGATGACATCACTAAATATTATTATACATTTTCCTTGCCTACCAATACCTCTGTGTTTGTTAAGAGAGATGTAAAGGATACATTGGCTTTATATTTTGTAGAATCCCTTGCTATTGAAAAGGATTTGTGTTCTATTAGAGTCATTATAGACCCTGAGGATTCTAAAGACTCCAAGGATGCAGGTAAGAAGACTCAAGCCTCTTTAATTAAAATTAAGGAAAAGTATTCTTTCGATATGGAAGTATTGTACAAGTCTTTAAAGTTACTTACTAATGAGGTATATGAATTAAAGAGAAATTAAAGCGAGGAATCTACCGACAACAAGTCTTCTAAGTCATTTTTTCTTAAGAGAAATAACAATAATCAAGCGGTAAAATTTGCACAGAGCTCGAATGTTATGTTTAATCTTGAAATTTTAGGCATGGAAAACTATTGCACCTTCCATCATGAGAGGCATTAAGAGAAAACGTGCCCACAATGGAATCACAACATGAATGTTATGGTGGCTCATATTGTCAATACCTTATTAGCAAATGAGCAGTTTGAGCATATTGAACAAATAAATAAACATTTCGTGGTCGAGGAAAGCATAGGTATTAGACACTCAGTGTTGTGCAACCAGCTCCAAAAAGAGAAGAAAAGAGATATCAACACCTTAGAAATAAGCCACTTCGAGGGGGAAACCTCCAATACATTACATGAATGAACAATTCTTCGATGATTCAAATTACAAAACCTCCTTTCTATATATAGGAGTCCATGGGGCCACAATGCAATCCTAGCCGACCTAACAATAATAATTTAAGGGCACAATAATAACAATATCGGGGTTACAAGGGTACAATAATAACAATAAGGGGGTTACACTAACAACAATAAGGGACTATGCTAGTAATATAGGGAGCTAACATGCCCCTCTCCTTCAAAAAAGTGTTGTCCTCAACGCTTGAGTAGCTATGGGTGCTTCTGTATAAAATTCTCATCCTCCCATGTAGAATCTTCAGTGGTTAAGTTCTTCCACTTGATGAGATACTCTGAAATTGATCGATTCCGTAGTTGTCGAGTTCTTGTTTCCATGACCGCTTCTGGTTCCAATATGATTTTTCCTTCCTCATCAAGTTCTGGAAATATTGTTTGAAATGGAAGATTTTCACCTATAACCTTCTTTAAGCATGAAACATGGAAAACTGGATGTACTCGCGAAGAAGCAGGAAGCTCCAATTTGTATGCCATAGTACCAATATTTTGCAAAACCTTGTAAGGACCATAGTACTTTGGCGATAATTTGTTATCCTTCTTTGCTTGCTTGAGGGACATTTGTTTGTATGGTTGTAGCCGTAAAAATACCCAATCTCCTACATCAAAACTTCTCTCGCTACAATGTTGATCTACCTGTTGTTTCATTCGATTTTGTGCCAAATTCAGGTTATCCTTTAAGAGTTGGAGAACTTCTTGCTGATGCTCGATGTGATCTTCCACCGCTTGAACCTTCGAATTTTCCCTTAAAGATGATGTGATGGATGGTGGATGATATCCATAAAGTGCCATAAATGGGGTCATTTTTGCTGCAGTATGGAGGGAAGTGTTATACCACCATTCAGCGAGAGGTAACCACTTGACCCATTGTGTTTGTTTATCAGATACAAAACAACGAAGATATTCTTCCAAACATTTATTTACTATCTCAGTTTGACCATCAGATTGAGGATGATAAGATGAGCTATGAGCTAATCGAGTACCCAAACAAGAAAATAACTCCGTCCAAAAATTTCCAGTAAAAATGGGATCTCTGTCGCTCACAATAACCCTTGGGTTTCCATGTAGCTTTTGAATTGTGTCCATAAATGTAGTAGCAACTGTACTTGCTTTAAATGGATGAGATAATGCACAAAAGTGTACATACTTGGTAAGTCTATCAACTACCACCATGATGACGCTCTTTCCTTCGAACTTAGGTAAACCAGTGATAAAATCCTTTGAAATCTCCTCCCAACATTGACTTGTAATGGATAAAGGTTGTAGAAGACCCGGGCCGGGGTCTTAATTGTCTCAACTTTATTCTGCTGGCAAACCAAACATTCTGCCACAAACTTTTGAATATCAGATTTAAGGCCATCCCAAAAAAATTCTTTCTTCACCCTGTGGTAAGTTTTTAAAAATCCTGAGTGTCCTCCTAAAGGAGAAGTGTGCAATTCCAGAAGAATCTTTTGTTTTAGTTGTGAATTCTTACAAAGATATAAGCGATCTTTGTACCATAAGGAATCATTTTTCCAACTAAATGTATCAGATGTACTAGGATCTTGCTGCAACTTTTGAATGAGTGTCCATACATCTTTGTCCTTCTTCCATTCATCTCTCGCTTCGGTTATCCAATCTGGTTGGATAATAGAAATGGCACAAAGCAATGCTTCCACCTCTTCATTCTTTCTTGAGAGTGCATCTGCAACAACATTTAGCTTCTCTTTTTTGTATATTATTTCAAAGTCATAACCCAACATCTTTGTGACCCATTTTTGCTGCTCTTCTGAAGATAGTCTTTGTTCCAAAAAGTGTTTAAGACTATCATGATCAATTTTTACCTTAAAGTGTCTTCCCATTAGGTAAGTTCTCCATTTCTTTAGTGCATGCATTATTGCTAACATTTCCTTCTCATAAATAGGTTTCTGTAAATACTTTCCTTTGATTGGACGACTTTCAAAAGCAATGGGTCTTCCTTCCTGCATTAAAACTGCACCAATTCCATTTCCTGAGGCATCACATTCCACAATAAAGGTTTTTGTGAAGCCTGGTGTAGCTAAGACCGGTGCTAGGCACATTGCCTCTTTAAGACGTTCAAAGGCCTTAGTTGCTTCAGGAGTCCATGAAAATGCATCTTTCTTCAATAATGTTGTTAGAGGTGCTGCTATTCTCCCATAATTCTTAACAAACTTTTGATAATACCCTGTTAACCCAAGAAATCCTCGCAACTGCTTTATGGTTGTGGGGACTTTCCATTCCTTAATGGCTTTAATTTTGTTAGGGTCTACCTTAACACCCTCGTGAGATACAATATGACCTAGATATTCCACTTCTTGTACTCCAAAGAAACATTTGGATGTTTTTGCATATAATTTTTTCTCCTGCAATAGTTTGAGCACCCTGTCAACATGTTCAACATGATCCTTCCAAGACCTGCTGTAGATTAGTATATCATCAAAAAATACTAGCATAAATTTTCTAAGGAAGGGTTTGAAAATGGAATTCATCAACCCTTGAAATGTAGAAGGTGCATCGGTAAGGCCAAAAGGCATGACCAAAAATTCATAATGACCCTCATGAGTTCGAAATGTTGTTTTTGGAATATCTTCAGTCTTCATTCTAATTTGATGATACCCTAAACGAAGATCCAATTTGGTAAAATAAATTGCTCCATGTAATTCATCCAATAATTCATCAATCACAGGAATGGGAAATTTATCTTTAATGGTGAGCTTATTGAGCTCCCTATAATCCGGACACATTCACCATGATCCATCCTTCTTGTGTACCAATACTACAGGAGCAGAGAAAGAACTGTGACTAGGTTGAATTATACCCGCCTCTAACATTTCTGCAATCATACGTTCAATTTCGCTCTTTTGGACGTAAGGATATCTATAAGGCCTGATGTTTGGAGGAACACTTCCTGGAATCAAATGAATAGCATGATCATGATCACGAATAGGTGGGAGTCCTTTGAGAGTTTCAAACACCTTGGAATGATTGTCCAAGACTTGTTGGAGATCTGCAGAAATAGATGATTTTGATGTTGGAACTTCTAGTGAGCATAATTGTGCAATTACGCCTCGTTGTTCTTTCTTTAGAAGCTTTTTCATGACATTAGATCTTATTATCTTTCCCGGCTTCCCTGCAATACCCCGTAATTCGACTTCCTTTCCTTCTGAAAAAAAATTCAAGAAAAGTTCTTGAAAATTAAAAGCTACCGTCCCCAAAGATTGTAACCATTGTACTCCTAGTACAACGTCAGCACCTCCCATAGGAATGGCAAGCATTGGACTAGTCAATACATATTCCCTCATGGTTAGCTTGATATTATGGCATTTTCCAGAGCAATTTATAGTTCCTCCATTTGCAACCATCACTTGACATTCTGGTGCTGGGTATAGGAAACAATTTAATTCCTTGGCTACCTTAGAATGAATAAAATTATGGGTGCTACCTGAATCAATCAACACTATTACCTTTTTTTTCTTGATATGTCCTTCTATCTTGAGAGTTTGAGGAGTGGTAATTCCTGCCAGTGCATTACACGATATGGTCGGATTCATTTCTTCCTCTTCTAGGGCTGGTTCCCGGTGTATATCCTCTTCTTGTTCATTTTCTTCTTCCTCTTCACAATCTATGTAAAATAATTTCTTCTCAGCACACTTATGACCTTTAGTGTATTTGCTATCACAACTGTAGCAAAGCCCTTTTGCTCTTTTTTCTTCCAATTGTTGTGGTGTCAACCTTGTAGGTCGTGGAAATCTAGGTGTAGCAACACTTCCTTATTTATAGAAGTGAGTGGTAGGCTTCCTTGTCGCCATAATTTTACATTCAATTTTTCTTGCCAACCTGAATGCCTTCTCCAATGAATCAGGTTCCAAAACGCGAACTTCATGTTGGATGTTATCCTTTAAAGTACCCATGAAGAGATCAATCATGTGTTCCTCTGGAATATCAGTTACCCTTATATTCAATTTTTGGAAGTCCTCAATGTGCTCCCCCACTAAACCCTTTTGTTTGAGATTTATCAATTGGCTAAAGAAGGTGTTGCTCTTTGTATCCTCATAATGTGCTATCATTTCCTCCGTAAAAATTGACCAAGTGACAATTCTTTTACGGGAGCAAAGCCATCGATACCATACAAATGTATTTTGTTCTAAATGTAAAGTTGCAATGCGTACCTTTTGTGTGTTTTGAACATTATGGAGATCAAAATATTGCTCCATCTGTAGTATCCATGTTACAGGATCCTTTCCATCAAACTTCATCATATCCATTTTTGGAATATGGTCGTTCTTCCCACCAACATTAGATTTTATGAAATCATGATTAACATTTATTTTGTTCTCATCATGAGTTTCCTCTACTATCTTTTCACCATTAGGAAACATTTCTTGTATCAACTTTGTCAAACCTTCCATGTCTGCTTTTAGATCATTCTTCATGTTTTCCATTTTAGATTCCATGCCAGCTTCCATGCCATATATCTTAGATTCCATGCCATTATTCAAACCATCCATCTTAGATTC
This sequence comes from Pinus albicaulis, assembly GCA_034641835.2. Classification (NCBI taxonomy): domain Eukaryota; kingdom Viridiplantae; phylum Streptophyta; class Pinopsida; order Pinales; family Pinaceae; genus Pinus; species Pinus albicaulis. Next base: position 640,560,226 of record CM076573.1, on the reverse strand, counting down.
CACACCTTTCTTCAAACCATCCATATTAGTTTCCACACCTTTCTTCAAAACTTCCACGTCATTTTTTGTTGCTCTTTGCGAGAGCGAAATTTGTTGCACTTGCTCTTGTAATTTTGATATGTCATGTTGCCATTCTTTGTCTTCATGAGTCATAGTAGAGCTTTCTAAAGGCTTAATGGGTGTTGAATTATTTTTAGGGTCCATTTTAGAATCCAATACCGATATGTATTCTACAATATTCCCTTGGAATCAATTCAACTTGATTCTTCAAACAAGACGTATGTAATTCAGAAAAAACACACACCTTTTACTTGCTTTTGAAGAGTTCGATATTGAAATTGAATTATCTCTATAATTGTGGATCCTCAATATTTTAAATTTAGCCCTGTAGTAGCCCTCTAAAGCTTCTTTCAAATGCCACAGTTCTGATCTGATTTGGATTCTTCAAGCCAAAGTTATGTCCAATATCCCACAATGACCCAATTTTGGACTGGTTCAGTAGAGAAAAATTGTATGACTCGCCACGTGTCACTGTTTCTTCCTTTGGCTCTAAAATTGATAGACCAAAAACTCTAGTCCGTTTACTTGTGGCCACTTTTTACAAAACTCCAATCCGATGCTCAGAGAGAGAGCTATGAATATTTTCCCACGATCACCTCTTTGATATGAAATTCAGAAGCCTCAAAAATCCCTAATTTCCACATATCATATCTCTGAAAATATTGTGATCCAATATCTGAAATGTTTTGATGATGTTCCTCAGGATTGTGGCTTTGCACTCTAAAACATTCAGCTTCTAAACCTTTGTATAAAAAAAGTTATTACGAAAATACCACGATGACCTATTTAGGTTAAATTGAAGAGCCTGCAAAATGACCTAACTTGCACAGATAATATCTCCGAAAATATTGCGAACCAAGCTCTGAAATTTTTTGACGATGTTCATTAGGATTTTGGCTTTGCACTCTAAAAATTTTAGATTCTGAACATTCGTATAAAAAAATTTATAGCGAAAATTCCACGCTGACCTGTTTGGAGTAGCGAAACCTTAGAATCTCAAAGCTCTAATACCAAATGTTGTGAAACCAGCTCCAAAAATAGAAGAAAAGAGATATCAACGCCTTATAAATAAGCCACTTTGAGTGGGAAACCTCCAATACATTACATGAATGAAAAATTCTTGGATGATTCAATTAAAAAACCTACTTTCTATATATAGGAGTCCATGGGGCCACAATGTAATCCTAGCCGACCTAACAATAATAATTTAAGGGCACAATAATAACAATATGGGGGTTACAAGGGTACAATAATAATAATAAGAGGGTTACACTAACAACAATAAGGGACTATACTAGTACTATAGGGACCTAACACTCAGTTAATGCATTTGATATCATATTCAATGAATACCCTCCTCACTCTACAACCGGTCAATATAACCTAAGGAGAAAAGGACCAATTTCACAATAGGAGTTGAAGAAAAAATTGTTAAGAAATATTCTACCAAACTAAACCCACTCAGAGTACACAAAACAAGTTTGGAAGTGCTCCTTCTTCTAAAAGCACTTCTTTAAACAATCAGAATAATTCCATCACTCTAGAAGTTGTTGAAAAAGCTACACCTCTAGATATTTTGCGTCGTTTGTTAGAAATGAAAGTATTGATTATAACATCATTAAGGATATGTAGAGAGCTTGTGCTAACATTTAAATCTTTGAGCTCACAAATATTACAGTCTAGCATGAGCTAGTTGTCCAAGCATTATCATCACAGCCTCCATCAAGTGACCAATAATTTTCTTCTCAACCTATGTCTGGTAAGTCTGTTAGTATTCTCGAATGTGTAGTTAATGTTATAAATTTAAATACTAACACTCTCAGTCCTCCCTTTCTCTTAACATTTCAAAATTTGTAATTATAATTTCCACAATTGTCTTGTTGATTCGGGTGCATCCACAAATGTAATGCCTTTATCTTTTGCCAAGAAAATTAATGCCAAATGGGATAAAACCGATGAATGAATCATAAATTTATCAATCAGGCATCAGATAAATATAATTACCATGTTCAACCTATAACAAATGCTCCAAAAATTATTTGGGTCGAAGATGTTCTCATTGTTAGATGGATTCTCCATATATAATTAGGTGCTAGTAGCATAACCAAATCGTCTAAAGACCACCTTCAGGACAAAATGGGGGACTTTTTCCTTTAAGCACGTGCCATTTGGACTCATCAATGTCAGTGCTACTTTTCAAAGGGATATGGATCGCGTTTAGTGTCTTAATTGTATAGAGTGTAGTAGTATATTTGGATGATGTAACTATATTTTCAAATAATATATCAAACCATGTGTGTCATTTAAAGTGGATATTTGAGTGATGTCGTAAGTATGGGATTTTTTTGAATCCAAAAAAAAACATCTTCGATGTGTCGGAAGGTACTCTCTTAGGGCACATCATTGTTAAAAGCGGAATCAAGGTTGATCTGGAAAGGGTAAAAACTATATCTCAAATCCCTTTTTCCTGTGAACAAGAAATCTATGCAATATTTCTTATGGAATATTAATGTCCAATGTGAGTTCAGCTTTGATTATGCACAAATCGTCAAGCCATTGCAGGAGATGATAAAGAAATATGTGATTTACAAATGGGATAAAAGGGGAAAAAATATGTTTGTCTGTATTAAACAAGCCATCGTCGATGCTCCTTCCCTCTATATTCCATATTATGGAAATAATTTCCTGTTCTATACTTTCACTTCTTATGCATCTATCACAGCCATATTGATGCAAAAGTATAATGAAGGAAATGAATGGCTTACCTATTTTATAAGTGTTGGTTTACAAGGGTTAGAGTTAAACTAAGTTTCCATTGATAAAGAGATCTATGAAGTATATAAGGTAGTTAAGAATTTTAGACCAATCTCCTCAAATATCACATGATCATATATGTGCCTCATCCAGTAGTTATAACGCTCTTTGTGCAACAGGTTTTGGTGAGAAGAGAGTGAACTAGATGACATGTTTACAAGAATATGATCTGGAGTTAAATCCAATTCATATTGTTAATGGCCACGGTCTCTTTCAACTCGAAGTAGAAGCAAGATATTCTCCACAAAAATATATTTCAGGATGGGACTGGAAATAGAAATGTACAACCTTGAACAATTTCCTCTGAAAATTTCAACCATGCCTTGGAATTTAAGTATACGGCAATATCTAGAGCATGGAACCTTGCCCATGCATTTATCAAATAATCAAAAAAGGTAATTTTTCCTTAAATTTATATCTTATTAGCTCGTACAAGGAGTGCTTTTCCGAACACACCATCATTGATGTCCTGCTAAGACTCCTATAGCCTCATGGTATAGAAAGGATATTAAAAGATTTGCACGAGGGACCAGCATGTGGACACTTGCGAGTGATACAACTACGCATAAAATAATGAGGTTTGGATGATTATTGGCCTAATTTATTTAAATATTGCCATGCTTATGCCCAAAAGTGCCCAACATGCCAAAGATGTGTTGGTTGAGACACGAAGTAAGTCACCCCACTACTACCAATAACATTTGAGGAACCTTTCCAACAGTGGGGACTAGTTTTTATTGGTAAAATATTTCCATATTCATCAAAGCAACACTGATATATTTTAACAGCAATATATTATTTCACTTGGTGGGCTAAAGTGGTTCCTTTAAGGCAATTCAATGACCAGGAAGTCACCCAATTTTTGAAGCAGAATATCGTAACAAGGTTTGGCATTCCAACATCTCTTATCTTTGATAATGTAACTTAATTTTCCTCGTTGAAGCGTTATGAGTTCACATTAGAAAATGATATTGTTTTGAAGCATGCATCAAATTATTACCCACAAGGAAACAATTTAGCAGAATTGACTAATAAAATTATTATTCGCATAATCAAGAAAATCATCTTCTCTGAACAATGAAACTGTCACAATGCTTCAGTGAATGCATTATGGGATGACTGTGTAACTCCCAAAACCTCTCCTAAAGCCTCTCCATACTTCCTCGTATATGGTAAAGAAGGTGTCTTGCTTCCAAATATGTATCTCCCATCCTTGCAAGATTCCCAAGAGCCTCAAGGCAAGCCTTGTCTCCTGGTTCAAACTAGGATAGATACCTTGCTTAAAATTGAGGAAGAAAGACTCAAAGCCAAAGAAATATTTTTTGTGTACCAAAACCACATCAAGCGTTGGTTCAATAATAGGGAGTAATATTTTGATGTGGCTAACTTAGTATTGAAGTGGGATAAATCCCACAAAGGGAAATGCAAACACATGAAATTTAAATCTTTGTGGATTGGTCCCTTTACAATCGAAGAAAAGCTCAGCCACAATGCTTTCAAGCTAAAATATTTGGATGGTAGGATTGGTCCTCTTCTCATTAATGGTCGAGATCTCAAACATTATTTTCAATAGCATCTCTAAGTTGTGTTCCTTTGTACAGTTTTTTTTTTTTAATCAGGTGTTTAATGTTTGTCATGTCAATTATTTTTTGGTCTCGTATCCCTTTTTTTGGTCATTGTACATGAATAAGACCTTTTTGTGAAGGTGTGTATGGCTTTGCATGACTATGTGGAGAAATAGATAAGGGATGTGAAAATTTCAACGCTCGACTATCTGTTAGTTCTTACTCTTTGTTTGGGAAGATGCCTTAGGTTGAATAAGGTCTAGATAGAAAATATGATACATTCAAGAAGAGAATCTTAAGTGAACCTATGATACATGTATTCATTTTAGAATCCCCACTCCTGATCAAACTCATTGTTGAATCTACTTGGTGTTTTACTTGCTTATCCAATAGAGTAGAGAAAGGATAAGGGGAAAATATATAGCAATAAATCCTATGTTAGAATTTATATATATACTTATTTAAAGGGGAAACCTCTTCTTCTCTCAATAATTTGGGATTCATCTTTTGCCCCATTGAAATAATAAGTGCCTAAGCACATTTATGTTAAATAAAATAAATATAGAATGAAAGAAGATAAATTCTTCCTGCGTAGGGAGGTGAAGCAAGTGACTTCGTCAGGGTACTGTTCAGGCTCGCTGGTAGCAAGGCAATGCTTGTGCTCCTGTAGTGACTCCTTCGGGGTACAATACATGCCTACTAGAAATGGAGCAACACTAGAGATGAAATTCATACTCTGAATATCTTAAAATTGTAATTATATATTAGCCTTTCCTAGATTGAAACAATTGTGATACAACATAACCTCGTGTGTGTTAAATCAAGGTAAGGAATGGTGGATGCTACATTTATAACCAGGTTGAGTGGGAAATTCAAGGCAATCCAATTGATGAATTAATAATTCCTGAATGGCTAAACCTTTAATGAAATTTATTCCTAGGCAAAGAAGCTAAAGTTCGCCCAGTGTGTCGCCAAATGTTGTTGATGCTACAAAACCCTCCAAAATTTTGCTACATTTGAATTTTGGAGCCTACCTACTATCATATCAAGTTTCGCTTTCAGTCACCAATTTTCATTTCATGTTATTTTATATGTTTCAAGTGTCCTTTTTCTTTCCTAGGTTTCGTCACATCATTAAAAACATCCATAATGCACTTCACAAGGGGAATTTTGAGGTCTAAAATGGACCTCTTAAAGAAATTATAAAATAATAGTGGAAATATAATTAAATTGCATCATCAAATTTTTTAGGGAAAAAAAGAAGAAACTACTTTGTCAACATGTATTTTCAACTTATCTCCCTATGGTTTTACTCAAATTTCGAGCGAGAACACTCGTTGGATGAAAAATTTGATTCCTAATTACTGATGTACTTTCAATGGACCCTGCTACACGAAAAATGAGAAATACATGAAAATCATGATTGCAATCACATTTTTCATGTATTTTTCATTTTCCATGTAGCAGGGTCCATCAAAAGTATACAACATGGGTACTCCTTGGATGAAGAATTAAATTTTACATCCAAAGAGTACTTGTGCTCGAAATTTGAGTAAAAAATTAGGGATATAAGTTGAAAATACAAGTTGAAAAAAGTAGTTTTGTTATTTGTAAGAGAATTATCCGGGTTATCCACAGTGTTATAAGACTTATGTCGATCTTTCGAATCCCAACAGGGATCCATCTTCAGGACTTTTTCGAATGAATGATTGAAAGAGGAATCCAACTAGAGATCAGTAGTGATAGGGGAGAAAAAAAATACAAAGAAAGAGTCGACCAAAACCAAAACCTAAATTATGAAGAGAGAAATTTAATTAGTTAACTATTTTAATTATTTTAAAATAAATAAATTATTATTACCAATAATCATTAATGATAATTCTTAAATTAAATAAATCTTTTTTTTATTACTAATAATAATTAACAGTGATAAATAATGATTATTAATAATAAATGTTATTTACCATTAATAATGATTTTTAATATTTTAATTTTTTAATAATAATTATTATTATTAATTATTATTAATAATAATTGTTTTTAGTTTTTTATTCTTTATTAAAATTAGTTAATATGTTATTATTATTATAATAATAATAAAATAAAGGCTTATTGTTAATAATAATTAATAATAACTAATTTTAACTTTAATTAAATATTTTAACTTTTTCTTATAATAATTTTTTTTTAATTTTAATAATAATAATTGTTAAATTAATAATTAAATAAAATGATCAATCATCTTTTTTACTTTTTTTTACTCCAAAAATGGTGAATCATCTGTCATGGTTGACATCGTCATCTTGAATCCTATTGGTTCTTATAAAGTTTATTTTGATTGTACATTTTTCTTAGGAGGCCCATTTTAGACCTCAAAATTTCTCTAATGCATAGTCATAGTACACTTCCTAGTCACAAAACAACACTTTTTGTTGCAAATGCACACACTTTGTCTCTTGTACTTGGAGAGTGTTTGTAAACTAGTGATTTGATGTATACTTCTCAGCATTGGTTCATGTCTAAGCTTTATTGATGAGTTTATATGTGTTGCACTTGTTTTACTCTAAAATCATTGTGTTTTTCCACGCCTTACCTTCCAAACTTAGACAATTTTTTGTTTTCACAAGCTTACCCACTAGGCCTTGGAGAGTGCATTGAACACTCTTAAGGCTTAGTCAGACCCTCCTTGTTTTTTGAGACTATGCCCAAGCTCAGTGCTACCTTCCTTCCAAGCGCATAGGTCACTCTCAAGCATCAATACCCCCTTGTCCTTCCGAATTTCACCCTCCTTGTGCCCTCCTTCCGCATTGAGTGAACAATGCATCAATAACGATTATTAAAGTCTCCTTTGATCCTTGACAGTGTGCCCTGCACCCTCCTTGTACCCAAACCTTCCTAATTGAGTGAAAAATGCACCAACAACCCACACTGAGCTCCCTTGCCTCTTGTGACTATGCCCTACACCCTCCATCAGGCCTCCTCCTATCAACAAAGTGCATAGTGCATCCTTAGTGGCCAAAACATAGCCCCTTGTCCATTGTAAATGTGCCTTGCGCCGAAAAGTTTCATCTTTCTTTTCTAAGATCATTGTTGATTCACAGTGAGAAATTTTACATGAAACATGATAGAATAGGATATTTTAGATTTAATGGTTTCTTTCCATGAGTGATCTTACATGTAGGTGTTATTAGAACAACATGACAAGGATTCATCGGGATATTTTTCAAAGGAAGCAGCCCAAAGAAGCATTCAAAGACAAAAGAACACATGAATCTGACAGGTGAAAGAACATCAGATTCTGGTGATCAAAGTGATCCATAAAGACTCCATATGATCTCAAGACCCTTTGGAGGGTATATGGCTAAAATAACTACAAGTATGAATCAAGTATTGAAGACATAGGTGGCGGCATTGTCAGCTGTCAAGAAATTCCATGTCACAAGTCACTATGGGTCCAAGTAAAAAATGTTAGTGACTTGTCATGCTGTCGCCATATGATGTTGTGGAAATAATGATGTAATTTTGTTAAAATGAATATGTGGAAGTAGAAGAGTCATATATGGACAAAGGATACACATGGATAAGTCTTAAGGTCACATATATAAGTCCAAAATACACAAAAAAAATTCTGAAATTCATGTTGAAATCAAATAATCATTTCGAAGTCCAAAGGTTATTTAGAAGTCAAAATGTCATTAGAAGTTGAAAAGACATATGAGAAGTTCAAGAGTCATGGGGATATTAATATTCATGCCTCTAGTTATAAAATAAGTTTCATTACTCAAAGAAATTACATTTCACGTTAGCTTCTACCACAAGGCATTAGAGAGATAGAAACTTAGATATTTTGGAAAGCAAGTGGTGGCTCTAACGCTCCACTATTGGAGCTAGTGGTGTTCATTGTGCTCATGTATCTTGGAAATTTTGCTTAATATTTTAAGCCTATTGGGAAAAAACATTTTCATGCATAGATCATGGATGTTTTAAGACTATTCTTCAAATGTTTTCGTTTTATGTTGTCGTTCTTATGTACTAAATAAATTGAACTATTTTGGTGGATTTGGTGCTTATCTTATTGAAAGTGTGTTGTGATGGTTATAATGATTGTTGCATCTATGTGAAATGTTTCGCTTGAACTTTAACTATTCTCTCATGGATATATTTGTGTGTATTTACTCGATTAGTACTACTACTTGTCTCATGAAGGCTCACTTTTGTTCCTTTCAGTGAAAGAACCATGATAAATTATACAATTGAACTCTTCACAAGGCATACTTTATTTCTCATTCAAAAGTACATGTGTGCTAGTCTCTTATGCTAATTTCTCAAGCCAAGGAAAATATTTAAGTAAAAGGCCATATTACGAATGGGACTCCTATACCAAACGGTGTGAGGTATAATTGGGAATTCATACAAAGGATATCCTTTGTATGTTGGCGGGATCCAGCAACATCAACAAGTTCCTCGCCCATTTCCAATATTACTTGCCTCCCCAATTTTCAAATTAGCCTTTAGTGATTTAAAGGTTATATTTGTTACCACGGTAAATCATCATTTTACATTTTTCTCAATGGAAACCTTATATCAATACCATACCATAGTAATTCCAAGTCCTTGCACCTACCAATGTTTCTTTCACCTTGTGTTGTTGTATAGGGAATAATTATTTCCCTTTTTCTAATGGATAATACTCCTATCAACATGAATACATTTTCTCTGGGAGTTTAATTTAAAGGCCTATTACCTTATATACCATTTAATCATTCATGATGTTCCTCATATGCAATAACAATTTTTCTCATTGATTCTTGAATGCATGGTTCCTCCTAGTGTTAAATACAAACATATTTATTTGCATTTTGTGGATTCATACTCAGTAACTTAGTATCCATAATCATCATTGGTGGGTGGAATTATATCTAGCAGATATTATCATTTTTTATACCTAACTTAATGGCCTCTCCATTATTGACCACTAATCATCATTTCATTTTGGAGAATTCATCTTTCATGATGATCACATTCTAATCCATTTGACAACTAGTGAACATGTGAATTTATTTTTAATTCCTTTGATTTGTCAGCACAATCTAACCTATAGTAATTTGTTAATATCTTCTAAGCCCTTTTCAAATAGAGTTCCTTTACAACATTTTTGTTCCCTCACCAAGGTAGCAATAATTTTTCACATATTTCAAGCAAAAGAAATATTCATTTTATGTGTGTATTATGACCCAACTTTAGGTGTATCATGTTACACCTAGTATGGTTTCATATTTTACTTTACTTAACTATCATATGATCATGGGTATGCTTATCTCTCTTAAAATACTATAGAACATATTTTCTTCACAATTGCTAGTATTCATGTGGTCCTCTCTCTCTCTCTCTCTCTCTCTCTCTCTCTCTCTCTCTCTCTCTCTGTGTTGAAAAATTCAGCAAGAAACTATCAATTTGATTTTTCCTTGATTAAATTGATAAAATTCGAATTTCCACATCAGCAGACAACTTGGATGCATTTTTCTTGATTAAATTGAGAAAAATAAAATTTCTACATCAGCAGACAACTTGGATGCAGTTAACCTGTGTGACATGGCTCTTTTCACTCAGTTAGCTCTGTAAATTCGAGTTATAGGAGTTAGATTTTAGTTAAGCATGTGTGATTGCTAATTTGTGGCAATCAAGGTCAGTTATCTCAGGTTGTTTTCAGTTAAACTAGTTCTAACTGTTGGAGGAACTAATTTAAGGTCAGTTAAGCAGTTGAACTTGAGTCAAACTCATTGATCATCCAGTCAACTGATCAATCAACCCAACATAGCTAGTGCATGCAGAGAATTTGAGTTCCCCAACTGTGGTGGAGATTCCAAGGCAATGTAACATCAGTTGTAGACTATTCTTGAGTGTATAGGAGTTGCATGCAGTTATATGATCAACCTTAGGAATTGCGCAATCAATTTTTGAGAAATTCCTAAATAATAGGGGCCTAATTTCTCAAGGAATTGTGCAAGGAAATAGGGGCTCAGGAAGAGGCGTAAATTGAATAAGTTTGGGTCAGAGCCTCTCAATGAGCATAGAAATAGGTTATTCACTTGAAGGTTGTGTTCATTTGAAAAAATAAATTGTAATACATCTATATTCATCGTATTAATGCAAGTAGGAATTAGGGTTTTTAGCAGATTTATTTCTGAGGAAATAATATTGTGTGCATGTGTCTTATTTTTCATTGATGTTTGTGATTGATGTTCTAAACTATGAATTTATTTCCGCAAAGTAGTAGAGTAGGTTTTTGTCTTGTGGTTTTGATTAAAACTTCATGAAAAGTTGCAAATATACATCATAATTTCTACATGGTATCATAGCAAGATTCACATTAGAGAAGGAATTTCGAAGGTGTTTCTCATGAGAATTGAATTTGTAGTTCAGTGTAGCAGGATCTCTTCAGAGCTAAGAATATGACCATCAACAGGTTGAGGCTATAGTATTCCTTGGAAGGCATCTCTAATATCATCGCATGAAGGATCGCATGGAGGCAGTATTAGATGATAATGTATTTATAGAATACATCAAGATAGATATTACAAAACCACAGGCATATGATGCCCAAAACCTTGCTCAGTGGAAGAAATATGTAGCCAAGGTGAGGAGAATAATTTTGGAGGGAGTACAGGATCATGTTGCCTCAAATCTCCATGGAAAATAAACTTTATTCAAAATATGGAAAGCATTGACATAATTATTCGAGAATAGTAGTGACCACTGGAAGTTGGCACTCAAGGATAAACTTCGAAATATCAAGATGTAGAAGAATGACACTATTTTGCGGTATCTGATTAGGTTCACACAATTTCGTGATGAACTTAGCGAAGTTGGCATTAATGTGGCAGAAGGTGACTTGGTAAGCCTAGCCCTTCTGGGCCTTCCCAAGAGTTGGCATAACTATCAAGATTCAGTGAACGGGAGGGAGAAAATACCGAATTGGGAACACTTATGGTATGATTTGGTACAAGAGGAAATAAGGCAAAGTACCAAATATGCGACTTCATCCAAGGGTGAGGATGAGGAAAATTTTCCATAGGTTAGAAATGGAAACAAGCGAAAAGGGAAGAAATATATTAATCCAAACCAGAATCTAGCCAAGGGGGCAAGAAGAAATATTTGTCTAAAATTAAATGATTCCATTATCATGAATTTGGGCATTATGCCAAGAAGTTTCCACACAAAAAGGAAAGAAATAAGACCTCAGCATGAGCAGTAGGTGAAGCTTTGGCTTCACAGTTCAAGCTTAACTTTACCCTTATCACATTCATGTCCAGCACAGTAATAGGGAGTGTGTGGTACTTGGACTCAGGTGCATCGTTCCACATGACAGGGTGTAGAGAGTTTTTCAGTGACCTGGATGAAAAATATTTTCAGATGCACATTGAGTTGGGGGACAACAGAAGGTATAGCGTGACCAAGGCTAGTACAGTCACCTTTCAAAGGGATTCGGGCTTCCATCTCAAGCTCAAAGATTTCATGTTTGTTCCAGGCCTAAAGAAAAATATCATCTTTGTTGTAGTTTTGGAACATTGTCGTGATGATGTTATCTTCAGCAAAGGAAAGGAATTCTTGAGACACAACCACAAGACAGGTGAAGAAAATTGTTATCCGTGTGAACCTGTATAAGCTAGATGTGGAAGATTATGGTGCATTGAGGACTAAGGTGGAGAAGGTGCAGAGTCGGGATGTCAATGAACTTTGGCACATAAGACTTGCCCATTTGCCTCATGGCACCTTGAAGATTATGCAGAAAATAACCACTATAGGCCTCGCCAAAGGATCACTCGAGCAGCAGGATGTATGCAAAGGATGTACCTTGGGGAAGTCCACAAAATACACATTCTATGATCAGGATAGAAAAGCACATGCAGTCCTTTAAAGGATCCACTTTGATGTTTTTAGACCTTTCTTGATAGCCTCCACTTCCAAAATTAAATTTTTTATCATTTGTATTTATGACTTCTCACGAAAGTGATGGATCTTCTTCATGTGGAATAAATATGAGACATTCTCCAAGTTCGTATAATTCAGGGCAGTGGTTGAGAAAGAAACCAACAAGAAGGTGAAGGATATCAGGAGTGATAATGGAGGTGAGCACGTGTCGAATGAATTCAAAAATTTATCTGTGAAAGAAGGCATTTGACGAGAGTTAACAACACCCCACAACCCACAGAACAATGGGGTGTCTGAGCGAAATAATCGTAGCATTGTGGGAGAAACGAGTGCGATGTTGCATGACAAAGGCCTACCACTACACTTATGGACAGAGGTGTGAAACATAGCAGTCTATTTGTATAAATGGAGTCATCATCGTATTCTAGACATGATTTCATCGGAGGAGGATTTCTCGGGATGAAATTCAGATGTGTCACACTTCAGTATTTTTGGAGCCTTTGTTTACTACCATGTCTCCAAATAATCAAGGAATAATCTTGAGATGACAGCAGAATTAGGGGTATTTTTAAGTTACACAGAAACTCCTCACAAGTACTGTGTGTACTTTCCATCCCTCATAATGACAGTTGTGATAAGGGATGTAAATTTTCATGAGGAGAAAGTGATGAGGTGCTCTCTTGAGAGGGAGCTTCAGTTCTCACCAGAAGAGGAGATTTTAGCTCCAACGGAGGAGCCTTAGGAATTTGTGGAGTGGTCACAAATTGAGGAGTAGAGAGTGGAGACAGCCACTCAAGAAGAACCACCGGAGAAGGCAGGAAAAGAACCATGGAATCTGAGACACTTGTGAAGGATTCAAGGGAGAAAGTGGGAGCTCCTTAAAATTTACGCAGGAAGAGAAGGTCACATGATCGGTACATTGGATACATGGATCTAACGACTGAGCTTGTAGTGACTGAGCCATCCTCCTCTGAGGAAGTAGTAGAGAAACCTCTATGGGTTGATGCAATGGTGGAGGAATATGAATCCATTTTAAGGAAAATTGTTTGGGAAGTGATCTCAAGACCAGTAGATAAATCAGTTGTGGGTTTGACATGGATCTTCAAGTTTAAGCATGTAGCAGACGGAAACATAGAGAACTATAAGGCTATATTTGTGTCCAAGGGGTACTCTCAAGTTGAAGGAATTGACTATGAGGAGATATTTTCTCCTGTAGCAAGGTACTCATCCATTAGATCAATTCTTGATTTGGTTGTGAGATGGGGTGGAAGGTCCACTAAATGGATGTAAAAATAGAATTTCTCAATTGCTTTATTGAGGAGGAGGTGTACATCGATAAACTAGAAGGTTTTGATACTTTTGATCGAGATTATCATGTGTGCAGACTCAAGTGAGTATTGTACGGTCTCAAACAAGTACCTCATGCTTGGTACACAAAAATCAATAGCTATCTCACCGATTTGGGCTTCACCAAAAGTGAGGTGGATGCAAACCTATATGAGAACTTGGTAAAAGGAAAATTTCTTATTATTGTCTTATATGTTGATGATTTAATTTTAATTGGTGATGAGAAGCTGATTAGATATTGCAAGGAGAACCTTGCAAGAAAATTTTAAATGAAGGACATGGGTCTCATGCACTACTTCCTCGGCTTGGAAGTATGGCAAGGTGATGGAAAAATATTTGTGTCTCAAGGAAAATATGCAAATGAGATACTGCATAGATTTTGCATGGCGAGTTGAAAACCCATGGAGACACCTCTAGTGACCGACTGGAAGAATGAGGATTCCACTTTAGGTGAAGAAGTCGATGCTACCATTTATCGGAAGCTAGTGGGTTCATTAATGTATCTTGTGAACACATGACCAAATATGTGCTATGCAGTCAACCATTTGAGCCAAGCCATGGTTAAGTGAAACAAATTATTTTGGAAGGTAGCTAATCATGTTTTACAGTACCTCAAAGGAACTACCCAATTTGTGCTATGGTACAAATGGAAAAAGGGAGTGAATTTGTATGGTTTCATAGATGCAGATTGGGTGGGGAGTCCATCAGACTAAAAGAGCACATCAGGTAAAATTTTTAGCGTTGGGTCCACAGCAGTTTCCTGGTACATCAGGAAGTAAAGATATGTGGCACTCAGCTCGGCAGAAGCATAATACATGGCTCCAATTCAAGAAACATGTGACACGATCTGGATGAGAAAGATATATGTGGGACTATTTGGTTATATGTCAAATCCAAATGTCATCTATTGTGATAATCAGAGCTGCATTAAGCTCTCTGAGATACTTATATTTCATGATCGATCCAAACATATAGATATTCGGTATCACCATTTACGGGACTATGTGAAAAGGTGGATAATTTTACTATAGTACATTTTGACATAGGAACAAGATGTTGACATTTTAACAAAGGCCTTGTCAAGAATGAAGTTCAAGTTCCATAGGTGCAAGTAAGGGTGGTTGATAATCCCTTTCTTACTGAGATGGAGTGTTGAAAAACGCAGCAAGAAATTCTAAAATTTATTTTGCCTTTATTAAATTGAGAAAAATATAATTTCCACATTAGAAGACAACTTGGATGCAGTTAACTTGTGTGACATGGATCTTTTCGCTCAGATAGCTCATTAAATTTGAGTTGAAGGAGTTACAGTTCATTTAAGCATATGTGATTGCTAATTTGTAGCAATCAAGGTTAGTTATCTCAGGTGTTTTCAGTTAAGCTAGTTCTAACTATTGGAGGAACTAGTGGAAGGTCAGTTAAGCAGTGGGACTTCAGTCAAACTTAGTGATCATCCAGTTAACTAATTAATCAGCCAAAAATAGCTAGTGCATGTAGATAATTTGAGATCCCCAGCTGTGGTGGAGATTCCAAGGCAATGTAACATCGGTTGTAGACTAGTCTTGAGTGTACAGGTGTTGCATGCAATCAGATGATCAACCTTGGGAATTGTGCAATACATTTTGGATAAATTCCTAAATAATAGGGGCATAATTTCTCAAGGAATTTTGCAAGGAAATAGGGTATCAAGCAAAGGAAGAAATTTACTAAGTCTAGTTCAGAACTTCTCAATGAGAAGAGAGATAGATTATTCACTTGCAGGTTGTGCTCAATTGAGAAAAGAAATTGTAATACATCTCTATTCATCAAATTAATGAAATCAAGCATTAGGGTTTTTAGAAGATTGATTTCCCTGAAAAAAATGTTGTGTGCATGTGTCTTATTTCTCATTGTATGTTTGTGATTGATGTTCTAAATTTTGAATTCACTACCGCATAGTAGTAGAGTGTGTTTGTGTCTTGTGATTTTAATTAAAACTTCATGAGTAGTTGCAAATCTACATCATAATTTCTACACTCTCCAATTTTATTCCTCTAAATGAGGCTCTCTCTAGTCTCTTTGTTATAGAAAAAAAACATGGTGCATGTCAGTTATACATTTTTGCTCCTAACTTACACATTCACAGATGCTTATTATGAAATCATTTTTTCTACTTGCACAAAAGTAATGGAATTTTTTGAAAGCATATCTTAAAATTATCATATACCAACACAATGAGTGTTGGGTATGTATTATATTCTTTGCACGAACTATATGCACCATGAAAAAAGGAGGGTTCGAGGAGGGGCACGAATTATATGCACCACGAAAAAAGGAGGGTTCGAGGGGGGGCTTGGAATCCCCCCCTGGTTGGGGGGTAAGTAGGGTGGGTGCTAACCCCCCTTGCACGAGGTTTGGGGCAACACCTCGAAAGAATTTATTTGGGGTCTGGTTAAGGTAACTATGGTTATGTTCTAATCCAGGGTTAATGGAGTGGGGGTTTATGAATGCTTCAACATGTATATAATGTATTATAACATTGAAAGGAATATAATGAAAAATCAATATATTTTTCCTAGTTTTGGGTTCCAAGAGAAAAAAAATTGGTATTTTTTTTTATCTCGCCATATATATATATATATATATATATATATATTATTTTTCGTTTGTAGGTATTATATGTACATGGTTAAAACCTACAATGATGCCAATGAACCATTAAATCATGATAAATGCCTTAGTTATCTATGGAGAATAGAAGTAAAGTCAAATCATGACATTGACCAATGATATGATTGCACATCACCTAAATTAATGGTTGAATATATTTTTTGAATAATCCTTTGATACTCACACAATATTCATATACATTATTAAAATGATAAATTCATAAATTCAACATATGCCATGTTGTTCCATGCAAACTTTTAGCTTTGGAATTATTAATTCATGTAGTTTCCACCAATTATGATGAGGTACTAAAGTTATCAAGAGAAATTTTATTATTTAACCTAGGAAATATTTTCACTTCCCTTGCATTAAATTCTCCAATAAAACTTATATATTTACGGATATCTCATGGGTGATGTTATCACCACATATGCTAGAAGTTATCCCTTCTATCATGAGAGGGCTCTCTCAAGGAAAACTGTATAATATTCTGAATAAAACTCAATTACAGATGGCTTACTCTGGATTTTTGTGTGATTTGCAATGAAAGAAAGTGTGATAATCACCACCATTGGGCATGGAGTCAATTAAAAGAAAACTCAATTACAGCCAAACACGTTTTGTGGAATTTGAGGCATTTTTTGGCATTAACTGGTGTGAAGTGAAAATTTATAGTCAATCACAGCAAATTGAAGGAATTTGGAGCAATAATTCATTGAATTCCAAGTAATAAAATAAGCCATGAAAACTGATAATAATATAAAAGCATAATGAGATAGGATAAAATCAAAAAGTGAATCTCAGGTTGAAAAATGGAGTATGTTGCAAATGCATATTAATTGGATAAAGATTTACAAAAGTGGTATTTCTCACATTGTCGATCATCATGCTAAGAGACCTAATCCTATTTGACTTACAAACAATATGAAATTTCTTAGGGATTTTTTGTTATAGTACATTTGAATTCAAATAGGATGCTTCTATCAATTTATGAGCCCACAAATATTATGATGTTGAACCTTATCGAATCCAACCAAATGCTAAGTGTGATGGACTTGTTGATGTGCTCCTGCCACGTGGATGTGCTGACATGTTTGACTTTGCTAACTTGTTTTTTCTGAAAAATAGGAGCTATGATCTGATGATGTGGACACCCTTGTGACCTGTAACTCATGTGATTTCCTTGTTTTCTAATGCCCAATCAAAATTTAAAATGCAGAAAAAGCAGTTTGACAGTTTCATAGCAATATTTAGTAGCAAGCTACAAAAAACATCCTTCTAGAACTTTTTTTTATCTCTCTGCAAGATCTGAATTGTACTCTCATGTATTTTAGCTAAATTCATGCCATTATAACTCCTTTATCTTAAAAATTTTCTTGAATTTTCCTCAATGATAAGTTACAATAGTTTCGTAGCAAATTTTCAGCTTAACTATGGGGAGTTGCTACGAAATTTTTGAATTTTTGAGTTTTGTTTTCTTTTGAATTTTTCCTTATATCCTGTCTAACTATGTATATTGTTGAAACTATTAGTTTAGCATAGTATAGGAAAAAAAAGTGAGGAATTTACCATACTCATGGGGTGATTGTTACTTCATATGACAGCTTAAGATTTCTTTTTTAGAGTTCACTTTTGATCATCTCTATTTGAGTTTCCAATACTTTGACTTGTTTCTAGAACTTATTTTTGTCTTCCTGTAGCCATCTGTTCCTTTTGTACATTTTAACATCTTGTGCAAAGGTATATTCCTCTTCACCATCCTTCCAGCTCTATATGAAACTTCATCATAGTAGTATATCTTCTTTGATACATTTTCCATCAACTCCTTTCTTTCTAGTTTGACTTCTATCAATTTGTCTCTAGCCTCTCTTAGTTGTTCTTGTAAAACTTCTATCTGGCTTATTTCTTGCACGGGCTCTTTTCCTTGTCTTCTCTTTGTTGGATCTACTTTTTCTAAGGGCACTTCTGGCAATTTTTCAGTTTGTTGCATTGATCTTGTTATAGGCTTTCTTGGTCTGAAGATAAAACCTTGTTCCTCTTGTGTAAAATCAATTTTCTTGACCCTCTTGTTATTTTTCTGATTTTCTGCCTTTGTCACTTGAAAAGGTTTCAAAATTGGGCTTTCTTCAATTTCAATGGCTTCTAGAATATCAGCTAACTTGTCTTTCCCTTTACTTTGTTTTCCAGTCATCCTTTTCCCAGTGCTTGTGGAAGTCTTCACTTTAGGTTCTACTTCTGGTTGCTTCTCTGCCCTAGGAGTTATTGACTGAGATTTTAAAGTTTTTCTAGAAGGGGTGGCAGTATCTAACTCATAACGACTCAAGAATAAGAAGGTAATCCAATATTTTTTAACTTATTTATCTCTTCTACAACAAGAAATTTGATGAGGCCATGATGAAAAAGATAAGTGTTTCTAGCATCAAATTTAGCCTGGACTTTGTCAAACATCTTCCCTAAACTCATATAAAGATAAAAATGAATGTACATAGGGTGTTTACCTGTAAAATGTAAGGGAATTTTGAATTGATACTGGTAAACCATATTGAACCTGCCTTCACACGTAAAATATTTCTGGATGACCATTAAAAATTTGGAAAATTTCTCTTTGAGGCAAACCCTAGAAATGTCAGTGGTCATGTCAATTCCTTTGTATTCATCCTTGAGAAATTCATCACAGTTGAGTAACTGGAACTTCTGAACTTTTAACAACATCTCACCAGCCCTAGGAATCTCAATAGCATGGGAAATTATATCAGGGGACACTGCAAAATTCAACATGCCAAACTTTGTTTTTGTTCTTATGAAATTGATGGAAAAATCCTTTGCAATCTTCCCATGGAAAACCTGCAACTTTTGGCAAAAACACAGGCATCCCATGTTGGAAAAGGATTGGATGAAAACAAGGTCTTCTTCTAACAGCTTCATGTCTGTGGGTTCATATCGTACCACGAAGCCTCCTTTGTATTGTTTCTTATGTACCATGGCTTAACACATAACGATTTTTTTCTTGCCACCTGAAATTTCTCCTAAAGATAGCTATACCTCCTTATGACAACAATACCAACTCAAAATGGAATGAAAACGATGGAGAATGAGACTTTGTGGTGTGTGTATTTTGGGGAAAATGAATAAAAAGATATACTCTGACACGTAATCATAATCCATCGTGACTCTGACCCACAACTTTAAAAAAAAAAGGTATTGTTACTAACAGTAGCAGAGTTCCGTAGCAGAACAGGTGGTAGAAGGGAAATTTTTGCTACAGAAATTTTGGGAACTTTCGTAGCAAACCCTCCATTTTCATAACTAGACCTGCTACAAAATTCAACAAAAGTGGCTAAATCCTAATCATGGTCAAGTGAGCCTGACACAAATAAAAATTTGGATTCTAACTCCTATTGTGGACCCAACTTAAACTCATTCTAACCCTACACACTAACTATATGACCAAATTGACACTTTGTACATCTATTTTTATTTTCAGAAAATTTAAAACCCTAGCTAATTTTGACAAATTAACTCCAAATGTTATCAAAGATAACATGAGAAAGGAGTTCAATGAATGTAAGGTTATGCTACACAAGTGTATTCCATGACTAATTCATTTTATATAATCATTTCATCATCCCACACTAATGTTTTCATTAATAATTTCCTTCACTAGGGAGAGATTTTATTCTAGATACCTCCAAGATAAACAAAAATACTTAAAGAGGATGGAATCCTCCTGAGGAGAGAGATATTTAAGATCATATACATAACTCACTCTAGGTTATCATAATATAAATAATTGCAATATCTTACCACCCTCATCCCTACCATCCCCACCACCACCACCATTAAAATGTGCATATGAATGGTTTTCATATCTTCTCATTCATTTTCATGGTGATATGTTATAGATTGTGAAACTTGTAGTGTTAGTTTGTTTGATTTTCATTGTGTGCAGGATAATAAAGGAGGCTCATTCACTTGTATCGCCTCCACCATTTATAGAGTGATCTATTTAGGTTTATAGATTTATATAAAATTATGAGTTTGAGTATATTATTTTTTATGACTCCTTGGAGTTTTTGGGATGATTATTAGAATTGAGATGTGCAAAGATTGCAAAACTTATGTATACTTGTAAAACATTAGAATAAAATAATATAAAAATAACATAAATTTAAATAAACAAATACATAAGTACCAAATAGTGCTTGTGGATAAATGTGAGACATTAGAAGCAAATAATATAACTTTAAAGAAACACATATATGAGTACCAAATAGCACTCATGAATCATAAACCAAATTGAAGCTTATGAAGCATCACATGTCATACTAATAGCCTTTAAAAGTAACCTAGCAATGAAGAAGGAAGCATAACAGATAATGACTACATTCTATGCTACCGAGACATAGGTGGAAGGTCTCATTGTGTGTATGAAGTAACTAAAATCAATTTCTCTTTGAAAAACCACTTTACATGGTGCACTTGAGACCTTTATTAGTTCAAATTTAGAGTTTTCATGAAAGCTAGTTATAGTAGAAGCTTTTGTTTCACTCTCAATTGTTGTCAACACATTTTAAAGATATAATGATGAATTACAATCATATAACATAGTTGAATAAATTCCTCCCGCATTCCTAATATGGAAACATGTCCTTATTGAATGTCTCCATAACTCTTAAAGAAAAATTGTGTGAGATAAATGGCTAAGAGTTGTAGAAAATTGGAACATGAAAGCCTTAGATAACCAAATATTAATTCCTTCGATATCATATTTAATTCACAAGTGATAAGTCCCACATTAGTGGAGCTATATATTTTCTAAAATTTTCATATGGTCATTATAATGATCTACAACAACTCGATGATGTGACTAAACAAGTATCATGCCTCTCGGCTACAAATTTTTTGATATATAGTATCAAATTCCAAACATTTAGAGGTTCATATTCAAGAGGGTGTTTTTATCATCTTCACGGACCTCATACAGTTGATCCATGCATTTTCTCTCACAATTTCTAGGATATCTAAGTAGTGGAAATAGTTTCAAACCCTACTGATGTTAGAGTTGACCTTATGTGCACTCTAGATTATATTTGGTGGCAAATTGAATATTCTATTTAGGTGCTAAGAAATTTGAACCCTGGAGACATCACACTTAATCGTATTCACACATTAGCATGTTAATATTAGTAGTAGAGATGAGGAAAGTCTTAACAATCCAACTTAGGGTTACTATGTGTTGCCACTATGGCTACTTAAATCAACTAAGCCATCTAAATTTATTTAAATATAGTTAGCCTTGATCACACCAACTTTAGCCATCATGTTATTTAAAATGTATCAAAATTTAATTTATGTTAATTCTTTGCAGATTAGTTGTCTTATTGAGGTGACAATTGGTCATGGTTTGATCATGTGTACCAACTTATTTAGTTACAAACTTTTTTTTAGTTCAAATTCCAATTGGTATATACATTCTAGCTTCTCCTGCCATTTTTCCAATTGATTTTTGAATCTCAGTAAAAAAATTAATACTTCAACTCTCCCCTCCACTCTCCATTCATTTTAAAGTAAGATAGAATTGATATGCACATGATTTCAAACCAAGCAAACTTTTAGAGTCGAATAATATTGATCCAGGATAGGCACTCAAGTTAAGTGCCATATCCCCCCTATTTTATGGATATTTTTAAGTATTTTTATGTATTCTTTATGTGTATATGCAATTCCTATATACCTTTATAAGATTATTTGTTATACTCTTGTGAATTTGGAGGTTGATCTATGGAGCAAAATGGTGTGATAGTGTATTGTTGAGATTGTAATTATGAGTCAGAATGGGGTGAGAGCCAACATATATATCATACATATTACAAATTACAAAAATACTGTTATTGACTACATTATATGCATTGATATATGTCTTATGTATTGAAGTAGGTTTTCTGCATCCTTAAGTAGGTGTGGTTGTTTTACAATTTTGTTGGTTTAAGTTATGGTTGTAGTTTATATATATTTTTTTGGGTACATTTACAAGAAAAAAGATAAATTAAAGCCCTTTTTTCATGTTTTTTAAATTAAAATTCATAAAATAATGTAATTTAATTAATTTAATTTGGCCCAATTATATAAAATTGAAATGTAAAAAATTCTAACAATTTAATAATATTATCCAATAAAACAATATACTACAATCTTCCTAGTAAAAAAAATAACCATATATGTGAAACATAACTACATCAAATGAAAATGAAGGTGGTAATATATATATCAAACAAGCATATACATAAGCTAAATATAAAAAATGATAGATGGTAAAACAAGATATGCAAAAAATAAAATCATAAGTGAAAAATACTCATATAATTGATATAATAAACCCATAATTCATGTGTATTGTTGAGAAGTGTAGCAAGAAAGTCTCAATTTGACTTTTCCATGGTCAAATTAAGAAAATTTGAATTTACACATCAGCATACAACTTGGATGCATTTAAATCAGGTGACATGGCTGTTGTTGCTCAAATAGCTCACTAAATTCAAGTTAGAGGGCTTGGAGTTCAGCTAAGCATGTGTGATTTCTAATTTGTAGCAATCAAGGTTAGTTATTTCCAGATGTATTCAGTTAAACTAGTTCCAACTATTGATAGAACTAGTTAGAGGTAAGTTGTGCAATGAGACAAAAATCTAACTCAGTGATCATACAGTTAACTGATCAATCAACCAAAAATATCTAGTGCATGCAGAGAATTCGATTTCCCCGGTTGTGGTAGAAATTCCAAGGCAGTGTAACATCAGTTGTAGACTAGTCGTAAGTGTATAGGTGTTGCATGTAGTCAAAGGATCAACCTTGGGATTTGCGCAATCAATTAGAGGAAAATTCCTAAAATAGGGGCTTAATTCCTCGGTATTTGCGCAAGGAAATAGGAGCTCAAGTGACGGTAGAAATTGACTAAGTCTGGGTCAAAGCTTCTCATTGAGTAGAGAGATAGGTTATTCACTTGTAGGTTGAGATCTGAGCAAGGTAGAAATTGTAATACATTCTCTATTCATATGATTAATGCAAGCAGGCTTAAGGGGTTTTTAATAGTTGGTTTCTCCTAGATAAATTTGTGTACTTGTGTATGTGATTGATGCATGTTTGTGAATTTTGTTCTAAATTATGAGTTAATTTGCTAAGAGTAGTAGATTATAATTGTTTCTCTTGATTTAGATTAAATTTCTTGAGAAGTTGCAATTCTAACACCATATTTCTACATGGTATCAGAGTAGGATTCACATTAAAACAAGAATTTCGAAGTTGTTCCCCAAGAGGTTCAAATTTGCAACTTCAGTGTAATAGGATCTCTTCATATTTGGGAAGATGACCTTCAACGGGTTGAGATTAGAGTATGCCCTGTAAGGCAGCACAAATTTCATTGCATGAAAGGATCACATGGAGGTGGTGATGGATGACAACAAATTGCTAGAATAATTCAAGATAGACATTGAAAAAACTAGGATCAGCTAATGCACAAAACCTATCCCAATGGAAGAAATATGTAGCCAATGCGAGGAGAATTATCTTGCCATGGATTTTGATACCACATTGTCTCAAATATCCATGGGAAAGAAACTCATTTCACAATGTGGAAGGCTGAAAGATTTATTCAAGAATAACGGTGACCATAGAAAACTAGTCCTCAAAGACAAACTTCAAAATATCAAAATACAGAAGAATGATAATATTCTGTAGTATCTCACTAGATTTAAAAAAGTTTGGGACGAGCTTGGATGGGTTGGTGTGAATGTTGTAGAAGATTACCTAGTGAGCCTAGCTCTTCCAGGCCTTCCCAAAAGTTGCATAACTACTAGGACTCGGTGAATGGGAGGGACAAATTACTGAATTGGGAATGCATATGATCTGATTTGGTATAATAAGAGATCATGAAAAATACTAGAGATGGAATTTCATCCAAGGGAAAGGATGTATAAAAATTTTCATTGGTTGGAAAGGGAAATAATGGAAAAGGGAAGAATTCTCAAACCAAAACAGAATCCATCCAAGGAGGAAAGAAGAAAGACTTGTCCAAAATAAAATGCTTCAATTGTCATGAATTCAAGCACTATGCTACAAAGTGTCCACAAAAAAATTCTAGCAAGAAGAACTCAAGAGGAGCATCAGGTGAAGTATTGGCTTCACAATTATAGCTATATTTCACCTTATCACATGCATGGCCAGCACTATGATGGGGAGTGTGTGGTACTTGGACTCAGGTGTATCGTTCGACATGAAAGGGTGTAGAGAGTTTTTGATTGACCTAGAGGAGAAATATATCCAAATTCATATTGATTTTTGGGACGACGGAAGGTACAGTGCTACCAAGATTGGTATGGTAAATTTTAAGAGGGATTTTGGATCCCCTCTGCACCTCAAATATGTTA
The DNA here is from genome assembly GCA_034641835.2 of Pinus albicaulis. Taxonomy (NCBI): domain Eukaryota; kingdom Viridiplantae; phylum Streptophyta; class Pinopsida; order Pinales; family Pinaceae; genus Pinus; species Pinus albicaulis. The sequence goes on along the minus strand of CM076573.1, from coordinate 640,535,439 downwards.
TTTTTTTCCAAACCTAAAAAATAATCTCATATCTATAGCAATTCTGGAAAATTGTTGTTATGATGTGATCTTTAGCAAAGGGATATCATTCCTGAGACACATAGCCACTGGACAGGTGAAACATATCGTGGTTTGTGTGAAGAACCTATATAAACTTGATGTGGAATATTGTGTTGCATTAATAAGTAAGGCAAAGAAAGTGCAGAGTCATGGTGTTGGTGAGATTTTTCATAGGAGATGGGGCCATTTGCATCATGGTGCAATAAATATTATGCAACAAATAACCATTGGCCTCCCTAAAGGATCACTTGAGTAGCAAGATGTCTGCAAAGGTTTTACCTTGGGGAAGTATGTGAAATCCACATTCCATGATTGAGACAACAAATCACATGCATTCTTATAGAGAGGCCAATCTAATGTTTGTGGACCCTTCTCGATAGCCTCCACTAGGAGACATAAGTACTATGTTATCTTTATTGATAATTTCCCAAGGAAGTGTTGGATCTTCTTCATGCATAAGAAGGATGAGACATTATCCAAGTTTGTAGAATTCAAGGCACTAGTTGAGAAAGAGACCGATAAGAAGGTGAAGGCTCTCAAGAGTGACAATGGAGGTGAGTATGTTTCGAATTTCAAGGATTTTTGTGTGAAAGGAGGAATTCGAAGAGAGCTGACAACACCCCAAAACCCATAGCAGAATGGGGTAGTTGATAGGAATAACTAGAGCATTGTGGGAGTTGTGAGAGATATGCTACATGACCACTACATTTATGGGAAGAGGCATGTAACGCAACAATCTACTTACATAGCTGGAGTCCTCGTCGAATTCTTGGTATGATTACATTGAAGGAGGATTTCTCTGGGAGAAATTTGGATGTGTATCACTTCATAATTTTTGGATCCTCTGTTTACTTCCATGTCTCCAAATATTCGAGGAAGGAGCTTGAGCCAACAACAGATTTGGGAGTTTTTGTGGGTTACACTAAAACTCCACACAATTACTGGGTGTACTTACCTTCTCTCATAATACATTTGTGCGATGGGATGTAAATTTTGATGAGGAGAAAGAAATGTGGCGATCTCTTGAGAGGGAGCTTCAAATCCCACCAAAAGATGAGTTTTTTTCTCCAAAGCATGATCCTCAGGAATTTTTGGCGCAGCCACAATTGGAGGAGCAGAGAGGAGGCAGAGTCCCAGCTTTGTGAATTAATGCAAGCAGACTTAAGGGGGTTTTACAAGTTGGTTTCCCCTAGATAAATTTGTGTACTTGTGTATGTGATTGATGCATGGGAGGTCCTAGCTTTGTGAATTAATGCAAGCAGACTTAAGGGGTTTTTACCGGTTGGTTTCCCCTAGATAAATTCGTGTACTTTTGTATGTGATTGATGCATGTTTGTGAATGTTGTTCTAAATTGTGAATTAATTTCCACAGAGAAATAGAGTAGAATTGTGTCTCTTGATTTAGATTAAGTTTCTTTAGTTTCAGTTATATCACCATATTTCTACATGTATATATATACAAAAATTAAAATAAATAAAAATTGCAATAATTCTAAAGTGGTGTCCCTAAAAATTATAGAACTAGTACTAGTGTTGACGCCACTAGCAACCTTGCTACGCTCACCATGAGCATGCTCAAAGTAACATCTCCTTTCACGTAGACCCCAAAATCAACCTCATTGTACAAGGTCCTTCACCTTGATAATATGCAAAAAAACCCAACCCATATCTTGTGTCATATCAATGATGATATTTGTATAATATTGTCTATCAAAGGTTAACAAGTGTATGATTTCTACTCAAAATATCATGAGTAAGACACATTGGTAGCTAACAACCTCATGTAAAAATCTAGTTTTAGGTCCCATATAATGCTATTGGAGTTCTCCATGTGTAGTAGGAACATGTGGCTTGTTAGGCATGCCCAGAGGTGGCTCGTCCTTCAGTAAACAACTTTTGTAAAATAAAATAAAAAAACTAATCAATAAAGGCTACAACTAATATGTGTGCGTGCATAGGAGTAGATTAGATATGGTAGAAATTAAACGATATTTTATTTTAGTGACTTCATCTTGTGGCTCAGTAGAAATAATGGGAAGGTTCTAAATTTGTCCCAATTCATCCCTACATATGGATATGGTTAGATGACCAACTTAGGGTCATTGATATGCATGATCATATCAATCATGACATGTGGTATGCTCTTTCATATCTATATTAATTGCCCCACCTTACACATTAGCATCCCCCATATCATGATACAAGTAGTGGTCAACAGAAATTGAGGGAGCAAGTCAACTAATTTTAGTGGGAAACCTCCCAAAAAATAGGTAACAAAACTCAATTGCACAAAGGAATCATACCATCCCAGCAAGACCCAAAAAAAAGAGAAATTTCTAATGTATAACAATAATATCACAAAAATATTTCACTCCACCTATAGAGGGTGTCATGCTCTATAATATAGTGTCCATATCACAATATTTTGCAATATATCATATTCCCATCACTAAAAGAAGAGTTCAATGTGTATATAATAGCATTAACTACACTCACATCTTGATGCTCAAACTCAAATACGGATAGATGTTCCCTAAAAACCTTTTATCTTTCAATTGCAATTGTATTCTCAATACAAAAATTGTTCATTTACTCCATTAATGTTAAAGTATGTACACTAGTAGAGAAATCATGGGAATTCATAACATCATTTCCCCCTCTTGAATAATCTCAATATGGTATATATATCATCCTTGGATGGGTTGAACCATCTATCCACTTGAAAACAAAATACATGGTGACCTTAATCCCATCGGAAAGTGCAACCTAGAATGAGGAATGTTCATTTGAATTGTGAACTGCCACAATGGTACAATTTTAGATCCTCATAGCACTTGTGTCGTTGGCATGTCATGAACACAAGTGCATCAATATTGAAATGGCACATTAAAATACTTCAAATGAAACTTGGACAAAAAACCCACTTAAATCCTCTACAATTGGGACTAAAGTACCATAAAAATTCCATTAAGAACTATGTTAAATAATGTTTTCCTAGTAGTTATGAACTATTAAATAAAGGATATATTAGGCCTAATAGATAACAATTTGAGGAAACCATTATTTTCATAAATAAAAATGATAGATGCTCAAATTGTGCATTGGCTACACACAATTGAACAACATGACCATCAAGAAAATATATGATTTTCGAAGGATAGATGACTTGTTTGAGGAGATGATGATCCAGAGTTTATCAAAGATAAACTTGAGGTATGGGATCTATTAGATCGAAATCAAGGATGGAGATGTTTACAAGACATTGATCATAACTCCCTATGGATGATAGAAGTTTTTAGTGGTACCTTTTAGGTTGATCAACACTCTAGCTACATTCATGTATATAATGAACAATATATTCTACAAGTATTAAGATAATTTTTTCCTTGTATTTTATCCAAGGAATGAGAAAGAGTGTGATGAGAGCCATCACCTTATGTTACAACCTTTAAGGAAACACAAGATTTATGTTACTACTTCCAAAATTGGATCCATCGTTTGGACCACATGATCATATTTGACAAAGGATTTCTAATATCCCTTATAAGAAAAAGATTATCATGGAATGGACTAAACCAAGGAATGCTTTTGATGCGTTTACGGACCTAGAAAAGTGTTACAAAATATTTTGTGGAAAATTTTTCCAATATTTCCTACACCATTACTTGCAGAAGATGGTGAGTAAGATCAAATTGACACCAAAACATGGATAGTTTTCAAATTTTTCTCCTATTACCCCTTAATTACAATATCATGAACTCCTAATATAACCCAAATATTTAGGGCTTATCTTTTGTGAGGGAATTATGTAAAATGTAAACAACTTGATTATTTAAAAAATAATGGAGCACTTTAAGGACGCAATCATGACGAAGATTACAAAAAAATTTCATGTGTAACTCCATATTTTTGTTTTGTTGATTCTAATTTGACCAATTGGTGGAGTGAATTTCCCTCCGGATATCACAACATAGAGTGTTCAGATGTTTCCATTGGAATCCTAACCATGAAAGGATCTCTCTTAGCCACATGGATTCCTAACTTGCACAAACTATTGCTTAATACTATGTTTATGCTAAAGAAATACAAAGAATTTTGTTTCTTTGAATCCCAATTGATAGGTATGGAACCAAGGTTCATAACATATCCTATATTAGACCATGAATCATCAAGGCCATTAACCTATTCAAAACCTATCAAACCAACCAATATTGGAGACCCACATGGGCTACATTTTATACTGAACTAAATTTTACCATGGATACAATTAAGTATATTCTTTATCCTTTCCAATTTTGTGGGATTATTTCATGTATTGTACAATGAAGCCAACAAGGGAAATGTGAACGCAAGTGTGAGTTAAATACAAAAATTTTATGACTAGTTATATGTACAAGTGGCATCCACTTTAAGGGAGGTGAAGGTGGAAGTAAATTGAACTCTATGGTCTAAGGGAGATGGTATTGGTTTAAAATCATCCATGTGAAAGCAATGAAGAAGGCATCATGCATACTTTGGTTGGGAAGATAAATGTATTCCTTAATTTGTAAAACCTGGAGGACAATAATTAATGCAAGGGTCCTAAAATATCTCTCATGTCAAAAAAATTCCTAACACTAGTTTTCACATGGTTTAGAAGTTTGGAGTCTATACCATTGAGTATAAGGCCATTAATATAAAGTAAAAGTATGATAATATTCCCACTTTCTTTGTATATACATTAGTTTCATAGTAGCATCCAAAAAATCTAGAGTCAAGAAGGAATTGATCCATGTTTCATAGCAAGCTCAAAGAGATTATTGAGGCTATAGAGAAAGTTCAATGACATGGAAAACAAAATTCACTTTAGAAAACCTATGAGGTTTTTTTACATAAACTTATTCTTTCATATCCCCACACAAGAAAGTGAATTTTACATATGCTTAATGGACCTACTATCGATATGAAGATACCAAGGCAAGGAAAAGGAAAATGGAATTCATTTTGACAATGAGGGAAAAGGTTTCAATGTATTAAATTCCTTCAACATGTGAAAAAATGTTGGAAACTAACCAATACTTTTGTCTATCATCTTATAAACCCATTTGCATCTAGCAATTCCCTTCCTTCGAAAGAGAGACTAGATCCCAAGTATCATTCACCATTAAGGAATAAAATTATTTAGTCATTGTTGCATCACATTTTGAATGATCATAACCTTCTATAAATGTGTTTGTATCCAGAGTCTCTAGTAATCAATCGAAAAGAGAAGAGGCCTACTAGCACTATGAATTTTTGGGGCATTAATCATCAAGATCATTGACTAGATCACTAGTTGTTCTCCTTGTTGTACAAACCCATCAAGGAATATGTGGAGATGGTGCAAGCTCAATTTCAACATGCTCATTTATGGGATGAGATGGAGATGGATTTTGATCTTCATTCATCATCTACAGAAGAGTGATCAAAATTTGAAGTAATATGACAAAAAAAAGGAGAAGTAGAAGGAGATGGCATTACGTCAAAGATTGTTGGAAACATGAAAATGGCGCAAGCATTCAATAAAACATGCAAGTTGAGATACCCTAATAAAATTTAAGATCCTTTAATAATGACTTGAGAAATATTGGGTACAAGAATACAATAACCTTTTACATCTCTCGAGTAATTAACAAAAATCTACTTCTCACTTTTAGGTTGTAATGCTTTCCTTTTATCATCAAAATTGTGCTCAAGCTTCACTACCAAACTCATGAAAGTGGCTTACATTTGGTTTAATTTTACTCCACACTTATTCAAGTGTTATATTTATAAATCCTTGGTAAAAGTATAGTTAATTACACAATTGGCATAATTGATAGTGTCTTATCAAAAATGAGGGGTTATTTCCTTAGATTAGAGCATGCAATTAACTATTTCATCTAAGGTGTGATTATATCTTGGAAACGCCATTTTGTTGTGGTGTATATGGAATAGTATATTCCATATAAATTCATAAAGGCAACGTAGTGAGGGTTAAATTTGATGTTTAAATATTCACCACCATTATCTATTCTTAGTTTTGGAAGTTAATGTCCATATTATTTTTCTACAAGGGCTTGAAGGCAAAACACATGTCAAAAAAAATTTCTCTTAGGTTTTAAAAAATAAACCCCAAGTGCATATGGAGAAGTCATAAATGAAGGTTAAGAAGTACTTCAACCTAGAAAAATAATCATAAGGAATAAAACCACACAAATCACTATGCATAACTTGTATGGAGTGTTATTTTAAGTTATGGATATGGTAGCATCAGACAGGTGGTATAGTCTCAAATGATGCTAAGAGTTTTAGGAACACCAAATATCCAAAACCTAGGATAGCTTTTGTGAGATAAGCTTGGAAAATGCCTTAATTGAAGTAATTTACCATAATTAAAATATTTCCTAATTCTAACTAAGGAAAAGTGGTCCCCGGATGTGGGTCCCAGCAGTAGTATGAATGACAATCATCTCTCCCACACCCATGAGGACAGAGATCTGCAGCACAAGTCCTCACCCGATGTGGATCCTCAAACTGATAACCATCCATGCGAGATGAATGGGATAAGGCATGATGAAGATACGCTTGGACAACGTCACCTCCTCTAGGGTACTCCTCCGTAGCAATCATCCTAAATGATTACCTGGATTGATATTCCAATCAGCCATAACTCTTAACTCGAGCCCGCTTAGGAAATCGGTTATGACATGCAGATGCGTGCGAGGCTCAATCATGACCTTCCCCCTCGCATGTGTCACAGACCTTTTAAAAGGAATTCCCCTCAGCACAAAGAGACACATAGACAGTTCCTTCAGTATTTCCTATTGATTTTGTTCTTTCCCTCTTGTTCCACCAGCCCCCTGCGCAACCCTCTTCCTGTAGTTGCGCTGCATAGGCTTCTCTCTGCTACGATTATCCAACTTGCACATCTTATCCCAAATCCATTTGCTCCTCTATTCTCAATTGTCTTTGCGCACCCATTAGTCTGTGCTTTCCCTCTCATCGTTCCCCCTGTCCACTTGTTTTTCCTTTGCTCCATTCCCCTCCCTTTGCTGAGCATCCTTCCATATCCACCATTCCTCTGCCTCAGCAAGCATTGGCTCCTAGACTGCACCAAAGAACCATCCATGGAGGGTTGAGAGGGGCACTCCCCGGTCATTACCACCATGGGACAAAAAATCATCTGGAGTCTGTTGAAGGCTCCTCCTCAAGCAATTACGCTAGACAGAGCCCTGATCCTAAGCAAGAGGAGGATCCCCCTATGCAAGCTCCGCAGAGAGGTAGATGTGGACCTCGGAAGTCTACCATCACGCATCAGGCGCACCCCTCGCCTCGCAAGATTGACCCTCTGTCGGTTGAGGAGGATGAGGATTGTGAATTGGATGTATGGATTATGGATTCTAAAGGCACTTGGACGTGCATCACTGACGTTGAGTATCCGGTGGCTCCCATCCTCTGCGCACTGGTTCTCGAACCTATGCGTCCACCCATAGATACAGAGGAATCAGCTACGCAGGCGTATGCCTGCCCCATAGTGGAGGAAGAAACTGACAGTAATGATGAAGCTGAAGACTAAGGACTGCAAAGCTTCTCAGTTCTTCCTTGGTTTATGTCATGCATTCTGTTACCACAAAATCTCAAGTTATACTTATGCTTCTACACATTTTGTAATTTCTGGATACACCGGCGTTGTTGTGCATTTTGTAATTTCCTGTTTCAAGCATTTTCTGGGTTGGTTTCCTTCACAGAGGAAGCCTCGAAACTGCGCAACTAAGGCTAAGATTGGTTAAGCGCAGCTTACCAACCCCGCCTGTAGCATATGTAATGTTTCTATTTTCAAATTAATATATATTAACCTAATTTACCAGAAAAAAAAAACTTAGGAAAAGTGGTAAATTTAATTTAATTAATTAATAATGTTTGAGATTTCTCTAGAGACTTATATTGATGAGGTATAATTCATCTTAGTCATTAATGGAGATTAAATCTTGTTCATTGAATACCCAACAAGATATTATAAGAGCAAGGTGAAAGGCTTGGAGATAGCATCAATGTGATCATTGTGAGCAAGGTAGATCGAGCTACCCAGTTTGCAATTTCAAGTGAGGGTGCAATTTGAGCTAGAGGGAAAAGCATCGGAGAGAAGGAGAAGTAGAAAATTTGGGATCAGGATTCCATAGATTTTCTCGATGATTTTAAAGTGTCATTGATACAGGAGAATGGAGGTTGAATTATATACAAAAAGGGCCACTACAGCTACTGTGAATAGACAAAAACCCCAGTGTGATTTGTCAAGAGGGGATCAATTCAGTTGTCGAATGTCGGAAAAGTGTCCAGAAGGTAGATCGATTTCATTCCAGAGTCAGAGAGAGGCAGTACGAATCATCTAGAGTCATATTCTAGGTTTCGTGAAATTCCCTTCAGCCAACAATGCACATTTTAGGTGGCGATTTCAAGAAGTGCGAACAGGCCAAGGGAGGTCGAGTTGATTGCAGAAGGAGATATTTTATCTACAGATATTTTTCCATTGTATTTCTGGAGGATTTTCAGTTGGGCATCCAATTGTAAAATTCTAAATTTTTTGCATAATAAAAAAACCCTCATTTGTTGCCCTGGTTTTTCCTTCACGGTTTTTCCGATGACTTTTAGTCTAAAAATATTGGTGTCATTTTTATTTTTTGTGCATCTATTTCTCAATTCCTAATTTATAATTCCACAACATTTTTATTGTGAAGAATGAATCGGTGATTTAATTTTTATTTGTCATAAACAAATAAATTGTTGATAATTAGAAGATTAAACTCCAATTGTTGCATTCTTGGAAATTTCACAAGGAGGCGGATGCATGCTAAGGGAAATTTTTCAAAATTGTCGAGATGTTGTTCACAAGAACACACCTAAAACAAACACCATCTTCTTGAAATAATGCATTTCTATATTACCATTTGTTACACAATAATTTTTCACCATGCTCATTTTCCCATCCTTGATCCTGAAATGCCCCGTGACAAATCGTGTGCAATTTTTCCATGATCGAGAAATATGCTAACATATCCCCTTGAAGATCCAAAGAAGACTTCCTTGAAATATTACTAAAGAAACTTGGTCAATTTCCTAGTTTCCTGGGTCATTGCCATTCCTGGTGCCATGATCGCGTTGATTTCCTTATCCTAGTTCTGGCCTAGCACTGTCAGCGCCCTAATTTATTGGAAAACCGCGTTGATCCCCTTTCTATAAGTGCTTCCTCAAATGGAGGAGAAGCTTCGACCTCTAGAATCACAAGGGCGGTGAGTTGGTTGTTGAACAGAGATGATAAGGTTGAGCTCTTATTTTTGTGCTTCGATCTCATCCATGGTGGATCATCCCTTAGAAAGTTGGCCTTCCTCCTCCTTTCATGGGCTCCCAACCTCCTTCTCCTTGCTATAAATTCACATCCCTCATTCCTCCAAGTTTAAAGCTTAGCTGATCATTGTCAGACTCATCTAAACTCTCATCCTTTTGCATGCTTGCATCGTGATTAAGCCTAAGTACACGAGAGAAAGAATGCTTTTGATTTGGCTTAAGGACACATATTTTCACCTAAGGATGCCTTATACGTCAAGACCTAGTTGTAAGCTCTCATTTTGTAATTTATGAATAATAACATCCGATGTTTTCTTTCTATATTTGTCTACATGATTATGCAAATATTATGGTACTCCTTGATCTGCTAGGTAGATAGTGTTTACATTTATTATATATTGTATCACGTTGGTCTTGTCTCTCGATCATCCATAGGTATCTGCATGCCATCAGTAGCAGGAAGCGGGCCTACAAGGATCATGTATTGAGGTCACCATCAACGGATCCAAGGATAGCGATTGGAAAAAGGTATTTATGTCTCTTTCCTTTTTTCATTATAAGCATTAGTTAAGAAATCTTATGTTATAAAGAATATCGTGTTACTAGACTCACTTTAGGGCTAGAGAGATCACATCTGTCCACAGAGGGGATTTATCTTGACAATAGAACTGGTGACTCCACTAGGGAGATTTAGCCTTTTAATTCCTCCTTCCCTGAACTAATCTTGGATCAGTTTCTTCGATTTATGAAATGTAAATATGCTTAGGCCTCTGTCAGCTTGCGTAAAGTTTGTTTGTCACTTCATTTTGTCAGGTCTAGTGTGTTTGTGAGGCTCTTTTTGTTTTTTCCTTATTTTTAGCGACCAGTTCGCTTATGGTCCTCACAGTAGCACTAGCAGCGCTATTCTATATAGTACAATCGCGTTGATTGGCCTTTCAACACCCTTCTGTTCAGTACAAAAGTGTTGATCTCAGCCTTGGGAAAATTTGAGTTTCCCTTCTAATCATCCTGTGTGTCCTAGCCTTTGAAGGAGTATGTGATATCTCAGTGATCTCCTTGATGTGTGTTTGACTTACCTGTATTCTCTGAGCGAGTTTGTTTTGTCTCTTTAAGTTGTTGTAAGCTTGGGAATTTCTTTCCATTATAAACACTCTTCATCGCATTTTTCTTCTCTTTTTTCGAAGAGAGTTGGTGTATGATTTGGTCATATCTACATTTCTGACTTTTTCCTTTCTATTCAGTGTCAAGCAGAAGATTACAATTTGTTTGACGCGCAAGTCTAGAAAATTGTGTTTTGTCTAAATTCAAAAGAAATTGGAAGTGATTTTCTTTTTAGTTTTTGATTTAGATTATTTTCATCGTTTTAAGAAGAGTGAAAATCATTCGTGCAGTCTTTAAAGTGATATTTTTTTGGTTTGATTGAAAGAAAATTAAATGGATTTTTCATTTCTTCCTTCATTCACTTGTTTTGATTTCATTTTAAAGTGAAAAACAAAAACAAAAAATCATGCATCTTAGTGAAAGGAAAGGCATTTTCATCTTCAATAAGTTGCATTGGTTGGGAAAGTGAATTCAATTTGAAAAGAATTTCATTTTAGTAACTCTGAACTAGTTTTGGGGCATTATCATAGCTACATTAAGTGCATTCTTGTTTGTCTCTCTTCCCTAAGTAGTTTAGAATTCATCGAAATTGAAAGCTTATTTCTTGTATTTAGTCTGCATCATAAGGATTCATGTGACATTCGTTTTGAGCCTTGAAATTAAAAATTTAATCAAGATCAACTTAAAATGAACCCAATTTACCTTGAGGAGCATTGGAATTAACGAAAATATTTAGTGGTCTAGGCTATAGATGTGTTCCAGCATCGTTAAACATAGGAGTTGTCGCTAACAATCTGCATTACAGCCCAGGGGTTATATCTCATTCCACGTATGGAAGTATATTGATGTATGATAAGTATATTTGGTACACTCTCATCGAACGGTTACACATTAGACAGCACTACTGTGGACTGGACTCCCACATACCGTCGCGTATATTTGGGGAGACACCACTAGGTTGCAAGACTGCCATAGGTAACTGATTCAGGCCACCTTGTAGACGTGATACACTGAACACAGCATTCAAGGAGACTGCATGTCGTATGTTAAGTCCTTGGTAATTTCTCTTTCATTTAATCACCAAGGTGTATAATGCAGTTCACATATACTTGGTAAACCTTTATGCCTAGCACATCCCTTTTTATTTATTTATTTTTCTTAATTATAAAAGTAACTTCCTACGAAAACATCTCACTGTGCAGTTATCTAGATTTTATTGCTTGGTAAGTTTTGATTTTGTTCACCTCTTTCCTTTTTGATCTTCTTCTCGAAGGTCATCTTGGCTGAATCTTCAAATTTGGCCACTCCCTCCTCTGATGGATCTCAGCAACCTCATCCAGAGGTTTCTCGTTTTCTGGTTGGACCCCTCGAAGCGCAAGGTGAAGAGCTTTGAATTGTAATCATTGTTCAACCCATATCATCTCAAGCACCTCTTGATGATTCTCCTTGGACCACATTGGAAGAATCTGAGTTGGAAAGCCTAGAACAAGTTGCACAGTTCTCGGTCTTTCCTCTGAATCTGCTCTTTGATCCGATTGTAGCATCCCCTGAGCAGCCTTACAATGCTTTTGATCAGCCTGTAATCCCTTTTTGAGCTTCTCTGGTAGCATTTCACTCTACCGTTCGTTAGTTGTTTCCTAATGAAATGGCATCAAATGCTGATGATTTTTCGTTCGTCATTCCTCCTCAAATCACTCTATAGGAAACCGTTGGCTCGTATATTCCGGAAGCCTCTTCGTTGGTTTTCCCCTGCGAGGGAGAATTGTTCAAATACACACCTCACGATTTAGGTAATGGAACCAAAATACCATCTAGTTATGTTGCATCTACGCTCCCGCACGGTTATACCTCTTTGGGAAACCTCATTTATGGAGCTTCCGGTGGTAAACCCTTATTTATGGATCTCTTTTGGTCAACGGGTGTTCCTCCATATTCCAGCCCATTTTTTTAGAATGTGGTCGTAGTGTCTCAACCTTTTGTTCAACCGACGAACACCATTGGTTAAATGACCCTGTCATTCAGATGCTCTGTCCCCTTTTCGCCATCTATGATTATTGCAGTCCAACCATTGAGTGGAAAATCCATGGTTTTGTTTATGCTTGGGGGGCAATCTAACCGTCTCTATGTACCTCCCCTTTTGGGTGGGGGCAGCCGATTTTTGGATTTATTCCTGGGGCGAGTCAGCCTTATCTTCAATATTCCTAGGTTCAATAGTCGAACGTAATATATTTGTATGCTCAGAAGCCTAACATTCGTCATGTTCAAAATTCGAATGTACAATATCAGTAGTACATCGAACAGCCCCAACCTTTGGTTTATGTTGTTGTGACCAATCCTCAGTTTGGTTCTTACACCCAAGCTGGTATGAATCTCCTTTTGGGTCAATCCGTTCCTTTCCCTCATCAGTCTGGTACTCAGTACCAGCCTTTTCTTCAAGGTCAATACCAGCAACACCAGACTAGGCCTCAACCTAGTGCTTCATATCATCAGATTCCTCAGTACTAGCAGGCTCAACCAGGACCTCAGGCTAGAACTTATGTTCAGTAAGGACTGCAGGCTAGACCTCATGTTCAGCAAGGACCACAAGATGGACCTCATGTTCAACAGGAGCCAAAAACTAGACCTTATGTTTAGTATGGACCTTATCCTAGACCCCATGTCCAGCAAGGTCCATAGCCTTAGTTCCTGCAGGGGCGATATAAACAACCCCAGCCAGGTCCCTATCATCAATATATGCAGCAGGGTCTTTACCAGCCATGGGGGAAATATACATATCTGGGTCAAAATCCACCCTATTTGGGGAAAAATATCTATTCATCAAGTTGGAACCCCCAATGTTTCTCACCTCATCATCCTCCTTTGTCGTTCTTGGCTATGTTGGAATTTCTAGATATGTCAAAGCTCACAATTGACCCCATCCAGAATCAGCTGCATTGTTCATCGATTCCAACAAATATTATAGGATACTTCCCGAAGTTTGAAGGTAAATTTGGGGAAGACCCTCAAACCCATGTTACGATATATCATAGTTAGTGTTCCTCTAATTCTTGGGTTGAAGATTCCATTTGTATTTGTCTTTTCCAGCGCACTTTGACTGATGTTGCAACCAAATGGTACATTGAGCTCCCTCGAGGAATTTTCTTCGATTTCAATTCCTTGGCCATGGCCTTCCTCACTCACTTCCAACTGCCTGTCGAGTATGAAACCGGCACCCATTTTCTCACCTCATTGAAGCAGTTGACTGCTATGCATATCTCGAATCACATCCACGAATGTTGATGTCTTCATCGCCTTATCAATTTGAGATCCCTGATCAGTTGTTGACCAAATGGTTCACAAAATTATTTGTTTCCGAAATTGCAAAAGATCTTACAATGGTAGGGAGTTTCATAGAAGAGGAGATCATCGCTAGAGCACAATACCTTGACTTGGTTTATTCCCATTTTGGGACACTATATGATTTATTACCTGATGCGCTGCATCCTTCAACTAATCCTTCATCTCAGTCTCCTGTTATGCCTCCGGTAGATGGTGTTTTCATTGCTCCCCCTCCTTCTCTGAATCAAAATAATCTTGGTAAAACCTCAGAGGTAAATTTTGTTCAGTCTACCACAGCACGAAAATCGTCGAAGGGTAATAAAAAGGTTAAATTCAAGTCTAAATCTGAGAAACCTAAATAGGATTCAAAGAAGTCTTTTGTTGGTGATTCTTCATCACGTAAGCCCAAATATCCTTGTCTAATATATGATGACGATCATTACACCAAGAATTTTTCTCAGCGTACCAAAGTTGCATGTATTCTCAAGGGTGCACCCGGGACTCCGACAATTTTGAAAGAACCACTCCCTTCCCAGCAGATGCGGATGGTAGACCAGGCTCAATCATCTAGTATCTCTCAGGTGTTCATGGCTAGAATGCAATCTATTGCCATCACCACGAGAACGAAATATTATCCCAAACCATCCAAGACTCCTATGGAACCAAAAGCCCTAGATCACTCTTCCTCTTCAATGCCTCCTACCTCTGGTCTTCTCGAAATTGAGAGATCGAGTGGTGACTCCATCATCCAACCACCCCCAAAAGGTGTTCTTCAGAAATTTTCGTACAATTTGAATGCCAAAGCAGCACAACACTATAATATTGTAGAATATCTCACTTGAGTGCCTTTGGCGATGTTGGCTTTGGAGGTCCTTTAGTCATGCCCATCACAACGGAAGGCATTACTCACTGCCATTGGAGGGATTGATCCTTCAAATTCTAATCTGATTATTTTTTATCTCAAGAATTTTGTTCCTCGCCTCCCATCTCAGGTAGATTTTATTATTCAAGCTACCATTATGGGAAACAATATTCATCAGATTTTTGTTGATGAAGGCACTTCAACCTGCATCATGTCTGTCGCATGTTGGAAAGCCATTGGCTCTCCCCCATTGAGTCAATCCCCGAATATCTTAGAAGATTTCAATGGTCAAGGTTCTCGGCCGTATGGAATTCTCAAGTAATTTCCCATCCTATTGGAGGGGAAAATGGTGAACATGGAAGTTGAGGTGGTAGATGCCAACTTGAACTACAATCTACTTCTTGGACATACTTGGACAAATGATATGGTTTGTGTGTCTCCGCCCTCTTTCATCTCCTATGTTTCCCTCATAAAGGGAAGATAGTGAATGTGGATCAATTGGATTTCTTCCCCTCCGAGTCTTCAGCAGGAAACATTCCCTATGTTGGGATGGTCGTTACTCCTTATGAGAACATTGGGACGAGTATTTTCAAAGACTCGTCTCTTATGGGAGTTTTTTCGCTTCCACCTCTCAATGTCACCTCCGTCAATATGATTTCATTCGGCCACAATCCATGGATTATTCCCAATCCCGACCAAATTTAGAGTTTTGGTGGCGCTATGCCTCTTAGCCCAGTTGAGTAGATGTATCAAGATATCCTCACAGCTTCCGGCGATGCATCCAAGACCAATACTCATTTGATTTCATCTATAGACACTTATGCACAATCTCCCTGGTTTGGTTCTTGGGACTCTAATGATCCCTTGAATGAGACTTTTCCCACTGACGAGAGTATCGTGGAGGTCATTTCTCTCGAAGAAACTCCATGGGATGATGGACATCATTGTTCCTTGTTTCTCCCAATCTCAAGTGACATCTTCGCTTTTCTAGGCTCCCATGCTTTTCCTGTACCAACTGACCCACTTCAGAATCTGGATTTTATACATAAAGTGATGTCCAAGGGAAACATGGGAAATATCACTCCAACCATTCCGATCGACATCTCTATTAAACCAGGGATTGTCGAGAATGGGCATATCGGTGCGTCTTGTTCTCCTGATGAGATAAAGATCTATAAGGAACTTTTTGAGGAGTTCCATGATGTCTTTGTGTGGTCCTATGAAGAAATGACCGGAATTGATCAGAGTGTTGCGGTGCATGAAATTCCCACCTATCAAGAGTCGAAGCTCGTTTGCCAACGACTTCATCTTGTGCATCTGAGAAAGGTTGCTGTTATAAAGGGTGAATTTTAAAAATTTCTTAAGGCTGGTTTTATCTACCCCATACCTTTGACAGATTGGGTCTCCAATATTGTTCCTATCAATAAGAAGCAAGGGACCATTAGGGTTTGTCTTGATTACCGAGATACCAATCGAAATTTTCCTAAATAAAATTGCCCCACTCTGTTTATCGATCATATCATTGGTGAATGTGCTAGGAATAAGATATTTTCCTTTATGGATGGTTTCTCTGGCTACAACCAGATTAACATCCCTCCTGTTGATCAACACAAAATCACTTTTATCTATCTATGGGGGACTTTTGCCTATAAGAAGCTCCCTTTCAACCTGAGTAATTTCGGAGCAAACTTCCAACGAGTTATGTCTTATGCATTCCATGACATCAAGCACATAGTTCAACAATATCTTGACGACCTTCCTGCTCATTCCCTGAAACGTCAAGATCACCTGGAGCACCTTAGAGCTATCTTCCTACGCTGTCGACACTATAATATTAGGTTAAATCCTCATAAGTGTGTCTTTTGCATTGAATGTGTCTAGCTCCTAGCCTTCGTGGTGTCTAAATAAGGCATCTGCATTGATCCTCTGAAATTAGAGGTAATCTTCAACTTGCCTCCCCCTTCCTCCATCCATCAACTGCAAAATTTGCAGGGGAAAACTAATTTCCTCTGCTAATTCGTGTTGAATTATGTTGAGCTTGCCAATGGATTTACGCGCTTATTTAAAAATGGAATCTCGTTCCTATGGGATGAAATTTATCAGATCTCTTTCGATGCAGTAAATAGAGCCCTCATCACAGCTCTGTTGTTGCATCCTCCCAATTATCACCATGATTATTGCTTGTATTTTCCCGCCACCGACAGCACTATTTGCATGGTGTTGGTTCAAGACGATGACGACGGTCAGGAACATGTAGTATACTACTTGATTCGTAATCTCTTCGATACTAAGACCTTGTATTCTCATGTAGAGAAACTTGCTTTGGTTGTTGTTCATGTCATTCAACGTTTCTGTCACTACATTATCCTGCACAAAACCCTAGTGATTTCTTATTGCAATCACATGACTTACATTCTCACACGTCAGTTACTTGGGGGGAAATACTCCAAATGGATCATTATCATTCAAGATTTGGACTTAGAATTCACTGCTGCTAAGTTGAAGAAATCATTAGCCTTTGCCGAGTTTATCTGTGATCTTCCTACTACGGATGATCCCACTCCTATCGATGAGTCCATCCCTGATGAGACTCTCTTTATCATTAGTACTCATGATCCATGGTATGGAGACATCATCATATATCTCCAAACCCATATTTATTGGCCAGATCTATCACACTCTGAGCGAATATGGATTTGCTACCAATCCCAACCATATCGCATCGGTTGGGGACACCCTCTATCGTACTGGTGTTGACTCTTTCCTTCGTCGTTGTCTAACTCTCGAGGAAGCTGAGAAAGATCTGAATGACTGCCACTCTGAGGCTTGTGGTGGTCACATGTCTGGTTACGCTGCCGCTCAAAATATCCTTCGTGTAGGTTATTTTTGGTCGTCTATTTTTAAACACTACATCATCGTTGTCTGAAAATGCCATGATTTCTAGATTTACCCTCGAAAAGAGCACGCTCCACCCTCACCCTTGCACTCAGTTGTGACCATCGGTAATTTTGAAAAATGGGGCATTTATTTTCTAACATGTAACCCTATCTTGTGGGGGGCATGGCTATATCGTCATTTTCATTGACTATTTCGCTAAATGGGTCAAGGCGATGCCTACATATGATAATGAAGGTCTTACTGTGATGAGATTCTTATTCAATCATGTCATAGCTCGGTTTGGTGTGTCAAAAGTGATTGTCTCTGATCATGGCACTCATTTTTGTAATCATATGATGACAGAGCTCTCTACTCAGTTCGGGTTACATCACGATAACTCCACCCCTTATTTCCACAGGCCAATGGCCAAGTTGAAGTTGTCAACAAAGTCTGGGTGAGCATGCTTCAACGTACCATTGGGAAGCATAAGTGAGACTATCACCTCATGCTTTTCTCTGCTTTGTGGGCATATTAAACCTCCACTAATACTGCCACTGGATTCACATCATTCCAATTGGTGTACGGTCAAGAGGCCACACTCCCGATCGAGTGTGAGATTCCTTCCCTGAAGTTGGCTATCGAACTCCTTCCTGGTACTTTGCCAGAAGAGGAATATCTGTTGTACCTCGAGCATCTCCACGAGACCAGAAGGCTTGTTTCTTTAGTTCTTGAAGCACAAAAATGACATGTTAAGGTGCAATATGACAAATCTGTCGCACCTTGCATTTTCTCTAAAGGTGACTTGGTCCTGCTTTACGACCAAACCCATGATAAGTTGGGAGTTGGAAATATCAAGCCTATGTGACATGGGCCCTATATTATTCAACGTTTTTTGGAACGTGGAGCCTATGAGCTAGTTGATTATGAAGGAAATCATTTGGCTAAGCCCTGAAATGGGCTCTATCTGAAGAAATATTACGCTTAATATTAAGTGTGATAAATTTGTACATTAGTGTGTTATTCATTAGTGTAATTTGAGTTGATTTTTGGTGTGATTTTTTTCCTTGTAGACATCTTTCCTCTACTTATCTTTTGTTTCACTTGGTTTGTAGATGTCTTTGAATCACTATGTTGGTTTTTTCTGATGGTGCTTTCCGTAGCACATGGAACCTGTCTTCCGCAACATGGGCACTCTTTTCTTCTCATGGCGAGTTGATTAATTTACAAGGAATTTGTTTGGGTCGAACAAGTAACAATGTTGTCGAGTATAGTGCAGTGATCAAACTATTATCAGATGACATTGATCTTGGGATAAGATATTAGGTAGTTAATTTGGACTCACAGCACGTTGTGTTACAATTGAATGGGTGTTATTCTATGCGCAATCCTCAAATTTTGTGTATGTATTTACGTGTGAGATTATTGGAAAGGAATTTTGATTTTATCACATATCAACACATTCCATGACATTTAAATACTTTAACAGATTCCTTATCAAACCATGTATTATATATATATATATATATATATATATAAACATGCATATGTATATATATATATATACATGTTTATATATATATACATGTTTATATATATATACATGTTTATATATATATATATATATATATATATATATATATATACATATGCATGTTTATATATATATATATATATATATATATATATATATATATACATGTTTATATATATATATATATATAAACATGTATATATATATATATATATATATATGTTTATATATATATATATATATATATATATATATATATATATATATATATATATATATATATATATATATATATATATATATATATATATATATATATATATATATACATGTACATGTTTATATATATATATATATAAACATGTATATATATATATATATATACATGTTTATATATATATATATATATATATAAACATGTATATATATATATATATATATATATATATATATAAACATGCATATACATATATAAACATGCATATGTATATATATATATAAACATGCATGTTTATATATATATATATATCTATATATATATATATATATATCTATATATATATATATATATATATATATATATATCTATATATATATATATATATATATATATATATTTGTTTAAATATATATTTCGGTTTGTAAGTGTGTTCCATCCAAAAGCTCAAAAATTATGTGTTATGTTACAAAAATGGATCTTCGAGCCTACATCAATACAAAAATGTATAAATAGGTTTGTTATCCCCACTCTATTGATACAATGCAGTTTCATGCGCAGGGGGATAACTCTAATGGAAGATATGTCTACCTTCCCACTCTCTGTCTTATGTGCCTTGGGACAGTATCTCTGTATGAGCATGCTCATGCTCTCACCCCCTGGGCAAGCCCCGGAGAGTTGGATTCTCTCTCCTCTCCTCGATAATCCGGTGATAAAATAGATGTCCATGACATCTAGCTCAAGTTATTGGTCCCCGATGATGAATAGTTGTCGGTCCACATCCCAGCTACTTATCAAGTACTGGAGAAGCTCCAGTTGAGCTCTCAAGCCAGTTGTTTGAAATAATTTCAACAATCTGCAATTGTGCAAAGCATTGATGCAATCTTGGTCCTGCAAGTCTTGGTGGTCTTCCACCTCATGACCTTGTTCTTTCCATTCGACTAGCCTATTCTCTTGGTATTTTAGGAGCATTCATGTCGAATTTCGAACTTCATGTCATCCTCATGCAAAGGAGTAATTATTGGTGGTATCTCTCGTTCTTGTTAACATTTTTCATCATTGGCCATTAATCAGGTGGTTTCTACCATGTTCAACAGAAACACATTTATTCGCATGGCTAGATTCGTACATTGGGTTGGTCCAGAATGCATGGAGTTATTGAGTATTCATGATTGTATACATGATCATATCTATACGGATGGTTGCATCCATACCGCGGATCCATTTCTATGATCTATTTTAGACGGATGGTCGCGACCATACCGTGGGCTCATGTGTCGTTTGATGCCTAGTGCAACATCATGTGTTTAGGAATATTTATACCAGAGATGTCATATATTGTAAGTGTTTGATTTGGCAGGTTCTCTGAAGGTGGTCTACATTCTTGGCCTTGGTTCATAAAGCATTTCAGCCATCACTCCCTGTTCTGCCTTCATGCTTTAAGGGCCATTTGTTACATAGTATTTTGTCACCATGCTCATTATCCCTTCCATGATCCTGAAATTCCCTGTGATGAATCTTGTGCAGTGTTTCCATCATCAAGAAATATGCTAACATATCCCCTTGAATATCCAAAGAATACTTCCTTGAAATATTACTAAGGAAACTTGCTCAATTTACTAGTTTCCTAGGTCAGCGCCCTTCCTGGTGCCATGACCACGCTGATGTCATTATCCTAGTTCTGGCTGAGCATTGTCAGTGCCCTAATTTATTGGAAAACCATGTTGATCCCCTTTCTATCAGTGCTTCCTCAAATGGAGGAGAAGATTCGACCTCTACAAGCTCAAGGGCAGTGATTTAGTTGTTGAACATAGATGATAAGGTCGAGCTCTCAAATTTTGGAGCTTTGATCTCATCCATGGGGGACTATCCCTTAGAAATTCGGCCTTCCTCCACCTTTCATGGGCTCCCAACCTCCTTATCCTTGCTATAAATTCACATCCCTCATTCCCCCAAGTTTAGAGCTTGGTTTATCATTGTCAGACTCATCTGAACTCTCATCCCTTCGCATGCTTGCATCATGATTAAGCCTAAGTGCACAGGAGAAGGAATGCTTTTAAGCTAGGTGAAGGACTCATATTTCACCTAAGGATGCCTCCAACATCAAAGCCTGATTGTAACCTCTCCTTTTCTAATTTATAGATAATAGCATCTGATGTTTTATTTCTATATTTGTCTACATGATTATGCAAATATTCAGGTACTTCTTGATCTGCTAGATAGCTAGTGTTTACTTTTATTATATGTTGTATCACGTTTTTTGTTGTCTCCTGATCATCCACAGGTATTTGTGCACCATCAGTAGTGTTGGACTATATAAATCACTTATTAAATGACTAAACAACACATTTACTTATCAATCCAGGGACGTCTGTTTATTCCAATGACAGTTGCACTACCTATGTCGATACACCAACCAGAAGTAATTTCAAAGAAAAGAAATTGTTGCTGAAGTAAATGCTGGAAATAAATCACTCATGCAGAAATAAAAGAATACACAAGATTGAAAACACACTTCATTTGATCTGTCTAGCTCGCCACACTCAAGTACCCAGCTGGTGTCTCTATTATCACATGTGTAACAACATATAAATTATTGAAATCGAAGTAGATATATTCTCAGTTGAACAGCAGAAATAGCACTCTAATGGTACATAAACTGAAACACAATTACATACACACAACCACTTTAATCACTGCAATCCTTGCTAAGAAGGAGGGCCCTTCCTCCCTAGTAGGGTGCAAGTTTAGAAACAAATTTAACTAAAACTAAATAGAATCACGCATGTAACAGCAATAACAGGATAATCTATATTAATATGAACACAATTACAGAGCCAAAACAACTTTGTTCTCTGCTAACCTCTCGACCTCTAGGGCCGAGATATATATAGTGGTTACATCAGAAAATCCAGGGATAGATCAGTCATGAGAATCCTACAATTCTCATGCTAATCGAAATAGAACTCATACAGTTATAATTACTCCCTAATAAAGTTATGATTAGAAAATTATAGATTACAATCAGAACTTCCCTTAGGCTATTATCCCAAAAATACAATGTTAACAACTCCTACAGCTATCATAATGAAAACACAGCTGTAGTGAAACCGCTAGAGGACAGATCAGCAAAAATATAGACAAGAGCGTTCAACAGTACAACTGTATCAGTGGTTTTCCAACGAGTCTATAACAACAGAGTGTAATAGCAGTTTGATGGCAGGTCTGTAACAGCAAGGTGTAACAGCATCCCTTTGCTGTAACAACACCATCCGAACTACTCCTGTGAACTCCATGTTCAGGGTCTTTGACATCTCAAAGGACAACACAAAGACCATCGACCTTTCTCCAAACATTCACCATCAATTAGTCATAAAAAGTTATAATATATCATAATAATTGGTGAATTGGAAAAGTAACGAAAGCAAGGTGAAACAGCACAAGTCAAGGTAAAAAGATAGGAAAAATGGGTAACGATACTCCCATTGGTTATGGTTATGAAGCAAAATAAGGAAGATAAGTGTAGGAAAATGTACAAAACTAGAACCCAACATCTCCCCCCAACTGAAATAATTTCATGTCCTCATGAAAACTCATCTCTCATTGGAATATCTTCGGTGCAGGTCGGTGAGATCATAAGCACCAGTTGTGTCCTCATCTGTAGACCTGTATCCCTGATTTTCCATCAACTGTCGTACCCAGGATTCTAACTCAAACTTTCTCAATTCGTAATTGGTATGGTAATCCTCAATGGGCAACCAGATCAAAGGAAACTTCAACTTAAATCCCAACCACAAAGCACCAAGAGATTGTACAATTTGTGCGTAGGTTGGTACATGTGTAACAGCCACCACAAAATTATGGAATGAGAATGGATCTCCCTTCAGTAGCTCAGCACTGTTGTCTTCCATGCGTTTTAAACACACTATCAAAGCTCCTCTCTTCATCATTGTGAATTGATTAAGGAAGAAACCCACAATTATTCTTCTATAAGTGGTAGTTGGTTATTTAATCCCAAGGGTACTCAGCATTCTCCTGAATTCTTGTCTCAGCTCAGCAGCCCGTCTTGGTTTTTCCCGAACCCACAATGTTGTCTTCTCCTCATTAGTCTCCATAGATTTAATGGCCAAATTCCATTCAATCTGATTCCTCGTGAAGGATACAAAAGCCCTTAATTGAAGATATCCCATATAAGAGAATATTGTCACAATCATCTGCATACTCACATGTTCACAAATAATGTTGTGTAAAAACAATTCACACAGCAAACTTTGCTCATCAAAATCTAAGGTACAGAAAACATCCAGAAACATACGAGTGGAGGAACATAAATAAGGCCTATCCTCCATAATGGCTTTCAATTGAAACAAGAAGTAAGATTCCCACAAAAAAATAGGATAGGATGGAGAAGGTCGCCTACAACCCAGCAAATTGAGGGTGAGGTCATGAATTCTCTGCTTATCTACGATGAGGTCTCGAATCTAATCCTGTAACAGCAGCAGTTGTTCTTCTTGTTTCTTCAGAGCTTATTTCTTCTTTTAATCCTCCCACTTTTTCTTCAACTCTTCTTCCATCCATATTTCATGTAAAGTGTCTATTTCTCTCTGATTTTCCTTTAGCGAAATCATCCCATCTCGAAGGGAGATTGCATCTTGTTTCCATTTTTTTAACTCATAAATTAACAGGAGTTTCTTAGATTTCCATCCCGGGATTGGACTCGGCATTCTCCTAGATTCAATACCTTCATCAACAATAGGTGTACCAGCCCCTGCTTCATGGGGTTGTTCCACCTCTGCTGCTAGTTCTTGTGTAACAGCAGCCGCTTCGGTGGGTTCTTGTGTGTCAGCCCCTTTGTTTTTACATAGAGTCACCTATGTGTTCATTGTTGTTTCTTCTACAATAGGGGTGGCCTCCACAGGTTCTTGTGGGTTGGCTTCTAGGTTGATTATTACAGGAGGCTTTGCTTTAACTGCTGGTTCTTTTGTAGCAGTAGTATCATCATCATGTTCTTGTGTAACAGCCTCCTGTTGTTCTGTTTCTACTTCCATTGGGCTGCTATTTTCTCTACGGGCATTATATCTTGTTGCTGTTAAGTTTTGAAAACATGTCATGCATACTGACACAAAAATTTCCTTTCCCTCAGATAATTTCCAATTCAATTCCTCATTTTCCTTTCTTAATTTTTCAATTTATAAACACAAGGCATTGGTTTCGTCCCTACCTGATGAGGAAGGTTTCCTTTATTCTTCTAAAACTTCTGCTTCTCGGCCCTAGGCAAGGGTTTTGTAGGTATGCTAAGCTTCACTCTTTGTTTCAGTCTTCTGTCCCCAATTGGTTCATCAATAAGCTTCTTCCCAATTCTAACTCCAACAGGCCGAGTCTGGGTCTCCTCCTCTTTCTAACTTTCACCTGAAGTCGTGGCATATTTCCCCCAGCTTGTCCTTGGTATTTTTCTCTTGAATTCTTCCCAAATTTTTCCTTGTTGACCTAGAGCATCCAGCACAATTAGCTTAATGATTCTGTGATTAGTCACGCATGCCTCCGGGTGTGCTGTTGTTTTTACTGATGCGGCCATGTGCTTTATTTTTCCAAGCAAATAGAATGGAAGATTGATTCTTTGCTAGTGGCGAAGGTGGTTAAGCAGAGGAAAGTGATAGTTGAACACTATCATGGATCTCCCTTCGCAAGTGATATATTTGATCAAACCCAGGGCAACGTCTTCCCAAGGATGAGGAAGTGACAATATGTCAATTCCTCTTCCTTTCTTCTCCAATTTCTCTTCCCCTACTAGGAAATCCTCTTTCAGGGAGGGGTCATTGATTTTTCTATTAAACCACCTCTGTCCTTCAACTGGTAATGAACTTACCCTGGAAATTACTTCTTCAGTCACCTCCACTTGCATGCCTCTTACTCGAGTTTTATTATTGTTCAAGTTCTGAGAAAATTCAATTGCCACTACCTCATATGAGCCTTCAAGCTTCTTGAAAAATTCAACCCATCCAGCATCTCTGAATATATGGTAAGCCTCTGGGAAATTCTGCAGAGCATCCATAGAATCTGACTAATGCCTGACCACTGCTCCACCCATCTCTGTTGTTTGTTTCTAAATTTTCTTCTTAATGTTCGGCAACACTGTAATATCACTGAGTTTCTGAGTTCACTTCTTTGTTGTTCATTCCTATTGTAACATCATTTTGTCTCTGAACTAGCTGCTGCTCGGCACCTCTGCTTATCCTAATCAATGAGTTTACAATGAGAACGCAAGGTTTGCGAAGGGGGTTGATGAAAGGTGACGGCTTTCATGGATTTACCAAATCGTACCCTACACTAATATTCATAAATGGCTTATTATGGAAAGTGATGGGATTTCGTACACATGCTCTTTTCCAACCGGATACAGTCACCATTAGAAATTATATTATTGATTAGGTGCATGCGAATTTAATAGAGATTTATGATTATAGCCTTTTCGCAATGATTTCAAGTCATATCCCCTCCCCCACTTTAATTGTGACAGCTGCCCACGACTATCACAGGAGCGTCATTACTTTGCCAATTAATCACCGAATCATCAATGACAATCATTTACCTTTTTAATGACATACCTGAGGTGACGTGGAGGAAGAATTGAGTTGACAGTGTCCTACTTGCAGCACTCGTGTTGATGTGTTTAGCCAACATGGTTATTATTGTTTATGAAATAATTACAAAGAATAGTATTTGTTGCTGTCGACTGTTACATGTGTAACAGCCAAGACAGCTTTTAAATTATTCTCAAAAAAACATAATAATCAGAAGAAATTGGTACAAAATAGAAAATTACATGAATATCATCATCCTATGACATGGATCAGGAAGGGAAGATGATATTATAGGGAGAAAAACATGGGTGTAACAGCCACCACAAGGGTGGTTTTCAACTGTTACTAACTATCTGACTGCGACTGGGAAAGGAGTTTTCACAGTTAGATTTACTTTTTGTTTTTCTTTTATTTTATTATTTTATTTTTATTTTTATTATATATATATATATATATATATATATATATATATAAACAGGTGTAACAGCTACCACAAAGGTGGTTTTCAACTGCTGCACTTATTGGAATTTAAACTTTTAGGGCTGCAGAGGAGAATGTTCCCCTGCTGTCATAACATGGAGATCAGAGTCCGCGACAATGTTGACAAATGATTCTTTCGAAGTGGGTTGATGATATAACCTTAGACGGTGCCCATTAACCAGTAACGGCATCTTAGCACTATCAACGGTGACCAATTGCACAGTACCATTGTCAAAGACCGTATCCACTTTGTAAGGACCTAGCCATCTGGTGCAGAGCTTGCCTTTGAAATATTTGAACCTTGAATCATACGAAAGAGCCCAACATCCTTTGTGGAAATTTTTCTTCTTAATAAACCCATCATGCCATCTGGCTCTTTGCTGCTGGATAATTTTTTTCTGTTGAATGGCAGCCAGTCGTTTCTCTTCCAACTCATTAAGCTGGTTCAATATTTGAGTCTATGTTGTACTCAAATCCAGATCGACCTGCAATTTTGTTCTTAATGTCTTTATTTCAAATTCTATGGGGAATAAGGGATTCTTCCCATACACCAATTCATATGGTGAGAAGCCTATAGCATTCCTCCATGTTGTCCTGTAAGCCCACAGTAACTCTGGAAGTTTCTCAGCCCAGTTTCTTCAGTGGCTAGCTATTGTCTTTGTCAAGATTCCCTCAATGACTTTATTAGTGCTTTCTACTTGACCATTTTCTTGCGGATGATAAGGTGTGGTGATTCTATGATGGATTCCATACTTTTCAACCAACTTCTTGATCAAAGGAGATGTGAACTAAGGACCCCCATCTGTAACTATCTCTTTGGGCATCCTGAAGCGAACAAAAATATATTGAAATAGGAAGTCTGAAACAGCCTGCTCTGTTGCTCTAGTTAGTGCCCTTGCTTCGACCCATTTTGTGACATAATCGGTGCAGACCAATATGTATGTTTTTTTCTATGATGAAGGATTTATTGGCCCCACAAAGTCTAGGGCCCATTTCTCGAAATGTTCTATTAATATCTGAGGTTGTAACGGTATCTCATCTAATTTTATAGGTTGGCCCATCCTTTGGCAACTATCACATCCTTTCACAAACTTCTTGGCATCCTGGAATATAGTTGGCCAGTAGAACCCTGTTGAGAGTACTTTATGTCATGTCCTCTTGTCAGCGAAGTGTCCTCCACAAGTTTCCTCGTGACAAGCCTTTAGGATATCAAATACTTCATATTCTCTAACACATCAATTAATTTGGAAATCTGGCCCGGTGTGATAGAGATTACCTTCTATCTAGGAGTAGGTAGCACTTTGTTGTATAATCCTCCTTCTTTCCTTGGAAGACAATTGGTGTGGGAATTTTCTTGCAGCAAGGTAATGGCTATATCTGCATACCAGGGTGAGTGAGTATAAATGGAAAAAAGATACTCATCTGGAAAAGAATCCTCAGTAGCAGTGCAGTCATCACTTATAGTTAATCTAAAAAGGAAATCAGCAACTACATTATATTTTCTGGGTTTATATAAAATATTAATGTCAAATTCTTGTAACAGAAATAACCATTGTGTTACTCTACCATTAGTAACAGGTTTTGTTCATTAAAAATCGAATTACAGCATGGCCAGTGTGTACAAATACTTGGTACCCGGTGATGTAGTGCTGGAATTTGTTGATAGCATGCACTACTGCTAGGAATTCTTTCTCAGTAATAGTGTAGTTAATTTCTGCTGGAGTTAAGTTCTTGCTAATGTAATATATGGCATAAGGTTTCTTATCCTCCAGCTGCCCCAAAAAAACACCCACATCCATGTCAAATACGTCTGTAGCAATATGAAACAGCAATTTCTAGTTTGGTCCTCGTAAAACAGGTGTTGTTGTTACACAGTTCTTCAATTTTAAAAAGGCCTGCGCACATTTTTTTGTCCACACAAATTCTTCATCTTTCATCAATAATGAAAATAAAGGAGATGAAATCTTTGGAAAATTCTCTATAAACCTCCTATAGTATTATGCATGTTCCAAAAAACTACGTACCTCTTTCGGAGTCTTAGGGGTCGAGATTTTCGATATTACTTCAATTTTTGCAGGATCTACCTTGATTCCATCTGCTGAAATGAAATGTCTTAGTACAATTCCCTCGGTCATCATCATGTGGTATTTTTACGTGCTCAGAGCAACATTAGTTTGTTCACAACATTCCAACACTTTCTCCAAGTTAGCTAATCTTGTCTCAAAGGCATCCCCGCAGGGTGTAAAATCATCCATAAATATTTCAAGACAATCATTCAAAAGATCGGAAAAAATATGTTGGTGCATTGCAGAGAACAAAGGGGAGAACTCTATATGAAAAAGTACCCCATGGACAAGTAAAGGTTGCCTTGTCTTGATCTTTTGGAGCAATCTTTATTTGATTATAGCCACTAAAACCATATAGAAATGAAAAGAATTTTTTTCCAGAAAGAGTATCCAAGACCTGATCAATAAATGGTAAGTGAAAATTATCCTTTTGAGTGGCCTTGTTAAGTTCTCTATAGTCAACACAGACCCTCCATTTTTCATTCTTCTTCAGAACTATGACAAGCGGAGACACCCACTAACTTTCATAAATAGGGTAGATGAAATTACCATTGAGGAGTTTCTGCAATTCTTCTTTTACTATCTCCGTAAGTGCGGGGTTCATTCGGCGCTGAGGTTGTCTAACAGTTTCGTAATCTTCTTTAAGGTAAATGCGGTGAGTGCATAGGGTAGGATGGATTCCTTTCATATCGGTATAGTCCATGCAAATGCCTTTTTTTATTTTTGTAATATTTGTATCAGGAATCTATTTTGTTCAGCAGTCAGGTTAGGATTGATATTTAAACATTTTCTAGGTTCAATTTCAACAGGACTGCTGATAGTAAGTGAGTTGTTTTCAAATGTTCAATAATTACATCATCTTCCTCACCTTCTTCTCTCAAATCTCTAATGCAGGCAACAGGGAGTGGATTACTAATGAAACCATTAATAATATCATCCTTTGTTTCATCCTTAAAGTATTGTGCTTTTCCAAGCATGAGAAGAGGTAGGGAAAGATTAGATTCAGGGAAAAATTCGTCCCACCAAGGACTATTCGAATCCATATGAGGTTTTACTGGGGGATAAAGATTCAAGTTCTTAGTGGCCTATCCATCTAAGATCACCATAGATCCAAACCTACATCTGATATATGCATTTGCAGTGGCTAGCCACAGTCTTCCCAAGATTAAAGGATGACCCCCCAGATTAGATTTGGTTTCTAAGATGAGAAATTCGGCCAAATAGTTCCAGGAGGCCACATTGATAACCACATATTCAATCATTCCTTCGAGCTTAACACGAGACCTATCTACTAGTTCAAGAATTGTAGGTGTAGGTCTAAGTCCATGAAGTCCTAGAGAGATGAATAGGTCTTTATTTATAACATTAATAGCTACCCCTATATCAATCAAGGTATTAGTTATAGGATGATTGTCAATATGGACAGTCACTGTGGGGTTCCCTAGGTCATTGTACTTGGTCAACAAAGGCTGATCAATCATAAGATAGGACAATTTTCCCATGACATGAATAGTAGCAGGGTCTTTAGGTTTCCTCCTAGGTATTTTAACGCATATATCCCTCACTATTTTAGTATAGATAGGCACTTCCTTAAGAGCTTGTAACAGCGGAATCCGTACATATAAATTTTTCAGCTCCTTAAGGAATTCAGATTCAGGTTGTAAGACCAGCCCAGTTTCAGTTAATCGTTGAGGGTATGGGGGATTCTGAATGCTAAGAGCTGAGTCAGCTACCACAGATGTACCAGCTTTACTCAGATTGGTTGTTGTAGGAACAACAGACTTTCCCAAGCTGGCTGTTACAAGTGTAACAGCGGGTGATGTATCAGTTGTTACATGTGTAACAGCTGCCTCAAAATCGTCCATATCCTTCCTGGGTGATTCACTTTCTTCGATAATAATGGGGGTGTGTTCAGATATGATTAATTTCCCTAACCGAAGTTGAACCTCATTTAGTCCTAGGAGTGATAAGGTAGGACTCAAGGGTAACCGGAGCATCCATGCTCTAGGTTGCCTTATTATTTGGATTGGGGTTAGGTTGTATAGGTAATTGGGGTCGGACAGAAGGTGTAGGATTCTGAATAGAAGGAAATTGTAATTGTTGTTGTTGCATAGGTATTGGAGGGGGTACTGGACCTTGGCCATTGCCTCTCGAATTCTAACCCCAAGTATTGGGTTGTGATGGAGGATATTGCATTGGTGGAGGAGATGGCCATTGGTTCCACGGTGAAGGAAATTGCATTAAGGAAGGAGTAGGATACTGCCATGGGTATTGATGACTGTTATAAATACTATTCCAAGGATAAAAAGAAAAAAAATCTGAAGGCATACCTGTAGGTCGCAACTGCCATGGTCTCTTTGATCTGATAAAATAAGAAGATTGAACATCCTCGCTTGATTCTTGGAGTACCATCTTAAGTCTGGGAAACTCAGGACACTGATTTGTAGAGTTCACCAACACGCAGATGTTGCACTTGTTGACACTATTCAATCTTCATTCTCTTTCCAAATGTTTCTTTCTGCATCGGGGACAGAATATTGCTAAGGCTGCTTCAACTTCTGCTTGTGCCTTCTTGACTTGTACCTTAGTGATCTGGGCAGAGAGAGTGCTAAGGAGATTGGTTTTAAAATCCTCGAATAATTTTCTGATCTCTGCTCAAGTAACTCCTCCACTTGTGGACTTCTGTATCCGGAGTGAGGGGTCCCGAACTGAAACTTTCCCTTTGACCAATCCTCTTGAGCTACGCAGGCAAAGCTTCATTATCTCATCAAACGTTTCTTGCAATATGTCTCCTTTTCCGATCATATTCAAATGTTCTAGACAATCACCTCTTAATCCTCTTAAGAATATTAGCTTTAGAATCTCCAGATCTAAGTTACTGAACTTAGACCTCTGTAAATTGTAGTGGAACCACTCCAGATAATCTTCTAGGTTTTCCTCCTCCTTCTGTGCAATTCTTAAAAATTTTTCCTTCAAATCCCTGGTTCGGCAGTAATCCTGATACTTAAAGAGAAAGGCTTCTCTCATATCATTCCATGTTCAAATTGTGCCAACACCCAATCTCATGAACCACCTTAATCTTTCTCCTTTCAGAGTAGTAGGGAATAATTTCAGCTTCTGGGCATTTGAAGTATAGTCATAACCTCTACACATCACATCGAATTCAAACAAAAAGGTATCAGGATCCTCAACAGCCATCCCTTGAAAGGATGGTAGGGATGATAAAGGGATGTTCTTCATAGGAGCCTCATCCCATGTTACTACTATTGTGAATTAAAAAGTTACAGAGCTATCTCTTTTAACATTCTCGTCCCCCATGGCTGATTCTTCTTGATAGGATGAACTAGCCTTGAAGTGCACTGGAGATTGGAAAATAGAAGGAGCAGGCTGCTCCAGGATCAATTGTTTAACAATACTACCAGCATCCAATTGATGATCAAATAATTGTTGTTCCTCAAGTTCCTGATGATCCCCTCTGGTCTCTCTATGTCCTTCAATTCTTAGATCCTAATTAATAATTCTCCATTGTTGTTTGGAATCTGGAGTTTTGATATCATGAGTGGATATGCTATTCTAAGGATGGTGAGGTCCAGCCACTGAAGATACCGATGGTCCAGGCCTTGCTATCGTAACTGCTTTCTGTGGTCTTGTCTTCCTATTATCTCTGTATGACGTGGACTGCTCCTTCTCTGCCCTTGAAATCAGATCTCCAAATAATGTTTTCCTTCCCAAATATGCGCTCTTATTTTCCTTCTTACGACCCGTCTTTCCTGTAGTTAGTAGAGTGGGGGGTGTTTTTAGATGTTGATGTTGTCCTACTGGCACACATGGGCCCTATGCGTATCAATTTATCCTATAAGTGCTTCAATTTCTACAACAGTGAACCCTCTTAAGCTTGTTAGAGAAATGCGCAAGTTCTTACCTCTCGTCTTACCACCCAACGACTGTATAGCTGAAGGCACCCTAAAAAAACACCCAAAATTTAATTCCTAAGTGTCCCAGCAAGACATTGGTGAGCCCACTCAAGCCTGTTAGAGCGTTGCGCAGGTTCCTACCTCTCGTCTTACTGCCCGGCTATTGTGTTGTTGGAGACACTCTATAAAAACACACGGAAATTGCGCTTCGTAGAAACCACTATGATTGATTGGATCGTCACTACCATCCCTGGCAGTGGCACCAAAATGTTGGACTATATAAATCACTTATTAAATGACTAAACAACACACATTTACTTATCAATCCAAGGATGTTTGTTTATTCCAATGACAGTTGCACTGTCTGTGCCGATACACCAACCAACAGTAATTTCAAAGAAAAGAAATCGTTATTAAAGTAAATGCTGGAAATAAATCACTCATGCAGAAATAAAAGAATCCACAAGATTGAAATCACACTTCAATTGATCTTTCTAGCTTGCCACACAATAAGTACCCCGCTAGTGTCTCTATTATCACATGTTTAATAGCATATAAAGTATTAAAATAGAAGCAGATATATTCTCAGCTGAATAGCAGCAACAACACTCTAATGATACATAAATTGAAATACAATTACATACACACAGCTACTTTATTCACTGCAATCCCTGCTAAGAAGGAGGGCCCTTCCTCCCTAGCAGGGTGCAGGTGTAGAAATAACTTTAACTGAAACTAAATAGAATAACGCATGTAACAGCAATAACAAGATAATCTGTATTAATCTGAACACAATTACAGAGCCAAAACAACATTGTTCTCTGCTAACCTCTTGACCTCTAGGGCCAAGAGATATATAATGGTTACATCGGAAAATCCAGTGATAGTTCAGTCATGAGAATCTTACAATTCTCATGTTGATCGAAATAGAACTCATATAGTTATAACCACTCCCTAATAAAGCTCTGATTGGAAAATAAAATATTACAATCGGAACTTCCCTTAGGTTTTTATCCCAAAAATACACTGTTAACAACTCCTACAGCTATCATAATGAAAACACAGCTATAGTGCACCCGCCAGAGGATATATTAGCAACAATATATACAAGAGCAGTCAATGGTACAACTATATCAGCAGTTCGCCAACGAGTCTGTAACAGCAGAGTGTAACAACAGTTTGCTGGTGGGTCTGTAACAGCAAGGTGTAACATCATCACTTTACTGTAACAGCACCATCTGAACTGCTCCTATGAGCTCTGTGTCCGGGATCTTTGACATCTGAAAGGACAACACAAAGACCATCGACCTTTCTCCAAACATTCACCATAAATTAGTCATAAAAAGGTATAATAGATCATAATAATTGGTGAATTGGAAAAGTAACGAAAGCAAGGTGAAACAGCATAATTCAGGGTAAAAGGGTAGGAAAAGGGGGTAAATATACTCCCATTTCTTATGGCTATGAAAAAAAATAAGGAAGATAAGTGTAGGAAAAATGTACAAAACCAGCACCCAACAAGTAGCAGGAAGCGGGCCTACAAGGATCATGGATCGAGGTCACCATCAACGGATCCAAGGATAGTGATTGGAAAAAGGTATTTATGTCTCTTTCCTTTTTGCATTGTAAGCATTAGTTAAGAAATATTAGGTTAGAAAGAATCTCGTGTTGCTAGACCCACTCTAGGGCTAGAGATATCGCCTTTGTCCGTAGAGGGGATTTATCTTGACAACACCATTGCACCCACAAAAGGTACAATATTTTCCATAATTCTTAGCTGTTATCCTAGTTCCTTTATCAACGTTGGGAGAAATATTAATTTGAAAGGGTTTGGGTCCCTTGTTTAATTTATGGTAGTCGGAGTACATACCACTGTGAAAGATAAGCATGAATTGCATTACATTAATAAGATACAAATGTAAGTAAAATTTTCATGACCATTCGATTCATATTCCAAGGTCTCTTGAACTCCCGATGATGGTTCATATTCCTCACCATAACCCAAATGAATTAGGTGTCTAATCCTTCCCCCTTTAATCCAAAGGGGTTCTTGTGAGTTCAAACAGAGAGATGAGGACCACCACCCATGGGTAAATGGGAAATTTGAATTTGGTGGTTTTTGGACGACCACAAGCCCAATGGTTAGCATAATTAGAAGTCTTTTATTAAATGGTGATTTAAGGTTGACCACCAACTATGGAACGTGGCTCTAAAGCTAAGTTTTTCTTGAAACATTACCAAATTTAAGTATAATTTGATATATTATGTTGATTGGAAGTGCTCGGCAATTAAAAATCGAATATGACCACAAAATGATGTCAACTATAGGTTGTAAGTCTTCTACTAAATGGTGGTTTCAGGAGGACCAAAAACTAACTCATTCTTTTGACTCTAACTCTAGATAAAGTCTTTGGATATTGACTGCAATGTTATTTATGGCTCATACTATTGTGTAGGTAAATCCTCTCTGCGGACAGGATCGATCCCTTTAGCCCTAGAGTGGGTCTAGCAACAAGAGGACATGCTAATGTGCTAGTTCCTATTTAATGAATGAAATAAGTTGGGATATATTGTCCTACCTGTAGTTAAACGCGATCAATGTAGCTAGAGCAGAGGTCTCACGATCCTTTTCCCGACACGTTGCGATCCTTTAGCAATGGTATTCGGGTGCCTACACAAAGATCAAAGGACAAAAGCAGCATACATGATAATAATTGCATTCATAACTAGATAATCAGTCAAGGAAGATTAAACATATTGCATAATGTAAATCGCATTAACACAAGATGGGAACCAGAACACCAGTCACGTATATATTAAGAGAAAGAAAGAGATTACAACTAGAGCCTTGACGTCACAGCCTCCTTCAGTGGGTCCATTCGAATCGCGTCTCGAGCATTCATCAGGTAATTTTGATGTAGCAAGGCAAAAGACTAAGCTCTCTCTCGACAAGGGTCTCTCTCTTTGCTCTATCTCACCAAGATGTTTAGCAATTCCTCTTCAACTATTCAGCTATAATGGTTCAGCTAGCTACATCAATGGGAGATAGATTTATTTATAGAGGGCAAGGAGGAGGTTGGGATCCCTCAAATGGTGGAAGGGTGGCCTTATTCTTTGGGAGGTTCCCCCAAAAGGTGGAAAGAAGAGGCCAAAGGAAGGTGTGCATGGTTATGCAGGCAAACAACCCAAGCTGACTCGCTCACAAAGTTGTTAGGATGGAAACTTCGCCTCTATATTTAAAAAAAATTCCAAAAACATCTTAGCATGGGTAGATCATTGGAACAGAGCACAAATGGGCGCAAGGCCCAGTGTTAATTTCCTTCATTGGTGCAAGGGCATAATGGCCTGCCCGCCCCAACCCAAAAGCATGTGTTTTTTATGGTCTGCTCAGGGTAGCGTTAACAGAGGAAATGTTCTGCTCATGGAAAGGGATGCAATGATGGTCTTTGCAAGGCATGACACTTCATATAAGTCACAAGAATGGTCCTCCAATGTGCGGGACGGGGATTGCAAGGACAGTGACAAAATGTTGTGTAACACATACTCATTTGTACATGCTTGATTAATATAGTTTAAAAACTAGAAGCATAGCTATCAATCACTAGTATTATTCCCCCTTGTCATATACAAGGTGAGAAGACATAAATATTTCCACAATGCTCATAAGAATAAAGATCAAAAAATATGATACTCCATATGGCCAACTCGATGAGGGTGTCAGGTTCTATTAAAAATTCACCCACTGATAATTCAATTTGAAATGTACAAGTAAACTTTAAAAAAAAATGTTCCTCCTCAAGGGAATAGAATAGGAACTCATTGTCTTCAATTTACAAAGGGACATGAAAAAATATCCTCCTAGAAGTGATTTTTTATTGAAGGTACTTGCATTATCGAAGTACATTTCTGAACAAAGAAATTGACTCTACAGATAACTAATTTATTGTACAACTAGAAAGCTTCAAATCTGATATGTCATCCCAACAATAATTTACTTGATTTTTCGATGCAATTGAAAATGCCTAGGAAAAAGAGCCATATCAAGTTTCCATTTTTTATCACGTGATGTTCTTTGACACAGTGATAGTGAAAAAACACTTATTGGTATATTATCACAATGCAATAACCAAAAAGGAAAACTTCTATGTATCTTGATTCAAACATAACCATAGCAACAAGAGAAGCAAAATCCATTGTATTAAAAGGTAGAGAACCAGATAATCTGTGGGGATAAATTGTATGAAAAGGTGGTGTCGGATAATCCACACCACTAAGTACCATGGTTGCACTCACATGGCCTTGGTTGTTGTAAATATGATATTTGAGAAAATTAAGAGAAATGACAAACCTCGATTCTTCACCAGTTACACAACAATGCAACTCTAGTTGAGAGCTAACCATATATGTCACTACTTCCATATCAGTGTCAGCTCCTACTCCTCAACAGTATATTTTTAAGGCCAATAATGTATTTTTTTTACTGTACTTATCGCAAACAAATCGACCTTCTAATGCATTTTTTTTTCTCCAAGAATGACTCATCCTAGAAAATGAGGCCTACAATCGTTGTGTTGTCTGATGGAACGAAGGAAATTGAGCACCATTTTTCTGTGCACTTCAATTCTCTTACACAAATCAAATTTGAAGTCACCTTTAGGATGAAATTTGATCACATTATTTCCCATGGCTTCATGACCAGGAACAAAACCCCTATAAAATGCAAGTATAATATCTTGGAAGCTCTGGAAATTAGAGGAATTTCGTTGAAGTTAGGAACTTTACAAAACCTAAATCCAATCGAGTGTTTGACTGTGTAGAAAAAAAAATAATCAAAGAAGAATCCTCCCTAAAGATTCAAGAGGTTTAAGATGGGAAAATAGATGGGATGCCACACAAAAGGGTGTGGAAGAGATGGAGTAGACAAGGTTTTCTATGAGGAGGGATTCCTAACACTAAAACCAACAAACACAATAGGAAACAAGAACCAATGAAATCAATAATAGTGGCAATATGTGCGAATTTCTATATAGATTCTACATAGAGATATAATAGAAAATAGATGCAGAGAATCACAGAGGTCAGAAAATTAGAGGGTGTTTTTAATGAGAAAGAATTATGGATTTGAATGAACACCCTATTCTAATACCACTATTGAATTGTGCCCAAATTGAGAGACAAGCATTAACTACATTTAATTAATAAGATCCATAGTCAAACAAGCTACCCCACCTGAATCTCTAACACCACTTGAGCTCTGGGGTTCTTTCTTGGATACACATATATATACAATTTTCACAATGGGATTCATTTTCTAAACTCTCTTAGACTCACCGTGATGGTTCATATTCTTCATCATAACCCTAATGAATTAGGTGTCTAACAATGGTTGCAAGAAAGTTGCTTCTTGGAATGTTTTGGGTCTTGCTTTTTCCATAACACTAAGGCTTTGTTAGGGCTACAATGTAGAACTAGTAACCCAATCATGTAAAAGCTTATCTTTCTCCAAAGTTATAAAATCAAATAGTGTTTCAAAAGAGAGCATTATATAAGCAATATATTGAATAATAAAATCCCTTATAATAGAGTGAAAATTCTTCAATGAAAGTAAAATCACTTGGATCCAAAATCAAAAATTTGGTTCTCAATTTGGTGGCTCAAAGTTAGGTGTGTTTACAAACATATGTTATGTTTTTTTCCAAGCTTTATCTAGACTATCAACCCCTTGAAAATTAAATTGTAGGTAATTATAGGTTGGGACCACTATGGATATTCGCATTAAACCATTTTACTTGTCCCATTTGGCACTCTCCAATGCATCCATTGGTTAAACTTATATTTCGAAGGTGACTCAATAAAGTCTTTTACCTCTCAAAAAATCCTCCATTTTAGATTTCCAAAGGAGATTTCAATATAAATACATAGTGTTTGTAAATTGAATCTTACTTGGACTATCCATATCACAATATATGAGTATAATGACACTAAAAACATAAATAATTACTTTAATGTTTATGTTCTTTCAAAAAATGGAACTAAAAAGTTGCCCATGTTCTTAACATGTACCTTCTGAAGGTTTTTAAACAATGTGGTTAGAGGCAAGTATTTGTGAAAATTGAAAAATTCAAGATGAAAACAATAAAATTTGAATAAACATGCCAACCCAAATCTTAGAGAATGAAAAATCAGCTAATATTAAAAAAAAAATAAACATATTCCTAATGGAAAGTTACACCCCTTTGAAAACCATTATCAAAAACCAAAATGTCAATGAAAAGAGATCAACTATAAGTGACACGTGGAAAATTTAGGGAGAAACATGGAAGGATCACTAGATTGCTAACATACAAAGGTGATCTGGCATTGTAACATGTGGCTAACCACATGGCACTCTTGTTGACTAGGCAAGTGGATATAAGCCAACATGGCAAGGGGTGTGCAACAAGGTGAAAATTTATGGTTGGTCCACATGGTAGCCTCATTCTTCTAACTATCTATGTGATACAGTGAGATCTGTTAAATGGTTTCCTATTCAATGTAACATTACTCCTTTAAGAAAGAAATATTGTTTCAAAAGAGTTTTTTATTAAGGTTGAGAACTGTAAGGAGAGAGTTTTGGTATAGAAGGTGAACACCACATGAAGTTGCAAGGTTGTAGAGAAACAAGAGGAACTCAAGAGTGAAACTCCTTGACCAAGGTATGGTCCCCATGAAAGGTTCCCCTTCGTAACATCTTACAACAATTCCAAGGGAGTGATGTCAAGGAGAGAAGCATGCAAATCACAAAGACATGGAAAGGAAAACACATAGAGAGAAGAGGTGGCTCAAGCCATAGCTCAAAGAATAAGGGTGGCTTGGAAGCCATGGAAGTAGTTCAACACCCATAGAAGAGGGAGATAAAAACACACATATTACCATAAAGAGTCCAATATATGGCCACATTTTTCCTATACATAGATGCCACATAAAACCCCAAAACCACATATACACACAATTGTTTTCCAAAATACTTGAATAAAAGCTAGAACTATTGGCATTTTACCAACAAAAAATGGAGTGAGACAAGACAATTATATTTAGATATGTTTCTAGTATGTGAAGAACACTCAAGGCATAAAGAAAAGATCATATGTAGATTTTTAGAATATAACCTTAAAACTCATTGAAAAAATCAACTATATATAAAATTCATATA
Source organism: Pinus albicaulis (assembly GCA_034641835.2). NCBI lineage: Eukaryota > Viridiplantae > Streptophyta > Pinopsida > Pinales > Pinaceae > Pinus > Pinus albicaulis. Next base: position 640,495,898 of record CM076573.1, on the reverse strand, counting down.
TTCTTTCAATCACTAAAGTTACAGCTAGTTGACAATATATATATATATATATATATATATATATATATATATATATATATATATATATATGATATGGATCGAATAATTATATTGTTTTTCATCCATATCAATGTTGAGATTTTGAGGTAGCATTGGGTGTGCTCTAGCCCTGAAATTTTGTGGAGGGGCTAAGACACACAAGACCTTCAAAACCTAGAAAGTGTTTGGAGAAATTTCATCTGGTGTATGAGATATTCAAATAGTTACTTTTTTTAATGAGGATCCTAAGTCTAACTTAGGGAATTAGAAAAATTAAAGTGAATTAATTAAACACATGTGATGAAATGTTATAAGTGACGTGGATTAAGAAGTCTTTTAATATGAGTCGTTAATTAGAGATTAGATCACGGCTGTTGGTTTTCCAATGAGAAAAGTATAAAGGAAAGAATTGGGGTCAGTTGGAGACACACACACATTGGGAGAGCACTAAAGCTAAGCTAAATTTTTGGGGTAAGGTTTTGCTAAGAAATTAAAAACAAGTTGCACTGCAGTGAGGGGAAGAGATTGGTGAGGGATAATCTAATCCAAGGTTGAGAATACAACAAGGCATAGGGGCAGTGAGTACCAGTTAGTGCAGAGCTAGCCAAGAGGACATAGTTCATCCGGCACCATGCAAAAACTGCGCAGAGGCTGCGTAAGCCTAGCCAGGGTGACGCAGACCTAGCCAGCACAGCGCAACACCAGCGACGGTGATGTAGTCCCAGCCGAGGTAGCACAGAGGCAGTGTAGCACCAGCCAGGGTGACACAGTGGGAACGCTGGAAAGTTGAGGGTTGACACAGAGGTTTCAAAGGTAGCACTGAGGGTTCTAGTGCACCGAAAGGGGCTCATGATCTGAAAATCCCATTTCAAGGTGTGATACAGCCATATATTCTATCTCTGAGTGAAAGGTACTTATTTTTGTGTAATTTATTTGTAGGGCCAACCATGTATGGTGCCCATAATGTTGTATTCAGATTATACAGAATAATATAAACCCTCTAGATTTGTTGCACCGGTTTTCGTGCATTGGGTTTTTCCAAGGACATTTGTCCGAAAATTCGTGTGAAATCTTGTCACATGTGTGTATTGCTCAGTAAATGATCTGTAGATGTGTAGGTTGTATTTAGTGTCTACTTTAATGTTTTCCTGAATAATTCAGTAAAATAACTTGTTAATGTAAATGAAACAAGTAGGTGAAGTAGATCTAGATACTACAGTAGGGTTTCTGTTTTGAAACTTTCACATGGAATCAGAGCATTTCGGATCAAGTTGATCCACTAGCAGAGCGATTGAAGAATATTTTTGCAAAGGAGGAAGTTGAAGCAGCAGAGTTCCATAGAAGGAAGCACAACACCAGGAGGACACAGTCCCAGTAGAGGCCGCTGAGATGCTGATGCAGAGGCAGCGCAGAGCCTTCCAGAGTGACACAAGAGCAGCTTGTGTTGCGCAGTTGTTGCGCAGAGGCTGCGCTAAGCCAGTCTACTCACATAGAGGCTAGCTAAAGGAATGCAATCCAGTTTTTGAGGTTATTGTGCAGATTTTCTGTAGTCCAAAAGTGGAGATTCGGATATTCAGAGGTTTTTGGTGTAGAAAAGGTTATGTCGGTGCAGAATTGTTCCTAACAAAGGTGACAAGAGAAGGAGTATTTTCTTAATAGATCTGCGCCAAACAGATCTGAGATTTGATTAGGAGGGTGATCGTAGAGGACTGCTTCAATTATTTTTGGTTGAGGATTTGTAGGAGGGAAAACAGTTGTCAGAAGGAGTAGCTACTATAGAGGGTTTCTAATCGCCAAGAAACCCAGATCCAGTTTTTTGTTGAGTGTTGCAGTAGAAAGAGGGAGAGGAGTATCTGTTCTGACATATTTGAGCAAAGATGGTATCTCATGAGCTGAGAGATCAGGACAGATTGGACGACATGTCCAACTTCATTATCTAGAGGGCCAGGATCCTGACAGTCCTAGATGAGTACAGTATCAAGGACCATGCTGAAAATGTCCTAGCTATGCCTATTGATGCAATTCAAGGAGAATGAAGCGTGGGAAAATAACTTGATCATGGATGGAGTCAAAGATCATGTCATGCCACATATTGCCAAGAAGAATACGGAAAATGAAATGTGGAAAAATTTGGACACAATGTATCAGGGAGGCTCCATCCAAATAAAGATGCTTCTGGAGAATCATATGCAGTTGTTCCATATGCGGAAGGGTGAGGAAATAGATCCCTTCCTCTTCAGAATTCAGACTATCTGGTATCAACTGATTACCATGGGTACGACTCCAAATGAGGAGCTCTTGGTGAGGATTTCCCTTAATGCAATCACGGAGGAATGGGAAACGTTTTTCCAAAGCATCTTTGGTAGGGAAGTGTTACCATATTCGTCGGATACGTGGGAAATCCTCCAACAGGAGGAAATCAGGATATTTACCAAGAGACAAAGCAGCAGGAGCGGTACAGCCAAACTAAAGAAAGAGGAGGAGGAGGATGCACCCCTTGTATCAAAGGGATAGAGGCAACAAGGGAAGAAGAAGTGGGACCTATCCAAGGTCTAGTGCTTTAATTGTGGAGAACTTTGACATCTCACCATCCATTGTCTTAAGAATAAGGAAAAGGGATCTTCTGAATCCAAGGCTATAGCGGAAAAGGGTGACGATGGTAGTGGAATGATGTATCCATGAGTGCTCATGAGCCATGTAAGTAGGGTGATATTGATCTGTAGAGCAGCTACATATGGAGAGTGGTGGGATCCTTGAGGTGCCCAAACTCTTGGATCACATATTATCTACAGGAACCTTAAGACGGTAGTGGGACAAGTGGAGCAGTGGGTGCAGGAGATCATAGTGAAGCGGAGGGAAGAGATGGGACATTGTAGATGGGAGCAGCACAGTGCAGAGGTAGCAGCAACATAGAGGCTTATGGGACTTCAACAACGTAGAGGGGCAGTTCTTACACAATGCAGAGTTGCAGCAGCGTAGTGGCTTAAGGAGGATAGCACAGTGCAGCAGCCAAGGGAGCTTTAGTGATGAGATGCAGCCTGACTGACTTTTCTGTTACTAATTGGGCAGGGGTCCTTCAGTTGCTTACTTCTCAGCAGGTGATTTTCAATGCAACAGTTGGCAGCACGATGTAACAATTTGAGAGGGAGATGTAGTACGTATGTAGCAGTGTCAGTGGTAGTGACATGGGAAATAGTACAAAAAGTAGTTGTGCAATGGATGGAGGGCAGCAGGCCAAGCATCAGCAGCATAGAGACTGATGCTGAGATCTGGAAATACTTGGTGTGGATGTATTTCTAGAGCACACTCCTTGCTAAGAGGGAGTGTTTAGATTTTGAGGTAGCATCAGGTGTGATCTAGCCCAAAAATTTTATGGATGCGATAAGACACACGAGACCTCCAAAACCCAGAAAGTGTTTGGAGAAATTTCATCTGGTGTATGAGATATTCAAATAATTATTTTTTTTAATGAGGACCCTAAGTCTAACTTAGGGAATTAGAAAAATTCAAGTGAATTAATTAAACACATGTGATGAAATGTTCTAAGTGATGTGGATCAAGCAGTATTTTAATCTGAGTCGTCAATTAGAGATCAGATCACGGTTGTTGTTTTTCCAACAAGAAAAGTATAAATGAAAGGCTCAGGGTCAATTGCAGACACACACACATTGGCAAAGCACTAAAGCTAAGTCAAATTTATGGGGCGGGGTTTTCCTGATAAATTATAAACAATTTGTAGTGCAGTGAGGGGCAGAGATTGGAGAGGGATAATCTAATCCAAGGTCGAGAATACAGCAAGGTAGAGTGGAAGTGAGTACCAGCCAGAACAGATCCAACTAGGAGGACGCATTTCAGCCAGCACCACACAGAGATATTGCAGAGGTTGTGTAAGCCCAACCAGGTTGACGTAGACCCAGCCAGCGCACCGCAGTGGCAACACAGCACCAGCCAGGGTGACGCAATCCCAGTTAGGGTAGCATAGAGGCAGCGCAACACCAGTTAGGGTGACGCATTGGGGATGTTGGCTAGTTGAGGGTTGGTACAGAGGTTGCAGAGGTAGTGCTGAGGGTTCCAGTGGGCCAGAAGGGGCTCATGATCTGTAAATCCCATTTGAGGGTGTGATACAGCCATATTTTGTGTCTCTGATTGAAAGGTACTTATTCTCGTGTAATTTCTCTATATGGCCAATCATGTCTGGTGCCCAGAATATTGTATTCAGAATTTGCATAATAATATAAACCCTCTAGAGATGTTGCACCAGTTTCCCCGCATCGATTTTTCCGAGGACATTTATCCGAAAAATCGTATGTAAACTTGTCACATGTGTGTATTGCTCAGTAAATGATTTGTTGATTTGAAGGCTGCAATTAGTGTCTACTTTAATGTTTTTCTAAATAATTCAGTAAAATAACTTGTTAATGTAAATGAAACAAGTAGGTGAAGTATATATAGATACTGCAGTAGGTTTTATGTTTTGAAACTTTCACAATCAATGCTTTTAGAGTGGAAAAAGTTGAGGAATCATCTCACAGGATCGTTTTTACCGGCGGGACCCAGTTTGGGAAAATAGGATCTGAAACCTTACATGAGTGTTTTGAGGCATCAAATGACATTTTTTGGGGGTAAAACTTTGTTGTCTTAGCATCACAAAAAAAAATTCTTATTATACATATAGATACTTTTCCAACGGCACAAAAATCGTGCCAATCAGTGTTTGTATGTGAAACTTATGTCACGCAGAAGTTGACATTCTTATTTTCACCACCATAATTTGAGAGGATGCCACGTCAGCCTCCATTATTCATGAAAAATGGGATAGCAACGTGATTATGATGTATAATACTCTAGAATTTTCTATATTTTAACTTTGATTAAGAGTACAGGTAGTCAAACCTAACCACTAATAGGCTATTAGGTTGTGTTATAACCAAGCCACTGGAGGAAAAGGGATTTCATTCTTTCGAGTGCATTTTTTCCATACCTGAGCAAAAATAGCCAAGAGGGATATGAGGTAGAGCACACACAAAGTATTTTTGCACTCTATCAGCCCACGAGCCACGGGCCATACTTTTTTGTACTAGCAACCATATTTCCATTCAGATAAATAGAGTAGAGCGACCTCACCTTCTAGTTGGGTTTGTCTCCCAAAAGGGTTTCCCAGAGCATATCTTGTGTTAAATATGTGTGTGAACTTTTATTTTTCCATTCTCTATTTTCCACATAATTTTAATTCACATGCATCATTTATTAATAGTAAATATACAAATCCATAAATCTAATAAAATTTTGTAATAGTGTAGAATTTCAAATTTCAAATATTATTTTATCATATATGTTGTGACAAATTGTCCAGTGAAATATCCACAGCAGTTTACAGATTATATTGGTATAAAAGCAAGTTTATTTGGGTGTATTGTGGATATTTATATGGTATCTATATCAATTGGGCCAAAAGTTGTAAAACCCTAATCATGGCTGACGAATCTATGAATAACCCCTCGTGATCTTGCAGAGGAGAGGTTTGCATGGCTAGAACAATAAGTCATTGATATATATCATAATGTAAATATCCTCATGGAGGCCCTGAGAAATAATCTTATGATATTTGAAGAATATGGGGATTTAAATGAAGAGGACAAATCAAAATGGGGATTAGGAGATCGGGATGAAACAAATAATCAACCGAAGAAAGATATCATAAAATATCAACCCAGTTCGAGTATCATGAATCAATCACAGCCACAGTTTAAAATGGAAATGAAGATCAATATCAAGTTGTGCCATGGTGATATCAACGCTATGAAGTTGAATCACTAGTTGTAGCAACTAGAAGTGTAGTTAAACGTCCATAAAATTGAGGAAGAACAGAAGATTTCATTTGTGCAACTGAAATTAGAGGCCCATGCCCTGACATGGTGGGAGAGCCACACGGATTCCTTGAGGTTGGAGGGAGAGTCTCCAATGACTAAGTGAGAGGACTTCAAAACCCTCATTAATTCATAGTTTTACCCTATTGGGTATGTAGAGGACCAGTGGATTTGGTGTGACTACTTCAGGAAAAATCTTAGGTAAAGCATACAGGAGTACACCACAGAGTTCAAAAATATGGCCATAATGTTGAGTATATCCCCAAAGAAACCAAATGTACTCCTCAAGTATTTGGGGTGTCTACACTACCATCTGTGAGAACAAGTGATGTTGTTCAAGACCAAATCAATGGATGATTATTGTATACAGGCACAGTACCTGGATAAAATAAACCTAAAGAGAGCACAATCAAGTGAATTGAAGTAGAAGGATCAACAAGATGCTTCAAAGGCGGGGAAGAAGAAGTAAAAAGGGGGGAAAGATAAATATATGGAAGCCATAGCATACTAGTGCAGATATCCCAACAATCACTGTAACATTGATGGCCATATAGAGGAGAAGTGTTGGAATTTCATTAGAGAAATTTTGAGGTCTAAAATGGGCCTACTAAGGAATATTATTAAATAATAGTGGAAATAATGAAATATGATTAGATTACATCATCAAATTTTTGAAGGAAAAAAGAAAAAACTATTTTTTCAACTCGTATTTTCAACTTATTTCCCTACGGTTGTACTCAAATTTTAATTTGGGGCACTCATTGGATGCGAAATTTAATTCCACGTCCAAGGATTACCCATGTTGCATACTTTTGATGGACCCTGCTACACGAAAAATGAGAAATAGATGAAAAACAAAATTATTGCAATCATATTTTTCATGTATTTCTCATAGTGGGGTCCATTGGAAGTATGTAAAATGGGTACTTCTTGGATGAGGAATTAAATTTTTCATCCAATGATTTCTCTTGTTCAAAATTTTAGTAAAATCGTAGGGAAATAACTTGAAAATATGAGTTCAAAAAGTAGATTTTTTTATTTTTTATTTTTTTATATTTTTACTTTTTTACTCCATCCCCCATGGTTGACATCATCATCTTGAATCCTCTTGCTTCTTATAAAGTTTATTTTGGTTGTATATTTTTGTTTTGAGGCCCATTTTAGACCTCAAAATTTCTCTAATGGCATCCAGAGCTAAACCTGAAGAATAAGAAGAAAGATAATAAGAAGAAAAATAGCATGGCCATTGATTCAAGCAACCAAGTTGAAAGCAACTCAGAATTGGATGAGAAGATCCTTTGTATGTCAATGCAAAAGGAGGTGAATCTGAGTAGTCTTCAGAAACAGGAATAGTAACAAATAACCAAACTCTCCCATATAAAGATATAGGTCAAGAAGAAAAATATTTATGCTATGTTTGACTCAGGATCATAGGTGAATCTCATTACAGCAAAGTTGTTCAAGAAGTTGGGGATGGAAGTTTGTGATCATCCAAACCCATATCAAATACGATGGGTAAATAAGGATGCATATTTTAATGTAACAGAATAGTGAAAAAATAGATTTTCCATTAATATTTATTTTATTGATGAAGTGGAACTAGATGTGGTTCCCCTTGATATATGTGGAGTCATGTTTGGGAGTTCCTACATGTACATGCAATATGAAATATTCTTGCAGAGAGCCAACCAATATCATCCCCTCAAGGATGGAAAATAATTCACCATCAACGCGCACAAAGGCAAGTCGAAAATTTCAGTAGTAAGTGCCAACCAAGCTAAGAAATTTATCAATTCCAACAAGAATTACGTTTTATTGTTTTCAAGAGAAAATCAGTTTGTAGAAGAGTCAATAAGAGGTAAGGAATCCTTGGAGGGGTGTGCTAAGAAAAAAAAACAACAATTGGAATATTTTATACATGCATACAAGGATGTGTTCCAAGAGCCCAAAGGGTTACCACCTCAGAGGGAAGTGGAGCACGAGATTCAGTTATTGTCAGACTCCCCATTGCCAAGCATTGGGTTGTACAGTAAATTTGTTATAAAATCAAATGAGGTGAATAAATAGTTCCAGAAGCTGCTAGAACAGGGTGTCATTTGATAGAACATGTGGGTTACCCATCATAATTGTTCCAAAGAAAGATAGGACTTTGCGGATGTGTATATATTATAGGGCATTGAACAAAATCACACTTAAAAATAGATACCCCCTACCTAAGATAGATGATATGTTGGATCAATTGCAACAAGAAAAGTACTTCACCAAGTTGGATTTAAAGCATGTATATCACCAGGTTCGAGTCAAAGAAGTAGATACATGGAAGACCGCCTTCAAAACCAGGAAAAGTTTGTATGAGTGGTTAGTCATACCATTTGGATTATGTAATGCACCATCTACGTTTATGAGATTAATGAATGATGTATTGCACCATTTTATATATTCATTTGTTATAATCTATTTGGATGACATATTGGTATACAATTCTACCTAAGAGGAGCATGTATCACATTTGACGCGGGTGTTGGATACATTAAATAAGCACTAGCTGCTAGAAAATATTAAGAAGTGTGAGTTTTCACAATAGTCTTTGGTGAATCTGGTGTGTGCGATAGGTGGAGGAGAGTTGAAGATAGATCCTACCAAGATGGAGGCCATCATGAAATGGTCAGTGCCTACTAAAGTTTCTCAGGTTAGGAGTTTCATTGGGATAGCATAGTACCTGAGGAAATTCATAGCCTCAGTTTTAGCAGTAGCAGTACTTCTCAATGCATGATAACATCAAATGGTAAGAGTTTCCAATGGGGAAAGAATCAGCAAAGGGATTTTGAGAAGCTAAAGAAGAAGATCATTAAAGCACTGTGTTTAGCCAATTTAATGTCTTAAATTTCTTATCATAAATCATCAACTGAGGTTAGTAATCTGATGAAGTGTGGTGCATTAAATATGCTTAGTTAACCTTCTTCTTACTTCGTTGTGTATGTTTTTATATTTTTTTTCGGTTGTTTTGTTTCTTTATATCTAAAGGAGTTAATCTTGAGAAATGAGAGCTATGAAATGAATCAACTAAATCTAATTAATTTTAATGTTAAGACTATTTTTGAAAGAAGGAATAAAAGGAAATGCTCTTTAACTATTCTAATTTGCATAAAAATGAATCAAACTTTAAATGGTTAGAATCTAATATAAAAATAGAGTACTTATTCTAATGACTTTAATATTTTTGAAATTTAAAACTAATTCTAATCTATCTTAATTTGATTCTACTCCATGGATTGAAGGCATAACTCCTATGATTAAGAATTGAAATGACAATGCTAATCTAAATGGAAAGCAAACTCAAATAAATTGAAAAGCAACTACTGTATGACCAACTACTCAATCATCCAATTTTGGAAGAATGACAAAGTCATCTTCTTGACATGATTTACAAGAAATTGATTATACATTTAGTTTAAATATTTAATCTAAGAAGGCAATTAAAAATCATGTAAAGAAAACTCAACTATTTTGTGACTTAAATACTCAATCAACCAATTTTGGAAGCATGACAGAGTCACCTTCTTGAGATGATCTTTACAAGCATTTAATTATACATTTAATTAAGGATTTAATCTAGGAAAGCAATATAAAAACATGTAAATGAAAACTCGACTACTGTATGATTAAATACTCAATCATCCAATTTTGGAAACATGACAAATTCATCTTCTTGATATGATCTTTACAAGCATTTAATTATACATTTAATTGAGATTTTAATCTAAGAAAGCAGTGTAAAAATATGTAATGAAAACTAATGTAACTGTATGCTCTAATGCCTCAAACATAATCCAATTTTGGAAAATAGAACTACTTTCTTGAGATGTTTTTGGTAAGAAAAATATTACACAGTCATTCTAAAACTAATTCTAAGAAATCATTCATAAATTTAATCTATGAAATGATAAACAATTTAATATAAAGATCAACTGCAAAGAAATGTAAATTTAACTTATGAATTGACAAAACAGCGCTAATGAAATTAAACTAAAAAAAATAATGAAACCTCTTTCTGTGCAAGGGCCCTCTGCGACAAAATGAGTTGAAATCCTAGCAGACTATACGCGCATCAAGAATGAACTGGAACAATGAACATGGTCTTCGTATTATGAAAGGAACATAGTTTCAAAGCATACATAGCGTTCACAAATTTAAGACTGTCTCTAGTTTTCAAATGACCGGTATTTAAACAAATTTAAATGTAACTGTCTAGAGCTATTTCCGCCTACAGATGGCAATTACAACTAAAACATAGAAGCAAAATCTAAGTGGTTAACTCTCGATTTTCTACGTCAAAGAAAATCAAGAGTCTTTCATTCTCAGATCATGTCCTTTGCCCGCAATTTGACCACGAGCATAGGCACCTTTTTCTGTTGAATTCAACTAGGTGGAGGATAAGATCCATGTGAGGATCATTCCAAATATTCCCATGTGACTCATTCCTTCATTCGCTCCTCAGAACCTGTCATACCATTAAAGTAGTTTTGGAAACAACAATTAGCTGCAGAATAGCATGTGTTCTGTAGCTGAGTTACAAAAATTCATTCAAATAACAAGAACATCAAAATATAACATAGAGATCATTCAAATGCATTCTCTGATATAAAAAATGTCATTTATCATTGATTGGAGTTATGGATTTATGAAAAGGTAGGGAAAAGTGATGAGAAATGATGTCAGAGAAAGAACAATTTTGAGGTTCAACATACCCCCACTAAGAAGCCATTGCATGTCCTCATGCAATTATCAAAAATGTGAACTTCCTTCTCCTATTGCATTTGTTCAGACACCTCTGCTAATACATCCAGTTTTCTCTTCTTTATTTTCACTGAGGTGACTGCCATCCTGGGCTTTCTCATAAGGAGTTTGTACTTGAGATTGATGATTGTCTTGTTCAGAGATTTGTTCTTTCTTTTTAGCTTTTTTTCTTTTTGTACCACATTCCAAAATGTAGGATGGTGTTATCACTAATGACTTTCTCCAATTGGTTTTGTTGCTTTAAAGATTCATTATCATGTTTAATGTGCCTATTCAGTAACTCTAGCTCATATATTTCTTACTTGAGGGTGTTAATCAGAGGTTCTTGTCGACTGATAAGATGTTCCTGCATACCTAGATTTACTGTTGCATTCCTTTTCTCCAATGACTCAATATAGTCATATATCTCTTGTTGCATTGGTTCAATGCCTAGAGATCTTCTGTTGGGACTTCCTTCAAAATTATGTACAGGAGAATGTGTAGGACTATATGGAGGAGAGCCATTGATGGGTGATGGCACTTGAGGCTCCTCCTCTAAATTCACAAACTATGTTTCTTGTGATGGTTTCTTCTTCATGGATCTTCAGAGTCTAGAGCTTCTCCTTGGTTGTGGAGGGTTTAAGTTTTATTCACTTGTAACCTTGCGCTTATTTTCTATTTTACCTCTTGTCTTAACTCCACCCTGTTTCTTATTTTTCATTAACTCTGCAAGGGTAAGTTACTCTTCATCTTGTTGTAGTGGAGGTGAAGGTATGTCCTCAACGCTTGTATCAATCTTCCTTCTTCAACTTTTTCTAGTCTTGTCTTCCTTAGGTTGCTCTGGCTCATCTTGGAAAAGGTTTTTGATTAGGAAACTATCCCAAGAGTATTTTCCAAATGAAATTCAAGAAGTATTTTTACCGACCCATGATGGTGCATAGTGTTGTCTATATATTGAATTCTTTTTGTACATTTGTGCACATCCTTTTTAAATTATTCAGTAGAAATAAAGGGATTTTTATTTCTTCGTCCTCCAAAAAGTTCATCAACAAATGAATATAATAAAAAAACATGCAACCAAATCTACCTTCAAAAATGATAAACTTCTGCAAAATTAAAAGCATATTTCTCCATTTGTTCTTGAGTGGTGAGCTAAGAATACCCTTTTTGTAAACGTAAGTATGCATGCATGGATTCTTGAGGAAAACTCTCCATGCTTCATTGTGAAATTCTTTTTTTTTGAACCATCTCTCGCCAACTCTTGGGATATTTGTAGCTTCAGCTATGAAGGCCTCGGTCACTGAAAATTTTGATGTCTCCTATTTCAACCTCTGTTTCATCAAAATACCTCGCAAAATACTTAGTGATCTCTTTGTGGAAATTGTCAAATTTTTCTATAAACCTGAGCCACTTAACCTTCTACAGCATCTCTTTGATTTGAGGATAACCCTCCATGTATTTAGCTCACACTGGTTCAGTCCTGACTATCAAACCCATCTCTTTTGTCGTGAAGATTCTAGCCTTCAGAATTGTTCTTCTCTGTAGGAAATGAATTGGTTGCGAATCTAGTTAAGGGCATCGAGGGTTTGTAGGGAAATATGAGTGAAATGAATACTTGATTGGGTTTTAAGAAACGTATATGAATAGGTTATGGCAGTAGGATATGATTGTTTAATCATAAATGGGAGAATCTGTTATGGATCGTTATGAAATATGATGTGGATGATGTGGTATATTTATGACATGATGTGAGTGCAAATCAAATCAAATCAAATGATGACATATTGAGGCAGCTTGTGATCATCTACATTATATATGCTAATGTTTTTTATCTTGTTATTTAAACAAATTTATGTAACATAACTTTAGAACTAACCTTTTGTTGATATTTCCTTGATGTTGATTCTTCAGGTATCCTTCAGCATGATGATCTTCAAATGGAGTTCTCAATTTCTTGTGCTTAGTATTCTTGCTTCAATAGGCTGTAAAAATGTGACAGAGCTACAGAATGTGGTATCAGTTGCAGAATGGAATGTCAGCTGCAGAATGGAAGTAGTTATGTACTACTTTTTTTATTGCTTTAGAAAAAGAAAGGGAACAAATATTTTTGGGATTTTAGAATGGAATAGAAAATATAATATATCGGAACTCTGATTTCCATCCTATATTTTATATATAAGGATGCTAATCATTGATTGGTTTTCACCCTTATACAATTTTTTTATTTTAATATATATATATATATTATTTATTCTCTATTTTTTTTCTTTTTTATTTTTTTAGATATGAAAAATAAAAAGACTAAGTTGGGGAAGAAGAAGGATTCTTCTTCACTAACTTCATATCAGTATTATCTTGGAAAATTTTGATAAACTCCTCCTTTGTAATTGCCTTATGATAGACTTTTAATTGATGTCCATTCACAAGAAGAGGTACCGTTTCTTCATCAATTGTCCTTATCCTGACTGCTCCATTGTCAAAGACTTTTTCAATCTCATAAGGCCTAAGCCAATGAGTCTGAAAATTTCCTTGAAATTCTTTTAACTTTGAATCAAACAAAAGTTCCCAATCCCCTACTTGAAACTTTTTCTCCTTTATATATTTATCATGCCATTTGGACCTTTGTTGTTGGACTAGATTGGTTCTTTGAACTGCATCTTGCCTGATTTCATCAAGCTCATTAAGTTTCTCCAATTTGTGCTTTTGGGATTCTAATAAGTCAAGCCCCAATTGGACTTCCATCTTGAAGATTTGGATCTAAAATTCTATAGGACATAGGACTTGCTTCCCATAAACAAGTTCATAGGGAGTATGTCTTGGTGTATTCCTCCATGTAGTCTGGTAGGCCCATAAGGCTTCAGGAAGCCTATCTGCCCAATCCTTCCTATGTAGATGTACAGTCTTAGTGAGAATTCATTCGAACACCTTATTGTTAGACTCCACTTGACCATTTTCTTGTGGATGATATGGAGTGGATTTTCTATGTTTGATCTTGTAATTATCCACAAGCTTTTGCACCAACTTGGATGTAAATTGGGTTCCCTGATCTATCACAATTTCTCTTGGGACACCAAAACGAGTGAAAATATCCTCAAAAATAAAATTAACTACAGAAAATTCATTAGCTAAAGAAAGTGCTTTAGCCTCTACCCATTTAGTGACATAATCAGTACATACTATAATATATTTCTTTTGATTAGATGGTGGATTGATTGCGATGAGTACCTGCAATTGTAACGACATTTCATCTATAGGAACAAGTTTCCCCATTCTTTGACAGTTACCACACATTTTTACATACTCCATGGTATCTTTAAAGATGGATGGCCAAAAATATCCTAAATGAAGGATTTTATAGGAAATCCTCTTATCAGCAACGTGTCCACCATAGGGTTCATCGTGACATGCCTTGAGAATCTCAATAATTTCATCTTCTCGAGCACACCTTCTGATGATGAGATCTAGACCTGTTTTATACAATTCATCATTAACCCATGAGTAAAATGAACTTGTTTGAATATTTTTTCTTTTCTCTCTAAGAAAAAAGTGTGCAGGTAAATTTCCTGTGACTAAGTAATTAGCAATATCTGCAAACCAAGGAATTTTGGTAGTTATTGCAAAAAGATATTCATCGGGAAAATTATCTTCTACTGGGGTATCATTTTTAACATTTTTAATTCTAGACAAGAAATCAGCAAATGTGTTTTGTTTTCCAAGTCAATATAGAATAGTGATATTGAATTCTTGCAGGAGCAATAACCATCTTGTGACTACCATTAGTAATATATTTATTCATTAAATATATAATTTCAGAATGATTTGTATGAATAAAGGTTTTATATCCGGTGATATAATGTCTAAATTTGTTGATAGCATGAACAACAGCTAGAAATTCTTTTTCCGTTACAATGTAATTTAACTCAGCAGGAGTCAAATTTTTGCTTGTATAATAGATGGCATAGGGGATCAAATCTTTTTGTCCTAATACAGCTCCCATATTTTTATCTGAAGCATCTATTGAAATATGAAAAGGTAGTTTCCAATTTGGACCTCTTAACTTTGGGTGCTTTAGAGATTTTTGTTTTTAAAGTTTCAAATGCCAATTGGCAATCAGGATTCCAACTGAATTCACAATCTTTGGTGAGAAATTTGAAGAGTGGGGATGATATTTTAGTGAATTTTTCTATAAATATTCTATAATACCCTATGAGTCCTAGAAAACTTCTAACATCCTTTTGACAACTTGGAATTGATAATTTGGAGATGACTTCAACCTTAGATGAATCAACTTTAATTCCATCTCCCGAAATGTGATGTCATAAAACAATTCCTTCAGTAAACATCATAAAAAAAAAATTCATGACTTAATGAAAGATTTGATTCTTTACATATTTTAAGAACCTTTTCCAAATTTTCTAAAGCTTCTTCAAATAAATTTCCATAAACTATAAAATCATCCATATATACCTCCACAAAATCATGTATTAGATCAGAAAAAAAAAAAAATTCCTAATGCTGCCCTTTGCAATATTGCAGGTGCATTGCACAAACCAAAAGGAAGTACTCTATAGGCATAAGTTCCCCATGGACATGTGAATGTGGTTTTATCTTGGTCTTCAGGTGCTACTTGAATCTGATTGTAACCACTAAAACCATCCAAGAATGAGAAATACTTATTTCCTGCTAATGTATCCAATACTTGATCTATGAAAGGTAATGGAAAATGATCTTTTACGGTAGCTTTATTCAACTCTTGATAGTAAATTCATACCCTCCACTTACCATTATTTTTAGGTACAATCGCTAAGGGAGAAACCCACTAACTATCTGAAATTGGGTAAATGAAGTTTACATTCAGCAATTTTTGCAATTCTTCTTTCACAATTTCCCTAAGATTTGGATTCATCCTTCTTTTAGGTTGTCTGATAGGCTTACAATTTTCCTCGATGTAGATATGATGTATACAAGTCTTAGGACTAATTCCTTTCATGTTAGTGTATTCCCATGCATATGTAGAAGATGTTGGGAAAAATACTGAGAGGGGGGGGTGAATCAGTATTTAGGGCATACTCAAATATTTTTACTTTTTCATGCTCTAAAACCCATACGCTAATTTACTTGATCAAACTCACGTATATGCGCGGATACCCTTCACAAAACTCGCGTATATTCAGAGATCTTAATATTCAATTAATTCATTACTTAGATCCTTGCATTTATTCATTCATCAGATGTTTATATAGCAACAGACATGTGCAGTAATAACAAAGTAAATCATCACACATAAGCATCACACATGAACACCAGGATTTTAGGTGGAAACCCAAGTCGGGAGAAAACCACCGCTGCCGTTGTCTCAGCCTTCAATATTTTATTATAAAGAAAACATCTTACAACTATGTACTGGCGCAAACTCATACCAGTACGCAGGCACCCACCTGCGCTCGTTTACCAGCCTCTCCTGGAAGGAGCTACGACCCCCTACTCTCGTTTACCAACCTCACCTGGAAGGGAGCTACGACCCCCTGCTCTCATTTACCAGCCTCACCTGGAAGGGAGCTACAACCCCCTGCTCTCATTTACCAGCCTCACCTGGAAGGGAACTACAACCCACTCACTGAAGGCTACAACCCTCAGCACCACCATGGACCACGTTTCATCAATTTTCATACCGGATCCAAAAGCTTCCTTTAGAACACAACTTGCAGGCCACTTCTCATCATATTTTCAGACTGGACCCACTCCATACATTTGAACTCAATCATACATCATCAACAGATAGCAGTAACACAGCAGAACAGATCAGACATTTGATACTTCATACTTCAGCAAACCCTAATCTTCATACGTGCTTTCCTTTCACTGATCCTGCATATATACGCGCCTTCGACCATACAAACCCGCGTATACTTCTATACATATTACAGAGTTAATTTTACTGCCCATACGCGCTTTCTCTTCCGCAAACCCACGTATATACAGCATTTCATATGACTAGCTGCATAGTTCTTCAGAAGATGAATAGCTGTACTCCTCGTAATCGTATACATCACTGTATTTTGTTCTTATTTCGTACAGATGCTCACATTGCATCTAATCATTCTATAAACGCATCACAAGGCTAAACATCTCCAGATCTAGATTCTTTCATCATTTCTTCATTGCGCATCATACACTCGCATCTCATTCAATCGCAATCCCCTCCCATTCAGATATGTTCGTATATGCTTGGAATTATCTTCCCCGACTCTCTTTCATTTTCACAATGAATTTCTTCTCCTTATATAGGTTTACCCTTTATCAATACCATGAGCCAAAACCACATTACTTTCAATGTTATTCCTAGACGGGGTCACATAGACGAATCATTACTCAATATAATGGGTCAATACCATGGTGGTTACCCCTGGTTTTACATATTTAGAGCTTCCATACACGACTCTGGGCACGCATCGCTGCATACGCACTTTGTCTCAGACGACGGCATGCCTGCTCTCATCATGTTTTGTAAGCACATACTAACATTCTTCCATCATTACCTTCAGACTATCAGATATACATTTGATCATTTATCAAGACATATTTATCAGACAACTTATTGGACTTCATCGTAGGGTTTCCATCATCTTATCAGGTTGTTACTCAAGGACAACACTCAGCCAACAATTGTTGGCAATATGATGCTGAGTATTGTCCTTGATGGCAACCCACTTGATGAAGATGATGGCAACCTACTTGATGAAGTTGTCCCTGATGGAATATGTCTTGATGAACCTGTTAAATGATGTAAATCTGATGTATATACAATAAGTATAGAAGGTAATGATGGAAGGAATTTCAGTATGTGCTAGAACATGATGAAAAGAGTATGTCTCAAGGCATACACGGATTTTTCTAGACAAAGTAGCGTATGCACGCGGGAAATAACGTGTCAAGTCACGTATGGGCAAAAGCGCTCTAAATATGTAAAACCAGGGGTAACCACCATGGTATTGACCCATTGTATTGAGTAATGATTCGTCTATGTGACCCCATCCAGGAATACCATCGAAAGTAATGTGGTTTTGGCTCATGGTATTGATAAAGGGTAAACCTATATAAGGAGAATAAATTCATTGTGCAAGTGTGTGCAAGAGGTCTGAGCTTAAATGAATACTTCTCTCTAAAGTAGATCTGAATGGAAAGGGTTACAGTTGAATGAAAGATCTGAATGTATGATGCACCAATGAAGAAATGATGAAGAAGGAAATCTAGATCTAGAATTTATTTGTATCTGCTAGATCTGTTTATGGAATGATTAGATCTGAGAAGAGGCGAACATCTGTCTGAAGTAAAGGGTAAAATCTGAGTGATGTATCTATTCTGAAGAATTGCAATGACCTACATGTCTGAAGAACTATACGCTAGTTTGCCGCAGAGTAAGCGCGTATATACGCGGGTTTTCTAAAGAGAAAGTGCGTATGGACAGTAAAATTAGCTCTGTAATATGTATAGAAGTATACGCGGGTTTGTATGGTCGAAGGCGCGTATATATGCAGGATCAGTGAAAATAAAGCGTGTATGAATAATAGGGTTTTCTGAAGTATGAAGTATCAAATGTCTGATCTGTTCTGCTGTGTTACTGCTATCTGTTAATGATGTATTCTACATTGATAAGTATCCGTTTTGATGTATGATTGAGCTTAAATGAATGGAGTGGGTCCAGTCTGAAAATATGATGAAAAGTGGCCTGCAAGTTGTGTTCTAAAGGAAGCTTTGGATCCAGTGTGAAAATTGATGAAACGTGGTCCATGGTGGTGCTGAGGGTTGTAGCCTTCAATGTGGGGTTGTAGCTCCCCTTCCAGGTGAGGCCAAACGAGCAGGGGTCGTAGCTCCTTTCCCCGGGAGAGGTCTGGTAAACGAGCGTAGTGGGTGCCTGCGTGCTCGGGCAGGAGGCCGCGCCAAAGACATATGTTGTGGCAAGATGTTTTCTCTATAATAAAATATTGAAGGCCGAGACAACTAAGAAATGTGTCTTTCTCCCAACTTGGGTTTCCACCTAAAATCCTGGTTTTCATGTGTGTTGCTTATGTGTGATGATTTATTATGTTCTTACTGCACATGTTTACAGTTTATTGAACATCTAATGAATGAATGATGGAATGATATAAGTGAATAATTAATGGCATAACAAGATATCTGTGTATATGTGATTTTTATGAAGGATATCCGCGTGTATACGCTAGTTAGCTTCAGCAAAGTAGCATATGGGTTTTAGTGAATGGAAAAGTAAAAAGTTTTGATTAAGTCCTAAATATTGATTCACCCCCCCCCCCCCCCCCTCTCAGTATTTTGGTTAACTTTTCTTGTTGTAATATTTCTAAGTTTTTGTTTATGTTCAAAGATTTTCCCAGAAATATTTCAACTGTAGAGTTACCAAATTCTTCCATACAATATAGAGACATCTGCCTAGATGACAAGTATTCAATATTTCATTATTCTTGAAAATGATCATGCTCATCTTCTGAAGATGATTCAAATTTTTCTATTGAATTTAATATTTGACTATCTTCACTAATACAAGAAATAGTAAAGAGAGGTTGTATATCATTGTCATCATCAATCCATTCTTCATCTTCTATTTTTGTGATTGTTTTTGCTAGAGGATATAAAGTGAATTTCTTTGTTGAATTACCATCAGAGATATACATGTCACCAGATCTACAACTAATGAAAGCATCAGTTGTATCCAACCAAGGTATTCCTAATATTAGTGGATGTTCTCCTAAATTGTTCTTGGGGGTTAAAATCATAAAATCGACCAGATACTCCCAAGAGTCTAAGGATACTGAAATTTCTTCTAATACACCATCTGGCTTGATTACTGATCTGTTTGCTAATTGTAGTAATGTAGGTGTATACTGAATATTTGGAAGCTTGAGTTGTTCCATGGTTTGTTTTCTCATGACGTTTATGGCTACTCCTAAATCAATCAATGTATTTGGAATTTCATACCATTGATATGTGTTTTCACAACTGGACTTCCTAGATCTAAATATTTTTGTATGGAAATTTTTCCCATCATAATGTTTGCAATTTTTCCTACTAATTAAATTTTTTTTATTTCTTTTGTTTTTCTTCATGGTTTCTACATGCTCGACTCTCTTATTGTTTTGGCTAGAATTGGAATCTCTTTAATGGCCTGTAGCAAATGAATTTTGATACAGACATTTTTCAATTCATCTAGAAAATCATAATTTGGCAACATTATATGTTTTTTTACCCCTCTATGAACTTTAATCTTTCAGGAAAAGGAGGGTTAGAAATAGATACTGATGGTTGCTCTATGATAGGATTTGGGTTTATTGGTTTTTCTTGTTTTTCATTTTTATTATTCTGGTTCTGTTGAATAGATGTCCCTTCTTCAAAGCTTTTATTTTGTTGTAGAGAAATTTCCTCATCAAAATTATATTGTTCTTGAAAAACAACAGAAAGCTTTTTCCTCTCTAATATTCTACCAGATCTGAGTTGAAGATCACTAAGATCTAGTGGAGTAATCATGTAATTTGGAAATTTTTGTCCTTTTATAGTGTAATCATTTTGAGTATTTATATCATTTGAGTTTGGCAATGGCTAGGCAAGTAGTTGGTTTGGTATTTGTGGAAATTGTAATGAAATTTGTGGGTTTTGGTTTTGGAGTTGGGGTTGTTGATTTTGTTGTGGAAATTGTTGGGGAGGATAATTTGGATAGGATAGAGGATATTGGTAGTATTGATAATATCTACCATAGGGATTTTTCATTCCTTGTGCCCAAGGTTGAGGTTGGGACCAAGGTTGTTGCCAAGAATTCCAATTATTTGGTGGGGGTTGAGTATAAATTTGGTTGTTAAAACCTTGAGTTTATGGCCCCTGCCATGGTCTTCTAAAGACAAAGCAAAGAGGTTCTACTAGCTTTGAAGTTACTTCTTCCTGAAAAATATCCTTAAGACCTGGAATTGAAGGGAAACTCTTAGTTTCATGATTTTTTGAGCAAATCACACAGGTCTCTACGACTTTTACATCAAGAGGACATTCTATTAAAGCATGCTTCTTTCTGCATTTAGGACAGAAAACAACTAAGGCATCAGTTTTGACTTTCTTCTTATTTTGTAATTTAAGGGTGTCTATCTGTTCACTAAGACTCCCTGAAATATATGTTTTAAATTCATCAAGCATATTTCCAATTTATGCCCTACTTACTATTCCAGTTGCAGATTTATTCACTCTAGAGAGAGAAGAATCTCTTGGACTTTTCCCAGTTTTTTATTTTCCCCTTGAGAGATGAATACATAATCCACCAATTTCAGGTAATGTGAGTTCAGAGATATATCCCCTCCCCATCATGTTGAGAATTTCTATCCATTCATCTCTAACGGATTTTAACAAGAGAGCTTTTAGAGTATCTTAATCTAAGTTTTCTATTTTAGCTCTTTTTATGTTATAATTGAATCTTTCAATTAGATCCTCCAGGTTCTCATCCTCTCTTTGCATCATCTTGAATACTTCATCCTTCCGATTAATAGGTATGCAATAATGAAAATATCTTTCTAAAAATTCTCTTTTAATATCATACCATGTTCTAATAGATTGTGTGACTAAACCCATGAACCATTTTAAAGCTGCTCATTTAAGTGTTTCGGGAAATAGCTTTAGTTTTTTAGAGTCTTGTAACTAGTCATAAGATCTACACAAAACTTCAAATTCAAACAAAAAGGTTCCAGGATCTTCACTCTTTAATCCATGGAAATTTGGAAGAATGGAAGGTGAAATATTTTCATTGTGGCATTTGTATCCTCATTTATTATAGGAAATCCAAAAGAATTATCATCTTCCCTATTTCTTATGTTTCCTTCACCTCCTCCTCTATTCCCTCTACCTCTTCCTCCACCTCTTCCTCCTCCAAACAGTAAATTTTCTTCATCTAAAATTTCTCCTTATCCTTATCCTTCTCCAGCCATTGTAGATTCCTTAGAGCTAATATAAGGTTTTAACTTTAAATTTAATTGATCTTCCTCTGGTTCTTCTATCAATGGGATATTGAAGAAAGTTTCTTTTTCTTATTCCTCACTAGGAATTTTTAATTCTTCAGCTAGAATGTGTTCTCCTATAGAGGTGAAAAAGGTTATTCCTTCTGTTGGAGATCTAGGATCTTTTTCCTCTAAGACTACCTCAGTGGACGAAATAGGAGATCCTCCTGGTTGGATTTCTAAGCTTAAGAATTTAGGAAGTCTATGTCTAGTGAAATATGGAATATGAGTTTGAGATGGTGGTGTAGCACTACGTGGTCTAGGTGGGGTGAGTGGTGTTGTTGGAATCAAACTCCTACCTCTAGCTATGAATCTACCCCTAGAATCTCTTTCTCTATGCATGTCATTTTTTTTAGATGTAAGAAATAAGGTTACCTAATTACGCTTCCCAAGAAACAGCACCAAAATGTTTAGCCAATTTAATGTCTTAAATTGCTTATCATAAATCATCAACCAAGGTTAGTAATCTGATGAAGTGTGGTGCACTATATATGCTTAGTTAACCTTCTTCTTACTTCGTTGTGTATTTTTTTATATTGTTTTGGGGGGTTTTTTTTTTTATGTCTAAAGGAGTTAATCTTGATAAATGAGAACTATGAAATGAATCAACTAAATCTAATGAAGTTTAATGTTAAAACTAGTTTTGAAAGAAGGAAGAAAAGGAAATGTTCTTTAACTATTCTAATTTGCATAAAAATGAATCAAACTTTAAATTGTTAGGATCTGATCTAAAACCAAAGTACTTATTCTAATGACTTTGATATTTTTGGAATTTAAAACTAATTCTAATCTATCTTAATTTGATTCTACTCCATGGATTGAAAGCATAACTCCTATGATTAAGAATTGAAATTACAATGCTAATATAAATGCAAAGAAAACTCAAAGAAATTGAAAAGCGACTTTGTATGACCAACTACTCAATCATCCAATTTTGGAAGAATGAAAAAGTCATCTTCTTGACATGATTTACAAGAAATTGATTATACATTTAGTTTAAATATTTAATATAAGGCGGCAATTAAAAATCATGTAAAGGAAAATCAACTACTGTATGACTTAAATACTCAATCATCCAATTTTGGAAGCATGACAGAGTCACCTTCTTGATATGATCTTTACAAGAATTTAATTATACATTTAATTAAGGATTTAATCTAGGAAAGCAGTATAAAAACATGTAAAGGAAAACTCAACTACTGTATGATTAAATAATCAATCATCCAATTTTGGAATCATGAAAAAGTCATCTTCTTGATATGATCTTTACAAGCATTTAATTATACATTTTATGGAGATTTTAATCTAAGAAAGCAGTGTAAAAATATGTAAAGAAAACTAATGTAACTGTATGCTCTAATGCCTCAAACATAATCCAATTTTGGAAAATATAAGAACTACTTTCTTGAGAATTTTTTTTGTAAGCAAAAGATTACATAGTCATTATAAAACTAATTCTAAGAAAGCATTCATAAATTTAATCTATGAAATGATTAACTATTTAATCTAAAGATCAACTACAAAGCAATCTAAATTTAACTTATGAATTGACAAAACAGAGTTAATGAAATTAAACTAAAACAACTAATGAAACCTCCTTCTGTGCAGGGGCCCTCTTCGACAGAATGAGTTGAAATCCTAGCAGACTATACGCGCATCAAGAAGGAACTAGAACAATGAACATGGTCTTCATATTATGAAAAGAACATATTTTCAAATCATACACAGCGTTCACAAATTTAAGACTGTATCCGGTTTTCAAAGGACCGGTATTTAAACAAATTTAAATGTAACTGTCTGTAGCTATTTCTGCCTACTGATGGAAATTACAACTAAAACATAGAAGAAAATTCTAAGTGGTTAAATCTTGATGTGCTACGTCAGAGAAAATCGAGAGTCTTTCATTCTCGGATCACATCCTTTGACCGCACTTTGACCACGAGCATAAGCCCCTTTTTCTGTTGAATTCAACCAGGTGGATAGGATGAGATCCATGTGAGGATCATTCCAAAGATGCCCATGTGACTCATTCTTCCATTCGCTCCTCAGAACCTGTCAAACCATTAAAGTAGCTGCGGAAACAAAAATTAGATACATAATAGAATGTGTTTTATAGCTGAGTTACAAAAATTCATTAAAATAACAAGAACATCAAAATATAACATAGAGATCATTCAAATGAATTCTATGAGATAAAACATGTCATTTATCATTGATTGGAGTTATGGATTTATGAAAAGATAGGGAAAAGTGATGAGACAGGATGTCAGAGAAAGAACAATTTTGAGGTTCAACACACTGGTTCTGTAATTACCAAACTTGAAACAACCCTTTGAAGTGGGGACAGATGCGAGTGGGTATGTTATGAGAGTGGTATTGATGCAGGGAGAAAGCCTTGTATGCTACCATTATGAAGTATTTCATGGGGAAGTTCTTAACTACCCGACCTATGACAAGGAGCTCTATACCCTAGTGAAAGTTGTGAAGAAATGGAAGCACTATCTGTTAATTTGGAAGCTCAGTAACAAACTCTAATTATAATACTAAATTCCTCTTTCCGAGAGGACAAATTTGACCTTTGGAGCACTTGATTTGAAAAAGGGAAAGTTTTTTTTCGAAGTGAATCCCACAATGTCACAAATCATCAAGTCGGACTAGAGGCTAATTATTCCTCCTCCAATACCTATAAATACAAGTGATATCCACCTCATTTGGACACACATCAACTCACATCTTCTCATCTCTCCTCTCCTCATTGGTTCGTACAAATTCATTAGAGAAATTTTGAGGTCAAAAATGGGTCTCAAAACAAAAATGTACAACAAAAATAAACTTTATAAGAACAATTAGGATTCAATATGATAATGTCAACCATGGGGGGTGATTCACCATTTTTGGAGTAAAAATATTAAAAAATAAAAAATAAACTATTTTTTCAACTCGTATTTTCAACTTATCTCCCTACGATTTTACTCCAATTTCGAGAGGGAGCACTCATTGGGTGCAAAATTTAATTTTTCATCCATATTGCATACTTTCAATGGACCCTACTACACGAAAACGTGATTGCAATCTCATTTTTCATGTTTCACATTCTTTATGTAGTAGGGTCCATAAAAAATATGCAATATGGGTACTCCTTGGATGAAAAAATAAATTTTGCATCCAACGAGTGCTCCCACTCGAAATTTGAGTAAAATCATAAGCAGATAAGTTGAAAATATGAGTTGAAAAAATAGTTTCTTCTTTTTTCGCTCCAAAACTTGATGAGGTAATTTAATATTATTTTATTATTTCCACTATTATTTTATAATATTCCTTAGGAGGCCAAATTTAAACCTCAAAATTTTTCTATAATGGAAGGTTTCTTCACAAATGTGGGTTGGAAAGAAGGACAAAATTACCTGTGGATGAAATTTGAAGCAAATTACAATTTTGACTATCATTGACTTTGACTTTGGGGCTAGATTTTGGTTAAATTTTAAGGGTGTTTCTGTTTTTGGCAGGCCGCACTTTTTGGCACAAAAACCGAGGTAATATCGACACTTTGACTTGGTCTTACCGCAGAGATTATCTCTCTTTTGACCGAGTTTGATTGAGTTTTTGATGATTGTTTTGGGTTGAATTTGAGCAACAATTAAGGTCAAATTTGACTACTGCTAACCAAGATCAAGAAGGATCATTTGACCATTGACTAAAGGACTGGTTAGGGCACATTGATTTTTGTTGACTTTTTCATAATTGCAGACTTTTGACAGTTGACCAGATTTTACTATACACTTATTTTATTGGTTGGTTGTGTTAGGGTCCTACGATTCATAGGTTCAATTGATGATTGTCTATTTTCTTTCAATGAATTAAATTATAAATAATATTTTATTCTACAAATTATTTACAAAACAAAAATTAAAAATTAAAAATATATATATAGAAAGAAATGAAAAGAAGGTATTAAAAAAATGTATATATGGAAAAAGGAAAATAGAATTAAAAAAAATGAAGAAACCCCAAAAAAATGTATAGGAGTGAGAAGGCCTAAATGCCACTCAAGAAATAAAAATTGTGTCAGTTAACACTTTGAAATTTTGAATAAATGTGCTGCTAGCCAAAATGCCACATTGTAAATAAGATAAGTAGAAATAGTTAGTCTAATCACATTGTTTAATTGTGATTTGGATGTAATAAAATGGATTAGGTTAGTGAATAAATCAATCACACGGTTTAATCATGATTGATTTTGATTAGTGAAGTTAATCACACCATCTAATCGTGGTTAACTGATAGGAAAAAATAAAAAAGTGCTCTGTCGATTCAAATGCAGCATTGATGAATTTTTTAAGTAGTTTTTAGGAGGTGATTCTTCTTTGATTATATTAGTTTAAGCAGCAGATTAATCACGCTTTAGCGCATGTAATAAATTTGAAGATATATGTTTTATGTTATGTTTTAAACTTTGGATAAATCTGGACGACATGACTCCACTGGTAGAAGACTTTGAACTGATTGACCAAATACAGTGACCTCTTTCTGATTTACAAACATGCTTCCATGCATACAGAGAAGATATGCCCCAATGAGTAGGGAGCATATCCCTGGATTCCCACACAAAATGCCTGAAGTAGACTGGTTAAAAAACCTGCCTACCTTTCAGGGTGAAAACGTTGATGACCCTTGCTACATCTCATCAAGTTTCATATACATGTGTGGAAATTTAAAGTTGAATGGCATGAAGACTGCCTAATGAAAATTTTCATGGAAACATTAGAAGGAAAAGCTAGGGTCTGGTATGAATGGTTAGAACCTCAGAGTTTGTTTTCTTTAAGGTACATGCACCAAGTATTTTACAAGAATTATAAAGGAAACTCTCCATCCTTATCATGGGATTGTTGTGATCAATCTCATAATATCATACAGTACCTGTTAGATATTGATGATGATTTGGTTAATATGCATCCTGAAGATATGTTAACAGCCATTCAAGAATTTCATATGCATCCTAGCTATCACAAGAACATGGATGGATCAGCTGAGGAAGAAAATAATCAAGAGACTGTAGACATTCCTTAAGATATTCCTGAAAACTCAGATGCTGATCTACCATCCCTTGCAGTTGAGGCTTCAGATGACATTCTGCCTCAAATCCAGTATTCAAAGGAAACAGAGAGTTGTTTCACTTCTGCACAAAGGAACACAAGACCATCGTCCCCTTTGACAGGAGAAGAAATAGATCAGATCATCAATGGACAGCCAGCCTCTGAATTTTTTTACAGATCAAACATTCTTATCTATTCACCTGATGAGCTTTATTGTACAAAGTTGGAAAGCTCACATGTAAATCAGAGTGAAGAAAAATATGTTGATAATCCAGTATGTCTGGTTGGAAACATTACTTATATTCATGATTTTCCTATTTTTGATCTATCTGATGATGATGTTCTCCAAACAGAAGATGATCTTGTAGGGTCATCATTAGTAGATTTATGGGAGGAAAATCAGTTCCCTTTACTTCCAGAGAGTAATGAGCCAATGCAGGCTATTTATGATACTGATGAAGAAAGCTTTAAGAGTGCAGAAGAGGGTGAAGGATCTCTGGATCTTTGCTTCACTCCATTACAACTCATCAGTAATGGTTTTCAAATCATTGGAGGTCAGCGGCCTTTCATCTCAGAAGATGAAGAAAAAAACAAGGAAGAGATCTTTGAGCAGTTTGAAAGCAATGAGCCTTCTCTTGAAAGGGAGGAAGAAATGGAACATACCCCTACTCAAGAATACATAGATCTGTTCACAGAGCTCAGCACATCAGAGCAAAATATATCAGAGCTCCAAGAGGACATCACTGCCATATATGATGAGTCCTCCAGCTCAGAAAATGAAGAAGATGAGGGAGATTCTCTTCCTCAAGAGAGTCTCGTTCTTAATCCAGTGGAAGAAGAGGAAATCCTGGTTGAAGCCTTGTTACACTGAAAATTGTCATCCTAACATTCTGCTATGTGTATGAGCTCATTATTACTCATACTTCTCCCTTTGCAAGTCTAACATATCAGTTCCTCATTTCAAGCCTTGAAAATCAAAGAAATGTTCTTAAAAATCTCCTAAACTTGGGTGACGCACTTTCTCTCTATCTTGCCTGCAGTCCCTCACCTAATGTTCATCTATCTTGCGTGCCTGAACGCACTTTATCTGTGTTAAAGGTGCGGACCCCTGTAAGATCAAAAAGGCGCAAGTAAATTCCAAAAATCTCAATAAAAGTGAATTCTAGAAGCTTCCAGAAAATATCTTGCGGTGATAGAACCGCTCTTATGAGGTACATGTATCCCTTACCTTATGGAGCTAACCCCTTGATGTGAGGAGCTCATCCCTTTGAAGGAGGATTCTATCCCTTCATAGTTGGAATAGAAAACCTCCTCTTTTCCACTATAAAAAGAGGCATTGAGTAGCCTCAAGGGGAGTTGAAGCTTTAGAATATTTGAAGTTAAGTGTTGTTGAGATTTAGACTCAGTTAACTAAGACTTTTGTGAGGAGAGATTACATACCTCTATGTGTCTTGGTTGGAGGAGTGCAGAGCTTATCAAGCTAAAGGAGAATCCTGCTTCGGACCCCGGAAAGGCCTGTGCAACATCAAGGCTCAGGTTGTAAGGTTTTCCTTCTTTTGAAATTAATACAAATATACTCGTTTTTCTCAATAAGCTTTCAGTTAATGGTTTATTTCATAGATTCCTTGATCACTATGATAAGCATGGTTTATGATGATTTCTATATAGGTGCTATGTAATATTTTGCTTGTTTGTGACTGTAGGTTTACGAGGAAAACTCCTTCAAGCGCGCGAGGGATAATAACGACTTCAAACAAGCGCTGGACATACGGTAAGTCTTTTACACCCTTATAGAGCTTTTCATAGATCATATATGCTTAGAGAAAGAATAGTTTATTTGGATTTTTGTTGCTAGATACTTTTAGTACTAGGGAGATCGGTCTTGTCTGCAAGACGGATTAATCCACACAACAAATTGGCGACTCCGCTGGGGAAAGAACTTGTTGTTTTTGGTTCTCTTTTATTTTGATTTGAGGAAAAGTTTTCCTAGTTTTTGATTGATAGACATCTTCCTGGGTAGCTTAGGTTTTCTCTTTTTTTGAAAATTTTGATATCTTTTATGTTTTTCTCTAATTTTTCCTGGGACCGCACTTTGCCTTCTTTGTACAGTGCGGGCAGTTTCGCATTTTTCCTTTAGTAAAAAGTGCGGTACCGCACCTGTTACTTCTGCAAGCCTCCGGACCCTGTTAAAATTTTGAAAAACTTTATATTTATTTCTTTAGTTTATCTTTATTTTGATTTAGAGTTTTTGGTTTCTGCCCAGATTGATGATTGTTTCTGTCAAAAGCTTTCTATGAATGAGTCTTAGCAGTATTGGTGTTTTGATGATTTTCTAGAAGTTTTGCGTTTTGGATTGCTTTTCACTTGGTATTTGTAGCGATTCGAAGCATTGATTGTTTGAAGTACCTAATATTACATTGGTCTTTTGTCTTTTTGCTGAATCTAACATGATTGTGAAATCATCCTTTATTAAAAAATAGAGCTACCGGTTTCTTTGCAAATCTTCGAAAAGAAACTTTGTTATTGGTTTTTGAATTTCATTTTTTATAAAAAACATATTTGAGTGTTTTTGATCTGTTTGTTATTTTGAATGAATAGATCCTTAGTTTGTTGAATAACTAAGTAAAACATTCTTCAAAAAAAATCTTAAAGCTTTTATTCAATTAGATTATTAAAGTTTGTAGATCTCAGAATTAGTTTTGTAGTTTTGAGTGCTTTTAAAAGTTTGTAGATCTCTTTTGAAGGAAACTTGCTTTGTAGCTTCAAGTTTTTGAAAGTGAAAGGATTTTCTTATGAGATTTTACCATTTGTTTCATTTTGAGTTATTGCTGAAAAGACAAAAATATTTTCTTTCAATTGTTCTTTATGTTTAAAGAAGGAAATGTTTATTAAAAGAATTGCATTCTCTAACTCTTTCTTAAATAGAATTTCATTGAAAGGAAACAATCTGATTATCATTTTTTAGGTGCATTTTTAGTGTTTTTGGAAGTCGAGTCTTCACACCATCAGAGTTTCATGTCCGCACCCATTGACTTAAGAAATAGCTCTTAAAAGTAACGCTTAATTAAAATTCATCTAGCAATATTTTTATTTTCTAGGGCTCTTATCACCAACATAGCTTAGGCTAGTATCTTGGAGTAGGGAGTAATTAACTCTCCAAAGTAGTAAAAACAAACAAGTAGACAAATCTTGCTGTAGGAAATAAATCCAATTGTAACTTGTATAATCTGGGAAGCTTCTCGTAAAGAAGTCAATCACGAGATCATATCCAAACCTTTGAGACAATCAATTCTGTTTCATTGGGGAAGATAGAAGATTTTGCACCCATTACAAACTGTAAACCTCGGATTAACCATTGTTGAGGAGCCTGGGGTCACTTGTCAGTAAACCTCAGATTAACCATGTCGAGGAACCTTCAAGGGGATTGAGCTTTGTTACTCTGCCCTTGCGCGTGGGATCGGATCGTAGACTGTTCCCCCAGTTATATTTGTCACTGTTGGTAACCTTAGTGTCCACAAACTTAAGATTATTTCCTAAGGTGACGTTGAAGGAAAGATCTCACTGTACCTAGAGCAGACGTTGACTAGACTCACTTGGACTCTCTGGGGGGTTCTCTTCACACGAGATGGTTTTGTGAGGAAACTTGTGCCAGTCTGTTTCATTAAGCAGGTTATCGGGGTAACTGTTCCAACCACCCTTTCTGTATTAAATTTCTACTAAGTTGGATTTCATCACCAACTAGTGTTTTTGGTACAAGAAGTTATTGTTTGTGTGTGGTTTGAACTCGTATATTTTTAAGCGTGTGACTCGGCTGTTTGTTTCTTTAGAGACTTTAGGTGTTTTCATTGAAATTTTCTTTGTTTGCATGTGATTAGTTAAATATTTAATCGTGGCGAAATTGCCGAGACAATCCCGGAGACTACAAGGGAAACCCCCTGAATATACACCAAGTCAGCTTGAAGGGCTTCGTGCTCTGGTATCATCTAGTAGCGGTGTTGAGTCCCAAATTTGCATCTTTTCCATACATTTTTCCATACCTTTTTCACTCACCTAAACCTCCCAAATTGTCAATATCATGTGCAAAAGAGCATCTAACATGGTTTTTAATTATATTTTTGTGTTTGCTATTTGATCTAGATTTTGTTCATTCAGCTGCGGAATCTTGCCACTTTCCGCAGCTGCTGCAACTTTCCGCAGCTATTTTGTGAAACTCTACGCTACAGGTGTCTACAAGGGAAACGAGCCACATGGGCAGGTCAGGAATGACGTGGACATGGTTCGTGTCCTATTGGTTCAAGCAAACTCGTCCAAAGAAGCCGCGGTCAAAGGCGTCCACATGGAAGTCAACCATGGAGTTTCATGTCGGTCGGACTCTGTTTCGTGTCACATAAAGATCCATACGGCCGTTTCTAAGCCTGTGGAGGTTAAATCGACATCTGTACAGGGTTCTAGAGTCGAATTCAAGCATCCACCTTTCGTAGATCTACTTTCCAACACGGCCATACTCCTATATCCGTGGACGTAGTGGTCTACGTGCTCTCCACTAGCATGAACTTTAGGAAACAGTTATAGTTT
Source organism: Pinus albicaulis (assembly GCA_034641835.2). Taxonomy (NCBI): domain Eukaryota; kingdom Viridiplantae; phylum Streptophyta; class Pinopsida; order Pinales; family Pinaceae; genus Pinus; species Pinus albicaulis. The sequence continues at coordinate 640,464,503 of CM076573.1, read as the reverse complement.
TTTGTTATATATATTGCGTTTGCATACGCATATGAAGTTAGTCGATATTAGTGAATGTAGTCTCTGTTATCTTTTGATTAGTCTGCTCTGTAGTGATTACGCTGCACTTGTGCCGTAACATTACCATTCTGTAATGACTGCTTTTTAATATGAGAAGACTCTGTTTTTCAACTTAATTTGTATTTGAGGACCGTTGCCAAGGTTGGTGTAGAGGGCCCCTGCTCAGCTAAGGTTTTGTGCATTAGTGTATAATTTTAATTTTCATTTCATTGTGTCATAATCCATTCATATGTTCATATATTGCATTTGTTTCATTTCTGTTTATACACTTCCATAATTTCCATTTCATTTCTGTTTTCATGCTTTATGATTGTTAATCACTGATCAGCGTTCTTGTTTCAGGTTATAGATAGGCAGCCCGGGCATTTTCATAGCTTTTGACTAATGACATGGAACTAACATTGTTCTGCTGCTAGTTTGCTTTTCATAGCTTTTGTTTAATTTCAGTATTGCTTTATTCATTTCAGTTTTGCTTATCTGTTTCAGTAGTTAAATTAGATATACTAAGCTGCTCATAGCATCTTCAGTTTCCTCCGAAAGCCACAGCTGGACTGATGGTGAGGGATTGCATTATGAAATGTGTAGTTTAGTATTAGTTTCTTTTCCGCAAATTTAGATATATTAAGCTGCTCATAGCATCTTCAGTTGCCTCCGAAAGCCACAGCTGGACTGATGGTGAGGGACTGCATTATGAAATGTGTAGTTTAGTATTAGTTTCTTTCCTGCAAATTTAGATATATTAAGCTGCTCATAGCATCTTCAGTTGCCTCCGAAAGCCACAGCTGGACTGATGGTGAGGGACTGCATTATGAAATGTGTAGTTTAGTATTAGTTTCTTTTCTGCAAAATTAGATATATTAAATCATGTATGACATCTTCAGTTGCCTCCGAAAGCCACAGCTGGACTGATGGCGAGGGATTGAATCATGAGTGTATGGTTTAGTATTAGTTTACTTTCTGCAAATTAAATATCAGTTACTCAAATTGTTTATGATTACTTCCGAAAATCATAGTTGGACTAATGATGAAGGGTCAGAAGATAAATTGATGTAATCTGATTTAGATTTATTTTGTTGCAATTTTGAATTTCCTTAAGCATAGTTTCTTTTATGTTTAGTTGGCAGCAAGAATAGTTTAGTTTTCATGCTCAATAGTTCATTGTTTTGATTTATTAGATTAGCAGCACCTTTTCATTTCAGCAGCACATTTTCATTTTCTTTCAAGTCTTGTCATTGTAAATTTCAAATTGCTTTTTAAAATCTCAAGTTGGTAAATCATTATAGGGGATATCACTTCCTTGAATAAACATAACCAAACTTGTTTTCATCTTAGAATTTCCATTTCACCTTAGAAAACCAAAAACGACAAAAAGTTAAGAAATAGGTTATCTTGCACATATAGTGCGCCGCACTTCATCAGCTTACGATTCCCGGATTGACAAATTAAATGCAGCAATTTAGGACACACTAAATTGACCAAACAAGCGGTAGGATTAAATCAACAGAAGTTGGGACTTCATCTATAGTTGTTCATCCCGATTATCAAACACCCATAACAAAACACATTCAAGAGCCGATTTCAGTTTCTGAAGTTACTGGTAGTATTTCTTTTACCAGTGAACTAGCTGACGAACCTAAAATCTCTAAACCTAAAACTGAACCTTCTGTTTTGGAAACATCTTCAGGATTTATTACACCAACTTCTAGAAATCCTGGTTTACCTAGGGTAAGAAATATTGTCACTGACAATCTTCCATCTGGACTAATTTCTATTGAAGAACTTACTAATCCAGACGAAGATTTATCTCTTCCTGATTCCCCTCAGTCTTTAAATCTTAGGGAACGTGAATCAATTTTCTACAGCCCTATTCGAACTACTGCTTGGTATTTATCCTTAAAAAAATTTTTAGAGAATCCATGTCTTGCTTTTTCTCCACCTCGAGTTCCATTTCATCCAACACCGTCGTCCATTATGGCAGGAGAGTAATCCATGTTTTCCCAGACACCAGAAGCATTTTTACACAGTGGTCCTTCTGTTCCTTCGGGATATCAGGCTCTATCTGGTACTTTCTCAAGAGCATCTCCTCAACCAATTGAACAAGTGTTATCATCTAGTTTAGGTGGAATTAAAACTGAAACATCGAACGTAGAGAAAATATTTATGATGTCTGGTAATATTCTGAATCCGCAACCTCAAGGCAGTCAGTTACCGCCTGGAGGGCAATCTCAGGGAAATCCGTTACCGCCTGGGGGGCAACCTCAAGGTAGTCAGTTACCGCCTGGGGGGAAACCTTCAGGAAGTCAGTTACCACCTAGGGGTCCACCTCAAGGTAAATTTTTCCCAGGACAAACTATGGAATCATATTATTTTGGGGGACAACCTCAAAGACAGTACACACCTCAAGGATATCAACCTTCAGGACAGTACATACCCCAAGGTCAACCCCAAGCTCAATATGCTCCTCAGGGTCCTTATCAACCCTAGCTTCAGTACGTGCCTCAGGGTTATCAACCTCAAGGTCAGTACCCAATTCAAGGTTACCAACAGTCTTCTGGTTAGTCATCTATTCAAGGAGCCGGAAATTTACCACTTACTTATCAGCCCTACGTTAAACTAGGTTATGGTCCTTACGTTCAACCTTCTGCGGGACAATACCCCAGAATGAATATGGTGTAGAATCCGTCCCAGTATCAACAGCCTATGCAGCCTAATGTGTAGTTGCCTTTTCAACCTGGACAGCCTTTGGTTTTTGGTCCAACCCAGCAACCTGTCCAGCCTACTATTCAAACTCCTGCACCTAGTTTTGTTCAGCAGTCTGCGCCTAGTACACCTCAGACTCTGCCTCAAACTGCTGCAACGTCTGTTCAACCTGTAACACCTATTTCTGGAGTATCTGTAACTCTGAGTTCGTCTATCCCTGCATCCGTGCAAGTCCCTCAATTCTTTGTACTCCAGTCATGACCTTCAGTTCAGACTTCAATTCAGATGCCTGCAGGACAAGCCGGTACAAGTACATTTGTCACAAGTCAACCGCAATTCACGTATCAACCATACCAGGGATATCCTCAATTCGGTCCCGGTTCACAAAATCCAAATTATCAGTATCAACCGTACCCTGGATATACTTATCAGCAGCCTCAACAACCCCAGTTTGGTCCGGTTAATCCTGGTTTTCCAGGAGGTTACACAATTCCTAACGCAAATCCGATTCCCAGTTATCCTGGGTATCCACCTCCTGGAACTGATTTGGCTACTCAAGGTTTTCGTGACCCTAACCATCAGTTACCATTTATTGCAACTTTTGATTTACCTGATTTGATGTGCCTTACGAATGATCTGATTTTCTATTATCCGTACTGGCCGCCAATGCCGCATAAGTTGCCCAGTGATATACCAAAGTTCGAAGGTAAGTCAGGAGAGGATCCATCAAATCACGTCATAACTTATCACCTCTGGTGTGCGTCTAATTCAATCATTGATGATTCGATTCGCTTACGTCTTTTCCAAAGAACTCTTATTGGTCTTGCAGGCAAATGGTACATTGAGTTACCACGAGGCTCGTTTAATAATTTCAGTCAGTTAGCAACTGCCTTCTTGACTCATTTTCAGTTGCCTGTCAGATACGAAAATGGCACAGAATTATTAACTTCACTAAAATAATCTACGTCTTCATATATTTCTGATCATATTCATGAATGGCGACGTAGAAGGCGTTTGGTGAAAGTTTACATTCCGGATCAAATTTTGGCAGAGTGGTTTGTTAAATCATTGTTGCCCAAGATCACTGAAGATGTAGCTAAAGCTGGTGTTGTTACTGAAGAGCAAGTAATTTCTCAAGCTCAGTACCTTGACCTTGTTTATACGCAGTCAGGTACTTTACACGAAAAAATCCCCGACCTTCCAAAACAAGGTCAAATAGTTGCTGCTCCTTTAGGGTCTCATGCCCCTGATGGTATGATTGGTACAGTCAATACTAAAAGCAAGAATAAATCTTCAAATAATTCTTCTCCTATTATAACTTTACCAGATACCCCAAAAGGAGAATCTTCCCCCGAAATTTCTGCCAACATTCATGTCGTAGAGACATCTACGGCTAAATCTAAATCTGGTGGTAAAAAGAAAGGGAAGAATAAAAACAAAAAGAATTCAAAAGAGAAAAATGATAAAAATGAATCCAATGACGAAAAGTGCAAACCTCTTTATCCTTGTTACATTTGTGACGAGGATCACTTTACTAAGGAATGCCCTCATCGAGCAAAGGTTGCAAAATTCGTTAAAGGTTCACAACAACCTCTTGTCTTGAAGGATCCTTTTCCAACTCAAGATAGCAAGATGGTTGGTTCCTCCTCGACTGCTTCAGAAGAACCTATTTTGATGATTTCTCATGTAAGGATTGCGACACGATCGCAAGATTATGGTACTAAGAATCCTGTTGATGGTAAAGAAGCAGAATCTTCTAGTGAAAATACATCAACTACACCTCCTCCTGTTTCTGGTCCGCTACAGATCGAGAAACAAAATCCAGACTTAATAATCAAACCACCTACTAAAGGTGTTCTTCGTAAATCAGCTTTCAATCCACATGCGAGAGCTGCTCAGAATTACAACATTGTTGAAGACTTAGCTATTTCCCCTTCATCAATGTCGTCTTTGGAAGTGCTACAATCATGCCCAGCACAGCGTAAATTGCTTTTTTCTGCTATAGGAGCTGTAGATATTCAAGATTCTAATCTTATAATATTTGATTTAGAAAATAGTACGCCTCGTTTACCTCACCAAATGGCTTTCCAAATTCTGGTGTTAGTTAAAAACAGACCAATCTATCGGAATTTGATTGATGAGGGAGCTTCAACATGTATTATGTCGATTCAGTGTTGGAAATCGCTTGGTTCTCCTACACTCAACCAATCTCTGATGATTCTTAAGGCTTTTGATGGTCGAGGTTTCCATCCTTTTGGTATTTTGCAGGATCTACCCATAGGGGTCGAAGGTAAAATCGTAAATCTAGATGTGGAAGTGGTTGATGCCCCTCTAGATTACAACCTTCTTCTAGGTCGTAGTTGGACTTATGCTATGACTTTTGTTGTTTCTTCGGTCTTTCGACTCATAAAATTTCCATATCAAGGAAGGATCGTTACAATAGATCAGTTAACTCATTTCTCTTCTGACCCAGCCTCTACAGAAACAATCCAACACGTTGGTAAAGCGGCTATCCCATATAAGGATGTTGGAGTAGGTTTGATTAAAGATTCTGGTTTACTAGGAACTTTTTCCTTTCCTCCTCCTAACGTATCGCCTTCTGTTGCAAATATTCACATGATTTCGTCAAACACTGTTATGTTTGATGATCCTTGGATCGTACCTTCCGACTCCGAGTTAGATTCAATTTATGGCATGATGCCTTTGAGTCCATCTGAAGTTGCATACCAGGCTGTACAGTCACTTTCCGACCCCTTTTCAACCGAAATTGATCCAATTAATGGGATCCATGAGGAATCACTTTCTATATCCAGTTCAGCCACAACAGCATTTCCTGATTTTTTTCATACTGATGAGAAAATTTGTGAATTTTTGTCCATTGATGATTTACCATGGGAAGATCTTCATCATCGATCTTCATTTTTACCTGAACTAGATCACTTTGAAGATGATTTCGCTTCAATTTTCATTGTTGAATATGTCAAAGAACCCCAGAATCAATTGCAAAATCTTGATTCTGAGTTAAATTTGGAAAATATTTCTCGAACGATTCCAATTGACATTTCGGTAAAACCAAGAATAATTGAAAATATTCATATAGGTGCTTGTTGTACTGAAGATGAAATTCAAACTTATAAAGCCCTATTTTAAGAATTCCGTGATGTGTTTGCCTGGTCCTATGAGGAAATGCCAAGAATTGATCCGTCAATTGTCATACATGAAATTAAGACTTACCCGGATGCCAAACACGTTCGTCAACGTCTACGTCAAATGCATCCTAGAAAAGCTGCTGCTATCAAAGCAAAAGTTGAAAAATTACTTCGTCCAGGTTTCATTTATCCAATCCCCTTAACGGATTGGGTATCGAATATTGTTCCTGTGACTAAAAAACAAGGAACGATACGAGTATGTATCTATTATAGGGATATTAATCGAGCTTGTCCCAAAGACAATTATCCAACTCCCTATATCGATCAAATAATCGATGATTGCGCCGGCAGTGAAATGTTTTCCCTTATGGATGGCTTCTCCGGGTATAATCAAATAAACATACTCCCTGCTAATCAGCCAAAAACAGCTTTTATTTGTCCATGGGGGACGTTTTCTTATTGCAAGCTACCTTTTGGATTGAAGAACGCTGGAGCAACTTTTCAAAGGGCAATGTATTACGCGTTTCATGACATTAAGCACATTGTGCAGCCGTATCTCGATGATTTACCCGTTCATTCATCTTGCATGGCTAACCATCTCACTCACTTACGAGCCATTTTTATGAGATGTCGGCATTATCGAATTAGGCTGAATCCACACAAATGTGTTTTTTGTGTAGATTTGGGTCGTTTACTGGGATTTTTTGTTTCAAAAGTGGGCATTCGCGTCGATCCGTCGAAGGTCGAAGCTATTGTTAAACTACCTCCTCCTTCGACTTTACGCCAACTCCAAAGTTTGCAGGGGAAAGCAAATTTTTTACGTCGGTTCATTCCTAACTATGCCGAACTTACAAAGGGTTTTACCCAGTTGCTGAAACAGAACATTCCATTCTTTTGGGATGAGATCGTTGATCGATCTTTGATGCACTTAAACACGCGTTGACCCATGCACTATTATTGCATCCTCCCAACTACAACCAGGATTACATTTTGTACCTCGCTGCTTCTCATTCCACCATTGGGATGGTTTTAGTTCAAGAAGACGAATCTAAAACTGAACATGTGATTTACTATCTTAGTCAGAATCTGCATTCGACTGAGATCAAATACACACATGTGGAGAAATTGGCCTTGGCAGTTGTTCAAGCTGTCCAAAGATTTAGACACTACATCTTGTTACATAAAACCACAGTAATTTCTGATTGCAACCCTATGATGTACCTTTTAACCAAAAAACTGATAGGGGGCAAATATTCCAAATGGATAGTTATCCTATAGGAATTTGACTTGGAATTTCAAAAAATCCAAGGCAAAGAAATCTTTGGTATTTGCGGAACTGATGTGTGATTTCCCCTCTGCTGATACTGAAACTGTGGCAGAAGAACCCATTGCGGACGAATCTCTATTTCTTATCAGTACTCTAGATCCATGATATGGATATATTATTGTTTATCTCCAAACCCAATCTTTTCGGCCTGAAATCTCACGATCTCAGCGACGGAAAATACGCTTCCAATCCCAACAGTACAATATTATTGGTGATACACTTTATCGTAGAGGAGCGGATTCTATTTTTCGACGTTGTCTTGTTCATGAAGAAGCTGAAAAGGTTTTAAATGACTGCCATTCTGGAGCATGTGGCGGTCATATGTCTGGGTATGCCACAGCCCAAAAGATACTGCACGCTGGCTATTTCTAGCCGTCATTATTTAAAGATTGTATTTATGCAGTCCAGAAGTGCCACAATTGTCAACTTTTTGATCGTAAGATGTGTGCGCCACCCGCTTCTCTTCATCCCATAATTGCTATTGGTCCTTTCGCGAAATGGGGTATCGATTTTATTACATGTAACCCTCACTCGGTCGGGGGGCATGCGTATATTATCTTAGCAGTAGATTATTTTACTAAATGGGCCGAGGCGATGCCTACATTTTCGGCTGATGGAAAGACTGTTGCGACTTTCGTATTTAATCACATAATTGCTAGGTTTGGTGTTCCTCAAGCCATTATTACAGATCATGGAAGTCATTTTCGGAATGTCATGATGACTAAACTGACAGATCAACTTGGCCTGCGCCACGATAGTTCCACTCCATATTATCCGCAAGCCAATGGTCTGGTTGAAGCCACAAATAAAGTTTTAATCACCATGATTAGAAGAATTATTGGTATTCACAAAACGAATTGGCATTCCATATTATTTTCAGCACTTTGGGCATATCTAACCTCAGTAAAAACATCAACTAGTTTTACTCCCTTTCAACTCGTTTACGGTTTGGAAGCTGTGTTTCCGATTGAATGCGAAATTCCGTCACTGAAATTAGTCGTAGAATTACTCCCAACTACGTCTGAAGAGGAGAAATTTTTCTTGTACTTGGCTCAGCTGGATTAGAATCGACGAAATGCTGCAATAGCAAACGAGGCTCATCTTAAACGAATAAAATCCCAGTATGATAGAAGTGTTACCCCTCGAAATTTTTCAAAAGGAGACCTAGTCTTAGTTTATGATCAAGCCAACGATAAGCTAGGAGCTGGGAAATTCGTGCCCATGTGACATGGTCCTTTCATTATTAAGCGAAAGCTAGCAAAAGGGGCCTATGAGCTGATAGATTTTGACGGTGTCCCTTTAGATAAACCCAGAAATGGACTTTATCTGAAGCGATATTATGCTTAAACTTGGTGTGGAGATTTTTTATTAGATTAGATTTCTTTACTGTTGGTGTGTCTTAGATTAGAAAAGCGTGCCTAGTTTAGAAGAGTGTTTTTTATCACTATTCCTGCTTATCTGAGTTTTACTCCTGATATTGCAGATGTCGACGTCTCTTCAAACCTACATTGGTTTTGCTGCTGGTGCTTGTCGTAGTACACGGAACATTTCTTCCGCGGCTTGGGTTATCTATTCACCCTCTGACGAGTTAGTATCCATGCATGGGGTATGCCTTGGTCAAACAACGAATAACATTGTCGAGTATAGTGCAGTGGTTGAGTTATTATCTGAATCCATATCATTTGGAATTCGGAGTTTGATTGTTAGGTTGGATTCTGAACTTGTTATATTACAGCTTAAAAGGGTTTATGCCATTAGAAATCCAGTGTTATTACGGTTATTTTTAATAGTTCGTCTCTTGGAACGTGAATTTGATTACATTGAATATCAACATATTCCAAGACATTTAAATACATTAGTAGACGCAGTTTCTTCTAGTATGATAAATCGACATTTGCAGTGATCAAAACAGTAAAACAAACAACATCCATAATATATACACAGATAGTCGGTAAATAGTGATATATCATAGTATAGAAGTGTTTTCAAAAAATATACATCGTGTTCAATCATAGGTTGGAAACACCTTATGATCGGTAAAATGATAACACAAAAAGTCAAAAATATGAGTCTACAACACGATCATCCCATCACTGATGGTGATCACGATAAGAAACCACTGCCTGGGCCACCCTACATAGGAACCTCCTAAAGGATCCTAGAACACCAATCACATATCTCTACAATCTGAGTGGAATCTCATCTATGTCTGTCTCTGGAATATCTAGAGTCAGACGCTCTAGATAATGCTCTAAATCAGACAATATTTTTGTTGATTGGCCTACTGGGGCTGGTGTGGCTGCAACTGGTTGTCTTCTGTCATAAGGCTAGAGATGGGCTGGTCACCATGGGCCCACATCTGCATTCAAAAACTTTTGGTTATTAATTGTCAAGACGATCAAAAATAAAAATAAAAATTAGAATTTAGAACTTGTTGAAAATGGTTTTACATGATTCATCCCATTGTTCCCCTACTGGGAGAGTCATCTCCTGGTCGCCGCAGAAATCTATCCTGGCATATAGAAAGTCCTAAATGAGAAAAATTTGGCAGTCCAGCCAACGAAAATATGAAGGAGGAAATCGAACAATCTCAGTGCCCTCAATACCGTGACGGGCCATCAATGCAACCCAACGAACCATCCTTGGTTCTCGGGGTCGACCAGCATCAACAGGAATACTTTGCGGAGCTAGCATGGGTACCCTCTCTAAAGAAAAATTGACCATGATGGATCCATATCCAAAGTTTTTTAGTTTTCCATTTTTCACTCTAGTTAGTTGGCCTTTTACATTGGCCAACACAGCTTTGCACTAGTTGAAAATGGTGCCTCGAAAACAGTCCACAGCAATACGCATCTGGGAACAGGTAGCCACATGCAGTGCGGCACTCCCACACAGTCTGGTAATATTAAACGCAATAAATTTTAGCTCGGGACGGATGATAGTTTTTATATCAATCCGTTTGTCCCTGGGGTCTGCCTCATCATTACAGAATTCTTGAAGAAGACTAGTGACAGTTTGGCCACCTAGCCTAGTCCCAAACAAGGAAAGTTGTTTGCCCCTCTTGGACAAACCAATCAGAAAATAAATATCCTCTAGCTCAATTTCGAGTCGGTGGCCACCGATAATGAAACACTAGTCCTGCACGTTCCACCTGTTTACCAGCCATGTCAGGAGGTCTACCTGTGCCCTCATGCCCTGAATGGCCTAGAATTTATACAAACCGCATGCTCTTAATGCCTGCATTGTAGGCAAATGGAGCATCACGGCGTCATCCACATCCTCATGCTCACGTTCTCTCCAAATCAACATCTTGTTAATCCTGCAATGCATAAAAAGATATATTAGAATAATCTAATTTGAAAATTTTTGGGTGGCAAATGAGAAATTTGATTTTGAAATTTAAATGCGCGGGGACCGCACTTTGCCTTCATAAACAGTGCATAGGAATGCACGCGCTCTATGGAAAAAGTGCGGACCCATGACCTTTTTATCCATAGAAAAAGGTCGGGGTCCGCAGGTCCCGTGTATCGTGCCTGTGCACCCCCGCGGGCAATTTCTTAAACATATTTCTCTCTTAAAAATAAAAATTAAACTCTAAAAATGAATTATAAACAGATGAAAAGCAAGATTAAGAGGTCGTGGATTACCTGGGACTGACGGTTCTCGATTTCGTCGGATGGATTTTCCAGAATCTTCATAGGAACTTTTTTACCCAAAAGCTTCTACTCTTCACTCTGAACTTGAACGGTAAAAATGAAATTGAAAAAGTCCTTTTTATAAGTTTTTTCGAATAGATGAATTTTTAATTTATTTATTTTTCACTTTAAAAAGGGTATTTTGAGAGCATTTTTACTTATCTTAAATAGGTATGTGTAATGTTTCAAGTTTTTGTGCAGAAATTGGATTTTTCAAGAGAATTGATCATTTTTCAACAAAGAGCATACTTTTATCACTTTTTCGGACTCTTTCGAAAATTTACGAAAAAACGAAAATTTGGAGTCCTCTTTTAAGCCCTTTTCAGACTCTCTAAACATGAAAAGATTTCTGAGTACTTGATTGTTCGAACTCGTTAAAGTAAATGAATAATCGTCCCTTCAGTGTAAGTTTACCCCTTTTACGGACTGAAATGGACTATTTACGAAAAAGGTATACGTTGACTAATTACGGTAAATAGAGTTCTCTCCCGCATTATTTTATCCTTTTTCGGGCTCGAGAGACTAAATTTACGAAAAAGTACACCCATGGAGTTTTCTTAAGTTTTTTCTTCTGACTCCCTAAAATTGAAAAACACCGAGTTTCTCCTATATTGGACTCGTTAAAATTTAATAGTAAAGGACCTGTTCAATTTCAAACAGGAACAGACCACTCCTTCTTAGGGTTCGAATCTTAAACTAAGTTGGACTCATCCGAAGGATGAGCTTATAAACAAGAAAATGTTATCCTCCTCAAGCTTGTCAAAAATAAAGAGGTACTTGCCAGAAATGGTGGGGGAAAAGAGAGAAAAATGACTTGTTTGTTGTATTTTGAATTTTCGAAAATCTAGTTAACCACTCTTGAACACGACACTTTCATTCACCTGGGTTGGGAAATCCTTTGCCTAACAGTTAATCAAACCTCATTGAAAGTCTTCATCCGGTTTCTGGGTATTAGCTTTGGGTCAATTGTCACCAAGCCATCTGCAGTGTCGTTATGTGTTCAAGAGGACAGTTCAAATAAACCATTCATCTACAAAATATTTGTCATCCATTTTGACCATCCCTGAGTCAGTCCTTGCCAATATATTTTCAAAACTTGATCTATGATTTCGTGTTGTGGGCTTGCCTACGACGGATCACTTTCTATCGACGACAACTCATTATCTAGGAAGTTGATCTAGAAATCATCAGTACCTTGAAATCTGCATGCCTCAATGGCAGGTTTCTCGTCTTCGACGACAGGTTGCATCATTGACCTTCGATCGAATGATTCCGTGACATGTTCGACTTCAGCTCATTCATTCACATTTCATGGATTGTACTGAGTACTTTGAGAGCCATTAACATTACTGGTGGTTACTCTCACACTTGTTAATAGTTTACATCATTGACTGGTAATCAAGTGGTTTCTACCATGTTCGACTTCGACACATTCATTCACATGGATAGAATCGTACTAGTTCGAGATGCAGAAATCAAGACCCTGGATCTAGTTTCTACCATCCAAGCTGCAAGGAATTTTTTTATCATTTATATAGTGGACTATTTATAAATAGATGGTTGCATCCATACTGTGTCTACACATGTCTATACTGTGATGTACTCAAAATCATTCCCGTATCAGAACAGTTTGAATTAGTTTCTAGTTAGTTTTGATCTAAGTATGGGAATGCCTACCTCAGCGATGATATGTATATATTTTGCATTGAATGTATTTACAGGTTCCGACTGGGGTTTCCATAGGATGATCCTTGAAATGATAAAGTACTGCACTCTTCATATATGACAGACTTCAGCATCATCTATTCCAGACTTTGCACTTTAGGGGGCAATCTGTTACACTGAAAATTTTCATCCTGACATTATGCTATGTGTATGAGCTCATTATTACTCATACTTCTCCCTTTGCAAGTCTAACATATCAGTTCCTCATGTCAAGCCTTGAAAATCAGAGAAATGTTCCTAAAAATCTCCTAAACTTTGGTGTCGCACTTTCTCTCTATCTTGCATGCGGTCCCGCACCTAATGTTCAGCTCTCTTGCGTACCTGAACGCACTTTATCTGTGTTAAAAGTGCGGACCCCTGTAAGATCAAAAAGGCATAAGTAAATTCCAAAAATCTCAATAAAAGTGAATTCTAGAAGCTTCCAGAAAATATCTTGCGGTGATAGAACCGCTCTTATGAGGTGCATGTATCCCTTACCTTATGGAGCTAACCCCTTGATGTGAGGAGCTTATCTCTTTGAAGGAGGATTCTATCCCTTCATAGTTGGAACAGAAAACCTCCTCTTTTCCACTATAAAAAGAGGCATTGAGTAGCCTCAAGGGGACTTGAAGCTTTAGAATATTTGAAGTTAAGTGTTGTTGAGATTTAGACTCAGTTAACTAAGACTTTTGTGAGGAGAGATTACATACCTCTATTTGTCTTGGTTGGAGGAGTGCAGAGCTTATAAAAGTAAAGGAGACTCCTGCTTCGGACCCCGGGAAGGCCTGTGCAACATCAAGGCTCAAGTTGTAAGGTTTTCCTTCTTTTGAAATTAATACAAATATACTCGTTTTTCTCAATAATCTTTCAGTTAATGGTTTATTTCATAGATTCCTTGATCACTATGATAAGCATGGTTTATGATGATTTCTATACAGGTGCTATGTAATATTTTGCTTGTTTGTGACTACAGGTTTACGAGGAATACTCCTTCAAGTGCGCGAGGGATAATAACGACTTCAAACAAGCGCTGGACATACGGAAAGTCTTTTACACCTCTATAGAGCTTTTCATAGATCATATATGCTTAGAGAAATATTAGTTTATTTGGCTGTTTGTTGCTAGATACTTTTAGTACTAGGGAGATCGGTCTTGTTCGCAAGACGGATTAATCCACACAACAAGCCTGCCTACCAGATATTCATAACTAGGTATCATTTCATGATCCTTATATACATCTCTTGCACACATTTGAAGAAGGATCAAAGGTCTTTTTGAGCAGCATGTTGCAAACACAAAGAAAAATTTTCAAAGCTGCTGTTATTGAACAAAAAGAGTGGGAGTTGCCATGCCTATCCAGCCTGCTCAAGGAGTTGAGCAAGAGAGACCAGTCATGGGATCATTTGATGGACTGGTTGCATTGGAAGACAATGTTTGTAAGCTAGACTTGTAAATAGTCCAGTTAGAGTAGGGTAGGAAGGAAAATCTCAATAAATCTCAGTCTGTGAGCATGTAGTTAGTTGCTTTTAATTTCTGCAAAGTCCAGCAAGTCACACAGTCTAATCCTGGCTTGAATGTTTTCAATTTCTATCTTAGAATGTAGAGAAGAAGTCTGCTAGACAGTTTAATCCTAGCAGATATTAGATTAGGTAGAGAAAGTTATGAGGCCAACAGTCTAATCTAGTCTCATGGAGTAATAAGGGTAGAAATAGAGTAGGTTTATTTTCTTGTTTGTAAAAAATAAAAATGATGTAAAGGGTCTGCTAGTTCAAATGCACCCTAGAAGAAAAAATGTTAGGATTGTAGGATGGGTAGGTAGATTGTTTGAGAATTTTTCTGCTGATTTGATGTCTTCACAACTTGTGGCAGTTGATCCAAGAAATAAAATGGATGAGTCAAGTACCAGGCATCTGGCCTACACCAAAGATTTATTTTCTGAATTCTTGACCCCTTCAAGAAGAAGCCATCCCCATGTGGAGCCGCTGTTAGCCCCCTATGAATTTTTTTAAAAGCAACAGGGGGCTAAAATGTTTTTGAGCCTTCAAGGAATGACTTTCCTCTGAAAACACATCATCCTTGAAGCCTCCTTGTGCCTTTTGTCCTTTGATAAAATCCCCTCTACTAATTCCCATTATAAAGCCACTCTGATTGCAAAAATTGTGCTCCTAAAGGCTTTCATTTGCCCCTGGTACACCTGCAGAATTATCCATTTCATCCCTTTTTCCCTTTGTCAAATTCCCCCTTTCTTACCCTCAAATCCCCCCCCCCTAAACCTTTTAAATCATCCCCATGCCCCTCTTAAACCACGCATAATACCCCTGGTTTGCTTTATTTCCCCCTCTTTCCCCTACCGTTACCCTTCCCTGGCCTTAAAATGCACCTAAAATGGACCATATACCATGTTTTCCATGTGTATGGGTTTAGCACCCTTTTGGCCAGCCCCAGAACTTTATTTCCACCCATGTGGCCTGGCGCTAGAACCACCCGCCAGCCCGAAAAGCGCTTACTGCAATTGAATATTGGGAGCGTTTTGAGCCGTCGATCTATACAGATCGAATGGTCATCGCGAGCTCCACAGCGTCCATTACCCTACCCTTTCACCACCGTTCATCGCATCTCCATCGTTCATTTACCCGCTGATCCGACGGCCCGGAGTTTACCCGCCCGGTGGTCCCCACGCCAATGCGCACTGTTCATAAACCACCGGTTTTCATCGCACCGCCTTTGAGGGGTGGGCGGTATTTTTCGTTTGGCCAGCGATTCCACTCATCGCATGACGCGTGGCACCAGCACTGTTTGAAAACCGCCTCCCCATCGCGCGTTATCGTTCGGCAGTAAACCCGGCGCGATATGCATTTGCACTGTACGATCTGTGATCGCCCATCCAATTGTCATCACTCCGCAAAGTTGCACGGGGGATAACCCAAGGCATCCATACCCCTGGCCCACCATCCGTCGCCCTCCGCTGCATTTTTAGCCGTCGATATCCTCCCGAGATCTGACGGTCCAGATTTGATTGCATGTCCCGCCGTTGACCACTCCCGCCACGTCACCTATTCCACATGTTTCATCGTTTTTCTCGCCCGTCCCTGTATGTATATGCGTTCAAAGGTCAAATTTTAATGTTTTACATTAAAATTTCCATTCTCACCACCCTTCAACTGCATTTTTCCAATATGCCACCATTCTGTAAGCCTCCCACTGCATTTTCCACCGTAATCCCGCACTATTCCACCATTTCACCAGCTGCACGTTCACTTTCGTTGTCCCCGCTGCATTCACCCTCCCTGTGCGTGTTTTCTTAACAGGTTTTCGTGTTTTGCAAGGTTATCAGAGGGTGAAAGCCGCCATGATTACACAGTATTTATTACAGCGGAAAAAAACGCAAAAAGGACCATTTTTCAGAGGCCGAAATCACGAAGACATCCTGGGAAGGAGCCATGACAGGACTTGCAATAAAGGAACAGGGTTTAAACTCTGCAAAATCTTCCCCAGAGCCATTAAAGCACAGATTTCGCAGTCAGAGGAAATCGAGAAAGCGGAAAAGAGTATCAGTGGAAAAATAGAGCATTTAGGGCCTGTAATTGGAAATTATAAGCCTTAATCCAATTATCTAAAGGCAAGGTACCAGAATCAAAGACCCCGTGGATCACTCAGAAGGTCCAATGCACAAAAAACCATACTGTCAAGGTTTTCACATCAGCAGAAGGTTCTTTCCATAAAGGACGATGCGCCCATACAGTTCTCATCCTATGCTGTGTTCTAGAGAGATTTTCTAGCCCTGACAATAGTCCTATGCTACCAGTGCATTAGTTATACAGTATGGCAGACCCTAGCATCATCGTTCTGCATTTTGTTCAGTACACCAGAGACATACCTGGAAATAAATTATAGCCTGACGAAGACCATTCTTCTCATCCAAAGAGTACCAGAGATAAATGCCCAGAATTTAAACTGAATGGAGCCTCGGCCCTCCTACTACTTCAGAGTCTTAATGATGCATTTAAGTTTACATCTACTTCTGTTATTCTTTTCTCCTATAAGAATCCTAAAGAACGTATTGTAAAAGGTTGTTGTTCGGTTGTTGCCGATTGTAGTTAGAGGGATTCAGTTTTGACTGTTAGGACAGTTTTGGGAGAAAGTAGCAGAGTAGTTTGTATTGTAGTAGGCTGGGAGGAGAAGTTTGGATTGTAACAGCCATTGAGCTCAGTGTATGTGACTAGTTTTGCATCAAATAATCAAGCACATTTCTTTGGATCCTGGTGTATTACTACTGGTGATGTTTTTCTTATCTTATTGTTTTATTACATTTTCATGTTGTTCATCGGTCTTCTGGGCTCGCATCAGAAAGATGGCATAGGATTTACCCTTGTTAGGTACCCTATGTCTCTGCTCTCCTTGCCTTTAATGTTTTCTGCTAAATGTATTATCTAAGGGTTGATTTCGGTTAATTTAACCAGTGTACTGGATGTCATTGCCTACTAGCTAATGTATGAATTAATGAAATCTATCTTTAGTTGTTCTTGTTGGGTTTAAGCTGGAAGATTTGGGAACACTGGGGATTAGAGTTAGCCCTGTCCACTAGGATCCTTGTGCGACCATCTGGCCTTTCTAAGATCTCTTGCTGGTGTCAAAGCATTGAAGGTTCAAAGTCCTTTTCTGATCTATAGACCCTGGCTCTATTAAACTTATCTATGTTTTTCCCTTGGAGCATGCTAAAGCTGACCTGAAGTTAAATGACCTCTGGTCCGATCTATAAGCTGCCCCTTTGTGCCTCCTTTGAGAGTTGCCTATGAGTATGTCCAAGCAGGTCTAGAGTTAAATGACCTCTGATCTGATCTACAGACAGAAATTGGGTTGCTTTCCTTCTTTCACTTTCAATCCTTAATGTTCCATTCCACTATCTATCTAAAAATATCCTTTAGTGTAGATGACTTGCCCTCTGAAAGCCTAAGCTAGTTGTTGCAAGTAATTCCCTTTCATGACTCCATAGCCCAATGGATGGCACTTTCTTGACTTATCCTCTTTGCTGAAACATCCTGCTGCTTTGCTCCTTTCCTTCCATTACCTTCTCAGTCTACGATCTCATGACCAACCCAGCAACCAACCAACCAAATCATTTTAAAACCCCATTTTGTGCTTCATACCTAGCCTAATATCTCAATTTGAGCTTCAAAGATATACCATTCTTTGTTTTATTTGAGAGATCCCTCTCTGGGTCCAGGAGGGCTAGATCCTAGGGCCCCAAAGTGGTTCTGATGTTGTCTCATCTTTTGGTCTTGCCAATCTGGCCAAAACATGGGAACCCCAACATAATGGCGACTCCGCTGGGGAGTTGAGTGAATTTCACCTTAAACATTCTTAGGCACTCAAAAGACCCAAGATCTCTGGTTAGATTGGCATTCAATTGTTGATGGTGGACAGCATCCTGCTTCAAACATTCATATACATCCACCTGGCGACTCCACACTCCATAACTCCTAGAAGACCAAATGACTCCACTGGTAGAAGACTCTGAACTGGTTGACCAAATACAGTGACCTCTTTCTGATTTACAAACATGCTTCCATGCATACAGAGAAGATATGCCCCAATGATTAGGAAGCATATCCCTAGATTCCCACACAAAATTTCTGAAGTAGACTGATTAAAAAACCTGCCTACCTTTCAGGGTGAAAACGCTGATGACCCCTTCCTACATCTCATCAAGTTTCATATACATGTGTGGAAATTTAAAGTTGAATGGCATGAAGACTGCCTAATGAAAATGTTCATGGCAACATTAGAAGGAAAAGCTAGGGTCTGGTATGAATGGTTAGAACCTCAGAGTTTGTTTTCTTTTAGGGACATGCACCAAGTATTTTACAAGAATTATAAAGGAAACTCTCCATCCTTATCATGGGATTGTTGTGATCATTATCAGAATATCATACAGTACCTATTAGATATTGATGATGATTTGGTTAATATGCATCCTGAATATCTGTTAACAGCCATTCAAGAATTTCATATGCATCCTAGCTATCACAAGAACATGGATGGATCAGCTGAGGAAGAAAATAGTCAAGAAACTGTAGACATTCCTCAAGATATTCCTCAAAACTCAGATGTTGATCTACCATCCCTTGCAGTTGAGGCTTCAAATGACATTCTGCCTCAAATCCAGTCTTCAAAGGAAACAGAGAGTTGTTTCACTTCTACACAAAGGAACACAAGACCATCTTCCCCTTTGACAGGAGAAGAAATAGATTAGATCATCAATGGACAGCCAGCCTCTGAATTTTTTTACAGATTAGACATTCTTGTCCATTCATCTGATGAGCTTTATTGTACAGAGTTGGAAAGCTCACATGTAAATCAGAGTGAGGAAAATTTTGTTGATAATCCAGTATGTCCAGTTGGCAGCATTACTTATATTCATGATTTTCCTACTTTTGATCTATCTGATGATGATGTTCTCCAAACAGAAGATGATCTTGCAGGGTCATCATTAGTAGATTTATGGGAGGAAAATCAGTTCCCTTTACTTCCAGAGAGTAATGAGCCAATGCAAGCTATTTATGATACTGATGAAGAAAGCTTTAAGAGTGCAGAAGAGGGTGAAGGATCTCTGGATCTTTGCTTCACTCCATTACAACTCATCAGTAATGGTTTTCACATGATTGGAGGTCAGCAGCCTTTCATCTCAAAAGATGAAGAGGAAAGAAAGGAAGAGATATTTGAGCAGTTTGAAAGCAATGAGCCTTCTCTTGAAAGGGAGGAAGAAATGGAACATACCCCTGCTCAAGAATACATAGATCTGTTCACAAAGCTCAGCACATCAGAGCAGAATATGTCAGAGCTCCAAGAGAACAGCACTGCCATATATGATGAGTCCTCCATCTCATAAAATGAAGAAGATGAGGGAGATTCTCTTCCTCAAGAGAGTCTCGTTCTTAATCCAGTGGAAGAAGAGGAAATCCTGGTTGAAGCCTGCCTGCCAGATATTCATAACCAGGTATCATTTCATGATCCTTATGTACATCTCCTACACACATTTGAAGAAGGATGAAAGGTCTTTTTGAGCAGCATGTTGCAAACAGAAAGAAAATTTTTCAAAGCTGTTGTTATTGAACAAAAAGAGTGGGAGCTGCCCTGCCTATCCATCCTGCTCAAGGAGTTGAGCAAGAGAGACCAGTCATGGGATCATTTGATGGACTGGTTGCATTGGAAGACAATGTTTGTAAGCTAGACTTGTAAATAGTCCAGTTAGAGTAGGGTAGGTAGGAAAAGCTCAATAAAGCTCAGTCTGTGAGCATGTAGTGAGTTGTATTTAATTTCTGCAAAGTCCAGCAAGTCATACAGTCTAATCCTAGCTTGAATTTTTTCAATTTTTGTCTTAGAATGTAGAGAAGAAGTCTGCTAGACAGTTTAATCCTAGCAGATATTAGATTAGGTAGAGAAATTTATGAGGCCACCAGTCTAATCTGGTCTCATGGAGTAATAAGGGTAGAAATAGAGTAGGTTTATTTTCTTTTTTGTAAAAAATAAAAATGATGTAAATGGTTTTCTAGTTCAAATGCACCCTAGAAGAAAAAATGCTAGGATTGTAGGATGGGTAGGTAGATTGTTTGAGAATTTTTCTGCTGATTTGATGTCTTCACAACTTGTGGCAGCTGATCCAAGAAAGAAAATGGATGAGTCAAGTACCAGGCATCTGGCCTACACCAAAGATTTATTTTCTGAATTCTTGACTCCTTCAAGAAGAAGCCATCCCCATGTGGAGCCACTATTAGCCCCCTATGAATTTTTTGACAAGAAAACAGGGGGCTAAAATGTTTTTGAGCCTTCAAGGAATACATTTTTTCTGAAAACACATCATCCTTGAAGCCTCCTTGTGCCTTTTGTCATTTGATAAAATCCCCTCTGCTGATTCCCATTATAAATCCACTCTGATTGCAAAAATTGTGCTCCTAAAGGCTTTCATTTTCCCCTGGTATACCTGCAGAATTATCCATTTCATCCCTTTTTCCCTTCGTCAAAGTCCCCCTTTCTTACCCCCAAATCCCCCCCCTAAACCTTCTAAATCATCCCCATGCCCCTCTTAAACCACGCTTAATACCCCTGGTTTGCTTTATTTCCCCCTCTTTCCCCTACCGTTACCCTTCCCTGGCCTTAAAATGCACTTAAAATGGACCATAAACCATGTTTTCCATGTGCATGGGTTTAGCACCCTTTTGGCCAGCCCCAGAACCGTATTCCCCCCCATGTGAGCTGGCGCTAGAACCACCCGCCAGCCCGAAAAGCGCTTACCGCAATCGAATATCCGGAGCGTTTTGAGCCGTCGATCTATACAGATCGGACGGTCATCGCGAGCTCCGCAGCGTCCATTACCCTACCCTTTCACCACCATTCATCGCATCTCCGCCATTCATTTACCCGTTGATCCGACGGCCCGGATTTTACCCGCCCGGTGGTCCCCACGCCAATGCGCATTGTTCATAAACCACCAGTTTCCATCGCACCGCCTTTGAGGGGTGGGCGGTATTTTTCATTTGGCCAGAAATTCTACTCATCACATGACGCGTGGCACCGGCACTGTTTTAAAACCACCTCCCCATCGCGCGTTATCGTTTGGCAGAAAACTCGGTGCGATATGCACGTGCACCGTCCGATCTGCGATCGCCCATCCAACAGTAAACGCTCCGTGAAGTTGCACGGGGGATAACCCAAGGCAGCCGTACCCCTGGCCCACAATCCATCGCCCTCCGCTGCATTTTCAACCGTCAATATCCTCCAGATTTGATTGCATGTCCCGCCATTGACCACCCTCGCCAGATCACCTATTCCACATGTTTCATCGTTTTTCTCGCCCGTCCCTGTATGTATATGTGTTCAAAGGTAAAATGTTAATGTTTTACATTAAAATTTCTGTTCTCGCCACCCTCCAACTGCATTTTCCCACTACACCACCATTCTGCAAGCCTCCCACTACATTTTCCACCGTAATCCCACACTATTCCACCATTTCACTAGCTGCACGTCCACTTTCGTTGTCCCCGCTGCATTCACCCTCCCCATGCGTGTTTTCTTAACAAGTTTTCGTGTTTTGCAGGGTTATCAGAGGGTGAAAGCCGCCATGATTACACAGTCTTTATTACAGCGGAAAAAACGCAGAAAGGACCATTTTTTAGAGGCCGAAATCACAAAGAAAGCCTGGGAAGGAGCCATGACAGGACTTGCATTAAAGGAACAGGGTTTAAACTCTACAAAATCCTCCCCAGAGCCATTAAAGCACAGATTTCACAGTCAGAGGAAATCGAGAAAGTGGCAAAGAGTATCAGTGGAAAAATAGAGCGTTTAAGGCCTATAATTGCAAATTATAAGCCTTAATCCAATTATCTAAAGGCAAGGTACCAAAATCAAAGACCCCGTGGATCGCTCAGAAGGTCCAACGCACAAAAAACCATACTGTCATGGTTTCACATCAGCAGAAGGTTCTTTCCATAAAGGACGATGCGCACATACAGTTCTCATCCTATGCCGTGTTCTAGAGAGATTTTCCAGCCCTGACAATAGTCCTATGCTACCAGTGCATTAGTTATACGGTATGGTAGACCCTAGCATCATCGTTCTGCATTTTTTTCAGTACACCAGAGACATACCTGGAAATAAATTACAGTCTGACGAAGACCATTCTTCTCATCCAACGAGTACCAGAGATAAATGCCCAGAATTTAAACTGAATGGAGCCTCGGCCCTCTTGCTGCTTCAGAGTTTTAATGTTGCATTTAAGTTTACATCTACTCCTGTTATTCTTTTCTCCTATAAGAATCCTGAAGAACGTATTGTAAAAGGTTGTTGTTAGGTTGTTGCCGATTGTAGTTAGAGGGATTCAGTTTTGACTGTTAGGACAGTTTTGGGAGAAAGTAGCAGAGTAGTTTGTATTGTAGTAGGCTAGGAGGAGAAGTTTGGATTGTAACAGCCATTGAGCTCGGTGTATGTGACTAGTTTTGCATCAAATAATCAAGCACATTTCTTTGGATCCAAGTGTATTACTACTGGTGATGTTTTTCTTATCTTATTGTTTTATTACATTTTCATGCTGTTCATTGGTCTTCTGGGCTCGCATCATAAATATGGCATAGGAGTTACCCTTGTTAGGTACCCTATGTCTCTGCTCTCCTTGCCTTTAATGTTTTCTGCTAAATGTGTTATCTAAGGGTTGATTTCAATTAATTTAACCAGTGTAGTGGATGTCATTGCCTGCTAGCTGATGTAGGAATTAATGAAATCTATCTTTAGTTTTTCTTGTTGGGTTTAAGATGGAAGATTTGGGAACACTGGGGATTAGAGTTAGCCCTGTCCACTAGGATGATTGTGCGAGTAGCTGGCCTTTCTAAGATCTCTTGCTGGTGTCAAAGCATTGAAGGTTCAAAGTCCTTCTCTGATCTATAGACCCTGGCTTTGTTAAACTTATCTATGTTTTTCCCTTGGAGCATGCTAAAGCTGACCTGAAGTTAAATGACCTCTGGTCCGATCTATAAGCTGCACCTTCATCCCTCCTTTGAGAGTTGCCTATGAGTATTTCCAAGCAAGTCTGGAGTTAAATGACCTCTGATCTGATCTATAGACAGAAATTGGGTTGCTTTCCTTCTTTCACTTTCAATCCTTAATGTTCCATTCCACAATTTATCTAAAAAGATCCTTTAGTGTAGATGACTTGCCCTCTGAAAGCCTAAGCTAGTTGTTGCAATTAATTCCCTTTCATGACTCCATAGCCCAATGGATGGCACTTTATTGACTTATCCTCTTTGCTGAAACATCCTGATGCTTTGCTCCTTTCCTTCCATTACCTTCTCAGTCTTGATCTCATGACCAACCCAGAAACCAACCAACCAAATCATTTTAAAACCCCATTTTTTGCTTCATACCTAGCCTAATATCTCAATTTGAGCTTCAAAGATATACCATTCTTTGTTTTATTGGAGAGATCCCTCTCCGGGTCCAGGAGGGCTAGATCTTAGGGCCCCAAAGTGGTTCTAATGTTGTCTCATCTTTTGGTCTTGCCAATCTGGCCAAAACATGGGAACCCCAACAAGAGTCTTCCCTGCCCAAGTTCATGTTCCCATAGACACATCACTTCCCTAAACTAATCTCCTGGTGCCAAAGAAATTATGTGTCATCCCAAAGATCCATTGTGATCCATAATGGTGAAGTTTTTCTCACCATCACAGTTGATACTATTTCACAAATGCTACAAGTAAACCAACCGGAATATTCCGAGCCATTGTCTGTAGATCTAAGATCTTCGAAATCTAAGATCTAAAATCTTCAAAATATTTATCCTAGAAGATGACCAATTTCCCAAATTGAACCCTCCATACTCATCCTCCATGCTCCCTGAGTTAACCAAACATATCATCACCATTATCTCATACATGTTGAGATTCAGCAAGATGATGAGCTTAGTGAAAATGAGTCATCTTCACTAAGTGGGCCCGCAGGCTATTTTTAGGTGCAAGTCTATTTTTAGACATGTTGATCATATTTCAGAAGTTGCGGGATGCTATTTGTGGATGGTTGTTCAAGTTGGAAAAATAGATGAAATTCTATTTTTAGAATACTGGGCGAAGTCTACTTATAGATCGTCAATCTAAAAATAGAAGTGTCAATTATTATTAGCTCTTAATAATAATCTAACAATAAACAGCAACTTATTCTCTTTGAGCACTTAATTTCAGTGCATAGATTTGGAAAATCAGTGGGTTAAAGGAATTACGCAATTCCTAAGGTTTACTAGTGGTTCATGCATGGAGGAATTAGTTAGAAATGAAGTAGCAAAGTTATCACAGAGTTGGAAGAGTAGTTCATGAAGTTGTTATTCAATTTAACTCAGTTAATGGAGTTAAACTCAGTTGAGCTAGTTGTATCTAGTCTAACTGAATAATACATTACTGAGAGTGGAGTGAATTAATTAGTTAATTAATTCAAAAATAATAACTCATTAATCAACTGAACAATACAGCAGTTAACTACAGTGCATGTCAGTTCCAGTGGAGACCCAGTGGAGAGATAGGTGAAAGGGAAAGATGGACTATCTGTTGTGACTATAGTGATGCATTTGTTGGGAAAAATACTGAGAGGGGGGGGGTGAATCAGTATTTACTGCATAATCAAATCTTTTTACTTTTTCATTCCTTAAAACCCATACGCTACTTTCCTTCAGTAAACTAGCGTATATACGCAGATCCCCTTTATTAAACTAGTGTATACACAGAGATCTAGATATGTCATTAAATCTTCACTTCTATTAATCCATCATTCATTCATCAGATGTTCAATAACAGTAAACATGTGCAGTAAGAACAAAATAAACCATCACACAAAGCATCACACATGAACACCAGGATTTTTAGGTGGAAACCCAAATCGGGAGAAAACCACCGCTGCAGTTGCTCGGCCTTCAATATTTTATTATAGAGAAAACATCTTACAACATATGTGCTGGCGCAGACTTGACCAGCACGCAGGCACCCACCTGCGCTCGTTTACCAGCCTCTCCCGGAAGGGAGCTCCAACCCCCTGACTCGTTTACCAGCCTCACCTGGAAGGGAGCTACGACCCCCCGATCTCGTTTACCAGCCTCACCTGGAAGGGAGCTACAACCCCCTGACTGAAGGCTACAACCCTCGGCACCACCTTGGACCACGTTTCATCAATTTTCACACTGGATCCAACTACTTCAATAGAACACAACTTGCAGACCGCAATTCATCATATTTCCAGACGGAACCCTTTCCATATTTTTAAGCACGAACATACATCATCAACAGATACATATCAACACAGATCAGATAGCAGAAACACAGCAGAACAGATCAGATATTTCATACCCCTTGCTTCAGCAAACCCTAGTTTGCATACGCGCTTTTACTTCACTGATGTCGCGTATATACGCGCTTCCGTCCACACAAACCAGCGTATACCTCGGTGTATATCTTATTGCGCATACGCGCTTTCTCTTCGCTGAAGCCGCGTATATACGCGCTTCCTCCGCGGCGAAGTAGCGTATAGATCTTCAATCTTTACAGAGCAGCATACTTCATCAGATCAGATATTCAGTTCAGATCTACCCTTTTGCTTCAGAAAGATGTTCGCCTAGATGTTCGCCTCATCACAGATCTAATCACTCCATAAACAGATCTAGCAAATACAAGTACATTTCAGATCTAAAGATCCCGCTTCATCATTTCTTCATAAGTGCTTCATAGATTCAGATCTATCATCAAGCCTTTACCCTTTCCATACAGATATACTTCACAGATAAGTATTCATTCAAGCTCAGACATCTTGCTCTCACACTCATGATTTGCACAATGAATTTCTTCTCCTTATATAGGTTTATCCTTTTCAATACCATGAGCCCCTTTTTCAATACCATGGGCCAAAACAATACCATGAGCCCAAAACTACCTGGACGGGGTCAATTAGGCGGATCATTGCCCAATACAATGGGTCAATACCATGGTGGTTACCCCTGGTTTTGCACTTTTTGAGCGCTTTTGCCCATACGCGACTTGGAACGTTCCTTTCCGCGTGCATACGCGACTTCCCCTAGGAAAATCCGCGTATACAAAGAGACATACTCTTTTCATCATATTTTGAGCACATTCTGAATTCCTTTCTTCATTGCCTTCTGTTCACACTGTAGATACATCAGATTTCCTTCATCAAACCATATTCTATCAAGCACAACTTCATCAAGTAAGTTGTCATCATCTTCATCAAGTGGGTTGCCTTTCAAGGACAACACTCAGCATCATATTGTCAACAAACATCATATCACATCATATTTACATCATTTACCAAGTCCATCGAGTCAAGAATAACTTCATCAGGTGGTTTGCCATCAAGGACAACACATGTCAACAGTCGCATGTCTTCATCTTCATTCAGTGGGTTGCCATCAAGGACAACACTCTGCATCATATTTCCAACAATCTCCCCCTTCGGACTTGATGGCAACCACGATGGTGTTTGGTCACCACAACAGATAGGTACATTAAGAATACAATGACACCATGTCACTCTCTCCATTTTTGCCATGTCACTCTCTCCATTTTTGGCATCATTCAAACACCATGTCACTCTCCCCCTTTGACATCAAGGGCAAAGGACAAAACCAGCAGATCAAAACCAACACACTCTCCCCCTTTGACATCAAGGGCAACGGGCGGATCAGGGCAACGGGCGGATCGAAAACCAAGGGCGGATCAAAACCAAACCACTCACCCCCTTTTCTCCTCATGTTAGAAGAAGCGTTCTGCAGATCTGATGTATACTGAAGTGACCAAGCTCCCCCTGAGTTCATGCTGAATATTTTTCAATGAAGTACATGACTCTATGAACTTCCTATCACCAAAAGACTCATACTTACATCAAATATCCAACCAAGTGGATTTACATATAAGACTCAAGTACCCAACCAAGTAGGTTTACACATTTCAACTCAGCTACCCAACCAAGTGGGTTTACAAAATTTGACTCAGCTACCCAACCAAGTGGGTTTACAAAAATGACTCAGCTACCCAACCAAGTGGGTTTACAAATTGACAATTCCTTGCATGACTGAATATTACAATTTTACAACATGGTTCTCAACCAGACCTTTTCATCAAAGTACAAATATGAATTTTAAGACCAACACCAGAAAGTCCTCAAGAAAGAGAACATATTTCAGAATCAACATAATGCCAACAATGCATTATACTCAGCAAGGCCAATGCTCCCCCTGAATCTGTGCAACCAAGCAATCTTTCCAAAAGACTAAGGCTCCCCCTTAGTTTGTGCATCCTGAAAACTTCCACCAACAAATCATCAAGGCATCTTCCTCAAAACATTAGAGACAGAATTATGAGAACTGGAACACCACCAGAGATACCAAACAGTATCAGAGATACCAAACAGCACTGCAGCTGTGCTGAAGAGAGCTGAACCAACAAAAAATTGTCAGCAATCAGTCATACGCGGTTTTCTTTGCAGGAACTCGCGTATATACGCGACTGTGTTTCAGGAAACCCGCGTATCCCAAGACATCTTCTAAATTTAAACCAGATCTGATTCTCTGTGAGGCAAAGATAGTGTTCAGCTTCTTTCTGAGACATTTGAATGCTTCCCTGAACTACAGATAGATAGAACGATGTAGTTGTGTCTTCAAGCGTCATCCAATGGTTGTGGCATCAGTACAATAGTAACCAAGCCTTCAGATTCTTTGCAGCATCAATACAATCTTTCCAAGAGAGATTCTCATATCAGAACAACATCTTCACATAGGTGTCAAGCAATCATCCATGTGGTCCAGCATCACCATGATCTTCAAGATTTAACATGAAGTAACATATGTAGGCAAAAGATCTCTCAACCATAGTAACACATTCTGCATGATTTATTTCTGAATCAAATGACATCCAACTCATCCATGTGTGAGTACAAAGGATACTTATCAGCAACCAGGGCTCAAAAACTCATCATAAAAAATCATGTACCAAGTCATCATCATTTGAGCATGAGTATCACAAAAACCAAAGAACAAGCAGTCATATTGCCAACAATGCAATCATTGGTATTCAACCTGCTGCTCCCCCTAAACCAATGCTCTTCCTTAGCTTGCAATCTGAAGCACCTTCAACAGCACGTCATCAGCAACAATCTCTGCATGATCTGTCCTCATCTCTGAATTATAAGACTT
This sequence comes from Pinus albicaulis, assembly GCA_034641835.2. Taxonomy (NCBI): domain Eukaryota; kingdom Viridiplantae; phylum Streptophyta; class Pinopsida; order Pinales; family Pinaceae; genus Pinus; species Pinus albicaulis. The sequence continues at coordinate 640,436,138 of CM076573.1, read as the reverse complement.
TCATCTCAACAACGAGTGCTCTTCATCATAAAGCAACTAGGCTTCATCCATAATGTTCAACACAAGAACCCATGTATCATTTCATTATTATGAGTATAACCAGAATAATGCTAACAGTGCAATCATCAGCAGTCAGACTGATGCTCCCCCTGGACCTCTGCTCCAGATCTTCAGTTATCAGATAAATTATTTTATCATCAATGCATACGCGACTGTGTCTGCTGAAACTCGCGTGTATACGCGACTTTTGTGAATAGAACTCGCGTATGGAAAGTGTAATATAGAAAATTTCACACCTTCATCTCCTTCTGCAAATTTACCTTCTGTTCCTGTCTTTTCTTCACACCAGATGCACTGTCAGAAATACATCTAACTAGAATAATCAAATCAACTATGAGAGTCATCATGCATTGCTCCCCCTGTGACGATACATTATTAAATCTCCTAATGTATCTCACATCATTCCTGCAGTCAATAAGCAAAGTCAGCTTCAGAAGCGGATGACTGCAGTAGGGTCAGAATTCTCTACGTTTCTGATCGGTCTTCCTTCTTTTTCCAAATTTTCTTGAGCTTTCCAACTGTGTGCTGAAAGTTGTCCACTTTCCCAGATCTGTTCATCCTGCATTCGTTTTCTACATGTCCATACTTGTTACAAGCATAACATCTCATGTGGCCAGAGAAATAAACATAAGAATCATAATGAGTATTTCTATTCTTCCTCCTTTTACAATCAGCTACTTTATGTCCATACTTGTTACATGAAAAACAATATCCTTTGAAGAAACTAGAGTACCTTTCTGAGTAGAACCTATTTGTTTGTGGCTGAAATGTTCTGCTTCTGCAATTTGCTGCAACATGCCCATATTTAAAACATTCAACGTTCTTGAATGAATTCCTTCGAGAATTCATGAATGTTGGTTGATCTTTTGTTTCTTTTAACATATCAGGTTTTGCATTGACATCTTCTGAATTTTTGGCACTTCCTTGTGAGCTAGATTCTCCTTTAACAGTTTCATGGAAACCAAGACCATGTTTGATAGCAGGAGACCTTTGATTACTCAGAATATTGTCCAGAATATTATTACTATCATGAAACCTCAAAAGTTTAACCTTTTCTTCTAATTTACCTTTGAGAATGTTTACCTCAACCTCCAAGTCTTGACATTGCTTTGTCATGCTTTCTTCTTTTCTTCTTCCATCTTCAACTTGATCCTTTAGATTTAGGATTTCTTCTTTCAACCAATTTTTGTTTTCTTCACATGTTTGTTGCAGCTCTTCATTCTTCTTCTTCGATGCTTTGAGATCTTCTTTGAGGGAGACAATTTCTGCTTCAAGTCTTGCATTCTTCTTATTTGATTTATCCAAGTCTTCTTTGAGGGAAACGATTTCTGCTTCAAGTCCTTCCTTATCAAATGATGGTAGATGTTCCTCACTCTTCTTACTTGATGCTTCAAGTTTTGCTTGTAGAGAGATGATTCTAGCTTCAAGACCTTCATTCTTCCTTTTTTATTTTTCCAGATCTGTTTTTAGAGAAACATTTTCTGCTTCAAGTCCTTCATTCTTCTCATTTGATTCTTCAAGTTCTACTTGCAGAGAGATGATTCCAGCTTGATATCCTTTACTTCGATTGTATACATCATCGAACATCCTTTTCAGTCTAAAACACAAAGCTTTGGAGGCAGCGTCCTTCTCATTAAATATTCTTTGTTGATCTTTGATAACATCTTTTAAATCCTCAACATCATTGCTTGCACAGATAAGATTACAAGGATCACTATCATATCCATCTTTGTTAACTTCTGCCATAGCGGTTTTCTGAGACATCTCCTTACTTTGAGTATCCTTCTTCTGTTGCTTCTTTGCCATGAGTACTTGTAGAGCTTGGTTAGAATCTTCTTCATTTTTAATCTTGACAGCTTCTTCTAGGTTGATAGCATATTCTTCACTATCATCACCATTCATTGTACAACTAAGATCTTTCAAAGGATGACCCCAATCACTATCTGATTCATCTCCTTTGATTTCCGGTATCCATGTTCTCTGAAATATCTCCTTACTTCGAGTGGGCTTCTTCTTTTGCTTCTTTCCCATTATGACGGATCTCCTTCAAGCGATCAAGCTTCTGCAGAAGGACCACGCTCTGATACCAATTGTTGGGAAAAATACTGAGAGGGGGGGGTGAATCAGTATTTACTGCATAATCAAATCTTTTTACTTTTTCATTCCTTAAAACCCATACGCTACTTTCCTTCAGTAAACTAGCGTATATACGCGGATCCCCTTTATTAAACTAGCGTATACACAGAGATCTAGAAATGTCATTAAATCTTCACTTCTATTAATCCATCATTCATTCATCAGATGTTCAATAAACAGTAAACATGTGCAGTAAGAACAGAATAAACCATCACACAAAGCATCACACATGAACACCAGGATTTTTTGGTGGAAACCCAAATCGGGAGAAAACCACCGCTGCAGTTGCTCAGCCTTCAATATTTTATTATAGAGAAAACATCTTACAACATATGTGCTGGCGCAGACTTGACCAGCACGCAGGCACCCACCTGCGCTCGTTTACCAGCCTCTCCTGGAAGGGAGCTCCAACCCCCTGACTCGTTTACCAGCCTCTCCTGGAAGGGAGCTACGACCCACCGATCTCGTTTACCAGCCTCACCTGGAAGGGAGCTACAACCCCCTGACTGAAGGCTACAACCTTCAGCACCACCTTGGACCACGTTTCATCAATTTTCACACTGGATCCAACAACTTCAATAGAACAACACTTGCAGGCCACATTTCATCATATTTTCATACTGGACCCTTTCCATATTTTTAAGCACGAACATACATCACCAACAGATACATATCAACACAGATCAGATAGCAGAAACACAGCAGAACAGATCAGATATTTCATACCCCTTGCTTCAGCAAACCTTAGTTTTCATACGCGCTTTTACTTCACTGATGTCGCGTATATACGCGCTTCCGTCCACACAAACCAGCGTATACCTCAGTGTATATTTTATTGCGCATACGCGCTTTCTCTTCGCTGAAGCTGCGTATATACGCGCTTCCTCCGCGGCGAAGTAGCGTATAGATCTTCAATCATTACAGAGCAGCATACTTCATCGGATCAGATATTCAGTTCAGATCTACCCTTTTGCTTCAGACAGATGTTCGCCTAGATGCTCGCCTCATCACAGATCTAAGCCTTCCATAATCAGATCTAGCAAATACAAGTGAAATTAGGAGATCTAAAGATCCGCTTACAGCATTTCTTCATAAGTGCTTCATAGATTCGAATCTATCATCAAACCTTTACCCTTTCCATACGAGATATACTTCACGGATAAGTATTCATTCAAGCTCGGATATCTTGCACCACACTTATGATTTGCCTGATGAATTTCTTCTCCTTATATAGGTTTATCCTTTTTCAATACCATGAGCCCCTTTTTCAATACCATGGACCAAAACAATACCATAAGCCCAAAACTACCTGGACGGGGTCAATTAGGCGGATCATTACCCAATACAATGGGTCAATACCATGGTGGTTACCCCTGGTTTTTCACTTTTGAGCGCTTTTGCCCATACGCGACTTGGAACGTTCCTTTCCGCGTGCATACGCGACTTCCCCTAGGCAAATCCGCGCATACAAAGAGACATGCTCTTTTCTCCATAGATTTAGCACATGCTGAATTCCTTTCTTCATTTCCTTCTGTACACACTGTAGATACATCATATTTAGTTCATCAAGACATATTCTATCAAGCACAACTTCATCCAGTAAGTTGCCATTATCTTCATCAAGTGGGTTGCCTTTCAAGGACAACACTTAGCATCATATTGTCAACAAACATCATATCACATCAGATTTACATCATTTACCAAGTCCATCAAGTCAAGAATAACTTCATCAGGTGGTTTTCCATCAAGGACAACACATGTCAACAGTCGCATGTCTTCATCTTCATTCAGTGGGTTGCCATCAAGGACAACACTCTGCATCATATTTCCAACAGCATTGATTGCACCACACACACATTGGAGTTTCCAATGAGGATTGTGCAGTCAAGGCAAGGGTAATTTGAATTCATTCAGAGCTATTCTTCAGCAGGGATTGCGCATTGGAGGCAGGCTATCAGGTGGCAAGAAATCAGTGCATGGATTTGCATATTTATTTTGATTAGTGTGTGACGATTGATTGTACTGAGAGCTTGATGTACTAAGCTTTGTGTGAGATTGTTACATGATCTCCATGATACATAATATATGATAGTTTGGGTTTTCAGCTTCAGTATTTCCCGTTAAACAACTATGTTATGTGTGATTGTTTTATTGCTTCATGTGTTTACAATTGAATTGATTTTAATTTCCACAAAAGATTAACAGTAGAAGGATTTTGTATTCAGCAAGAAGATAACTATTGTTAGATCAGGAGAATTTGGATATATAAATGCATCTTGTATATAATTTCTACATGGTATCGGAGCAGTGTTAATTCTTGAAGATTGCAATAGTGAAGAATTGTTGAGTTTGTGCTGGTGGACAATTCGAATTTGTTGCAGAAAATTCTTGGTGTGACAGTTGAGTATACATTGAAATGTATTTCAATGGGTTGCGATTAGAGTATGCCGTTGATGGCAGCTCGAATTACATAGCCTGGAAGGATAGGATGGAGGCAGTGCTGGAGGATAATGGACTGAAGGACTTCAACGATAGTGATGTTCCTAAGCTGGGATCTAGCGATGCTGCATTACTTGACACATGGAAAAAGAAGATAGCAAAGACAAGAAAAATTCTGTTGGAAGGTGTGGAGGACCATATTGTGTCCAGCCTTCATGGTAAAACCACTCCTTTTTTAATGTGGAAGGCTTTGACAGATTTGTTCCAAAGTAGTAGCGACCAGAGGAAGTTGGCACTGAAAGATAAGCTCAAAAAAATAAAAATGGAGAAGGACAAAAGTATTCCAAAATATCTCACAAAGTTTGTTCACTGTAGGGATGAACTGGGAAGTGTGGGGATTACTATTGATGGTGAAGACTTGGTGATATTGGCTCTCCTTGGGCTTCGAAAGATTTGGCATAGCTACGATGACTCTGTCAATGGACGGGAGAAACTGCCAGGATGGGAGCGACTTTGGTCATATCTTGTGCAGGAGGAGATAAGGCGAGGTACCAGGGATGGATCTTCATCGAAGAATGAAGATGAAGAGAATTGCACTTTGGCTGCCAAATCAAGGAAAGGAAAGGGGAATAAATTTCCTTCAAAATCCGAAGCTAAAGGAAAGAAGAAGGATTTTTCCAAAGTGAAGTGTTTTGGATGTCACGAACATGGGCATTTCGCCACTAACTGCCCACAAAAGAAGAAGAACAAGAAGGTTGTTGGAGTTGCAACTAGAAATGCCTTAGCCTCACAATTTTAACTTGATTTCTTTTTTATCACATCTTGATAGTGATGATTCTTTCCATATGATGGGAGACAAGGAGTTGTTTAGTGACTTGGAGGAGAAGGGCCTTCAAATGCATATAGACATGGGCGACGATGGTCGATACAATGAGACCGGCATTGGGACCATTACCTTTGAGAGGGAGTCCGGTAATCCATTATTGTTGAAATATGTTATGCATGTTCCAGGTCTAAAGAAGAACTTGGTCTCGGTCGCAATGTTGGAAGACAAAGGTTATGACGTTGTTTTTAGCAATGGAAAAGCTTTCCTGCAACATAAAACAACAGGTCAAACCAAGAGGATAGGGATTCAAGTTAAGAATCTCTAAAAACTAGAGGTAGATGGTTGCACTACAATGGTGGGCAAAGCAGAAGAAGTGCTGAGCCGGGATGAGGGCGAATTATGGCACAGGAGATTGGGCCATCTTCACCATGGCGATTTGAAGATATTGCAACAGATTTCTACTGGACTTTCGAAGGGTACTCTTGCGTAGTCAGATAAATGCAAGGGATGTACTATGGGTAAATTTGTGAAGACCACCTTTCATGAGAAGGAGAACTGTGCTTCGGTGATCCTAGAGAGAATTCACACAGACATGTGTGGACCTTTCTCGATTGCTTGAACAGAAAAACGCAGGTATTATGTTATATTTTTTGATGACTATTCTCGTAGATGTTGGATCTTCTTCATGCAAAATAAGAGAGAAACGTTCTCAAATTTTTGTGAGCTTAAATCATTGGTGGAGAAGGATTCGGGGAAGTAATTGAAATCTCTACGGAGCGATAATGGTGGTGAATACATCTCGGGCGAATTCAAAGACTTCTGTAGCAAAGAAGGAATTCAAAGAGAACTCATAGCACCTCATAACCCACAATAGAATGGGGTCATGGAGAGGAAGAACAGAACGATCATGGGTGTTGCACGAGCTATGCTGCATGACCAAGGCCTACCGATGCACTTGTGGGCGGAAGCATGTAACACTGCGGTTTATGTGAAAAATCGTTGTCCTCATAGAGTACTTGGCATGTGTACACCTAAAGAAGCTTTTACTGATAAGAAGGCTGATATTTCTCATTTGAATATTTTTTCCTCATCTGTTTACATTCATGTGAAAAAGGACGCCATGAAGAAGCTGGATCCGACTGCAAAAGTTGGGATATTTTTGGGGTACACAAACACCCCATAATTATCGTGTGTATTTTCCAGACAGTCGGACGATTGTGGTGCAACGGGATATAAAATTCAATGAGGTGAAAGCCATGAATTTGTCGCTTGAGAGGGATCTACACTTGCATGCAGAGGAGGAACTTCTTGTTCCCAAAGATGAGCCTCTAGATGTGGATCAGCCACAGGAGGATATTCAAGGAGTGGAGGAGTCCACTCATGCAGAACCAAACATCAGACAAGGCAGAAAGTGTACCACAGAAGCTGAGAGACTGAAGCTTGATGTGGCATAGAATGTAGGAGTCCCTAAATCACAGTGCAGACAGAGACATTCACCTCACCGTTTTATTGGATACATGGCTCTTATGAGCAAGTGTGTCGTGATAGAGCCATCTTCTTTAGAAGAAGCAATGTAGGAGCCCACATGGGTAGATGCCATGGTGTAGGAGTATGACTCCATTGTCAGAAATAGTGCTTGGGATATTGTTCCAAGGCCGGTGGGTAAATCAGTTGTAGGATGAAGATGGATCTACAAGGTAAAGAAATTTGTTAATGGGAGCGTCGAGAAGTATAAGGCAAGATTTGTTGCCAGGGGCTTCTCAAAAATCGAGGGGATTGATTATGAAGAAACCTTTGCACCTATCGCACGGTACTCTTCCATAAGGACCATCCTTGCTCTCTCAGTGCAGATGGGTTGGCACATTCATCAGATGGATGTGAAGACTGCATTCCTTAATGGGATCATTGAGGAAGAGGTGTACATTAACCAACCTAAAGGATTTGAGATCTACTGCAGCGAGTCGCATGTGTGCAGGCTCAAAAGATCGATGTATGGGCTAAAGCAAGCACCACATGCTTGGTACACTCAAATCGAAGCTATTTCACTGGACTTTGCTTCACCAAGAGTGAGGCGGATGCAAACCTGTACCAAATTGTGGTGGAGGGAAAGCTTTTAATCATTGTTATTTATGTTGATGATTTAATACTAACGGGTGATGATCAGTTGATACACTCATGCAAGGCAGATCTTGCAAAGGAGTTTGAGATGAAGAATTTGGGCCTCCTTCATTATTTCCTTGGATTGGAAATATGGCAGCGGGAAGGTGAACTGTTTGCGTCTCAAGGAAAGTATGCTCGGGAGATACTTGAGAAGTTTCACATGCAAGGCTAAAAGCCTATTGACACTCCTCTTCTAGGAAATTATAGGAAAGAGGATGTTACATTGGCAGAGGTAGTGGATGCAACTGTTTATCGATAGTTGGTGGGTTCGATCATGTATTTATTTAATACAAGACTGGACATATGTTATGTGGTGAACCAATTTTCACAAGCGATGGTTAAGCCTACCAAGCTCTTTTGGAAGGAAAGCAAGCATGTCCTGAGGTATCTCAGGGGCACATTTGAGTATGGCTTATGGTACAGAAAGACGGATGAGGTGAAGTTGCATGGCTTCATGGATGCAGAATGGGCAGGCAACCCAACAGATAGAAAGAGCACATCAGGAGGGGTTTTTAGTATCAGATCTACAGCATGTTCTTGGTATAGCAGGAAACAAATATCTATGGCACTCAGTTCAGTGGAAGCAGAATACATGGCAGCAATTCAAGCTACATGTGAGGCTATCTGGATGAGGAAGATCCTGGTCGGTTTGTTTGGTTCTCATTTAGATCCTACAGTGTTACATTGTGATAATCAGAGTTGCTTTAAACTCTCGATTAATCCTGTGTTTCATGATAGATCTAAACATATTGAAATCTAGTATCATCATATCAAATATTTTGTGCAATGGAAGATCATGTTGCTTCAGTACATTCCTACGGAAGATCGAGATGCAGATATTCTGACGAAGGCGCTCACCAGGAGAAAATTCGAATACCATAGAGGCAGGATCGGGGTGAAGGATAATCCCTATATTGTTGAGAGGCAGTGTTGAGATTCAACAAGATGATGAGCTTAGTGAAAATGAGTCGCCTTCACTAAGTGGGCCCGCAAGCTATTTTTAGGTGCAAGTATATTTTTAGACTATGTCTATTTTTAGACATGGTGATCATATTTCAGAAGTTGCAGGATGCTATTTGTGGATGGTTGGTCAAGTTGGAAAAATAGATGAAATTCTATTTTTAGAATATTGGGCAAAGTGTATTTATAGATCATCGATCTAAAAATAGAAGTGTCGATTATTTTAGCTCTTAATAATAATCTGACAATAAACATCAACTTATTCTCTTGGAGCACCTAATTTCAGTGCACGGATTTGGAAAATCAGTGGGCTGAAGTAATTACGTAATTCCTAGGGTTTACTGGTGCTTCATGCATGGAGGACTTAGTAAGAACTGAAGTGGAAAAGTTATGACAGAGTTGGAAGAGTAGTTCATGAAGTTGTTATTCAATTTAACTCAGTTAATGGAGTTAAAATCAGTTGAGCTAGTTGTATCCAGTCTAACTGAATGATACACTAGTGAGAGTGGAGTGAATTAATTAGTTAATTAATTCACAAATAATAACTCATTAATCAACTAAACAATACAACAGTTAACTACAGTGCATGTCAGTTCCAGTGCAGACCCAGTGGAGAGATACGTGAAAGGGCGAGATGGACTATCTGTTGTGACTATACTAATGCATTGATTGCACCACACACACATTGGAGTTTCCAATGAGGATTGTGCAGTCAAGGCAAGGGTAATTCGAATTCATTCAAATCTATTCTTTAGCAGAGATTGCGTAGTGGAGGCAGGGTATCAGGTGGCAAGAAATCGATGCATGGATTTGCAGATTTCTTCTTTTTAGTGTGTGACGATTGATTGTAATGAGAGCTTGATGTACTAAGATTTGTATGAGATTGTTACATGATCTCCATGATACATAATATATTATATTTGGGGTTTTCAACTTCAGGCTTTCCCGTTAAACAACTGTGTTATGTGCGATTGTTTTTATTGCTTCATGTGTTTGCAATTGAATTGATTTTAATTTTCGCAAAAGATTAATAGTGGAAGGATCCTGTATTTAGAAAGAAGATAAATATTGTTAGATCAGTAGAATCTAGATATATACATGCATCTTGTATATAATTTCTACAATACATTCTTTTTTACCATTACAATTAGTGGGTTGATGAGGCCACTGTTGGCGTCCTGTCAATTTTTACCACTGATGAGAAACCTGTTATTTTTAATTATAGTGAATTTATTGTAGATGCCATGCATGATCAATTTATGAAGTTTCCTACATAGGGAGAGTTCAAATAATCTGCAGTTTTATTCTATTTTTTCATGTATCATCAAGCATACAGGTTTCCCTTTACTTTGCAGAAGATGGATGAGCAGGGTAATTCTCAATCAGTGATACAATCGACCTCCTTGGTGAGGAAGAACACTAAATAATTTAATTATACATGATATATTGATCAATTCTTGTACACAGTGGTTTTCCTCCTAAATAGTGACTCAGTTGGAGGCTAAGATAGGGGCAGATATTCAAAAGTTGTGCATATTACTGAACAAGTGAAGACAGGTGACTGGTATTTATACCATAACTAGACAGAGATAAGAATCTACGAGTGTGAATTTCCACCCTATAAGCTGCCAAAGATTGTGCCTATGAGACTTTTCTCATTAAACTACATTAGACAAATGATACATATGGATGACATGCATTTTGTAGCAGCCAAGAAGAAGGCACAATTTAAAATTAAAGCACAGGTTGGACTTTTGGTCTGCAATACCAAAACAGTTGGTAAAGAAGTTGATTTACTTTTGAAGAAAATGCACCTCAAATTTAGCTTCACTTGGTCTTATGACACTTTTGGTCTAATTCCAAAATTTAGAGTAGAGAAAAATACCATGCCCTACACCCACACTCATCGGCCAAAAATAGAGCAATACATGAACAAAAATCAATGGGAGGAGAACACACTGCAAGAGGCCGAAGAACAGGTTATATCAACAACAACATCACAGACTCCTATGCCTCAAGAAAAGCAGGAGAAAAGGATAAGAGAAGAAGAATATTCCCCAGTGACAGAAATTGGAGCTAAGGAGTTCCTAATATACAAGAAGAAGCAGAAAACCAATTCTGCACCAGTTTTTCAGCAGGAGAACAAAGAGCTTGAAAAAAGTGTTATCATAGGTCCTCATGTGTCAATCTGGGATGATGACTTCTTCACAAGATTTCCCTCTTCATCAACATCTAAATAGTATCCAGAAACACAACAAACAACTGACTTGGCTCAAGACACTGTAGAGCCTAATATTTTTTCCAAGTACAAGGCAATCAAATAAAAGAATGAGATGCTTAAAACCACCACATATACATAGTTTTGGAAGCAGAAATCCACATCAAAGCAAAGGCTCCTATCTGCCTTTGACACAAAGCAAAGAAAAATCCAAATTTCATTATTGAAGCAAAAGTGGTAGCCCCAAATACACCAACAGATTACCAAGAACATCTATTTTCATTTGATGCAAAGAAAATCCATCCAATTGACCAAATGGAAATGCATAAACAATCCAGTGAGATGATGTATTCTACACAAACCAATGCTGCCATTTCAACTTCCAGAATGCAGGTATCATTCAACAACACATAGACACAGCTCAAGTTGGAAAGGATTTCCTCCTTAGCCAAGGATACCAAGATCAAGTCACTTGAAGACTTGGTGATCAAACTGGGATGCAATCCCAGTGATGTGAAGGCAGCAGAAGAGATAGTGAAAATAAAAAATGTTGATATAGCAGCATTAAGGAAGCAGCTTAAATTTCCTACCAGAGAGGGTCCCCAAGCTAAGGAAGTCGGAGAGATAGAGAAGGAGAAAGAGGACATGTTCAAAATAATCATTGAACAAAACAGCCAAATCTGAGACATGGAGGTGGAGCTCGAGAAAATACTCAAAGAGAAACAAGAGGCATCACAGTTTGTCATAGTTCCACTCACGGTTGTCCCAATTTCAGTGGCCACAACCCCAGGAGCATCCACATCAACTTCAGCACCAGCACAAACATCATATCCTGCAAATGAGCTAGTTAAAGCCATGGAAAATCTGACCATTCAAGGGCAAGAAATTACTAAATTAAAATCTCATCTCAAAACATTGTTAGAGCATAAATTAAAAAATTGATACTTCGTATGTTTCATAGTTGCAGAAAACCCACGAGGTCACTCTCAAAGTTGAAGAAATACAAATTGAAGAAGAAATGGCTTGAACTTTGGCACAAGCAAAGGAAAACATATGGACAAAGATCAATGAATCCATCACAGGAATCTGGCCTTCAATTCAGATTATTTTCTAGCAGCAAGAGTTAATATAGAGATCCAAAGAACTATTAAATAAAATCAAAGAAAATTTTGGACATAAGCCTGAAGAGAAAAATCCATCATCAAAATATTGACTTCCAAAAACATAGAAGAACTAGAGAAGTTCAAAATTCAAGATAGAATAGAGACAACTTTGGGGGTGAAGAGAATGCACACGAAGAGGAACTTAATGCTAAAATTGGAAAACAAATGTCAAAATATGGAAACCAACATCCAGAGATTTCACTAGAAGATGCAGGTGTTGAATAAGAAAGGTCTACCAAGACTGGTTGATGAGGAAGAAATTTTGATAAGCTTGAAAGAGTACCAGGAAAAACTATGCACTATTTCTCAAGACAAATCAATATTTGCTGGTATAAAAGGGCATCTCACAGGGAAAGCATTCATGGAGGCCATTGATTTTGACTAATTTATTATTCATGAAATCAAACACTTTTTCTTTATCAAGCCAACCTTTTTGAAGTACACAGAGGTGGATGAGACTTATATAAAATTGTAGAAATTATACAGGATGCATGTATATTACCGGACTCCCCTCATCTAACAAATTAATTTATGTTAAATACAGAATCCTTCCACTTAATTCTTTGCGAAAATTAAATCGCCAATTTCAAAACACATATGAAGCAAAATCAATTGCATGTAAACAAAGTTGAGATTCAACAAGATGATGAGCTTAGTGAAAATTAAGCACCTTCACTAAGTGGGGCCTGCAGGCTATTTTTAGGTGTATGTCTATTTTTAGACATGGTGAGCATATTCTATAAGTTGCAAGATGCTATTTGTAGATGGTTGATCAAGTTGGAAAAATAGATGAAATTATATTTTTATAATATTGGGTGAAGTCTATTTATAGATAGCTAATCTAAAAATAGATGCATGTCGATTATTATTAGCCCTTAATAATAATCTGACAATAAATATCAACTTATTCTCTTGGAGCACTTTATTTCAGTGAATAGATTTGGAAAATCAGTGGGCTAAAGGAATTATGCAATTCATAGGGTGTTTGGTGACTCATGCATGGAGGACTCAGTTAGAACTAAAGTGGCAGAGTTGTGACAGAGTTGGAAGAGTAGTTATGGGAGTTGTTATTTAGTTTAACTCAGTTAAGTGAGTTAAACTCAGTTGTGCTAGTTGTATCTAGTTCTAACTAAAGATACATTAGTGAGAGTTTAGTGAATTAATTATTTAATTATTTCATAACTAGAGACTCACTTGCAACTGAACAAATACAGCAGTTAACTACTTGCATGTCAGTTCCAGTGGAGACCCAGTGGAGAGATAGGTGAAAGGGTGAGATGGACTAGCTATTGTGACTATAGTGATACATCCAATGCATCTAACACAAATTGGAGATTCCAATGAGGATTGCGCAGTCAAGGCAAGGCCAATTCAAATTCATTCAGGGGTCTTCTTCAGCAAGGATTGCGCAGTGGAGGCAGGTTGTCAGGAGGCAAGAAATTGGTGCATAGATATGAAAATTTTTGCATGACAATGTGTAATGATTGTTGATTGTACTGAGAGCTTGATGTACTAAGCTTTGTATGAGATTATTACATGACCCATTGATATACCTGATATATGATAGTTGGGGTTTTTAGCTTTAAGCTTTCCGGTTAAAAAATTGTGTTTATGTGCGATTAATTTTGCTTTATATGTATTTTTGTTGGAGATTTAATTTCCGAAAAAAATAAGTGGAAGGTTTATGTATTTAATATAAGTTAATTTGTTAGATCATGGAGTCAATATTATTTAGCATCTTGTATAATTTCTAAAAAAATTAATTAAATTTTCTATCCCGATAGATGACGGATGGGAAAATTTGTGTGAATTACTCAAGTAAAATGTTTTCATCTCCGGACAATAAGGTAAACAACGCAGAAAATATGCAGGCCTAGTCATCAACAGTCATCCTTAAAAATAGGGCCAGCTTCCAGCAGTTCATAAATTCCTAATTTTTTGTACTATTTTTTTAATCAGTTTTTAGATATTTTAGGATTCTATCTTGATAGTTTAGTGAATTAATTATTTAATTAATTCATAACTAGAGACTCACTTGCAACTGAAAAAATACAGCAGTTACTACTTGCATGTCAGTTCCAGTGGAGACCTAGTGGAGAGATAGGTGAAAGGGTGAGATGGACTATCTGTTGTGACTATAGTGATGCATTCAATGCATTTGACACACATTGGAGATGTCAATGAAGATTGTGCAGTCAAGGCAAAGTCAATTCGAATTCATTCATAGGTCTTCTTCAGTAGGGATTGCGCAGTGGAGGTAAGTTGTCAAGAGGCAAGAAATTGGTGCATAGATATGCAAATTTATGCATGACAGTGTGTAATGATTTTTGATTGTACTGAGAGATTGATGTACTAAGATTTATATGAGATTATTACATGATCCATTGATATACATAATATATGATAGTTGTGTTTTTTAGGTTTAATCTTTCCCATCAAAAAATTGTTTTTATGTGCGGTTGATTTTGCTTCATATGTGTGTTGCAATTGGCGATTTAATTTCCGCAAAGAATTAAGTGGAAGGATTTTGTATTTAACATAAGTTAATTTGTTAGATCAAGGGAGTCCGGTAATATACACGCATCTTGTATAATTTCTACATGGTATCAGAGCAGTTTTAATCACTGGAGATTGAAATCTTGAAGCGATGCTAAGTTTTGTGCTGGTGGACAATTCGAATTTGCTGCAGAAATTTCTTGGTGCGACAGTTGAGTATTCATTGAAATGACTTTCAATGGGTTTTGGTTGGAATATGCCCTTGAGGGTAGCTCGAACTACATAGCTTGGAAGGATAGGATGGAGTTTGTGCTTGAAGATAATGGTCTGAAGGAGTTCATCGTTAGCGATGTTCCTAAGCCTACTTCTGGTGTTGCTGCATTACTTGATGCATGGCAAAAGAAGGTAGCGAAGACAAGAAGGATTATGTTGGAAGGTGTAAAGTACCATATTGTTTCAAGCCTTCATGGGAAAGCCACTCCATTTGCAATGTGGAAGGCTTTAACAGATCTTTTCCAAAGCAGCAGCGACCATAGGAAGTTGGCGTTGAAAGATAAGCTCGGAAAAATCAAAATGGAGAAGGGCGGCAGGTATTCCAAAATATCTCACGAAGTTTTCCCGATGTAGGGATGGGCGGGGGTGTGGGAATCACGGTTACGGATGATGACTTGGTGAGCTTGGCTCTCCTTGGGTTGCGAAAGATTTGGCACGGTTAATCGGTCTGCGGCGATAGACGGGAGAAACTACAGGATGGAAGCGACTTTGTTCGGATCTAGTGTAGGAAGAGATAAGGCGAAGTACCGGGGATGGCTCTTCATCAAGAATGATGATGAAGAGAAATTTTGTTTTGGCTGAAAAATCAGGGAAAGGGAAGGGGAAGAATCTCCTGCGAAATCCAAGGCTAAAGGAAAGAAGCTGGATTTGTCCAAAGTGAAGCGTTTTCACTGTCACGAACATGGGCATCTCGTCACTAACTGCCCATAGAAAAAGAAGAACAAGAAGGTTGTTGGAGCTGCAGCGAGTGAGGCCTTAGCCTTGCAATTTGAACTTGATTTCTCTTTGATTGCATGCTTGTTTTCAAGCATAATGGGATCAGTGTGGTATCTTGATAGTGGTGATTCCTTCCATATGACAGGAGACAAGGAGTTGTATAGTGACTTGGAGGAGAAGGATCTCCAAATGCATATAGAGATGGGTGATGATGGTAGATACAGTGCGACAAACATTGGAACCATTACCTTTGAGAGGGAGTTAGGCAAACTATTTTTGTTGAAAGATGTTATGCATGTTCCAGGTCTGAAGAAGAACTTGGTCTCGATCGCGATGTTGGAGGACAGAAGTTATGACGTTGTTTTTAGTGAGGGAAAAGATTTCATGGAAAAGCCTTCCTTAGACATAGAAAAACGGTTCAAACCAAGAAGATAGGGGTTCGAATTAAGAATCTCTACAAGCTGGAGGTAGATGGCTGCATTGCAATGGTGGGAAAAGCAGAAGAAGTGGTGAGCCGGGATGAGGGCGAATTATGGCACGGGAGATTGGGCCATCTTCACCATGGCGCTTTGAATATTTTGCAGTATATTTCTACTGGACTTCCCAAGGGTACTCTTGCGTAGTTATATCATTGCAAGGGATGTACTATGGGTAATTTTGTGAAGACCACCTTTCATGAGAAGGAGAACCGTGCTTCGTGATCCTGGAGAGAATTCACACAGACGTGTGTGGACCTTTCTCGGTTGCTTCAATGGCAAAACACAGGTATTATGTTATATTTTTGGATGACTATTCTCGTAGATTTTGGATCTTCTTCATGCGGAAGAAGAGTGAGACATTCTCAAATTTCGGTGAGTTTAAACATTGGTGGAGAAGGTGGGGAGCAAGTGAAGGCTGCGCGGACGATAATGGTGGTGAATATATCTTGAACGAATTCAAAGACACGACGAAAGAGAAGTTTAAGAGAACTCATAGCACCTCATAACCCACAATAAAATGGGGTCGCGGAGAGGAAGAAAAGAACAATCGTGGGTACTGCACGAGCTATGCTACATGACCAGGGCCTACCAATGCACTTGTGGGTGGAAGCATGAAACACTATGGTTTATGTGCAAAACTATTGTCCTCATAGAGTACTTGGCATGAGTACACCTGAAGAAGCTTTTACTGGTAAGAAGCCTGATATTTCTCATTTGAAGATTTTTGGCTCATTTTTTTACATTCATGTGACAAAGGACACCAGGAAGAAGCTAGAACCAACTGCGGAAGTTGGGATATTTGTGGGGTACACAGAAACACCCCATAATTATTGTGTGTATTTGCCAGACAGTCAGATGACTGTGGTGCGACGAGATATAAAATTCAATGAGGTGAAAGCCATGAAGTTGTCGCTTGAGAGGGAGCTACACTTGCATGTAGAGGAGGAACTTCTTGTTCCCAAATATGAGCCTCTAGATGTGGATCAGCCACAGGAGGAGATTCATGGAGTGGAGGAGTCCACTCATGCAGAACCAAACATCAGACAAGTCAAAAAGCGTACCACTGAAGCTGAGAGACTGAAGCTTGATGCGGCACAGAATGTAGGAGTCCCTACATCACAGCACAAACAGAGACAGTCACCTGACCAATTTACTGGATACATGGCTCTCATGAGCAAGTGTATCGTGATAGAGCCATCTTATTTTGAAGAAGCAGTGCAAGACCCCACATGGGTGGATGCCATGGTGGAGGAGTATAACTCCATTATCAGAAACAGTGCTTGGGAGATTGTTCCAAGGCCGATGGGTAAATCAGTTGTAGGAACAAGATGGATTTACAAGGTAAAGCAAGCTGTTGATGGGAGCATCGACAAGTATAAGGCAAGATTTCTTTCCCGGGGCTTCTCACAGATCGAGGGGATTGATTATGAAGAAACCTTTGCACCTGTCGCATGGTATTCTTCCATAAGGACCATCCTTGCTCTCTCGGCGCGGATGGGTTGGCACATTCATCGGATGGATGTGAAAGGTGCATTCCTTAATGGGATCATTGAGGAAGAGTGTACATTGAGCAGCCTAAAGGATTTGAGATCTTCAGCAGCGAGTCGCATGTGTGCAGGCTCAAAAGAGCGTTGTATGGGCTGAAACAAGCACCCCGTGCTTGGTACACTCGGATCGACAACTATTTCACTGGACTTGGCTTCACCAAGAGTGAGGCGGATGAAAACCTATACCAAATTGTGGTTGAGGGTAAGCTTTTAATCATTGTACTTTATGTTGATGATTTAATACTAACAAGTGATGAGCAGTTGATATACTCATGCAAGGCAGATCTTGCAAAGGAGTTTGAGATGAAGGATTTGGGCCTCCTTCATTATTTCCTTGGATTGGAAATATGGCAGCGGGAAGGTGAAATGTTTGTGTATCAAGGCAAGTATGCTTGGGAGATACTGGAGAAGTTTCACATGCAAGGCTACAAGCCTATCGACACTCCTCTTCCAGGAAATTGGAGGAAAGAGGATGCTACATTGTCAGAGGTAGTGGATGCCACTGTTTATCGACAGTTGGTGGGTTCGCTCATGTATTTAGTCAATACAAGACCGAACATATGCTATGCGGTGAACCAGCTTTCACAAGCGATGGTTAAGCCTACCAAGCTCTTTTGGAAGGCAGGCAAGCATGTCCTGAGATATCTCAGGGGCACATCTGAGTATGGTTTATGGTACAGATAGATGGATGAGGTGAAATTGCATGGCTTCACGGATGCAGATTGGGTAGGAAACCCAACAGACAGAAAGAGCACATCAGGAGGGATTTCAGTATCGGATCTACGACATTTTCTTATTACAGCAAGAAAAAAAGATTCGTGGCATTCAGTTTAGCGGAAGCGGAATACATGGCAGCAAGTCAAGCTGCATGTGAGGTTGTCTGGATGGGGAAGATCCTGGTTGGTTTGTTCGATTCACATTTAGATCCCATAGTGATACATTGTGATAATCAGCGTTGCATTAAACTCTCGGTTGATCCTGTGTTTCATGACAGATTTAAACATATTGATATATGGTATCATCATATCTGAGATTGTGTGTAGCAGAAGATCATGTTACTTCGGTACATTCCTAACGAAAGATCGGGATGTAGATATTCGACGAAGGCGCTCACTAGGAGAAAATTCGAATACCATAGAGCGGGATCGAGGTGAAGGATAATCCCTATCTTGTTGGGAGGGAGTTTTGAGATTCAACAGATGATGAGCTTAGTGAAAATTAAGCACCTTCACTAAGTGGGGCCGCCAGGCTATTTAGGTGTATGTCTATTTTTAGACATGGTGAGAATATTCTGCATAAGTTGCGGGATGCTATTTGTAGATGGTTGATCAAGTTGGAAAAATATATTAAATTATATTTTTTAGAAGATTGGGAAAAGTCTATTTATAGATCGCTAATCTAAAAATAGATGCATGTCGATTATTATTAGCCCTTAATAATAATGCGACAATAAATATCAACTTATTCTCTTGGAGCACTTTGGCTAAAGTTACGATTTGGAAAATCAGTGGGCTGAAGGAATTACGCAATTCCTAGGGTGGTTGGTGACTCATGCATGGAGGACTCAGTTAGAACTGAAGTGGCAGAGTTGTGACAGAGTTGGAAGAGTAGTTATGGGAGTTGTTATTTAGTTTAACTCAGTTAATTGAGTTAAACTCAGTTGTGCTAGTTGTATCTAGTTCTAACTAAAGATACACTAGTGAGAGTTTAGTGAATTAATTATTTAATTAATTCATAACTAGAGACTCACTTGCAACTGAACAAATACAGCAGTTAACTACTTTCATGTCAGTTCCAGTGGAGACCCAGTGGAGAGATAGGTGAAAGGGTGAGATGGACTAGCTATTGTGACTATAGTGATACATCCAATGCATCTGACACAAATTGGAGATTCCAATGAGGATTGCGCAATCAAGGCAAGGCCAATTCGAATTCATTCAGGGGTCTTCTTCAGCAAGGATTGCGCAGTGGAGGCAGGTTGTCAGGAGGCAAGAAATTGGTGCATAGATATGAAAATTTTTGCATGACAATGTGTAATGATTGTTGATTGTACTGAGAACTTGATGTACTAAGCTTTGTATGAGATTATTACATGACCCATTGATATACACAATATATGATAGTTGAGGTTTTTAGCTTTAAGCTTTCCAGTTAAAAAATTGTGTTTATGTGCGATTAATTTTGCTTCATATGTGTTTTGCAATTGGAGATTTAATTTCCGCAAAGAAATAAGTGGAAGGTTTATGTATTTAATATAAGTTAATTTTTTAGATCATGGGAGTCCAATAATATACATGCATCTTGTATAATTTCTAAAAAAATTAATTAAATTTTCAATCCCAATAGAAGACAGATGGGAAAATTTGTGTGAATTACTCAGGTAAATTTTTTCATCTCCAGACAATAAGGTAAACAACGCAGAAAATATGCAGGCCTAGTCATCAACATTCATCCTTAAAAATAGGGCCAGCTTCCAACAGTTCATAAATTCCTAATTTTTTGTACTATTTTTTTTAATCAGTTTTTAGATATTTTAGGATTCTATCTTGATCTTTCGAATCAAGATATTTTGTAATAATTTACTATAAGTACTTCATAATTCGAAGTATTAGATGTTGGGACTTGTTTCAAGAAAGACTTGTATTTTGAAGTTGCTCACAAAGCCACCATTGATGAGATTTTCAATAATACAATGCAATCTACAGGATTCTTATATCATTTTTATTGGTGAAGTGCCTCTATATTTGTCAATTTTTTTCTCTCTGTTACCATATTTGTTTATTAAATCTAAACTATTCTAAGAAAATAAAGAACAAAATTTGTTTGAATGTACACTCTATCTCTGGCTTAAGAATATTTTTTATGTTTTCTAACTGAAGATTAAAATCAGAATTCTTAACTGCTCTCTTTTTAATTGGATTTCTTAATCTTTTTCTCTCATCCACACCACAGATCTTAAAGGATCCAATGAATTTTCCTTCCCTGCCCTATAAGTTTAGCCTGTAAAAGTTATATTTGATCAATCCAAACCTCTGACTCCATTTTTCCAATGGCTTATCTTCCCAGTTTCAACCCAACTACACAAAAAACCCAAACCTGAACTTAATAGCTAGTCTAACACCTTCAGTCAAACAAAGCTAAATTATAAAGAGAGATCCCTCTCTGAAATTCAAAGGGATATATTCCCATTTTCCAAAGTAGTTCTAAGGTTACCTATGTGATTTAATCTGCAACCTCCAAAATTATGGAGTGATAACATCTTGGCGACCATACTGGGGAATGAACATACCTTGTTTGAAAACTTGTTTCCCTTGTTCAAAAACTTTATTTCAGTGCATTTAAGATGTATATTTCAGAAATAAATGTTTTGAGGTTGTAATTTTTGTACACAGTGAAATTGTCTGTTAAAATTATATAGATATGGCTCCTAAAATAATTCATACTAGAGCACATCCAGATCTGAAACCTCCCAAGATCTTGCACAACCCTGATAAATCGATAACGAAGAAATTTTGACTAAGAGTCAAGGGAGTAGTAGTCCTCCACCAAGAGAAAATTCTCTTCCTGTGAGCTTTGTTACTATAGAAGACATTCAATTTGATCTACCTTTTGAACACAGATTGTTTAGAACTAAATCTAAGACTTTTGCAGTTGAAACATTCTTTGATGAGTCAGTGTTAGGACCAAAAAAATATGAAAATCAATCAGTAGATCAGGATTATGACAAACAAACTCTCCGGCAATTGAAAAAATTAGAAGACCTAGTCATAGACCTAAACCAAGCTATCCATAAATCTTACATCCAGTAGTCAGTTTAACTTTCAATCCTATCATTCTCGGTTTCCTCTCCCATCACACAATTCGTACATCATGTTTCCACTAGTTCCATCTCTTCGACAAATTCCACTACCTCCCCATCAACATCACAAACCATAATTCAAATTGTTTTAATTCCTTCCACATCTACTTCTCTTACAATTTTATTTTATTTTCATCCTCATATACCAATCATGGTGCTCGATATGCTCCCCTGGTTTTACCTGGCCCATTACATAACATGCCTCAAGACTATCAAACTATAATTCCTCAATTTGATGGCACTGGGTCAATCACTGCACAACAACGTGTAGACAAAATGAATGACTGTTTTTACCTTCAAGAAGTAGATGAAGAAGATGTGAAGATGAGGCTTTTTTCCCAAAGCCTTAATGGATAAGTAAGTAAATGGTTTAAATATTTACAAGCAGCCACTATAAATGACCTTACTGCATTTCATCAAACTTTTCTCAACAGATGGGAAGTTAAGAAAAACCCTCCAAATTCTAGAAGAATATGAAAGCATTAGGAGATACCCTAGGGAAATTGTGCAATATATTGCACTAGGTTCAATAACATTTATAATGCAATTCTTGCAATGATTAAACCTCCTCAAGGATTAGCCTTGATTAAGTTTCCAGGTGGATTTGATGTTGATATGTCCTATCAGCTAAGATAAAGGAACCCTACTACCTCGTAAGAATTGCAAAGGGATGTTGTAATTGTAGAAGCCAATATGTTAGCTAAAAGGGCTAGACTTAGATCTGAGAAAAGAGTTAGCATAAAATATGAACCATCCACTTCTTGTTTTGATGCCAAATTGGATACACTAGTAAAAACTATGGAAAGGATGATAGAAAGAATAAACATAGTTGATAGAGCTCCTCCTAGAGAGAACCAACCTAGTCCTCAGATTAGGAATCCTAACTTTAGGAGAAACCCACCTCATATTAAACAAAGGGAGCAAAGAGGCCCAAATGACCAGCAACAACCAATTAGGCCTCCCTTTCAAGAAAAGTATGGAGAAGAAGGGGAATTAGCTGAAGACATTGAAGAAAGTAAAATAAATTTTATGGGGATAAATGATGATGATCTTATTTTCTTAACTCAAGAAGAACAAGACATCTTCATACATTCATAGTCTGAAATCAGTCCATCGAAATCCAAAGACTATAAACAAGGATATCATAACGCTATTATGGAAGTACATAAACAATACAATTGAGGAGTAGGAAAACCGTTGATAATCCACCAAAGAAAAATCCTGATACTCTTCCCAAAAATATTCTTGATATACCTTCCAAAAAGGTATCTAATATTGTTACTAAGAAATCTCAATTTGATATTCCTTCTACTAGTCAGCCTAAACAATACTCTCACAAATAAAATCCAAAAAAACAAGATCTGACTGTCAAGGAAACAGAGAAATATCAAAATCCTTTTAGCATTGAAAATGAATTGGCTAAAGTTAAAATTTCCATTCCCCTTAGTTGGGTATTCTAACAAGAGTTTGGTAAATATTATCTAAAATATATTGCAAGAGAATTAGAATTCATGGCAAAAAAAATTAGTCAACGCACTATGGGTTGATCGAGTTACTACCAAGAAGTCCATTGGAATGTCACCATTCCAGATAGTGTATGGAACAAATGCAGTTTCCAAACTTCTTTGGGAATTCCAGTGCTCAAACTTCTACAAGAAGCACAATTTGAGACCAATGATATGAAAAGAAGGATAAACCAAACTATTCATTTACAGCAGTCAAGGGAGGAGGTCTACCATAAAACTCAAGTCACCCAAGAAAATATTAAGAGGATTTATGATAGTAGGACTAAATCAAATGATTTTCAACTCAATGATATTATTTTGAAATAGAATTCCAAAAATGAGGATAAGGGAAAACATGGTAAATTTGACAACTTATGGAAAGGGCCTTTTAATATTCAAGCCTTTAGGGGCCACAATGCATTCCTGTTAATAAATTTGAAAGGAGATGAGCTTCCAGGTGGACCTATAAATGGAAGACAGTTAAAGCATTATTTCCTACCCAATTAGGAAAACTCATTCATCAACATTGTACAAAACCATTTTATTTTTATATTTCAAGAGTGCTTGTGACTTTAAGTAGAATTTGAACCCTGCAGAGAAGGCCCTAAGCTTCTGGTGATGAATTACCATAAGTATGAATAATACACAGATATAATAGTTCAACTCGAAGATTTCAGAAAATTAGCCCAATGGATAAGGCTATTTATCTATGGTGTTCTTGACAACTCACAAGGAGGATGCCATCCCTAGTTGGAGCCACTATTAGGGTCCGATGATTCATAGGTTCAATTGATGATTATCTATTTTCTTTCAGTTGATGAAATTGTAAATAATATTATATTCTACAAATTATTTGCAAAAAAAAAAATATAGAAAGAAATGAAAAGAGGGTATAAAAAAAATGTATATCTGAAAAAAAGGAAAATAGAATTTTTTTTTTTTTTTTAATGAAGAAACCCTAAAAAGAATTTATAGGAGTGAGCAAGCCTAAATTCCACTCAATAAACAAAAATTGCCTCAGTTAACACTTAGAAATTTTGAATAAATGTGTTTCTAATCAAAATGCCACATTGTAAATAGGATAAGTAGAAATAGTTAGTCTAATCACATTATTTAATCATGATTCGGTTGTAATAAAATAGATTAGGCTAGTGAATAACTTAATCACATAGTTTAATAATTATTTATTATGATTAGTGAAGTTAATCACACCATTTAATCATTGTTAACTGATAGGAAAAAATCAAAAAAAAAACTCTGCTAATTCAAATGCGGCATTAATGAATTATTTAAGTAGTTTTTAGGAGGTGATTATGCTTTGATTAGATTAGTTTAAGCAATAGATTAATCGCGCTTTAAGGCATGTAATAAATTTGAAGATATAAAATTTATGTTATGTTTTAAACTTTGGATAAATATGGACAACGGATATCTTTCCCCGCTCGAATCAACAGCAGGGAACTGCTTCTAGGCCGCCCAAGCTCCATTGCACTTTGGGGGGGCAGGGGGGTCCAAAAAGGTTGGGCCCACACCCTTACGTGTCGCCCTCACAATGTTTCGCAGCCACCCCCACACCACCCCCCCCCCCCCCCCGCTCCGAAAATCCCTCCAGTGTTGACCGTTCGCCACTCCACCAATGCTCATCTGCAACGACACCTTACTTGACCCAACCATCACTCTGCCCACCTCAACTAACCTCCTCCACTCACCCTTTTCCAACTCATCCCCATGGACCACACCCTCCACAACCTTCCCATTCATTTAATTTGTCCCGAGAATCCGACCCACTCCAAATCGAAGCTCGCCATCTGGCACTCCCCGGCCCCATCAACAATTCATTACAAGAAATCAATGCTTCCCACTCCTGTTGCAACGGACCCGCTCCCGAATAATAGTAAAATTGTAACGGAAATTTTAAAAAATACTCTATTAAACGAATTAAATCTTTAAAACTCCTTTTCCTCATTTTTTCACGACCAGCTCAATTTTACAGTCTTCCAAGTTGTTACAACGACCGCTAATTTTCCAAGGACAGTGATTTGATCTCCATCAGTGACCCCACCTTTGCATTCATTAGATAGTTTCCTTATCTGGGTAATTTCACATTATTCATCTCTCTATTCTATTTGTTGTTTGATAATGGCCCCAAAGGGTAAAACCCCCAAAAACAAATACAAGAAGCCTGACGAGAATGCAATGATGCCCCCTCCCACAGACCTTGATCATTTGCCTTTAGTCGACCTCCAATATAAAATATTTGAGACCAACTGTGAATTCGACATGCTCAAACTTCACAGTTCAATTGAAACAAAAATTTTTAGATCAGCAAGATGTGTTGATATTGCAACAAGATGATGAGCTTAATGGAAAGAAGTCACCTTCACTAAGTGGGCCCACAGGCTATTTTTGGCGCAAAGTCTATTTTTAGACATGTTGATCATATTCTATGAGTTGTAGGATGCTATTTGTGGATGGTTGGTCAAGTTGGAAAAATAGATGGACTTCTATTTTTAGACATATTGGGTGGAATCTATTTTTAAATTGCCAATCTAAAAATAGATATGTCAAATATTATTAGCTCTTAATAATATTTGGACTCTAAACATTATCTTATTCTCTTGGAGCACTTTAGTTAAGTGCATAGATGTGGCACAGGAGCTGAAAGAAGGAATTACGCTATTCCTGAGGGTTAAGTGGAGCTATTGCATGGAGACTTCAGTTAGAACTCATGTGACAGAGTTTGGTGGAGTTAGTAGAAGTAGTTAATGGAGTCATGTTTAGTTTAAATCAGTTAGAAACAGTTGAGCTAGTTGTATCTAGTCTAACTGATTGATTCACTAGTGAGAGTGGTGTGAATTAATTATTAATTAATTCACTAATTATTAACTCATTAATCAACTGAAGAATACATCAGTTAACTACAGTGCATGGATAGTTTCAGTGGAGACTAGTGGAGATGTAGGTGAAAGAGCAGTGTGACTATCAGTGGTGACTATACTGGTGCATGAGTTTGCACCACACATTGATGGAGATGCCAATGAGGATTGCGCAATGCTTTCCAGGTGGATTTGAACTCATTCAGAGCCCATATTTAGCAGGGATTGTGCAGTAGAGGCAGGCTAGCAGGTGGTAGAGATTGATGCATGCGATTTGCTAGATTGGACCTGATTAGTCTGTAGCAATTGGACATTGTACTGAGAGCTTGTGAGGATCTTTTTATGATTATTGTTACATGATCTCTACGAAATATAATATACAGATAGTTGGGGGTTTTCAGCTTTAAGCTTTCCCATAAATTACTGTGTTCATATGTGTGAATTTTTTATGGTTTTAATGTGTGCATGCAATTGATTTAATTTCCGCAAGTAATGATCAATGGTGGAATAGATTATGTATTGTGCATGAAGTCAAATAGTGTGTGATCAGGAGAATCTTGGATGTATAACACAATAGTTATATAATTTCTACATGGTATCGTAGCGATATTGATCATTGGAGCAATTGCAAAGCATTGAAGCTGTTGAGTTTTGTGCTGGTGGAATTCAAATTTGCAGTAGTGTTTTCTTGGTGTCGAAGTTGAGATGTCTTTCAACGGATTGCGATTGGAGTATGCACTTAAGGGCAGCTCGAATTATATTGCATGGAAGGATAGGATGGAGGTGGTTCTGGAGGATAATGGGTTGAAGGAGTTCATAGATGCAGAAATTTCAAAACCTGCTTCTAGCGATGCTGTCGCACTTGACGCGTGGCAAAAGAAGACAGCAAAATGTCGAAAGATTCTGTTGGAAGGTGTGAAGGATCACATAGTGTCCAGCCTTCATGGTAAATCTTCTCCATTCTTGATGTGGAAAGCTTTGACATACTTGTTCCAAAGCAAGAGCGACCAGAGGAATTTGGCGCTCAAGGATAAGCTCAAAAAAATAAAAATGGAGAAGGGCGAGAGTATACCCAAGTACCTCACGAAGTTCGTCCAGTCCAGGGATGAGCTGGGAAGTGTGGGGGTTACTGTAGCTGAAGAGGACTTGGTGAGCTTGGCTCTCCTTGGGCTTCCGAAGAGTTGGCATTCCTATGAGGACTCTGTAAATGGTCAAGAGAAACTGCCAGGATGGGAGCGAATTTGGTCGGATCTTGTGCAGGAGGAGATAAGGCGAAGTACCAGGGACGGATCTTCATCGAAGAATGAAAATGAGGAAAATTTCACTTTGGCTGCCAAAGCAAGGAAGGGGAAGAGCAAAAAGAATGCTTCTCAATCCGGTGTGAAAGGCAAGAAGCACGACATGTCCAAGGTGAAGTGCTTTCACTGTCACCAACACGGACATTACGCCACTAATTGTCCACAGAAGAACAAAAATAAGCAGGCTGCTGGATCCGCAGCTGGAGAGGCCTTAGCCTCGCAGTTTGAGCTAGATTTTTCACTGATCGCATGCTTGGTCTCAATTATGATGGGGTCAGTGTTGTTTCTTGAAAGTGGTGCGTCTTTTCATATGACCAGAGACAAAGATTTGTTCAGTGATCTGGATGAGAAGGATATTTGAGTGCACATCAAGATGGGCGATGATGGTAGATACAGTGCGACTGGTATCGAGACCATTTCCTTTGAGAGGGAGTCTGGTAAACCTTTCATATTGAAGGATGTCATGCATGTTCCATGATTGAAGAAGAATCTGATCTCGGTGGCCATGTTAGAAGACAAGGGATATGATGTTGTCTTTAGCGATGGAAAGGCTTTCCTACGCAGTAAGGCAGCTGGTGAAAATCGGAGGATAGGGGTTCAAGTTAAGAACCTTTATCAGTTGCAGGTAGATGACTACGCAGCAATGGTAGGCAAGGCAGAAGGAGTGTTGAGCTGGGATGAGGGCGAGCTATGGCATAGGAGATTGGGTCATCTTCACCATGGTGCTTTGAAAATTTTGCAGCAGATTTCTACCGGGCTTCCCAAGGGTACACTTGCGCAGTCAGATCAGTGCAAGGGATGTACTTTGGGAAAATTTGTGAAAGCCACCTTTCATGAGAAGGATATTCATGCCACGACGATTCTTTATAGAATTCACACAGACATGTGTGGACCTTTCTCAGTAGCTTCGACAACAAAGCACAGGTACTATGTGATATTTGTTGATGAATTTTCTCGGAAGTGCTGGATCTTCTTCATCCAGAAGAAGAGCGAGACATACGCAAAGTTCTGTCAGTTCAAGGCACTGGTGGAGAAAGATTCGGGGAAGAAAGTGAAGGCTCTTAGGAGTGACAATGGTGGTGAATTCATCTCTGGCAAATTCAAGGACTTTTGCAGCGCAGAATGAATTCGAAGAGAGCTCATAGCACCTCATAACCCACAGTAGAATGGGGTCGCGGAGTGAAAGAACAGAATGATCATGGGTGTTGCACGGGTGATGTTGCATGATCAGGGCCAACCCATACACTTGTGGGCTGAGGCATGCAATACTGCGGTTTATGTGCAAAACCGTTGTCCTCACAGAGTGCTTGGCATGAGTACACCTGAGGAGGCGT
Source organism: Pinus albicaulis (assembly GCA_034641835.2). NCBI lineage: Eukaryota > Viridiplantae > Streptophyta > Pinopsida > Pinales > Pinaceae > Pinus > Pinus albicaulis. The sequence continues at coordinate 640,407,792 of CM076573.1, read as the reverse complement.
TTTCTAGTAAGAAGCCTGATATTTCTCATTTGAAGATTTTTGGCTCACCTGTTTACATTCATGTGACAAAGGATGCCAGGAAGAAGCTGGAGTCGATTGCAGAGGTTGGGATATTTGTGAGGTACACTGATACACCCCAAAACTATCGTGTGTATTTTCCAGATAGTCGGAAGACTGTTGTGAGACGGGATATTAAATTTCATGAGGAGAAAGCCATGAAGTGTTCACTTGAGAGGGAACCACACTTGCATGCAGATGAGGAGCTATTATTTCCTAAGGATGAGCCTTAGGATGTGGATCAGCCACAAGAGAAGTTTCATGGAGTGGAATAAACCACTCATGCAGCGCCAACCATTAGAGGGCGGAAGCGCACTACAGAAGCTGATCGACTGAATCAGGATGCAGAGAAGATTATAGGAGCACCCACAGCACAGCGCAGACAGAGACAATCACCTGACCGATATACTGGATACATGCCTATGATGAGAAAGTGTATCGTGACAGAGACATCCTCTTTCGAGGAAGTTGTGGAGGACCCTGCATGGGTAGATGCCATGGTGGAAGAGTATGATTCAATTGTCAGAAACAGTGCATGGGAGATTGTCCCAAGGCTAGAAAGGAAATCAGTGGTAGGTTCAAGATGGATCTACAAAGTGAAGCAAGCAGCTAACGGGAGCGTCGAGAAGTACAAGGCAAGATTTGTTGCCCGAGGCTTCTCACAGATTGAGGGGATCGACTATGAGGAAACCTTTGCACCTGTCGCAAGGTATTCTTCCATATGGAGCATCCTAGCTCTCTCAGCGCAGATGGGGTTTCACATTCATCAAATGGATGTGAAGACTTCGTTCCTCAACGGAGTGATTAAGGAGGAGGTGTACATAGATTAGCCCGAAGGTTTCGAGATCTTCAGCATCGAGTCGCATGTGTGCAGGCTCAAAAGAGCGTTGTATGGGTTGAAACAAGCACCTCGTGCTTGGTACACATGGATTGACAGTTATTTCACGGACTTGGTTTTACCAAGAGCGAGGTGGATCCCAACCTGTACCAGATAGTGGTTGAGGGTAATTTTTTGATCATTGTACTTTATGTAGATGATTTGATACTGACCGGTGATGAACAGTTGATACTCTCATGCAAGGCTAATCTTGCAAAAGAATTTGAGATGAAGGACTTAGGCCTCCTTCATTATTTCCTGGGATTGGAAATTTGGCAGTGCAGTGATGGATTGTTTGTGACTCAAGGCAAGTATGCCCGGGAGATACTGGAGAAGTTCAACATGCATGGCTACAAACCTATTAACACTCCTCTTCCTGGTGGTTGGAGGAAAGAGAATGCTACATCGGTAGAGGTAGTGGATGCCATTGTTTACCGACAGTTGGTGGGGTCACTCATGTATCTAGTCAATACAGAACCCGACATATGCTACGCAGTTAACTAGCTTTCACAAGCTATGGTTAAGCCTACCAAGCTCTTTTGGAAGGCGAGGAAGCATGTATTGAGATATCTGATAGGCACATCAGGATATGGACTTTGGTATAGACAGTCGGATGAAGTGAAGTTGTGTGGCTTCACGGATGTAGATTGGGCAGGGAGCCCAACGGAAAGAAAGATCACATCTGGAAGGATTTTCAGTATCAAGTCGACAGAAGTTTCTTGGTACAGCAGGAAGCAGAGATCCGTGGCACTCAGTTCAGCAAAGGCCGAGTATATGGCAGCGAGTTTGGCTGCATGCAAGGCTATATGGATGAGGAAGATCCTGGTCGGGTTGTTCGGTTCACACTTAGATCCTACTGTGATATATTGTGATAATCAGAGTTGCATCAAACTCTCGGTTAATCAAGTATTTCATGATGGATCTAAACACATTGACATCCAGTATCATCATATCAGAGATTGTGTGCAGCAGAAGATCATGTTACTTTCTTACATTCCTACGGAGGATCAGGATGCTGATATCTTGACGAAGGCACTTACCAAGAGAAAATTTGAATACCATAGAGGAAGGATCGGGGTGGCACATAATCCCTATCTTGTTGAGAGGGAGTGTTGAGATTGCAACAAGATGATAAGCTTAGTGGAAATAAGTCGCCTTCACTAAGTGGGCCCGCGGGCTATTTTTGGTGCAAAGTCTATTTTTAGACTATGTCTATTTTTAGACATGTCGATCATATTATATGAGTTGCAGGATGTTATTTGTGGATGGTTGTTCAAGTTGGAAAAATAGATGGACTTCTATTTTTAGACATATTGGGTGGAATCTATTTTTAGATTTGCAGTCTAAAAATAGATATGTCGAATATTATTAGCTCTTAATAATATTTGGACTCTAAACATTATCTTATTCTCTTGGAGCTCTTCAGTTAAGTGCACAGATGTGGCACAGGAGCTGACAGAAGGAATTACACTATTCCTGAGGGTTAAGTGGAGCTATTGCATGGAGAATTCAGTTAGAAATCATGTGACAGAGTTTGGTGGAGTTAGTAGAAGTAATTAATGGAGTTGTGTTCAGTTTAACTCAGTTAGGCACAGTTGATCTAGTTGTATCTAGTCTAGTTGATTGATACACTAGTGAGAGTGGTGTGAATTAATTATTAATTAATTCACTAATTATTAACTCATTAATCAACTGAAGAATACATCAGTTAACTACAAACTCTGCATGGACAAGCCAAAGGAGACCATGGAGAGGTAGGTGAAAGAGCAAGCAGACTATCAGTTGTGTGACTATACCGGTGCATGAGTTTGCACCAATAACACCGATGGAGATGCCAATGAGGATTGCGCAGCTGGGTAAGCCAGGTGTATTCGAACTCATTCATAGCCCATATTCAGCAGATTGCGCAAGAGGAGGAAGGCTAGGGAGTAAGGGTAGGATCGATGCAGGTCTTCGCTAGGATCGAACCTGATTAGTCTGTAGCAATTGGAGATTGTACTGAGAGCTTGTGAGGAGCTTTGTATGATGATTGTTACATGATATCTATGACATATAATATACAAATAGTTGGGGGTTTTCAGCTTTAAGCTTTCCCATAAATTACTGTGTTCATATGTGTGAATTTTTTATGGTTTTAATGTGTGCATGCAATTGATTTAATTTCCGCAAGTAATGATAAACGGTGGAATAGATTCTGTATTTTGCATGAAGTCAAATAGTGTGTGATCAGGAGAATCTTGGATGTATAACACATTAAGTATATAATTTCTACAGGATGAATTGGGCCTATGGGAGTCTTCCCTGCCCCAGTTCATGTTCCCAAAGACATGTGACTTCCCTAAACTAATATCCTGGTATCAATGATGTTATATACCATCCCAAAGATCCATCATGAGCAGTAATGGTGAAGTTCTGCTCACCATCACAGCTGAGACTATTTCACAAATGTTACAAGTAAACCAACCAGAATCTTCCAAGCCATTGTCTATAAACTCTCTCAAAGATATCTACAAAAATTTGACCTTCCCAAAAAAAGTTAAGATCTTTGAAATATTTCTCCCAGAATATGCCCAATTGCCCAAATCAAACCATCCATATACTCATCTTCCATGTTCTCTGAGGTAACCAAACAGATCATCACCATTATCTCATACATTCTCGATTCCCATTCTGATCAATGGGTTGATGAGGCCATTGTTGGCTTCCTGTCAATTTTTACCACTGATAAGAAACCTATTATTTTTAATTACAGCGAATTTATTGCAAATTTCATTCATGATCAATTTATTAAGTTTCCTATAGAGGGAGCTTTCAATTACTCTGTAATTTTAGTCTATTTGTTCATGTATCATCAAGCAGACTAATTTCCCTTTACTTTGTAGAAGATAAATGAGCAGGGAAATGCTCAATCAGTGATACATTGGACCTCCTTAGTGAGGAAGAACACTACATAATTAAATTTTACATACTATGTTAATCAATTCTTGTACACAGTGATTTTCCTACTAAATAGTGATTTGGAGCCTCAGATAGGGGCAGATATTCAAAAGGTTTTTCATCTTAGTGAATAGGTGAAGACAGGTGACTTGTATTTATACTAGAACTACACAGAGATCAGGATCTGCGGGTGTGAATTTCCACCCTATAATCTACCAAAGTTTGTGCCTATGAGACATTTCTCATTAGACTACATTGGACAAATGATACATATGGATGACATGCATATTTTAGCAGCCAAGAAGAAGGCACAATTTAAAATTAAAGTGTAGGTTGGACCTTTTTTCTGCAATACCAAAACAGCTAGTAAAGAAGTTGATTTACTTTTGAAGAAAATGAACCTCAAATTGAGCTTCACTTGGAATTATGACCCTTTTTTTCTAATTTCAAAACTGAGGGTAGCGCAAAAGACCACGCCCTACACCCACACTCCTCGGCCAGAAATAGAGAAATACATGAGCAAAAATCAATGGGAGGAGAACACACTACAAGAGGTCGAAGAACATGTTATATCAACAACAACATCTCAAACTCCTATACCTCAATAAAAGTAGGAGAAAATGATAAGAGAAGAATAATATTCCTCAGTGAAAAAAATTGGAGCTAAAGAGTTCCTAATATACAAGATGAAGCAAAAAACCAATTTTGCACCAATTTTTTAGCAGGAGAACAAAGAGAAGGAAATAATTGTTATCACAAGTCCTCATGTGTCTATCATGGATGATGACTTCCTCACAGGATCTCCCTGTTCATCAACATCTAAAGAGCCTCTTGAAACACCACAAACAACTGACTTGGCTCAAGACACTATAGAGCCTAATATTTTTTCCAAGTACAAGGCAATCAAACAAAAGAATGAGATGCTTAAAACCACCACATATACATAGTTCTATAATTAGAAAGCCACATCACAACACAGGCTCCTATCGTCCTTTGACATAGAACAAGGAAAAATGCAAATTTCATTCCTTGAAGCAAAAGTGGCAACCCCAAAGACACCATCATATTACCAAGAACATGTATTTTCATTTGATGCAAAGAAAATCCATCCAATTGACCAAATGGAAATACATGAACAATCCATTGAGATGATGTATTATAAATTAAATAATGTTTCCATGTTAGCTTCCAGATTGCATGTATAATTCAACAACACACAGACACAGATCAAGTTGGAAAGGATTGCATCCTTAGCCAAGGATACCAATATCAAGTCACTTGAAGACATGATGATAAAACTGGGATACAATCTGAGTGATGTGAAGGCAGCATAAGAGATAGTGATAAGAAAAAATATGTTGATATAGCAACATTAAGGAAGAAGCTTAAATTTCCTACCACATAGGATCCCCAAGCTAAGGAAGTCGAAGATATGGAGAAGGAGAATGAGGATACGTTCAAATTAATCATTGAACAAAACAGCCAGATCTGAGACACGGAGGTGGAGCTTGAGAAGCTGCTCAAAGAGAAACAGGAGGCATCACGGTTGGCCATATTTCCACTCATAGTTGTCCCAATTTGAGTGGCCACAACCCCAAGAGCATCTACATCAAATTCGGCACCATCACAGACATCAGATCCTGCAAATGAACCTGTTAAATCCATGGACAATCTGACCATTCAGGGGCAAGAAATTGCTAAATTAAAATCTAATCTCAAAACATTGTCAGAGAAGAAATTAAAAATTGACACTTCTTATGTTGCAGAGTTTCAGAAAACCCACCAAGTCACTCTCAAAGTTGAACAATTACAAAGTGAATCAGCAATGGCTCAAACTCTAGCACACGCAAAGGAAAATATCTGGACAGAGATCAATGAAGCCATCACAAAAATCTGGCCTTCAATTCAGATTATTTTTTAGTAGCAAGAGTTAATACCGAGATCCAAAGAGGTATTAAAGAAAATCAAAGAAAATTTGGGACATAAGCTTGGAGCAGCAACATCCATCATCAAAATCTTGAATTCCAAAAACAGAGAAGAACTAGAGCAGCTCGGAATTCAAGATAGAACAAATACAATTTTGGAGGTGAAGAGAATGCACACTAAAAGGAACTTAATGTTGTAATTGGAAAACAAATGTAAAAATATGGAAACTAGCATCCAGAGATTTCGCATGAAGATGCAAGTGCTGAACATGAAAGGACTACCAAGACTGGTTGATGAGGGAGAAAATCTGATAAGCTTGAAAGAGTACCAGGAAAAACTATGCACTATTGCTCAAGACAAATAAATATTTTATGGTATAAAAGGGCATATCACAGGGAAAGAATTCATGGAGGCCATTGATTTTGATTTATTTATCAGTTGTGAAATCAGACGTTTGTTCATTATCAAGCCAACCTTTCAGAAGTACACAAAGGTGGATGAGACCTATAAAAAATTAATTAAATTTTCTATCCCAACGGAAGATAGATGGGAAAATTTTTGTGAATTACTCAAGTAATTTTTTTCATCTCTAGATAGCAAGGCAAATATATAGGTTGAGTCATCAACAGTCATCCTCAACAATAGGGACAGCTTCCAGCAATTCAGAAATTCCTAATTTTTTGTAATTATTTTAATCAGTTTTTAGATATTTTAGGATTCTATCTTGATCTTTGGAATCAAGATATTTTGTAATAATTTTCTATAAGTACTTCATAATTTGAGGTATTAGATGTTGGGACTTGTTTGAAGAAAGACTTGTATTGTGAAGCAGCTCACAGAGCCACCAATGATCATATTTTCAGTAATATAGTGCAATCATTACAGGATTCTTGTGTCATTTTTATTGTTGAAGTGCCTCTATATTTGTAAATTTGTTTTCTCTTTGTTATCATATGTGTTTCTTAAATCTGAATTATTCTGAGAAGATAAAGAAAAAAATTGTTTAAATGGACATTGTCTCTCGCTTAAGAATAATTTTTATGTTTCCTAACTGAAGATTAAAATCAGGATTCTTAACTGCTCTGTTTTTAATTAGATTTCTTAATCTTTTCCTCTCATCCACACCATATATATTAATGGATCGAGTGAATTTTCCTACCATGCCCTGTAAGTTTAGCCTGTAAAAGCTATATTTGATCAATCCAAACATGTGACTCCATTTTCCCAATAGCTTATCTTCCCAGTTTCAACCCAACAACATAAAAAACCCAAACCTGAACTTAATAGCTAGCCTAATACCTTTAGTCAAACAAAGCTAAATTATAAAGAGAGATCCCTCTCTAAAGATGGAAGGGCTAGATTCCCAGTTTCCAAAGTGGTGCTAAGGTTACCTCTATGATTTACTCTGCAACCTCAAAAAATTACAGCGTGATAACAAGTTGGATATTTGATAAGTCAATATTTTGACTTTGATTTTGTTTATACTGAATAAATATTGAGGTCTAAAATGGGTCTCAAAACAAAAATGTACAACAAAAATCAAATTTATAAGAGCTAATAGGATTCAATATGTTTAAGTCAACCATGGGGGATGATTCACCATTTTGGGAGTAAAGAATTAAAATATATATATATATATATATATATATATATATATATATATATTCTCAACTCGTATTTTCAACTTATCTCCCTATAGTTTTACTACAATTTTGAACGGGAGCACTCATTGGATGTGGAATTTAATTCCTCATCCAAAGAGTACCCATGTTGCATACTTTCGATGGACCCTGTTGTTGAAATTGGCAATAAGAAACATTGAAATTTGTATCCAGAAAATGGCACCATAGGGGGCTTCTGATTTAATTTTCCCTTAATTAAATTAGAGGAAAAAAAATATGTAAATTCATCTCATGACAGCATGTATTAGTTAACTAATTCAGGAAGACTTAGTTAGCTTAGGAAATTCGTGTTAGAGGTCAAATATGAGGCATGTAGAGGACTTCCATGATTTTAGGGGGTCCGGTTACAGTGATTTGTGACTTGTAATTAGTTAACTTAAGAAATTTAGTTAAAATTAGTTTAACTAGTTCTAGTTGAGAGATGAGCTAGTCAGAAGTCTAGTGAATTAAATTAGATTTAATTCATAAGTAGTGATCAATCAGTTAACTAATAACTCGCTATAAATATTTTTTTCATTTCAGTTCTAAGGAAGGCCTAGTTAAGACAGAGGTTAAAGGGAAGAGATCTATTGGTTGTACTATTAGAAAATTGTACAGTTCATGCATGAGGTCATTGGGAAGGCCTTGAAGTATTGTGAAATAATTAATTGGTATTTTAATAATTAATAGGGGCTCAATTATCCCTATAATGTGTAAGGAAGGTAGGCTAGGAAGAGGCAAGAAAAAGGTTAAATACTTGGACGATTTTGCTTAGACTGCAAGCCAGATCCGAGCTAGATCGGACTAAGATAGTCAGTAGAGTGCAGGAAGTTTCTCAGTGGATGAATAGCATTGTATTGTTTCATGATATTAACCATATGAAATATATATATAGAGTGTTTTTGAGCAGTTTATTTCCCTAGATACATCTTGTGTTGTGTGATTGATAATTTCTTTCTCTTAATTGTTCTGTGATTGTGCGATCGTGTTTCATTTCCACAAATTGTAGAAGGATTCAATATCTTATTTTAGTACATTACAAGATCAGATTGAATCCCATTGTTATATTTCATACATGGTATCATAGCTCCATGAATCACAATAGAAGAGAATAAATTGAGTTTTTTTTTTAACAAGTTCAAATTTGCAGATTTATTCTTCAGGATCCAGCCGCAGATCAAGATGTCTTTCAATGGCTTGAGACTCAAATATTATCTTGAGGGAAATTCAAATTATATATCATGGAAGGACAAGATGGAGGTAGTGCTTGAGGACAATGGACTAAAGGAATTCATAGACAGTGATATTCCCCAGCCCGCAGCCGCATATGCTCAAATTCTTGATGCATGGAAGAAGAAGGTAGCAAATGCGAGAAGGATCTTATTAGAATGACTTTGAGACCATATTGTCTCGAGTCTCCAAAGGAATGGGAATCCCTATGTTATGTGGAATTCCTTGACAAATCTGTATCGGAATAGCAATGACCACAGGAATTTGGCGCTGAAAGACAAGCTCTGAAAGATAAATATGGAGGAGGGCGAGTTGATACCAAAACACTTGAAGAAGTTCACTCAATGCTGAGATGATCTTGGAAGTGTCGGTGTGACAGTAGCCCATGATTATTTTGTGAGTGTAGCTCTTCTAGGCCTTCCCAAGATCTGGAATAGTTACCAGGACTCTGTGAATGGGAGGGAGAAGCTACTAGATTGGGAGTGTTTGTGTTCTTACTTGGTAATAGAAGAGATAAGGTGGTGCACCAAAGACAGGACCTCCGGAAAATACAAAGAAGAATATTTTGCATTGGTTGGAAAAGGCAAGAAATCCAAGGGAAATAAGTGCCAAGGCGAAGATGGAAAGAGATACTTGTCCAAGATCAAGTGTTTTCATTGTCACAAACACGGGCTTTATACCTCAAATTTTCCATAAAAGAAGGAAAGCAAGAAGGAGCATGAAATTGCAGCAGGTGAAGCGCTAGCTACACAGTTCGAGCTTGATTTTACTCTCATTGCATGCATGGCCAGCACTGTAATGGGATGCATGTGGTACCTATACAGCGGTGCCTCATTCCATATGATGGGGAATAGAGTTCTCTTCAGTGACTTGGAGGAGAAGGACCTACAACAGAACATAGATTTTGGATATGACGGGAGGTATAACATGACTAGCATAGGTAAAGTTACCTTTTAGAGGGAGTCTAGCTCCCCTCTCAAACTGACAGATGTTTTGTATGTTCCAGGACTAAAGAAGAATCTTGTCTCCGTAGCAATATTGGAAGGTCGTGGTTATGAAGTCATATTTAGAAAATGAAAGGTGTTCCTTAGATACATCGCCACAGGACGGGTGAAACAGATCAGTGTAAGAGTCAAGAACATGTATTCTCTCAAGGTCAAAAATGCATGCAAATATTTCAAGAGAAAAGTAGAGGTTAGTGACTTCATGGTTGAGAGGGAGCATAAATTACCTCTCAACATATAGCCTCATAAGCAGTCTCAGAAAATTGTGGATCATCCACAATTGGAGAAGCAGAGAGGAGATCGAGTGGAGGTGTCCACTCAAGAAAATACCTCCAGAAGGGGAAAATTTCGAGCCATATGGGTAGAGGGAGCACATGCAGCGATGTGCATACATAATCCCAAGAGAATAAATTTGGGCATGATCTATTGAGATGGCTTGTTTCATGGATCAAACATGGCTATGAGGAGCCCATATTACACAGTACCAGGAAGAATCAATAGGCATTAGAGGAATTTTGAGGTCTAAAATGGGCCTTCTAAGAAAATTATAAAATAATAGTGGAAATAATAAAATAAGATCAAATTACATCATCAAATTTAAGAGGGAAAAAAGAAAAAAACTAATTTTTCAAATCGTGTTTTCAACTTATCTCCCTATGGTTTTACTCAAATTTCGAGTGGGAACACGCGTTGGATGGAGAATTTGATTCCTCATTCAAGGAGTACCCATGTTGCATACTTTTTATGGACAATTTTCATGTAGCAGGGTCTATCGAAAGAATGCAACACGGGTACTCCTTGGATGAGGAATTAAATTTTACATCCAACAAGTACTCTTTCTCGAAATTTGAGTAAAACCTTATGGAGATAAGTTGAAAATACAAGTTGAAAAAATAGTTTATTATTTTTTTATTTTTTAATCTTTTTACTTTTTTACTCCAAAAATGGTGAATCATCCCCCATGGTTATCATAATATTGAATTCTATTGGTTCTTATAAAGTTTATTTTGGTTGTACATTTTTCTTAGGAGACCCATTTTAGACCTCAAAATTCCCCTAATGGATTGATGTATTCAGATGTCAAGAAGACATAAATAAAAGTGAAAAATGTCAGACGCGAGAGCGCAAATCAGAGTTGGCAACGGTGCAGATGGCACAGACGCAAAGTCAGCAGCAGCGCAGAGTTTTCAGTAGACAGTGCAGTAACTAGTAGTAGTGAAAGACTCTAATGACAGATGCATCATGTTGATTCATTTTTTAAGGTTATTCAGTTTCAGGAGTTGCAGGAGAAAACAACATTGGAGAAGTGTTGCATGCAGAGCATTACAAAGGTACTGGATCAGGATAGATTGAGTTCCTTTCTTTTTGAGAGGGAGTGTTTAAATTGGCAACAAGAAACATTGAAAATGGCATTCAGAAATGGCAATAGGGTGATTCTGATTTAATTTTCCCTTAATTAAATTGGAAGAAAAAAATTTGTAATTTCATCTCATGATAACTTGTATTAGTTCACTGAGTCAGGAAGACTTAGTTAGCTTAGTAAATTCGAGTTAGAGGTCAAAGAGGAGACATGTAGAGGGCTTTCCATGATTTTAGGGGGTCCAATTACAGTTATTTGTGATTTTTAATTAGTTAACTCAAGAAATTGAGTTAAAATCAGTTTAACCAGTTCTAACTGAGAGATGAACTAGGAAGAGGTCCAGCGAATTAAATTAGATTTAATTAATAAGTAGTGATCAATCAGTTAACTGATAATTCGCTATAAATAGTTTCTGCATGTCAGTTCTAAGGAAGACCCAGTTGAGACTAAGGTTAAAGGGAAGAGATCTATCAATTGTACTATTATAAAACTGTATAGGTCATGCATGAGGTCATCAAGAAGGAATTGAAGTATTGTGCAATAATTAATCAGTGTTTTCCTAATTAATAGGGGCTCAATTAGCCCAAGAATCCGTAAGGAAGCTAGGCCAGGAAGAGGCAAGAAAAAGGTTAAATACTTGACCAATATTTCTTAGATTGGAAGCAAGATCCGAGCTAGATCAGAGTGAGATAGTCAGCAGAGTGCGGAAAGTTTCTCAATGGAGGAATAGCATTGTTTTGTTTCATGATCTTGACCATACTCAATATCGAGATAGAGGGGTTTTGAGCATTTTCTTTCCCTAGATACATCTTTTGTTGTGTGATTGATAATTTCTTTCTCTTACTTTTTATGTGACTGCGCGATTGTGTTTTGTTTCCGCAAATTGTAGAAGGATTTAGTATCGTGTTATAGTACATCAGAAAATCATATTGAATCTCATTGCTATATTTTCTACACATGTTATACAAAAAATGAGAAATATATGAAAAATGTGATTGAAATCATGTTTTTCCATGTATTTATCATTTTTCGTGTAGCTGGTACCATCAAAAGTATGCAACATGGGTACTCATTGGATGAGGAATTAAATTTTGCATCCAATGAGTACTCATGCTCGAAATTTGGGTAAAATTGTAGGGAGGTAAGTTGAAAATACGAATTGAAAAAAAAAATATTCCTTCTAAAATTTGATGATGTACTCAGATATTATTTTATTATTTCCACTATTATTTTATAATATTCCTTAGGAGACCCATTTTAGACCTCAAAATTTCTATAATGTGGATTTGGGCTCATTGTACTCTCTATTGAACATTTTAAGACAATCTAATAGAATAATTTCAAAGGGTTTTCCCCCTTGTTGGGTTTTTCCTTGGTCTTTGATCAAATCGGTGTCTTCTGTTGATGTATCTTATTGTCATTGCATTTTATTGTTATATTTTTAGTTACTATTTTTTATTGGAAGAATTTATTATTGTTGAAAGGATTGCTAATTGAAGAAGTGAATTGGGCTAAAGTAATTTAAATAGCATATAGCAAAGGAAAAATTAACATGGTATCAAAGCTAAGGTGAAAGACAAGCCCAAAGGAGACAAGAGTTGGAGCAATCATCGTTGGAAAATTTGAAGGAGTCTATCTAATCAATTCAATATGTCTACCTCTTACTTCAAGGAAAATGAGAAGTCGAGTGACTCATCTAACTTTGTTGCTTGGAATATCATGTTGGAAATCATAGTTGATGACAATGATGTCTAGGAATACATACAAGGAAAAGTTCTTGGGCCTACGGAAAATATGCTTCCAATAAGAAGTACAAGAAAGCTAAGTTAAAAGAAAAGAAGATTATAGCTTATGGTTTACAAGATCATTTACTTGCATATGTTGGAAATTTGAAAACGTCTAAGAACATGCATGATAAGCTAGTTGGCATGTATGAAGTCAACAATTTGAATGAAAACATCTTCTTGTGTTGAATTTTTAGTAGCTTGGGAGGTACTCCAAGCCCTATGGTTTGAGGATTGGAGGGAAAAACGCCACAAGAGTCGCTTGTGGGCTTGGAACCCAAGCTTGGGGTTTTGTACCAATCATGTTTTGGAACATTTCCCTGAAGCACTTTGGACATGTGGTGGCATGAGAGGATAGAGGGCGGAAAGGAGAATCTAACACTTTGAGAATCGTCAAATTCGAAGTTTTCCTTAATGAGATATGAATTTTTGAAGTTATTTTTTGGGTTTGCACAAGAAGTATCAAGGCCGGCCTAGTTTTATTTAGTCTTATGACAGTTTTTCAAGCCCTAAAGGTGACATTTTGGGAGCCCTCCTTATGTGTATATATAGGAGGTGAGATGGAGGATAATTCCTCATCCATTTTTGCAACACACACAAGAAGGAGAGATCGTTGGAGGAAAATAATTTTCTATTCTAGGGCCATAGCAAGGGAGGCAATCCAGCATGGGAGATAGACTCTTGTTTGATGTCAGTTTTAGGGTCAACAAGTGCTGGAAGGAGGGTCAAGTTTCCTTTTCGGAGGTTTGCGGCCTTGAGGATTGTTTTGAGGGCCTTCTAAGGGTGGGCAGACCCTTGTAAGGCCATCGCAAGCCTACAGGAAGCTAGTTGTAGGGTGTCGCAAATTTTTGGAGGGAGGTTGAGGGTATGTAAGGTGTTCGAACAACCCAGCACTATAGCAGAGGATCATATCCCCTTAAGGAAGGGCAGCCACACCTCATGGGAGTGTTTTTGGGTGTAAAATGAAGGCTAGTTAAGGGACTAATGTGTGCCCTAACCAGGCCTAGTTTTTTGCAACCAACCAGACCTCAAAACAATGAGCTAAGGTATGTTTGATATGAAATTTTTGTAGGTGTCAGATCAGTTTCGTGGATCGGACTGGATCGATTTGAATTACAACCTTTGGGTGCCATTTGGAGGAATTTTCATGGAGGTCAAAAGTCCATCCTAGGAGTAGAACTTGCAATGATTGGATTGGGTTCCATTGGTCTATTGGAGGGAAAAATTTTGGCTACCCAAAGTATCCCTAGACAAGAAATCTTGAAGTGACGAAGAAGAGTTGAAGGTTGGGTGAAGATTGGTGTCGAAAGTGCAGCACTTTGATGGAAAAAAGTGACTTCTAGCCTGGCATATTAGAGCTCGAGGATTGACCAACCTAGCAAGTTGATTGCATCATCTCGTGTACATGTAGCATAAGAAACTTGCAGCAATGTTAGGTGAAAGCCATCTTGGAGTCTCGATGTGTTTTCCTTTGAAGGACTAAGGGGTAGCTAGTGAGCAGTACATAAATGAAGGACCGGCAAGGCAAGATACGACATTGAGTCTGATCAAAAAAAAAAAATCATTGTATCTTGTATACCATAGACTGTTGTATTATTCAGATTTGGTTTACTATAATGAAGATTGTGTTGTACATTATTGTACAATTTTGTTAAAAATTGTGTATACTTGTGCATATGTGATTTACTGCTTTATATTTTCCATTGTGTAAAGTAGTTCTAGTTGATATTCTTTGTTTCGTAGCGTCAATGATTTTAAGACTCTAACCTAGAACCAAGATCATGGAAATTCAAAAAAAAATTGGAGTATGTCTGAGATACTTGGAAGTCAGTGAATCAGAGTTGTGTGCAGCAAAGTATAGCGCGAGAGATAGTTGGTCACATTGTAAGTGAAGGGCTCACAACAATGTCGAAGTTGAAGGAAATTCTTTGGTATGAGGACAGGTTGGAGGGGTTGTCCAACTATAGCCCTTGGAAGGAAAGGATCAGGTTGTTATTGCAGGTCAACGGGATCTGGGAGCTTCTCGATAAATCCATAAAGAAGTCAACCGACCCTAAGGAGTTGAAAATATATGAATATTTGGATACGAAGGCGAGATTGATCATCCTAGATGGTTTGAAGGATGCCCTAATACCTCATTTTTTCAGAAAGAACATCGCACATGAGATGTGGATGGCTCTTCAAAATTTGTTTCAGAATAAGAAAGAAAATTGATTATTGGTATTATAGGATAAGTTGAAGTCCACCAAGTTGATAAAGGGTGAAGGAGTGACTTCGTATCTAACGACATTGTCTTAGGTTAGGGATGAGCTTGTTGTCATCGATGTGACTATTTCAAATGGAGATATGGTGAGGATTTCCTTGAAATGGTTCACCGAGGAGTGGAAGCCCTTCATCAAAAGGATCGTTGTGAGAGATAAATTTCCAGACTAGAATAGGTTATGGGACGAATTCATTCAGGAAGAGTTGTGAGGCAAGGATCTTCATCTAACGAAGAGGGAAGATGAGGACGCGACACTTGCAGCACGAATGAAGGGTGTGCAAAAGAAATACTTGAGTGGCAAGATGGATCATTTTTTGTCGAGATGTTCGATGAAGAAGAAGGGAGATGACAATAAGAGGAAAGGGAAGCAGGTCGACAGTGTTTCCACTTCATCTGAGATAAATGATCTCACTAGGAGATTGGAGGAGGAGGAATTTGCTATGATCTATCATTTCTCGCAAGGTACTATCAAAGAGGATGGATGGTACGTCAACACTGGTGTGAAAAAGCATATGACAAGGTCATAGGAGGTTTTCGAAACTCTAGCTGAATGGGACTCAAAGTTGCAAATGGTGTTGAGCGACAAGAGTTAGTTAGAGATCCAAGGATAGGGTGTTGTGCCATTCAAGATGGATACGGGACGAGTAATGTGATTCCATGATGTATTGTTCATACCAAGACTCAGATATAGCATGATTTTTTTCTTGATGATCAAGAAGAATGGGTTTGAGGTCTTGTTCCAAGATAGGAAGGCAAGACTCAGACCTAGAGGCTCTAGCTCTGACGAGATTGTACTTGGAATTATAGAGCATGGTCTCTATAGGTTCGTGGGAAAGCTTGTGGATCATGGGAAGAGGAAGCAAGTGGATCAGATGCAGGTTCTAGATAAGCAGGTGCAAGTGTAGGCTTCATAGGGGTAGGTATAGGTTCCAGCGAAGAAGGTCCAGATTCTACAGGCTCAAAGGGAGTCAATTCTAGTAGGAGCTTGCAGGTTCAGAGGGAGAATTTGCAGTCGAAGAAGAGCATTTGGTTGGTGGGGAGAAAGGGTACTCCTACAACTGCAAAAAAGGAATCAGGGAGAATTGGAATGTGATACATGAGAAGAAGAAGAAGCAGGATTCTTCAAGTAGTGACAGTGACACTTCTGAGAGAGACATAGTTCACAGAACAAAGATTTTTGCAATTGTGAGCGGCAAGAGTTGAGAAAGTGTTGCGAGTAGTGATGATGATGATGAGTTGATTCCTAGTCTTGGAAGTACCCCCCTCACTAAGGGGAAGTGTTGAATTTTTAGTAGCTTGGGAGGTACTCCAAGCCCTAGGGTTCAGGGATTTGAGGGAAAAGCACCACAAGAGTCACTTGTGGGCTTGGAACCCAATATTGGGGTTTCACGCCAATCGTTTTTTGGGGAATTTCCTTGGACCACTTTTGACATGTCATGACATGAGATGATAGAGGGCAGAAAGGAGAATCCAACACTTCGAGAATATTCGAATTTCGAGTTGTCCTTAGTGAGATATGAATTTTTGAATTTAATTTTTGGGTTTGCACAAGAAGTGTCGAGGTCGGCCTAGAGTTATTTAGGCTTATGACAGTTTTACAAGCCCTAAAGGTGACGTTTTAGGAGACATACTTATGTGTATATATATGAGGTGAGATGGAGGACTATTCCTTGTCCATTTGTGCAAAACACACAAGAAGGAGAGATCGTTGGAGGCAAAAAAAATTTGTTCTAGGGTCGTAGCAAGGGAGGTAGAATAGCGTGGGAGATAGAGGGTTGTTTGAGGCATGTTTCAGGGTCACCAAGTGTTGGAAGGAGGGTCGAGTTCCCTTGTTGGAGCGTTGCAACCTTGAGTATTTTTTTGAGGGCCTTCTAAGGATGGGCAGACCCTTATAAGGCTGCCACAAGCCTACAGGAGGCTAGTTATAGGGTGTCGCAGCTGTTTGGAGGGAGGTCAAGATTTTTTAAGGGGTTGGAACATCCCAGCACTATAGCAGAGGGTCATATCCCCTAAAGGAAGGGCAGACGCACATCTTGGGAGTGTTTTTGGGCGTAAAAATAAGGTTAATTAAGGGATTGTTGTGTTCCCTAACCAAGCCTAGTTTTTTGCGACCAATCAAACCTCAAAATAGTGAGCTAAGGTATGTTTGGTATGATATTTTTGTAGGACCTGTTGGATCAATTTGGATCGATTTGATTTGCAGCCTGTGGGTGTCATTTGGAGGAATTTTCGTGGAGGTCAAAATTCCATCTTAGGAGCAAAACTTGCAGTTATTGGACTGGGTGCCATTAGTCTCTTGGAGGGCAGCGTGTTGGCTACCCAAAGTAGCCCTATAAAAGAGACCTTGAAGTGACAAAGAAGAGTCGAAGGTTGGGTGAATATTGGTGTCGAAAGTGCAGCACTTTGATGGACAAAAGTGACTGCTAGCCTAGCAGATTTGAGCTCAGGAATTCGCTAGCCTAGAGAGCAGATTGGATCAGCTTGTGTACATGCAGCAGAAGCGACTTGCAGCAATGTTAGGTGGCAGCCCTCCTGCAGTCTTGATGTGTTTTCCTTTGAAGGACTAAGCGGCAACTAGTGAGCAGTACGGAAGCGAAGGACAGGAAGGAAAAAATACGACATCAAGTCTGATCAGCAAATTTTGTCGTTGTATCTTATATACCATAGACTGTTGTATTATTCAAATTTGGTGTAATATAACAAATATTGGATTGTACATTATTGTAAAATTTTGTTAAAAATTGTGCATATGTGATTTACTGCTTTATATTTTCCGTTGTGCAAAGTAGTTCTGGTTGAGATTCTTGGTTTGGTAGCGTCAATGATTTTAAGACTCTAACCTAGACCCAAGATCGTGGAAATTCAACACTTGAAAGATAATTGTTATGAATTTAAGTTCATAACCATTAAAAATATTAAATTATTCTTTAATTAATTTAATTATTAATGTAATTAGTTATTTAAGTAATTATTTAGTAAAAATGAAGAGACAGTAGTCCCCAAAGGACATGTCTCTCTGATTGGGCATGGCCAGTCAACTCCTATTAAAAGGAGCACTGCCTCAGCCTTGTAATAATCAATTCAATATATATATATAGTCTCTTATCGAGCATTTGAGAATTATTAAATCCTGAGTGTACAATTTTTATGCTCCAGTGGTATCAGAGCCGCGATTCTCACCTGGAAACACCTCCACGACATATTGTTGGCCACTAGGGCCTGTGGGCCTCCCATCTTCCCCTGTTATACCCCATTGTTATCACCCTTGTACCACCTACCAAAAGATTCATCATGTCCCTTCCACGACCCTGCCCACCTCGTTGTTCGCGTCGTTGTTGTTCCAATTACATTGTGCCATGGATAACCGTGACAAACTGCCAAGTAAAACAAATCGAATGAAGCCAAACAAGTCTTGGCCCCGGTCAACGAACAGGAAATCGAATATGGCACTGATTCAACGATCGATGTCAGATTCAATGTCCCCCTCCATGATCCGGTTCACCTCGTTGTCCACTTTCATTGTGTCGTGAATCATCGTCGATTATCAGGTCCACCTCGTTGTCCACGTCCATTGTGTTTCAATCACCGTCGACTATCCGCATTTAAGTTGTGAGATCAGGCTGTCGACACCGGGCACGGAGGTTGAAAAAGTCGCATCTATATCAATTAGAATTATATACAGTAACAGTTAATTAAATCCGATACGCCATAAAAATATAAAAAATAAATAAAATAAAATAAAATAAATAAATAAATTATGGGGGGAAGATGTTAATTTCAGTAGATAATACTTGTTGGTTTCGGTGGATATTATAAATACGATTCGTGAAAAGTTATATAATATACATAGATATACTTTACATAATTTAAAATTATATATTATATATATATATATTTTATAATTATATATTATATATGCAATTTATAATTATATAATTTATAACGATATAATTTAAAAAATTATTATTATTATTATTATTATTATTATTTATAAAAAAATGGGTCCTTTAAGAAAAAACGAATAAAATGACAAACTCGAATAACAATAGTGATATATAAAAAATCTGAGAAGGGCTTAGTAAGATTAATGACCGCATCAAAAATGTTGAAAAGTTAGTAAATAATCAAGACAAAATGGCCAAAGATATCATAGAATTGAAGGCAATGATGAGCAAGCATTTTGGGGAAAATAATCCACCATCACCGACGCAAAGCCCTAAGACCCCAGAAGACGAAAATTCTCCAAATCACGACTTTATAAGAAATCTACAGACATGAATACCACAAGTGCACTTTGAAGGTACTCAATACTATACTAGGTCCCCAGAAAAGAACCTCTTTAAAATTAAAAATGAACTACCTAAATATGATGGTAAGGACTGTAAGGGCGTCATCGTTTGGGTAAAAAAAATGGACTCCATTTTTCTAGCAAACCCACCATTAGGTTCGCAGGAAAAGTTCCTAACAGCATCCAACTACCTAGAAGGAGAAGCATACGACTGGTTTATGTGGTTTTCCTCTAAATTTAGTGGTCTTTTGTTCAACTACAAAAATTTTAAGAATGCTTTGTTTAAAAGGTTTCATGACGAGGAAGAGGATGATGTATACGAAAGGTTTGTTCACCTCAAACAAAAAGGAACATTGAGTGAATAAACTCACGAATGGGAAGTATTAGTAGTAAAGAAAAGAGGGTTTTCAGACGAAGAATTATTAAAAATGTGTCGTTGTGGCCTCAAGGACTACATTCAGGAAGAATTAAAATTATATAAACCCAACACCATTGAAGAGTGCAGCCATAATTATCGAACGAAAATATAAACTCCATAGAATTCCATATGCTAATAATTAGAAGGCATTCATTTACGCCAAGGGGAAGTCAAGTAGACCATCCGTAGAGAACTCGAGCGCAACGAAGGAAAACAGCCATCTAATGTTGAAAGGAAAAAAGATGGGAAATTTTGGAAGTGTGGAGATAAGTATTTCATAGGACACAAATGTAAAACCCAAAAAAATTATAACTTTGAAGCAGAACAAGATGAAGAATCACCAGAAGGTAGCACTAATGAAGAGAGCATTGAAGAAAATGAGAACCCTAATCCAGAACTAGAAGATGATATGCCATGAATATCGCTTGAGCCATCACAGGGATAGCTTAGCCGCAAACATTAAAACTGAAAGGCCACATCAAGAAGCAGAATTTTATAGTCTTAGTAAACTCAGGGAGTACACACAACTTTGTGGATGTTAATATTGCAAAAAGACTAAACATTTTTTCTTATCTTGTAGCAGACTTAAAATTAATGGTAGCAGATGGGAAACGAATATATGGAGTAGGAAAGTGTCACAAGGTCAAGTTTCAATTAAGCTAATATGATATGGAATCTAGTTTTTATACAGTTCCCCTAGGAGGAGTAGATGTTGTTTTAGGGGTACAATGTTTGCGAACACTAGGTACATATTCAGAAAATCATATGAAGAAATTCTTTAAGTTCAAAATGGATGGAAGAAAATACAATTTGTTGGGGTTCCATGCCGCACCTACTCAATTTGTATGTGCTCAACAAATGAAAAAACTCATTCACAAAGCAGCTCCAGCACTTTTGGCACAATGTCAACAATTGGAGTTACTATCGATGGAAGGGAGCCCACAATCAACGGAAATTTCATCCTTGATCCAAAAATACGAGACGGTTTTCCAAGACCTACCGATGGAGTTACCCCCTGAAAGGAAGATCGAATGACATTATCGAAGTTAAACCAGACTCCACACCAGTAAATGTTAAACCATATCATTACCCACACCATCACAAAAGAGAGATAAAATGATTGATACAAGACTTGTTGGAACATGGGATCATTAAAAAGAGTAGAAGCCCATACGCTACACCCGTGGTACTAGTTAGGAAGAAATATGGATCTTTCTGACTATGTATAGACTACAGAGGATTGAATAAGATCACTATTAAACATAAGTTTCCAATCCCATTCATTGATGAGATGTTGGAATAGATACATGGTGCAAAATATTTTTCAAAATTAGAATTAAGATTAGGATACTATCAAATACGGGTAAGATTAGAAGACGTCGAGAAAACAACCTTTAGGACCCACGAAGGGCATTATGAATTCAAAATTAGGTCGTTTGGACTAACGAACGCACCAGCCACCTTCCAAGCTACCATGAGTGATCTCTTCCACCCATACTTGCGGAATTTTGTATTATTCTTCTTTGACGATATCCTCGTTTATAGTAGGACAGGGAAGGAACATCTCAAACATTTGGAGGCAGTACTATCTATTTTAGAAAAGAATCGATTTTATGCCAAGTTGTCAAAATGCACCTTTGGGAAAAAAAAAAGTCAAATACTTTGGACACGTTATATCTATAGAAGGATTCAAAGTAGACCCCAACAAAATTAAAGCAATCAGATAATGGCCTAGACCCAAGAACGTATCTAAGCTAAGAGGGTTTCTAGGTCTAACCGGGTATTACAAACGGTTTATTAAAAAATATGCGCATTTGACAGCCCACCCAACCAATTTATTAAAGAAGAATTATTTTCAGTGGGAAAATCAAGCAGACAAGTGTTTCGAGAAACTAAAGGAAGTGATGTCAACAACACTGGTACTAGCAACTCCTGACTTCTCCAAACCGTTTGTAGTCGAATGTGATGCTTCAATATTTGGAATTGGAGCTATATTAATGCAGGATAACCACCCTATAGCGTTCGAAAGCTGGAAACTTAATAAACGAGAAGGGTTAAAAACAACACACCAAAAATAAATGCTCGCTATCATACGTGCATTAACAAAGTGGCGCCAATACTTGATGGGAAGTAAATTCTCAATCCGAACAGACCACAACAATCTTCAATTCTTACTTCAGCAAAAGAAATTATCAACAGAGAAACAGAAGTGGATGGAGAAGTTGTCAGCCTTCTATTTAGATACATTACACAAAAAAGGGAAGGAAAATGTCGTCACAGATGCACTTTCACGTAAAGATGACGAAAACACAACATTTTCCGCCATGATCGTTGTTCCAAATTGGTTGGATGAAATACGAACCGAATATTCCAAGGATTAATATTGTGACTATGTGATTAATAATATCATTCAATATGTCAATTTCGAATAGAAAAATGACATTTTATGGTATAAGAATAGAATTTACCTAACACCAGCATCCAAATTTAAGTTGAAAATCCTAAAGAAATCGCACAATTCACCTGCAGCCGGACATGTTGGATTCTAGAATACTTACAACAATATTCGAAAATCGTTCTATTGGAAGGGAATGAGCAAGGAAATTCAAAAATATGTTGTTGAATGTGATATTTTTCAAAGAAATAAAAGTGAAAATATTCCAACTCCAGGTCTGTTACACCCACTGCATATACCAAATTAGAAATGGGAAGAAATTTCAATGGATTTTATAGAAGGATTACATTTACCTGAGAAGAAGGATAAGATATTTTTCGTAGTCGAGAGACTCACAAAGTATGCCCATTTTATGGCTATCAAGAAAACTGACACAACTAAGCAAATTGCGGAGTCGTTTTGTAAAAACATATAAGTCTTCGTAAGCAACAAGGAAGCCCAAGCTAGTTTACTCTCCCATTAAGTTGCTTATGGTGAACTAATACCATATATTTACCATTGGGAGGCTAAAGAATGTAGAGGTTGATCTAATAGGTGTGGAAATGATGTAGGCTTTTTATTTTAGATTTGCTAAGGCTAGGCTAAGATCTCTTCATAAAGCACATCCTTGACCTTTCATAAATAATATCCTTTATGTGTGGGTTTATGTGTGGATGCCTCCCTTGCATAAAGAAAAAACTACATGGTTTCCCAAGATCATAGTTAGTGATAGAGACATAAGGTTCAAAGGCAATTTCTGGAAGGAATTCTGCCACCAGGTAAGAATATCCCTCAACATGAGTACATCCTATCACCCCAGATAGATGGGCAAACTAAAGTTGTAAATAAATGCTTAGAAACATATCTTTGTTGCTTCGTCAATGGCTACACCTGTCAGAATGGTGGTATAATACCACCTACCATACATCAGCAAAAATGACGCCCTTCCAAGCTCTTTATGGTTATGAACCACCTAGATGGAAGGACTTTGCACTACTCGATTCTAAGGTTCCTGCCGTAAAAAACCACTTGGAAGAAAACCAAAGAATCATTAACTTTTCAAAATAAAATCTAACAGTGGCGCGTAATAGAATGAAACAACACGCCGATCGACATCGCACTGAAAGAGAATTCGAAGAAGGATACTAGGTCTTTGTCAGGCTCCAACCTTATAAGAAATTGTCGTTAAAACAACAAGGAAAAAATATCTATCACAAAAATATTATGGACCGTATCAAATAATCAAAAATATAAGTAGTGTAGCTTATGGATCAAAGTTACCAAAAAATATTCGAATCCATAATACCTTTCATGTATCAAATCTCAAGAAGGTACTAGGGAAAAACCAAATAGCACAAACAGAAATGTCGGAGATCGATGAAGAAGGAAGGATCATCCTAGAACCTGAAAGCATACTTGTTACCCAAGAAAAGTTTTTACGATCAAAGACAATAAAAGAATACCTCATTGAATGGAAAAAGCTACTCGAGGAAGATTCATCTTGGATGTCAAAACATTTTCTTCAACAACACCCAAATCTACCTATGCTTTGAGGACAAAGCATCTTAAGGGAAAGGTAATTTTATGAATTTAAGTTCATAACCATTAAAAATATTAAAGTATTCTTTAATTAATTTAATTATTAATGTAATTAGTTATTTAAGAAATTATTTAGTAAAAATGAACAGACATTAGTCCCCAAAGGACATGTCTCTTTGATTTGGCATGGCCAGTCAACTCCTATTAAAAGGATCATTGCCTCAGCCTTGTAATCATCAATTCAATTCATATCAATAAATACATATATATCCATTTAATCTATTATCAAGCATTTTAGAATTATTAAAGCCTGAGTATATAATTTTTATGCTCCAATCAACTTAAAGATATGAAGATGAATAAAGGAGAGTATGTGCAATCCTTCTTTATGAGGATATCTCGTCTTCAATATCAATTGCGGAGAGTTGGGGAAATTGTGTCTGAAAGGGATTTGGTGGTGGTAACCCTTAGATGTCTCCCTCCTATTTGGGAAACCATAATTACCACTATAAGCAATAACAATTTTTTCCCATCATTTGATGAGCTCATTGGAAAAATCACTTAAGAAGAATCAAGCATGATCTCAAGAGGCAGGATACAAAAGCATGAAGAAGGATAGTTTGTTGCTTTCATTACTCATAACAAGAAAAATAAAGGAAAAGGAGGTTCATAAAGTTCAAGAAAGCCTCCTCCTTGAAATTTAAATAAAAGGAATGGAAGAGACAAGGAATCACCACACATTGAATGCTACAATTGTCACAAGAAAGGCCACTATGCTCGAGATTTCTCTAAGAAGAAAAATGGTCCATGATACAACACTAGAAGCAAAAATAACAAGTTTAATAATCGAAGAAGAGGATATGATCAAAGGAATGATCGTAATGGAAGAGATTAAAGAAGAAGAGATGTTATGAGTGATCGTGAAGAAGACCATCGTCCTCAAAACAAGTCAAGAAATACCAGGTATGAAAGTAATGTTGCAAATCAATCTAACATTAGAGAACTTTTGAGGTCTAAAATGGGCCTCCTAATAAAAATGTACAACCAAAATAAATTTTATAATAACTAATAGGATTCAAGATGATGATGTCAACCATGGGGGATGATTCACCATTTTTGGGGTTAAAAAATAATAAAACTACTTTTTCAACTTATCTTCCTAAGGTTTTACTCAAATTTCGAGATACAGTACTCATTGGATGCATAATTTGATTCATCATCCAAGGAGTACCCATGTTGCATACTTTTGATGGATCATACTACACGAAAAATGAGAAATGCATGAAATAACGTTATTGCAATCACGTTATTTCTTGCATTTCTCATTTTTCGTGTAGCATGATCCATCGAAAGTATGCAACATGGGTACTCCTTGGATGATGAATCAAATTATGCATCCAATGAGTACTCTCACTCGAAACTTGGGTAAACCCATAGGGAGATAAGTTGAAAATATGAGTTGAAAAAATAGTTTTTTTCTTTTTTTCCACTAAAATTTGATGATGTAATATAATATTATTTTATTATTTCCACTATTATTTTATAAATTCCTTAGGAGGCTAATTTTAGACCTCAAAATTCCCCTAATGATATATCCTTATTACTGCACTTTCTAGTTTGTCTCCTCCAAATACTTGGGATAGTTGGTTGGTTGATAGTGGGGCCTCTCATCATTTCTCTGGATATAAGGAATTTCTCTCTAATTTGGTAGAGAGGGAGTCAAGTTTGAAGATTATTCTTAGGGACAACTCCAATCATCCAGTAAAAGACTTTGGTTCTGTTAAGTTTCATTTGGACTCTAGGGAATCTATTTTGCTCCATGATGTGATGTATGTGTTGGGTTTGAAGAATAATTTGATATCCATAACCACTTTGGAAGACAAAGGAATGAAGGTTTATTTCATCAAAGGAAAAGTATGTACTTTGTCTGTTGGATCCTCTATGAGAGATGTTTTCACATTGAGATATATAATTGAAGGAATCTATAGAGTCATTGGAAGACCTCTTCTAGCGACGGTCCATGATATTAATCATCAAAACAAGTTGTGGCACCAAAGATTGGCCCATATACATTATGATGCTCTTCCGAAATTGAAGAAATTGGTCTCTAGGATCCCTGATGTTCAAGCCCAAAATTATGGAGTATGTCCAAAATATGCTAGTGGAAAGAAGACAAGGGGGCCATTCCCCTCTAACAAAAATAAGACAAATTACATCCTCCAACTCATTCATTCTAACATATGTGGTATGATCCCCATACATTTACTTGGTTTCCATCTCTACTACATTACCTTCATCGATCATTTCTCAAGGAAGACTTGGATATATTACTCAAAGCATAAATATTTGACCTTCTATTTGTTCAAGGACTTCAAGGCTTTGGTCAAAAATCAAACAGGGAAGAAAATTAAGATCTTTACGTCTGACAATGGTGGAGAATACATTTCAAATGAATTCATAGATTTTTTCAAGAAGGAAGGCATCAAGAAAGAGACGATTGTGCCCTATAATCCCGAACAAAATGGAGTGGCTGAGAGAAAGAACATGCTTATTGTAGAAGTTGCCTGAGCCATGCTCTATGATCAAAATTTGTTGAAGTTCCTTTGGGGAGAAGCAACACATAAAGTGGTATATGTACAAAACAGGGTACCTCGTCAAGCATTGGACAACAAGACTCTTGAAGAAGTATTCACAGGTATCATGCCAAACATTGGTCACCTCCGTATATTTGGTTGCCCTGTATATTTCCATGTCCTGAAAGACAAAAGAAACAAGTTAGAAGCCACTAGAAGAAAAGGTATGTTTGTTAGATATTGTGAAGATTACAAAGCATTTATAATATACAGTCTTGTTCAAAGGCAGGTTAAAATTAGCATGGATGTAATGTTCAACAAAGATGTTGTCCTTGGAAAAGAAAGGGACCTTCCGTCACCTCCTCCTAAGAAGAAAAGTGATGATATGGATATTCTAGAAGGTCCTTCCATGTCAGAATCTGAGAGATATATTGTTGATGATCCCATGGATCCTATGGACCCCTTGGATCCTCCTCCATGTGATCCTCCTAGAAAGAGGCCACTATGGATTCGTGACACATTACAAGATGTCAAGAGACGTGTTTTTGTTGCTTGTGGGACATTTAGAGAAAGCAAGAAGCCATGCAGATAATAGGGATACGTTTTAGAAATGAGTAATATGATTCAAGTTGAGTGTTACACCTTAAAAGAAGTCGTGAATGAACAAGGCTGGAAGGATTTCATTGCTGAAAAATATGAAGAAATTATGAAGAATGATGTATGGGATGTTGTGTCAAGACTGAAGGGGAAATTTTTGGTGACTTCAAAATGGCTATTCAAGATCAAGCATGGATTCAATGGAAGTATTGACAAATCTAAGGCAAGGTTCATGGAAAGAGGGTTCTCATTGAAAGAGGGAGAATATGACGATGATATATTTGCTCTTGTTCTCACTAAATTGATATTGATGGGTTGCTTCAACAGTCAACCTAGAGTAACTATTTCAAACCTACTTTAGCTTAAAATTAGCCTTTCCAGCCTGAGAGGGCTCTCTCAAGGATATAGATGATATTATCTAAATGAAGCTCAACAGATATCTAACTCTGAAATCGGATTTTAAACGTGTTTTTATGCAAGTGAAATATGTGGAAAAATTACTACCATTGGGCATATGGAGTCAGTATAAACAACTCAATGACATGTGAAACTCCTCTCATGGAAGTTGAGGCATATATATATTTTGATAAAAACATAACATTTACAGCAGACTAAGTGTTTGAAGGAAGTTAGAGAATGTAAGTCATGAATTCTAAGTAATCAAACACTAGGATACTAAGGATAAAATTGCAAAACATGAAAGACAAATACTCATGAGAATATCAATGAATCTCAGGTAAAGAGAAGTAAGTTTCCAATGTATATTACTAATGAAAATTTTTACAATAGTAGTATGTAGTAAACATCAATAAACCCTTTATAACTATAAAACTCTCTCATTTATAGAGTGAGGACTCATACAAATGATTTTCCACCTTTCTAGCTTCGAATTCCCACCTCTAAGACCTATTTCAAATAGGATTACATCACTTGGAGACTTCCTAGGGATATTTCTGTTTTGCAGAGTTTGAATACAAAAATGACTCTTCTTTCATTAAATAACTCAATAAGTCCATTTAATAACCTTTATCAACTTAAAACAACTAATTTTTTGAGTGTACTCGAGTTTTGATGTGTAATTATGTCACATGGATGCTAAGTTGGACCTCCTCCAAGTCAAATTTTACAATTTTTTCATAAATATGGTTAGTGAAAATTTTGAAAAATAGACCTCAAAGATGAGTGCATAATTTCTAAACCCTGATGGATTTTCAATAACTGAGAGAGGATTTTGTAGATGGGCTTGTGCTGAAGAAAAAACTCCTTTATATTTCCAAAATGACTTTTCATTTGTTCATAAAATGAAGTTGAATTTGACTGCTAAAACAGTCATGTACAATAAATTTCAGGAGAGTTCGTAGCGTTTTCCATTTGGAAATTTTTCAACCATTCTAACTTCTCTGCTCATTGGAGGGTCATCCTTGGGTCTAATAAGCTAAATACATGCCTCTAGCACCCTCTGACTCATATTTTTTGAAGGAATTTTAGCTTAAGGAAACCTACAACGAGTTCGTAGTGAAAACTCAACCTCAAGCCTGGAGCAAGCTACGAACTCACCTAGTTTAGTAGATTTTTTGTAATTTCTTCTTCTTTTCACCTCAAAAACACTAGTAAAGCTTTTACATGTCTGGTATGATAGTATTATATATAATATGGTCCAAATATGTGTTTCCTTACCATATTTCAACATCATCATCTTGCATAATCATTTTAAGACCCTTTTCTTCAATTCTTCTTGTACCATCTCCATCGAACTAAAATAATCATGCTGAGGTGTTAGCCAAGTGATACACTGGAGTTAAGACCTTGTAAACCTGAATTTATATGGTGAGTTATCCAATGGTGAGGTGGAAAATTGATGTACTATTATGTTTGATGATGTGTCTACCATGATGGGCTGGCAGCCTAATCTTCCTCTATGATGAGTTTTCTCACTAACCAAAAACTCCATTGATACTCTTTGACCATCCCAGCTGACTGATGTGCTTCAAGAAGAAACTTAATGCTTGAAAAACTTTCAAATTCTCTCTCGCTTCAAAGACAGTTTTTAAGCAAGTTCATAGCGAATTATGACTGTTTTACACTGATTTCGCTACGAACTTTGGTATTCTTGTCAAATTCATTGTTATGACCAAATTTGCTCATGCATGAGATATTTTGGATTTTTATTATGACAAGAATTTAATGACATGACATAGGAACACTTTGAACCTTTAGAACTATAGACAAATTCATGAAATTTTATCTATTCTCATGAATTTATTTGATAAACACACTAGACCTAATGCAAAATTACCTCCCTAACCAACCTAATTGTTATTGATGATAACAGCTCCTATGGCCCAATACACCACCATTCGTTTGATAGTTTCCCTTGCCGCAAGACAAGGATGGACTCTTCATCAGATGGACGTGAAGACATCATTCCTCCATGGCACGTTACAAGAAGAATTTTATGTTGAGAAGCCACGGGGATTTGTAGTGTACTAAAAGACACATGTTTGCAGGTTGAAGAAGGCATTGTATGGATTGAAGCAAGCCCCCCGAGCATGGTATGTCTGCATAGATAATTGCGTTGTGAAGCTTGGATTCACAAGAAGCAGTGTTGATCCCAACCTCTACTTCAAGGTGGTCCAAGGTATGCCATTGATATTAGTTTTATATGTTGACGATCTATTTTTGATAGGTAGTGAGCCCTTGATGATTAAATGTAAGAGCTAGTTAGCCTCTGAATTCGAGATAAAAGACCTTGGACTCATGTACTACTTCTTAGGCCTTGAGGTATGGAAAAGGCCCAGTGAGATTTTTCTTTCACAATGAAAATAGTTGTGAAGTTGTTGGAAATATTTGAAATGACACAATACAAGTCCCTTCCCATACCGATGGAAATGAATTTCAACAAGTTATGTGAAGAAGCTACTGACCCAATTTGGTGAATCCATCCATGTATAGATAGTTGATTGGAGCTCTGATGTTCTCAGTGAACACCCATCCAGACATATGCTATGGAGTGAACACGTTGATTCAATTCATGACCGAGCCTCTCCATGCACATTGGATTGTTTCCAAACATATTTTGAGATACTTGCATAGGATGATCACCCTTGGTCTGAGATATTCTACTGGAGATGTGAAACTTCATGGATATATCGATGCTAACTGGGCAGGAAACGTTTTTGATAGGAAGAGCACTTCTAGATGTTGTTTTAGCCTTGGATTTTTCATGATATCTTGGATGACCAAGAAACGGAATTTAGTAGCTTTTAGTATTGTCGAGGCAGAGTATATTGCCGCTAGCATGGCTAGCTAAAAAGAAATTTGGTTGAGGAAACTATTTGGAGAATTGTTTGAGAAGGTTCTTGACACTAAAGTGATATATTGTGACAACAAGACTTGGATCCAATTAGCAAAGAATCTTGTATTTTAAGACAATTCCAAGCACATAGAGATTTGATATCATTACATTCGAGACATGGTTTAGACAGGAGTCGTTTGACTCCATCACATATCGACGAATGAGCAGATAGCAGATATTCTCACCAAAGGCTTTGCCGAAAGGGAATTCCTTGGCCTTCAGGGAGCATATTGGATTGATGGATGTGACCCCTCTTGATAAGGGGTTCTGTTTATCAAGAAAATTGAGCATAGCTCTTTCCCCCCTTGGTTGAGCTCCTAAGGCGGGAATGGAGCGTTGAGGGCTCCTGGGGTTGAGGGATCTCTGGACAATAGGGTATATCCCCTATTTTTCACCCATATGGTGTGTGTGATTCTTGCCCATTTTAACAAGTCGGGTATCTCCCCCTATCTTGGTCTAGCATAGTATACCCCAATTGGAATCATACCCACAATTCGGGCTTGATGGCATTGTCCCTCCTCGTCTGTCCAACGGGTTGAGGAGGTTTGGGGGTATGTGATCCTTACCATTGGTAAGTTAGGTATCTCACCCAAGCTTGAATTATGATGCACGTGTTCTACCACATGACTCTTGAGGGTCATTACTAGGAATATTGGTAGGCAAGAGGATGGACGTGATCCTTACCTCTTATATAACAAGTGGTATCTCACCCATTCATTGCATAATGGGATGGTTATGATCCTTTCTCGGTAAGTTGTATCTTGCCTATTTTTAGATGAGATGACTTGGGGTGAGAGTGTCCCATAGGACCTTCCCCACTATCATAGACATTAGCTGAGTGTCCCATAGGACCTTCCCCATTGTCATAGACATGAGCTCAGAGTGTCCCATAGGGCCTTCCTCATTGTCCCGAGAGGGTGGAAGCTGTAGCTCCCCATGATTCTTCTTCTTTAGATTCGAGAATTTTTCAACAGATAGAGCCGAGCATAGATGGGACATGATTTGATGAGAGGATACCTGTGATGATTACATGATGCAGTTGGAATTTCTCCCTAGCTAAGAAAGAGTGTTAATTTGGCATCTCAGTGACAAATTCCAATTATTGGACTAAAAATTTTGATCTTTGGAGCACTTGATTTGAAAAAGGGAAAGTGTACTTTTGAAGTGAATCCCACAATATCACAATCCATCAAGTCGGCTTAGAGGCTAATTAGCCCTCCTCCAATGCTTGTAAATACAAGTGATCTCCACCTCATTTGAACACACATCAACTCATATCTTCTTATCTCTCCTCTCTTCATTGGTTCGTACAAATTGCAGGGTCCCTTCACACATGTGATCTAGAAATAAGGATGAAATTACAGGTGGATGAAAATTGAAGTAGACTTCAACTTTGACCAACCTTGACCAGTGTTGACTTTGACTTTTTGGGATGAATTTTGGTTCGATCTTTTGAGGGTATTTATGTTTTGGAAGGCTGCACTTTTGGCACAAAAAACGAGGTGATCTGGGCACTTTAACTTAGGCTGACTGCAAAGATAAATTTCACTTTGACCGCAAATATTCTCTCTCTTTTAACCAAGTTTGACTAAGGATTTATTGTTGTTTTGGGCTAACTTTGACCAACAATTAAGGTCGAATTCGAATGTTGTTGACCGAGCTCAAGAAAGATTATTTGACCGTTGACTAAAGGATTGGTTAAGGCACGTTGATTGTTGTTAACTTTTTCATAATTGGAGACTTTTGACAGTAGACCAGATTTTACTATATACTTATGTTTTGGATATTGGTTGGTTGGATAGTTGATAAGTCAATAGTTTGACTTTGATTTTGTTTATGTATTTGTGCTCATTGTACTCTATGTTGAACATTTGAAGACAATCTAATAGAAGAAGAATTTCAAATGATTTTTCCCTAGTCTTTGACCAAATCGGTGTCTCTTGTTGATTTGTTGATTGTTTCAAGGAGTCGTTGCATTTTATTGTTCTATCTTCAACTACTATTGTTTATTGGAAGAACTAATTATTGTTGAAAGAATTGTTAACCGAAGAAGTGAATTTGGCTAACGTAATTGAAATAGCATAGAGTAGTGCAAAAATTAACACTATCTAATGGAAAAGAAGAGAGTAATCCACACATATCACTAGCCACTACAGTACTTGCAGGCCTAGAGTAAGTTACAGCAGACCAAGCATTGCAAGTGGATGGGTTTTTGCAGTAGTTTCATTTGGTGATCAAGTACAAGAAGGGAAACACAAACAAGTTGGTTGACATGCTTTCAAAGCCACCCACATCAAAGATCATAGCTTTGGGGACTCTTATGCACATGGATCGATTCACCCATGATGCATATAGAGAGGCATATTCATAGGATGAGGACTTCAAGGAGGTGTTTCAATAGCTGCAGAGTGAGAGTCATGTGCACAATGGCGACAGCGCCGTTGACTACCATCTCCAGGGTGGGTTACTCTACAGGCTGGATAATTTATGTGTTCCTAAAGGTGAGAGATTGCAGCTGATTAGAGAGGCTCACACCTCCAAGGTTGCAGGGCACTTTGTAGGGAAGATTGTGGCCAACTTGCAGAGGTATGTGTATTGGCCCAAGATGCAAAAGCGGGTAGCTACATTCATAAGAGGATGCATGTTTTATTGTATCAGCGAGCCTAGCAACAGGAAACATGGTCTATACCATCCCCTACCTATACCCACTCGTCATTGGGAAAGCATTTCCATGGACTTTGTGGAATTTTTACCAACTAGGAAGGGACATGACTACATGTTCGTGGTAGTTGACAGGTTCAACAAGATGTGTGTTATGTTTCCCTGTAAAATGACCATCAGTGGGCAAGAAGCAGCGAACTTGTTTTTTGGACAAGTTTGGGTGCACTTTGGGATACTGAGGAGCACCGTTTCAGAGAGGGATACAAGATTTCTCAGTGCATTCTGGACTACATTGTGGGAGAATATGGACACAAAGTTGAAGAGATCTACAACATTCCATCCATAGGCAGATGGAGAGACAACAGTGAACAGGACTTTGGTGCAGCTAGTGAGGAAATACAACTAGAAGCATTTGAAGACCTAGGATGAAAATATGATATATATACAGCGCTCTTACAACATAGCAGTCCACACTTCTACAAGAAAGTCCCCATTTGAAACCTATTTTGGATATTTTCCTTCACATTTAGACATCGCATATGGTCAGCAATGAGGAGTGAGGGAAGATCTTACAAAAGACGCCTTGAGGGCTGAAAATTTTGTAAAAAGATCAAGCATATCCATACACAAGTTCAAGGGACACTACAAAAGTCGCAGGATAAATATCAGGCCAAGCAAGCTCAACAAAGGACAAAAAAATGTTCAAGGTGGGAGATAGAGTATGGCTACAGTTGAACAAGGAGAGGCTACAAGGGCTTGGTAAGAAAATCAAGGATCTGAGGTTTGGTCCATTTGAGATACTAGAAAATGTGGGTGATAGTGGGTGATAATGCAGTCGACTCAATTTACCACCATATATACACATTTACTCAATTGTGAATGTAGAGAATCTAAAACTCTATGAGCCTTCCATGTTAGATCAGGAAGAAGAAGAACATGTCCTAACGTTTGTGGAGGATTAGCACCAAATGCTCAAGCAGAGTTGATAAAAGATATGTTAAACACACACATGGTAAATGGAGAACAGACACATAGAAATTTAGGATAAGCGTGAGTTATCTTATTATTCACCATAGATGTACATTTATAATACATTGGTGTGACCCTTGGATTCCACATTCCAAGGTCACTTGGACTCCTTCTGTGACTTTTCAGCTTCCACACCTACCCATAGAGGATTAGGTGTCCAACATTCCCCCCCTTAATCTGAAGGGGTATGTGTGAGTCCAAGAAGAGAGTTGTAATACAAATCTGCAAAGTATGCATAGCAACACTTAGGTTGAATCAGCTCTCTGAGATGTTGGCATAAAGAGGTGGTTTAAGGATGACCACCAACACTGGAATGTTTAATAGTTTTCCCAGAACTCTACCAAAGTTGGCAAAAAGCTGAAGTCTTCTGCTAAAGGAAGTGTCATGAATTATTTGAAGAGGAAGAATATCAACCTCGCATGGATGGTTTAACGCTGCCCACCAACCAAAGGAATGCTCATGGGAATTTGTGTCTCTGGCTACAACTCTGAATCTGGAATGACAAGTTGTGGTTCAGGCTCGCTTGAACTGTTGTGTCTCTGGCTACAACTCTGAATCTGGAATGACAAGTTGTGGCTCAGGTTCGCTTGAACTGTTGTGTCTCTGGCTACAACTCTGAATCTGGAATGAGAGATTGTGGCTCAGGCTCGCTTGATGTGGCTTCGAAGCTTGTAGATGACCACCATTTTCCCCCCTGTCAGGTACAAGGTGAGATGATGGCAAAAACTTAACTACAAGATTGTTCAATATTCGAGAACAAGTTCTGACATGTGACTTAAACATCTTCTTGGTTGTTGATGCCTATTTCCAAGAATTGATCCATCCAAGATGAATATTTGTTCTTGCACGAGGCTTGTTTCTGAAGCATCTATGTGAAGAATGTGTGTGCCGACCACAGTGCTTGCATGGGTGAAGATCAAAACATTGATCTTTCATATGACCAACGCGATCACAGTGTTGGCTTTTTTCAATATGTTGTTGATACTGTGGAAGAGGAGCAAGATCTGGAACAGCTGAAGGTGAACTGTCATAAATAAATCCGGCACTCTGAAATTGAATGGGCTTGGAGTAGTCCGGAATATGAAAGGACAATTCCTTGTCATATCCAAGACCAGTTTTGTGCTTGTTGTGGACAAGCTCTTCCCAAGGTCTGATGATGGGCTTGGGAGGTGCATGTTGGATGTTTTCTTCTTTCTACAAATCTTCTCTTAAAATGGGTACTGCATCTGCAATTTCTTGTTGCTAATGGGAGTCTGTCTCAATGTTTTGAACAAGAACAAGTTCAGAATGATTACTCTTCTATTTTAATTCTTCTTGTTGGAGTTGAGATTCTAGTTGCAGAAACTCGATCTTTTCGTGTGCATGTTGCAAGCAAGCTTGAATGTAAACAAGAATTTCCTTGTTGATGTTGACTATGCTTTCAATAGTAGGCATTCTTAAAGTTCTTAGTAACTCTAATAACTTGTCAATTTGAGCCATTTTTAAAGTTCAAAAGGTTTCTTGCAACTCAATTCATCAGCAACAATAAATAAAAATCAATTTACCACTGGAAAAATATGTATCATACTTACTAGAGAGAAGACAGAGGAAGAGGGGCACTCGCTTATAGTGAACTTAAAATCAAACAAATGAATCTATGGATCTACCTCATTATTGTTCTCTTTTAACAATACCCAAGGCTCCCACAAATTTTATAGCTGAAAGTGCACAGGTATGTTCGTAATTCTTATTCATCCTCATTGTTTTGTAGTTTCATGAGACTTTTCAACAACCACACATCTAAAGCTCGGTGTTTATTTCTCATCTGATCAATATCGGATGGATGCTTCCCAATATGAAAAGTGGACACCAAGGACAAAGTGACAAGAGCTAGACTCACTGGCCTTTCCATCGGTCTCCTATTTCCACTTCCAAATTCAAAATAGAGCCACTCGCCCAGCAATAGTTACCCAGAATCACTGTGTCCATTCAATATTTTCACCCCTATGGTCGAATCCGATATGGAAGTTGTAAGAGGCTTGGACTAGTAATAAAATCGATGGATTCAGAAGGTTTTTTTTCCGCAATTCAATGGGTTCAAAGGCTGTGGAAAACGATGTAGGGGATCTTTTCCAACATGCCCAGAAAGCCGCAAAAAAAGCTACTAAGGATGATGAATGCGAAGAAGTCGCAGTGGGAGGGAGCGGTGCAAGGGTCACGGTGTTGTGGGAGTGAGGAGGGAGATGGGAAGTTGTGAGGAGATGAGCCAACGGGGAGGTTGCGTGGGCTATGTAGTGGAAGTGACGGAGCAGCAGTATGAGGGTTGGATGAGGGAGCCGATGTAGGTGTGAGGCCGAGGGGGCCACGCAGTGGTGGCAAGGAAGGAGGGAGGCCGAACAGTAGTGGGGAGGCCGAGGCCGAGGACGAATAGCAGTGGGGAGGCTGAGATCGAGGCACACAAAGATTCCAACTTGCAATGGGGAAGAGTAG
Source organism: Pinus albicaulis (assembly GCA_034641835.2). Classification (NCBI taxonomy): domain Eukaryota; kingdom Viridiplantae; phylum Streptophyta; class Pinopsida; order Pinales; family Pinaceae; genus Pinus; species Pinus albicaulis. The sequence goes on along the minus strand of CM076573.1, from coordinate 640,371,330 downwards.
TGTTTTATGAAAGGATCACGAGATTTACAATCGATCAAACATAAGTAACAAGTGGATACAAAGTAGCAAATATTACCGTTGATGGAGTCCTTCACGATGAAGGGCAGTGCAATCATAGTTTATGGGCGGTTCATGTCTTCGTGTAGAAATATGCTCTCACTTCACGAAATATTGTGTTGGTCCGCAGCATGGTGATCCTCACCTGCGCTCTCATGGCGTGGTTTCTCAACAATTTCGTCTCTAAAGCTGTCAGGATTCAACTCTTTAGCTTTATTTCCTTCGCTGGGCTCAAGATCAGAGATATCGAGCTCGTTACCCACGTTGTTTTGCCCAAATTCTATGCTCTGATATCATAACAACACAGTGTGGGGCTCAATTGGTCTGTAGACAGTGGCAATCATTTCTCGAAGCACTCACAGCTCTAACGACCCTTTCTATCAAGACAAATCTTTGATAGGAGGTGGTATTATGTTGTTTAGCTAGCTCAATGAGATGGCTCCTCCACAACTTCGATTTCGATTTTACGAATTTCTCAGCGTCTGGATGAGTTTAGTGATCGTCATGGAGATTTTTCCGAATTTGAACTTGCTTCAAATCCACGAAGGCTCAGTGGATATTTAAGGCACTACGTGATTTGTTGCTTCTTCAAGCCTGAAATCTTATCAAACAAAAGCCTGTAGAGAAGGCAAGGGAAGTATGATCGGAGAAGACGAGAATTCTAATGAATTGCAATGAACCAAGTCATACCAACATGCAAATGATGCAATGGCCAGGTCAAAATGGCATGGAGGTTATACTCGTAACGGGAAAGTATGACCAACATTGAAATAATGCAACAGGCAGGTCGGACTGGCATAAGGCAGATTGGTACAACGATATACAGAAGTTAAGAAAAATTGTAGACCAGGAATAGGTAACGGGCCTCAAACAAAATGAAAATGTAGAATTACCAAGAGCGAAGAGCGAGATTACCAAAATTGGAGACCTACGAATTTCATGCGTCGGGCATTTAGCAGAGAAATAGTCGTGATGAAAGGAGTTACACCAGGTCTGAGAACCTCAGAATGGTAGAGGAGACATGACATTCAATGCACAGTATGAGGAGCATTATATGAAGTGTTAACTGGGCAGGCATCCAATCCTCCATATAACCAGCCAAAGCTTCACTCATACCATTCTTTTTTTCTAGTTGGCTTCCCCAAGCTTCACGCTGAGTACAAGAAACTGCACATTTTTTTTTCGAGATTGTAGACAGCACAGAGACCAGAAAAGAAGTAGCTGACAAAGGGACAATTCTGCGCAAAGGTAGAGAAACGCCCAAAATCACTGCACCACAAAACTAGTGATTCAAATTTTAGCCGGGCAAGAAAGAACTCGCTTTGATAACATGTTAAACACACGCATGGTAAATGGAGAACACACACACAGAAAGATAGGATACGCGTGACTTATCTTATTATTCACCATAGATGTACATTTATAATACATTGATGTGACCCTTGGATTCCACATTCCAAGGTCACTTGGACTCCTTTTGTGACTATTCAGCGTCCACACCTACCCATAGAGGATTAGGTGTCCAAAAAGATACAGTTTTTGGCAAAAGAGGTCCATTACTACAAAAGAAGGGCAGCATAACCTTTGGAAATTGGGTTGAAAAGACAACTTCCATGCAAAGTTAAATGGTACACCAGAGAAAAGGTGGAGGAAAAATTCCATCACTTCATTCAATAGAAGTTTTTTGGGGACCCAAAGGCTTCCAAAATGGGGAGGTGTGATCTGGATTGGATCATTATATTGTTTGCCATCTATCTCGATGCTTTTAGAGTAGAAAAAGTGGAGGAATCAACTCATTGGACTGTTTTTACCAACTAGACCTAGTTTGGCAAAACGGCATATGAAACCTTTTGGGAGCGTGTTGAGACATCAAACAATTTTTTTTTGGGGTAAAACTTTGTTGCTTTAGTGCCACGCCCTTTTTTCCTTTTCTTCACACAGAACTCTTTCCAACAGCACAAGAATCGCAACAATCAGAGTTTGTGTGCGAAAGTTATGTCACTCAAAAGTTGACCTTGTTTTCACCACCATAATTCGAGAGGATGTCACGTCAGCCCCCATTATTCAACTGAGTTCAAATGAGTTCCAAGGTTCTATAGTCAACTAGGTGTAGCTTTCAGTGGTCTAACAAGGTTACAAACCAAACCTTACATTCATCATTGGTTCCTTTCCTTCCCAGTTGCTCTACCTTTTGGTACCCTTGTACCATCCTTTGGTGGTGCCCACCTTCCTTAACTGCCTAGCTTCCCTACCTTTGGTGGTGCCCTTGTACGATCCTTGGGTGTTGCATGGGGCTTACCTTTGGACAAAACATCCCCGTAGAAACTTTGGACAAAAACACCCATAGTAAAATTTGGACAAAAATACCCCATAGTAAAATTTGGACAAAACAACCCTCCCTTGGTGGTATCTACCCTCCCCTGGTGGACGTGGGGTGATGTATCTAGCTACCATCTTGCCATCTTAGATGACGTGGGGTCATGCCATCCTGTATCTCCCGATCCGTCGTGCTTCCATCTTGTTGGCACCAAGCCCAGGTGTTGGCATGCTAAGTTTACAAACACCGTCTGTGGTCTCCCGGAGGCATAGCAACCCGAGCCAAATTGCTTCCCCCAATGGGGGTACACCTTGACTGGCTGTTCCAGAGCAAGCCATAGGGGTTATGAAGCCCTGTTTAAAGGTGTGGCATACTATTTTTCACATTTGTTGCCTTACGCGCGCATTATTGCTTATCGCTCAATATTGCAACTGCATGAATGGATCGCATACAAGTATAACCAATTTAATTCCTTAGACGACTGACAAACCCAGGAACACCATGACTTGTTGGAACAGACACTTTGGTGGGAGTGTTAACGAAGTTAAAGAGTTACACATGGAACCAAGCCTTGCCTTGGTGTTGCACCTCCCAGTCCTATCATTGGTGACGACCGACAATTGGGATGTTAGCCCCAAAGGGAAATCTCGGTCAAATCCTTAGAGAGGACCTACAATAGGGAGGGGGCACCTTGACTGATTGATCGTTGTACCTTAGGGTTGACCTCCTTGAGGGTTGAATCGAGTTACTCGACAGTTGACCTAACTTGAGGGTCTCTCGAGCATATGCCAAACTCCAGAGGTTACCTTACTTGAGGGTAGGTAGAAATATTTTTTCAATTGGGTGCAGTGTGAGTCGATGAGAGCAAAGTTGTTATCCTCCCCTGCCCATGTACAAATCTCACTTTCCACCATGCCTACTCTCTTCATGAACCAATAGTTCAATGTTGACCTAACCTTGAAACCTAAAGAACCCAATATCTTAGGTACCATTCTCGAAATGAAAGTAAGTACCTAATGGGTTTCCCAGGACATGCATTACACAGAAGTAATTCTTAAAAATAAATATTAAATAATAATAACAATAAATCAATCAATCAATCAATCAAATCTTTTACAATATGAAACCTCACTGCAAAAAAAAAAAATCTCATGAAATGGAAGCCTTCTCTAATTAAAATAAGTTGTTCCTAGCTGGAAACATCGTTACAAACACAATGGAATGGTTCACTTGGCCTAGAAATCTCAGAAGTTGCAAAAATAAGAGAGGGATTTGCATGCAACACAACTAGGCACAATTGTCTAATGGGCAAAATCAAACTTTGATCTACACAATACTTCTTTCGTAATTTTTGCAGTGTATCAAGATCTCAATCAAAATAGGAATGGAGCTTCACCTACACTTTGATGCCATCTTGAAAACATGTGTATATTCACAAAGGTCAAACACCAAAGACATTCATACACATAGATTGAAGATCAAGACACCATGTTTACAAGGTTAAAATATCTTGAGGATGAAAAACAATCCACAACATTGAAGGCAATTTAATAGTGCAGGGAAATAGTTTACATGAACATCTCACATTAATTACCAACAAATTATCATTCATACTCTTTAAATAGAAATCATGGACCAATCGAGTGTTAAGCCAAAAATCATTATTCAATCACTCATGTAAAACATGATTGTGATCGTCGGATTACTAAATTAAAGCAATCTTTACCTACAAGAACCATAGATGAAGATGAAGTTGAAATTAAACTATCTCCTAGTGTCGAAATATACTAAGAATATAGATAAAACAAATGTTCTTGTGATAAGTAAATGATGTAACTTATGTGGGGCATCCTAACTTCTTTAAAACCATAACAGCTTTGAAGAAACAATAAATGCTGAAAATGAAGGATGTAGTCTGATATGTTGCTAGACGTATGGAGCATTAGAAAGTGAAGAAAGAGCAGCAACATCCTATTGGGTTTAGGTCCATTCCAAAATGGAAATGGGAAGTTATTTCAAAGGTTTTGCTATAGATTTGTTCAGGCCTACTAAAAACCATTTTATCGCGGTGAATGTGGATAGACTCACTAAGGGTGCACATTTTATGGTGGTATGAACCACTCACAAATCCTAGAAGATTTGTGAAATATTCATGGTGTAGATAATTTAAATGCCAAAAAAAATTATATATGATTAGCACGTGAAGTTCACCCCCATTTTTTGAAAATATATTTCAAGCCATGGGCAAGAACTAAATTTCGTACAGCTTATCCTCTACGACTAGATTGGGGAAATGGAAAGAGTGAAAGTGTTGAAAGACATGCTATGGTTGTGTGCCATGGACAAACTATCCAAAGAATATTTATTTGTGGTTGAATTTACATATCTAGCCATGTACAAACTATCCAAAGAATATGTATTTGTTGTTGAATTTATCTACTAGTATAGATCTATCCAAAGAATATGTGTTTGTGGTTGAATTTACCTACTAGGATAGATCTTAACGAGAGATTTATTAAACACAAAGGAGGATAAGAAAAATCCCATCAAGTTCAGATGGATCTATGCAACTTTTTTTCAAGTCAAATATTTATTTTTTACATTAGAGGTCTTCGTTTTTTTTAAGTCAAATATATTTCTTTTTTACATTGGAGGTCAAAAGTGCTGGATAGAGGAAGAAAAATCCACTCTCTGATCACATGTTGAAATCATGAGGTAGAGAGTCTCAAGTGATATTCTCCAACAAACCCTAATCCAATTCAAGAATAAAATTGCAGCAATGTAACAGCACTTCAATGATAAAACACGGGATGGACCATGCGCCCAACCCCACCTCACAAAAAAGCCAAAAAAAAAAAAAAAAAAAACTCGAAAAGAAATTCACAATAGATAGGATGTCCTTAGGCTTGCTTGATAACAAACTTGAATGATTGATTTACAAAATGAGTGAGTTAAGAGGTTTGTTTATACCCCGCAAGTAGGGTTTGGGAGCTGGCCCCAAGCAGTGACTAGGTCAGCATTTGCCAAAATAGACTAAAAATACAAGTGTGTAATAAACGGGTTAACTATACAGAAGTCAACCCATTAGAGGCATCAGTACCCCCAAGATAGTATATTGGCACATGGTGTGCCACTTGTAAATATTAGACGTAAAATCTCAACAGTATTTTGAGTTTTTGGGTTATGTTGAGAACTTAAATATTAGCAATACGTAACAGTGAAATATTGAAATCTCTATGGAGAATCATTTGTAACAATCACCTTTAGCTCTATTTCATGGCAGAAAATATATTTTACCATGCCAATAGTTGTTAATCCCTGCTTCCTGCTACTACATGGTTCAGGAAAGGTAGAAATTTGCCAATTTAAGTTATCTAATAAAACATATTTTGTTGCAACAGATGAGAAATGACAATAGAATACCAGGAAACCCCAGTAAGACATCAGACAATGAAACCACCCATATTAGGTAACTTGCCGGAAGATTGGGCTTGGTCTCAACGTAAAGGAATCAAGAAAACGATGGCAGAAGTCTATGAATTAAAAGTCGCATGCCATCTTAGCTGAAGTGAAAGCATTTGAAACCTAAAATGGACAACGAGTGAGGATGGTTTCAAGGGGTTGTGCACAAGGAAAAATTAAACTACAAATAAATATTTCCTGTGGCTATGGACACACGTGTAGGTGGAACTCGCGTATCTCAGTGAGACTATGCAACATATTTCTGCAATGTGTATCGGCAAAAAGAAAATGGAAATGTTTGATGGAAAGTTGAAGTAGTTTTTGAAAGAGGACTTAAATTGGGAAAGGATTTTCAAGTCTCCAGCATCATATAATGCATGTATAAACAAATTGTGAACGACTTTGAAGACAGAATTACCTTGGTGTTTAAGAAAACATAAAGATGTATCAGGAAAAGCTTAAAGCATTTCATGTCATTGATGATGCTAGGAATAGGAAGCCTCTTGTTAGCATGATGTACATTTCTCTTTGAAGGAAGAGCATCTCTCATCTACTATGTTATTTTGTTTGCATTGATAGTGCATTGAACAGAGCTACCAACCAGTACAGCCAAGAAACAAAAAGGTTGTTTACCCCACCTTGGTGACACATGCAGGCAGTATTTGGGCACAACTAGCAAATCCTGTCGAGATACATGGTTTGGGGCAAAGTGGGGTTGGAACTACAAATGGGTTGGTGACAACCATAGAACCAGCTAGAGGAAGCTCGAGTCTTACATTTTGAAACAGAAATGTTCAAGGTGCCATCCTGAGAGGCCATCACACCGCCATAAACCAAGGATGCAGGTGAAGCATTAGGTGTGAAATCAGCTCAAGGATAGCCAGAACTTCAGTATGGAAAAATGCAGAAGGATATTCTAGTGCTGCCTAGAAGCAATAAGATGAGACACTACCTCCAGCAGCTCAATAAAAAACTGGAACTTCAAGGGCAAAAACATAGAGAGCAACTAACTCCAATCCGATTATGATGACGAATACCATCCCAAAAAGTCGTGTCTTAGACTGATAAACGTCTAAAATTGGTCTATCAATCATTTTATGATCTATTTGTGGTAATGTTAGTGATTAAGGCCCAATACACCTCATTTTGTACATGTTATATCAGTCCTATGGTACAAGGACCTTTGTGGTAAACATTTGCTTTTCAAACTGATTCTGTATTGTACTATGCAAATATTTATTTCAATCTACATTATGAAAAAATGCAAATCGTCAAAAGATAGTATTACATACTAAGACAAACATATGGGAAAAAATGCCTTTGATATTCGAAGACTTGAAAAACTATGTATGGCTACTGACAAGAAAAGGTCCCTTGCTAAAAACAATGTCTATTTTAAGATGAATAAATGTTAAATCCTTCTCATTTTGAAAAGGCAACAGGATCTTCCAAACATAGGATTATTTCTAGCAAGGAATAACGGATCATAGCTTTTCTGCAAGACTTGGTAAATGAAAACTTTGAAGTGCATCTTAGAGGTCAAATAACCAAATCCAATGTGGCCATTTAGGCTCACATGTTATAATTTCATTCCAACCACTGCAAATTGACTATACCCTTCAACAATTTAATAGAATCAAATCAATAGCTGCTTGATGCAGCAAAGGAGATAATTGCCTAGTTACATACACACTGGTTTGCTATTTACCTGCAAGTTACAGAACTAACGTCTGCAAATTCCAAGAAACTCAACATCCTTTATACCTCTTAAAAAGCTCTCACATTTCAAGAAGCTGACATAAAGAAACTTTTACACAGCGGAATTGATCAGGAAAGCATATTCCTTGTCTGAACAGCAACTCCACTGTAAAACTGCTCTCACACATTAAAAAATCAGATCACCTCCTATGTTGTGAATCTACAGAGAGAAGCTGGAAATTTCTTAAACAATTCTCTTGTTGACTCCTCATAGATGGATTTCTCGATATCGAAGACCTCTTGGGCTCAGCTGCAGAACCTGAAGAACGAAGACTTGAAGGAAGAAAATTACTTAGTGAACGAGATTGTTCACCAGTCTCAGTTGAAACAGTTGGCCTGGTTGAAAGAACTGCTCTCCTTGACGTACTTCCAGTTCGCATAGTGGAATTTCCACGCTCATTTTCTACTCCCTGCAACCACGGGACCTGAAATCAGTCTTAAAAATTAAATTGCATTTACTGTTATTTCTCTATGATCTAAACCAATATTTCAAAAATTGGCATCGAGATAAAATTGGCAAGGGTCCAGAAAACCAAAAAATCGTAAAATTCGGAAAAGATCGGTAAAAATTGGCAAACATAGTCTAGGCCAAAAAATCGTGATTTCATGATAAAATCAGGATGTTCGCAACACTAATCTAAACTTCCATCTGCATGAGAAGTGCCCTGTCCCTATGTATTGATCTTTATACATCATCTTTGTTTAATATTTACAAACATTTATCATTGTATTTGTCATTTTAGAGGAAACTATAATAACATCTATTGATAGTGCGCAACCAGAATTGAAAATGCCTATAAGAAACCAAATCCTAAGTTTATGATGGATGTATTGCATAGTCATTCAGTTGCCTTTGTTCGGTTTGCCCGGCAAGAATATGGACTGTTTACTCGGAAACAAACCAAACCAAACCATGCCATCTAAGTTTTCACAAGTATCAGGTTTTGTCCACGTATGGGAGAATTGACACAAAATTTCAAATATAGAAACAAAAATAATAGCATGCAATACCAATAAAAACTAAAGTCTGTCATATTATGAACGTATATGCCATTGAATTGTAGTGATACAATGGATCTAAATTCTATTGAAATGTTAGGTGCATTTCATAACCATAATCGTCAGAGTCCTGCAAAATTTAGAACAACGTTGTTTAAGGAATTCCATTGCCGTTTGAGTAAAGAGATTTTATCCTTTTCAGCAAAAGTTTGAATGTGCTAACAAAAGGCAGCCAATTCCAAGAGATGTCTTCATTTGATGAATCTCTCTGGTGTTTGATTCATGTCTCCCATCATATAGCACTGCGACGTGCTGTACCCTGCACTCATTGTTCATTTCATACCTGTCCCACTTAAACCATATAATGCCAGTAAGAAACTAAATCCTATGTTTATTATGGATGTTTCCCACATCCATTTAGTTGTCTTCGTTCAGTTTGCCCCTCAATAGGGATGTGCCACTGTACTAGCAGCATAAGCCATATAATGCCAGTTAGAAACTAAATCCTATGTTTATTACGGATGTATCCCACATCTATTTGGTTGTCTTCGTTCAGTTTGCCCCTCAATAAGGATGTGCCACTGTAGTAGCAGCATCCCTATGATAGGAACAAAATCCCATCATACGAATGTGCCGCTATAGTCGTAGGCTATAGCTCATAGATTTCGCTGCAGATAATTACTCATAAACCACATTTGTCTCACAACCAATATCAATGAGGGTGTTATTCACAATACACATACCCAGGACACACATGGCAAGAGGAAGTATTGATGTGGAACAAAATCCCATCATAGGAATGTGCCACTGTAGTAACAGCTTGTTATTACCAACCAGTTTTTCTACAGTATCAAGCAAAGTGCAGTGCCCAAGCTCATGTTCCAATCCTATTAGGGAGTGGAAAATCTATGTTTTTAGGGATTGGAGCTAGAGTTATAGAACCTATCTCAATATGAAACAAAGATTTGTATGAGAAAATGTTCCCCAAACCTTCTATTGGAAGTAAGCTTAATAGTTGGGATCTCAATGATGATCCATATAAATGGCACAAAAGAGTGCACACTATTTGGGGTGCAAGGGTTTCCTTCAAAATGTGGCTCCTTCCCTAGTCCATTTTGTACATGGCATTCCAACTATAGTAATGCCTTCATAGAAGATGATTAACATATGGAAATTACAGATATTGTAGAAAACCAAGAAGATATTATCATTGTTTTTCACAGGTGCACATTTGCTAACGAAAACAAGACTTGGATACAGGACCTTTTGTAAATATGATTACATCGTCAGTCCATTGGCAGGCTATTCTTCTTGGGGATCCTTGGTGCTGCCACAAATCTATTTGTACAATGGTCACCCTCCACTTCATGTAGCAAAAGTCATATATTAGAACATTCAAAAGTTTGCCTAGAGAAAAGGGGGCTAAAAATTAACCATCTATTAAGAAATCCTCAACTTTTGGATTGGATAGGTATTTTATGTTCAATGTGTCTGATTGCCTTGACAGGAGTTGTGAAAAACTAAATGTAGGATCTGTACCTCGTGCACTTGCAATACTTGCATGGGTAGGCAAGGGAAAGGCTACCTTAATGCATTGATACTGTAGCATATACTCTTTGAAAGGAAAATAATTGCAATACTTCTAGCAATATATTGGGTTTTTCAAAGGTTAAAACAAAACCCCAGTGAAAAATGACAATGCACAGCATTGTCATAATTGTCACCACCTAATCTTTAGTTCCTTTGTAACTTGGTTAGAGTAAGTAGAAGTAATTAACTTCAATTTTAATTAATAGTTAAACTGGAAACCCCATTTCAGGATGTTTGGTGATGGAATTAAACTGAACAGATCTCACATAAAGAAGATAAAAGAAATTGGGGTGCCTTTCATATTTCAATATACTTATGAAAAACATTACTTTCCCTTGGGGTGCATTTTCAGCATTTATGAAAAACAGTACTTTGTAACCCTTCCCCTGTAGCCCTTCAGTTGGTGAATTCATTTGCAGAAATATTGCTGAGTCGTCTTCCATTCTACCATCTAACACTAAACACAGGTCTTGTTCAACTTTTCTTGGGCTAGATGATGAAGACCCTAATGAATTTGAGAGCTAAACGTAGGCTTATGTTGTATTTTGGCACATATAACTAATCTATAACACTGATTTTGGATTCTGTATGATGTAATTATGTATGGGAACTTATTTTTTAAACTAAAAATATCTAGATTTCATGTTTAAGGCAAAATAGTAGATACAACTGGTTTGCTGTTGGGTGACTGCCTCAAGAGAAACCACTCACCTCCAACTTATATTCCTTCTATGAAAAGTCATTCATAGATATTCACTATGTATAAAGAAATCTATTCTCAAACCCGACTACTGAGCAAGGGGTGTGGGAGTCTGCTCCATTTCCTTCTTTTGCACATTCTTGAAAACTTTTATTTGGTCCAACTCTCTGCCTGGAGATGGATCCATCTCCTCCAGCATGATGAGATTGGATGGGAATCCCCCTGCCTGCTCAACTGGTGGTTGATTTATCTCTTCTTCTGTTTCCAGTGGCACTACAAACCTGATTCCATAGACCCCTTTACATATTAACTCAAATTTTCCTTCGAAGATCCTTAGTGCATGAAGTGTCTCCTCTTGGGCTGCCTTTGCTTTCTCCAAGGCCAAAGCCGCCATGGTTTTCATTGCCAAGCAGGTCTCAGCAGTCCTCAAAAAAATTATAACCCTAGTACATGAGTAAAATGGGTCAAAGACCAAGCCCTTTGTTTACTCCATGATTCAGTACCTTGATACCTCTTTCCTTTTTTCAGCAACCTATTTCTCCAATGCCTTCATCTATCCGTGCACCTTTGATGAACATTGGCTATAATAGCATTTTTCTATCGCCCAAGCCTCTCTCACCACATGAAAGGAAAGAGTGGGGTTGGAGGAGGCAGCGGCTAAAAATAATAAGGAGCTAAAAATTGGGATTATAAATATCTTTGTGTTGTACCTATAACAATAAGGAACTAAAAATTGGGATTATAAATATCTTTGTGTTGTACATTGTGCAAAAGCAAGCTTACCTATTCTCCAGAACTTTCAACTTCTCCATCATCAACTTGGTGTTTCATGTTCCATAATCATTCCCCTTGCAACAAACGAGTATCCTCGAGCAAGTCCTACCATAACTTTGCACAATCATACCTTGGTCCTTGCTTGTCATTCTTCTAGAGACTTCCCACATTCACAACCAATTAACTACTACAAAGGGGGGCTTCCACCTCATGAATTTGTTGCATGGTAGTGCTAGGTGTCATATCCTCCTCCCTCCATGACAATAAGTGCCCTACATTGGCATGCGAGCCAATGAACAAGCAACACGCAGGAGCAATCATGTCCCCTTCCATAATCACCTCATCCAAGTGGCCAACCTCACAATAGCATGGTTGAGCACCTTCCCCACCTGTGATTGCTTCTTTCATATAATTGTTATCTTGTAAGTTCCGGAAATCCTTGTCGAGCCATTGTGCTAGGTCCTCCAAACCTTGTTAAACCTTTGAGACAGAAGACTAGGTGACCGCCTCAATTGCCATTCTATCCACTAAGGCATTGCCTCGCCTCTTGACGAGGGAGGGAATAATCACCTTAAATTGTTTTGCCACATCGATCACCTATGCTAAGACCAAGGAGGGTCTCCAATTGATTGATAGTTTCTCTTTATGGACTCCATTTATGATATTTTCCATCATATAGAAAAAAGGAGTTGCAAGTATCCTTTAGTGACTAGACAATTGGTTCATTGTTCTTGAGCCATACAACAACCTTTGATGAGAGTTGCTAGTTCTGCCCCATTACTAGAGTTGTTCCCCATTCTGATAGAGAAAAGTATAATTATCTTACCATTTTGGTCTCTAACTACTCTTGCTCCCAACAAACCCGGGTTGCCCTTGGACGCTCCCATCAAGTTGAGCTTGAGGAATCACTTTGGGGTGATGTCCACCTCTCTTTAGGGGGAATTTGGAGGGTTTTCCTCAAAGAACAGGTAACCTATTAATGTTGTCTAGTTGGCCATTTTGGAATATCACTGACTTTATTCCCTTTACTTGTCAGTTATTGTCGTTCTAGTTATGAGCACTAATAGTTTCCCTTTGATTCATATGGATTAATCCTCGAGTCTCCTCAATGGTCTAGGAGGTTGAGAATTTAGAGGGCTGGTGATTAATTCAAATTCTCTTCTTGATAATTACTTGTGAGCTTACTTGAGTTATTTATGTCTTCTCTTCTTTAGCTTATTTAGTCTTCCATCAAGTCAATTATCAAAATACACGAGACACAAAATTAGGCTCCTAGAGCCAGGGCAAAATCTCTCCCTCTTGGAGAGGAAAACCCCAAAAAAATTCTTCTTATGGATCTTCAAATGACAAGTACCATGACCAAGACTCAGACCCTTGACCTAGGAATGTCTCCAAGGCCTTGTCAATGCTTCTTTGTATGCTTCACAACGTTGATCCTTCTCTCTTGCACTGACCTGCACCACCACTAGAGAACTCAGTCTCTAATTATATCTTCTTTGATTTAGTCTTTGGTTATCAATATACTTCTTGTTTCATGTTCACTTGAGATATATTCCTTTCTGTGTAATGAAGATAGGAAGGTAAATCTCAAATTTACCTTCTTTCTATTCTCAATTTTACGTTGTGATATCCATACTTCTTTTCATCCTCTATTCGAACTGATATACTAGGTTCAGTGTTGACTGCAACTTCTTTATAGTAATCCGCATTTCAGATACTTCAGGATACCTTAAAACTAGATCTGTATTCTCTGCATTAACTCGTATGTAACCCAGACTTGGTTCTACTGTTGCAGTCATAGATATGTTTGCACTTAGGTCCTTCTTGATATCCACATAGAGTACTAAGGCATCTGTTGTCTTGATGTCCTTAAATCCGCATTTATCACCTGAATCTCCTTCAGAGAAATCTGCATTCTCATTCTGTCCATTAACCTGCACTAATTCCTTTCTGAAATCTGTTTACTTATTCAGAGCGATCCGCATAGATTGGTGGTCTCAAATGAGCAGCAGGTTCCTTTATATATACAGTGTTTCTACTTGCTTTTAGGCCGACATCCTCACTATATAATATGGCGACTTTCTCATTGTATAATAAGCTTATCTTCCAGCGTTGATTGTGGATAGTCTTGAGGGTTGTTTATGAGCCATTCTTCCACAAGATCTTGGAGCACATTCTTCAGACTCACTTCATAAACATGACTCTTCATTATATTTATACCTAGAAGACAAAACCCTAATAGACATCAAGAAGAAGTCTATTGACATATAATAAAAATCTTACTCATGAAACCCATGAAGCAAGTACAACAAAATAAATTTTATTATTTTTGTCTTCTTCTTTACATAAATACATAATTACATGGTCAATATGAAGACCAATCCTAGTTACACTTTTCAACATAGGATTCATTTCTAAGAATCTACCTATTGCATTTTTTCCAAGTATTCCAAATGAGGAAACTTGGGAATGTGTTCCAAACTCTATCCATGATAGGATTGTGGCATGAGGCTTTTCTCCAACCTTCAATTGTTTGATTTATGTCACCTCTTTTTCTATCAGACTATCTAAAGTCACCCCCTTGTCCCACAAAGACGAGACTATATGACAATCATTAAATGGGTGATTTATAATCTCCCCTTCCGCTATGCACATAAGCAAATCGAGGGCCCTACATATCCTTTTCTCATGAGGAAACACAATGTCAAGATTCTCCCAATAGCCACCAACCACAAAGAGGAGAATTTTGGCAAGATTGTGGGATTCCAATTTTATCTCCAATTCTCTTGCTTACACTCAATTCTGTTGAAAATTGTGTAACTAGGTTCGGTCTTCATAAGTATGAAATGTGCTTTTGATTCTTGTAAATTGTAAAATGAAAGAAAATTATTATTATTATTTTTGGAGCATGGGTTTCATGCTCAAGATCTTTTATTTTATAGGTCAAGCACCCATTGAATGCTTCTAGGGTTTGTCCTAGGTCAAGAAGTCAAAAGAGTTATTGTCATAAGTTGAAGACCCCATGAGGCACATTGTAGCTTGTAAAGAAATTTATTTGTCTTTAAAACTGTCTGAATACCCTCCAAGACCAAGTTAGCCTGGCAGCTGGAAAGTCGGCCTAAAAGGAAGAGCCACGTCCACCCTTGAAGAGCCTATAAATAGAAGAGAACTCATCCTACTTCAAGCACATTCACTCACCACTCATTCTAGCGAAGAAGGAAGAAGTAGGCAGCAAAGGGAAGAGGGCGAAGAGAATCTTTGTTTGGGTTATTTTCTCTCACACGTGCTAAGGAAGACTAGGGTTTCTCCAGCAGACCTAGGGTTTCTATCTACAAGCTCGATATTGGAGAAAAAAAGACAAAGAGGTCAAGCGAAGGTCACCAAGGGTCATCCTCAAGCTCTAGAAGTCATGGAAAGGCAAGCGAAGGTCAAGGGAAGGCTCTACAAGAAGATCGAAGCTCACGCATAGGAAACAGCACCTGCAGGGAGGCCAAAATTTCAGATCTGCAATAGGAGGCCGAAAATCTTGCAGGAGGAGGTCGAAGAAGTGCTACTGGAAGAGATTTGACTAGGTTTGACTAGATC
Source organism: Pinus albicaulis (assembly GCA_034641835.2). Classification (NCBI taxonomy): domain Eukaryota; kingdom Viridiplantae; phylum Streptophyta; class Pinopsida; order Pinales; family Pinaceae; genus Pinus; species Pinus albicaulis. Next base: position 640,356,088 of record CM076573.1, on the reverse strand, counting down.
GAAGTTATCCGAAGAGGTTGGTCTTGGTCTTGGAGGGTATTGGCCTCAGTATTAAGGTCGTGGAATTCTTCAATTAAAGAATCTATAAGGAAGAGATGATATTTACGGGTTTTCCTCTCAAGAGGAGAGGTTTTGGCACTGGCTTGCAGTGTATATTATGTGTTCTTGTTTTGGTAGTTGTTTGATGATTCACACACATAATAATAAGGAACAAAGCTAACAAGTAAAAGGACATCACAAGCAGTTATCAAGTAAAGAGAATTAATTATAATCATTGTCCTATAGAATTATCAACATGGTATCGGAACTAAGGTTGGCTAAGAGCATTATGAAGATCTCCAATACATTGAAAAATCTCATCAAGAAGTGTTCAAAGGTACAAGTTATCTCAAGAAAAGCATGAAGGAAGCATGGAATCTCTTATTCACTACAAAGGAGGGAAGTAATCAAGGCAAAATATGAAGGTCTCTTCTCGACACTCATTAGCACATTCCAAGACGAGAACATTTATGTAATTCATAGTGGTGCATCTAAACACATGATTGGTCATCATAAACAATTGAAGACATTATCAAAGGGAAAATTTTCTTACTCGGTGGAACTTCGAGATAATAAGAGCTATCTCGTAAGAGGAATTGGATCGACCTTTATAGAGCTAGAAAATGGAAGCAACATTCACCTCAACAACATCCTATTTGTTCCAGGTTTGCATAAAAAACTACTTTCCATTTCAAGTCTAGAAGATAAAGGTGATAGAGTAGCTTTCATTGATGGAAAGGTTGTAGTATGGAGTAAAAACTCAAACATAGAGAATGCTAGAGTAATCAGTATCCGAGAAGGAAGACTCTGCAGGTTGATATCTCCTCTAGCACAAGCTTTGGTTCACATCGAAATCAGCCCATGTGAACTCTAGCATAGAAGATTTGGTCATCTTAATTTCGAAATTCTTCCAACTTTAAGCTCCATAGTAGATGGAATCCCTGAATCAAAAAAGATCACGAAGGAGTATGTAAGGGATGTGCATTGGGTAAGAATACCAAGAGACCATTTAGAAGCAGTGCTTCACGATCAAAAGAAATCTTGGATCTCATTCACTCTGATGTATGTGGCCCCATGACTCCTAAAGCACTTGCAAGTCATCTATATTATGTCACATTTATAGATGATCATTCAAGAAAGAGTTGGGTTTACTTAATGAAAACCAAGGACGAAGTATTTACAACATTTCAAGAATTTGAAGCTGAAGTGGAGAACCTTACAGAAGGAAGAATCAAGATACTAAGATCCGATAATGGAGGAGAGTATACATCCAAGGAGATTATAGCATTCTCTAAGCAAACTGGGATTAAGAGGGAGTTAATAGTCCCATATAATCCCGAACAAAATGAGGTTACAAAACGAAAGAACCGATCCATTGAAGAGAGTGTAGAAGCGATGTTACATAATCAAGATCTACCAAAATTTTTATGGGGAAAAGCCACGAATGCAGCAGTGTATATTCAAAATCAAATTCCCCACAGGTCGCTGGACAGTAAGACTCCTGAAGAAGTATTCACTGGGAAGAAACCAACTATAGACAATCTATGCATCTTTGGGTGTCCTATATATATTCATATACCAATGGACAAAAGAAAGAAGTTGGTTCCATCAGGCATGAGATGAACATTTGTTGGCTAAAACAACTCCTCTAAAGCTTATAGAATCTACATAACGGAAGGACACCATATAGAAGTAAGTCGAGATGTCATATCTGACAAAAGTATTGCATTCAAATCTAAAAAAACTTCCCATGGATTCTGATGATGAAGAACTTTCAATATTTGAAGAGGAAGTTAACAAAGAAGAAGAAGATTCTCATCATGAGGATGAGGGTCCTAGTGAACCCATTCAACCTGTGGTCCTCCCTGAATCAAGAAAGAGACCTAACTAGTTGAAATCTACACTGCTTGATGCAGAAGGTCATGGGGCCGCGAACGGCTCATTTAGAGAAAGCAAGAAACCCAAGAGATATTCTGGGTATGTTGCATACATGACAAAACTAATAGAAGCAGAGCCATCCACCTTTGAAGAGGTCGTCAATCATCAGGAATGGAAGGATGTCATGAATGAAGAATATCAATCTATAATGAAGAATGGAGTTTGGGAGATCGTACCTAGGCCCGAAGACAAATCTGTGGTAACTTCCAAGTGGATCTATAAGATCAAACACGCTGCATATGGAAGTATTGATAAGTACAAGGCAAGATTTGCGGCTAGGGGCTTATCTCAAAAAGAAGGCATCGACTATGAAGAGACATTTGCTCTGACAGCAAGGTATACAACAATATGTTCATTGATCTTTGGCAGCATCAATGGGATGGAACATCCATCAAATGGATGTCAAGACTGCGTTTCTGAATGGCACAATTGATGAGGAAGTCTATATAGAGCAACCCTTAGAATTTGAAGTTAAAGATAGGAAGGCATATGTTTGCAGATTGAAGAAAGCATTATATGGCCTCAAGCAGACACCAAGGGCATGGTACGCTAGAATGGATGCATATCTACAAAGAATAGGCTTCACAAAAATTTCTTTTGATCTAAACCTTTATATGAAGGTTGTAGAGGGAGAACCTGTAATCATTCTTTTGTATGTAGATGATCTTCTCTTGACAAGTGTAGAAGGTCGAATTGAAGAATGTAAGAAGCAACTAGCAGCATAATTTGAAATGAAGGATCTAGGGTTGATGCATTACTATTTGGGACTAGAATTCTGGCAAGGACCAGATGAAATTTATCTAGGTCAAGGAAAGTACGTGATCAAGATGTTGAAGAGGTTTGACATGATGTATTGCAAACCAATGAACAATCCGATGATCACGAACTTGAAGAGACTCTGATGATCACGAACTTGAAGAGACTAAGGAGTTTTGAATCGAGCCCTGTGGATCCTTCCAAGTATAGACAATTGATTGGCTTACTGATGTACTTGGTGAATACTCAACCAAACATATGTTTTGCAGTAAAAATTCTCAGTCAATTCCAATTGGAGCCAAAGCATGATCATTGGATAGCAACAAAACATATACTAAGATATTTGTAATGAACTATTCACTATTGCCCGAAATATGATAGGAGGAATGATGTCCACCTTATTGGATATACAGATTTCAACTGGGGGGGCAGTGAACAGGATGGAAGAAGCACTACGAGAGGATGTTTCAATCTAGGATCCTCCATGATCTCAAGGATGAGAAGAAAGCAAGATACAGTTGCTTTGAGTAGTGTTGAGGTTGAGTACGTTGCAACCTGTGAAGTAAGCGGAAAAGCGGTCTGGTTAAGAACATTGTTATCTGACCTATTCGAAGGACCGATGGACCCTATAGTGATATATTGTGACAACACCAGTTGTATACGATTGCTTGAAGACCCAGTATTTCATGGAAAGAAAAAGTGTATAAACAACAAGTATCATTATATTCGAGAGCTAGTACAAAATGGTGTGTTGCAGCTACAATATATCTCCACTAATGAGCAGGTCGCTGACATATTGACAAAATCTCCTCCTAACAAGAAGCTTGTGTACTTGAGAGACAATCTTGGCTTGGTTGATATATCCTCCCTAGTTGAGAGGGAGAGATAGGCACATCATTCTTGTCTTCACTTGGGAAAACAGAATGGAGGATTGTGTAACCAGCAGGCATCTGATACTCTTTGAGGATGAGGTAGGGCATCCAAGATAAGAGTAGTTGTGGACCGATATTCTTTAAGGTCTAGCTATCCAAGACAAGAATAGTCCAAAGAAGGTCATACTCTGTACCCGGGTGGGGTATACACCTTGACAGACAATGATGATGGTGTCTATAAATCATTGATCTCGCCAACATTGTGCTCTGATCTTGTGGAGAGATAGAGTTGTTAGTCAAGGCCTTGCTATGTGACAATGTTGGTTGATACAACGCTAAACAGATGGGTTACCAATCCGACTCTTCTTATGAGATCTCTTCAAATTGCGAATGTCCATGTACCTCTTATGAATACCTCCCTAGTTAAGAGGGAGTGTTGAAAAATGTGTAACTAGGTTCGGTCTTCATAAGTATGAAATGTACTTTTGATTCTTGTAAATTGTAAAATGAAAGGAAATTATTATCATTATTTTTGGAGCATGGGTTTCATGCTCAAGGACTTTTATTTTATAAGTCAAGCACCCATTGAGTGCTTCTAGGATTTGTCCTAGGTCAAGAAGTACTTTTATTTTATAAGTCAAGCACCCATTGAGTGCTTCTAGGATTTGTCCTAGGTCAAGAAGTTAAAAGAGTCATTGTCATAAGTTGAAATCCCCATCAAGCATATTGTAACTTGTAAAGAAAATCGGAATACCCTCCAAGACCAAGTCAGCCTAGAAGCTGGAAAGTCGGCCTAAAAGGAAGAGCCATGTCCACCCTTGAAGAGCCTATAAATAGAAGAGAATTCATCTTACTTGAAGCACATTCACTCACCACTCATTCTAGCGAAGGAGGAAGAAGAAGGCAGCGAAGTTGGAAGAAGACGAAGAGAATCTTTGTTTGGGCTATTTTCTCTCACACGTGCTAAGGAAGACTAGGGTTTCTGCAGCATGCCTAGGGTTTCTATCTACAAGCTCAATCTTGGAGAAAAGAAGACAAAGAGGTCAAGCGAAGGTCACCAAGGGTCATCCTCAAGCCCCAGAAGTCAGGGAAAGGCAAGTGAAGGTCAAGGGAAGGCAAAACGGGAAGATTGAAGCTCACAAGAGGGAAACTGCAACTGTAGGGAGGCCAAAATTTCAGATCTGCAGTAGGAGGCCAAAAATCTTGCAATTGGAGGTCGAAGAAGTGCTACTAGAAGAGATTTGACTAGGTTTGACTAGATCGAAGTTAGCACATCATCTGAAGAGGTTCGTCTTGGTCTTGGAGGGCTGGTCTCCATCTTAAGGTCATGGAATTCGTCAATTGAAGAATCTATAAGAGGAGATTTACGGGTTTCCATCTCAAGAGGAGAGGTTTTGGCCCTGGCTTATGGCCTATATTTTGTGTTCTTGCTCTTCTTGTTTTGGTAGTTGTTTGATGATTCAAACACATAATAATAAGGAGCAAAGCTAATAAGTAAAAAGACATCACAAGCAGTTATCAAGTAAAGAGAATTAATTATAATCATTGCCCTATAGAATTCTTAACAAATTCTCTATCCTCCTACTAATTTATAAGCCTATTTAACCTTGAAGTTTCCATCTCCTTCGTGGCCTCATCTCAGTATGTTCGATCCCCTTCTAAGTCATATCTATCTTGAAGACAAGATCCTTTCCATTTCTACCTAGCCTTTCGCTGCTAATCAATCAACCAATCCTCACATTATATTCATCTCCTATACTCCAAGCGACCTGGTTGATAGAAGGTTTCCCACTAATGGTAGACTTTGGTGCACTAACTTCATGTTAGGATGCCTTTAGCTTGTTCAAATAGATCCATCCTCCCAGGGATGGGATCCTACTCCCACATATATTCTCACAAGAGGGTAAATTGATCGTTTTGGATTTCCCAGAAACAATGCTCTTGAACCAAGCCTTTGTTGTCCCAAGCATAGTGCCATATTAATAATCTAGGACAATTTCCTTCCATACAAGATTAAATCTTAAGATAGGATGTTGGATGCATATTTTGTTGTCCATATCTTAGCCCAAAATCTAAGTGAGTGAATCCATTGCCTCTAGATTTTGGAAACTAGTGCTTTACCCATGAGCTAAGGATCTTTGACACCTAGTCATCGCATCTCTTTTGGAGTACATATTTTGTCCCAGACTACCAATGTCTATTTCCGCTCTTTTGTGGCATCACCCCACAAGAAGGATTGTTGAAGGTTGTGAATCCTCTTAATGATGCTTGCGGGGGTTACCAGGACCAAAAACAAGTAAAGAGACATAGAAAGGAGAATGTGATTACCAAAATCCAACCGAGAAGGGACAAGAACCGAAATGTCTAGCTTTAGAGTTTGGCTTCAAGTTTGGTCATTAGATTTTCCTAAGAGACATTTCTAAGGCCTTATCTAGAAGAGGTACACCTAGATATTTGGACGGAAGGGAGTCCCTTTAAAAGCCCAAAATTCTTGCAATATGGCATTGAATAGTCAAGGGAATATTAAAGAAAAAAGATTTGGGATTTAGAGTAATTAATAAGAGCACTTAAGGCTGACATAAACTAATCCAAAATGCATTTCAATGTTAATGCCTCTCTTACTAAGGGATGACTCATGAGGATGGTGAAAGGGATCAAGAATAGGGTGGAGAGATAACCTCCTAATTTTCCATTTCCCAAGGATTTTTAGAAAGTCTGTTGAAACCTTCTACCAATGGGATATAAGGAAAGGAGATAGGGGATCTCCTTTGTGAATTCCCCTTCAAGAGTTAGAGGAAGAAGGGGAACCATTGACAAGAATAGAAAACAAAGTTGAGAATTTCATACTTCCAATCCAATAGATCCACACAAGGATAAACCCAAAAGGCTTCTAAAATGCATCAAACGAAGGACCAACTAAGGAAATCATAGGCTTTAGACATATTAAGTTTGAATAACATTCCTAGGTTTTTGCTCATTTTTAAAGAGTGAATAGATTCATGAGCCAAGATGATTCCATCAAGAAACTATCTTTCGTTTACAAAGCCCCCAACTCTAGAGAGATGATCTTATTGAGGATCGACTTGAGCCTTTTGCCACAATTTTAGAAATAATGTTATAGGTTACATTGCATAATGAAATGGATCTATACTTAACTATTGTATTTGCCTCACTATCCTCGAGAATCAAGGTGAGGAAAGTCACATTACATGCTTGGAGGATCTCTCCATAGATGTGTGCCTCTCCCACCACTTCCCACACATCTCTCTCCAATGATCAACCACCACATTTGGAAGAAGTCAATTGAGAATTTGTCTAGTCCAGAAGACTTCCCCACAACCATTTCCTTTATTGTTCTTTCCACATATTCTAATGTGGTCTGCTTGATCAAGTACTGATTTTATTCCTACAAGACCAACTTGTGGATGATCTCTACAATTGATGAGATTGCAATCTCCCAATCTACTACCAATTCCTATAAGAGTTAACTAAAATGTTAATTTGATTCCCTCTCTATGTCTTAAATCTCCTCTACATTCACCCCCCCCCCAGCAATTCTGAGTGAGGCAAAATCTTATTTTTGGTTCTTCTACTCGAGGGAATTGTGGAAGAATTCTTATCTCCTTCTTGAAGCCACTTGATCTTGAATTTTTGTTTCCACGGGATTTCCTCTTGCTTATCTCTCTCTAATGAATTTCCATTTTTAGTCGCTCCTCTTTTGTCTTGTACTCCTGCAACAAGCCCTCTTGGAAAATGGATGTCTTCACAAATATTGCCAAAAGCTTCCCTTTTTCAAGAATTTGATATGAGAATTGATGTGTTTCACTTCATGTTTTGGTACATCTTGGAGTCCTACAAATCCTTTCTTTCTTGCCACCATATTTGAATGTTCTAGAGGGTGACCCATCCAAAACTTCTCAAATTGAAATAGCCATGGTTGGGGCTTCAAATTGTCCTCGTAAGTGAGGAGGACCAACCAATGATCTGACCCTTAAGGGGGCAAGATGTCAATTGAAATGGTTTTCCTAGTATGGCACATAGCCTCAGATACTAAAAATCTATCAAGGTACACTACTATTTGATGTGAACCCCCACACCTATTGTTCCATGTGCAATTACCATTATTGGTGGGAAAATCAACTAATCGCAACTAGTTGATAATCTCCTTGAAATATTTTTCTTTGGATCCATCCTTCTAAGTCTGCCCCTCCTTCCTCTAAGGGATGAGAACATATTAATGTTGCCCCCTCATAATGCATGGAACATGCTGAGTGGATGTCCCTAGCAAGAGCATGGCATTTAACAATTTTTTTTCTTGGTTGGAATGGATGGGCCATACATATTGGAAATGTCCCTACCCCAGAGATCCTAGGAATTTGTATCTTGTCAACATAAATCTAGATGTAGTCACTTGAATTTCCATCTCTAAGAGATTTGAGTTCCAGAGGTTTGCCAAACCCCCAAAAGCATTGTTAGTTGCATCTAGTTCTACTGTACACTTCTTCCAAGTCTTTTGGCTATGCACACTATTATTTCTACATCACATTTTGTTTCTCGTAGCATAAGAATGTTTGGCTTTTCTCGACTAATTCTTTTCTGTAGTAACCTATGTTGTGAAGGCATGTCGAGGCCTCTTATAATCCAAGAAATCACTTTCATTTTAAACTTTAGGTTAGGATTGGGAGTATGGGTCTTAACCCCCAACCCTCCCAATTTTTTCGAGTACTAGGTCACAATGGGTAACCCTCAATTGATTCTCTATTGATGTTACATATCTCTTACTCTCCATGTATGTCTACCAAATTTTGAATATCATATTCTAGGCCTTCTTTCCATGTCTTGGGTCATATTTTCCTTCTTCGATGCCAAGTTGGGGTCTTTTGCTCGGTTCTCTTCCTGCATATCTTTTGCCTTGTCCTTCATTGTTGCAGTGCTCATTACAAGATCAATTTTCCCCTTTTTTAAGAATTTTGCGTCCTAATTATTTGGGTTCCCTTTAATTGAATCAGGTTCTAGGGTTTTCACCGCACTTAATTCTCCTTCTCCTACTTTTGACAAGACCTGAAAGGTAGTGGTGATTTCTTTAACCTCCTAAGTGACTAGTTTGTTTTTTTTCGTTCATGTTTTCCTTTTACTTAATACCTTCTGGTAGCCAATATTGTCTTGTTGATCCTTCAATTTGTTTGCTTGGCTCTCTGCAATTTTGGGGAAAATCCTAGAAAAAAATGCCATTTTCCGTTGCATTTCCGATAGCAAAAAGGTATATGCTCATAATCCAAGGTTTGGACCCACTTTGTGTCCCAGTATGAGAAAGTTATTGACTCAAAGAGGGCATCAAACACATTCATATACATACAAATCCTAGCACACAAAGAGTAGCATCCTATTTTGGTCACACGATACATCACGGATTTTGACAAAGAAGCCTAAAGTGTTCCCCAAGCCTTCTAAGGTTTCCTGGCCCCCAAACTCTTGAAGGAGAGAGTACAATTGAATCTAGACTAGCGCCTCCCTGAAATCATCCTTCTTCAAGGAAAATTGGTTTGTCTAGTATCGTTGATGTAATCCAGCTAAGTTGAAAAAGTAAGGGCCCTCCTTGATTACCTTCTCTCTATTTGTTGTGTTAGCAAAATCACCATAAAGAAGCCTTTGGATCTCAACTTGAGATCCATTGCCCTTTTGGTTTCCAAGGAGTATCAATCCATGAGATTAAGGCTCTTTCTGAAGGCCAAATGCCCATAAACTTACCTATAACCGCATGGTCCTTCATATATTGCATGCAATTGCCAATATTAGGAGATGTGACTTCACACCTAGGGTTTACCATCACTTTTGCCAAACACCCATTCTTTATCCACCGACGTGTAGTTTGAATCGCTGCTTCCACTGGGGTTTCATGCTCCTCCTCTACCTTCCCCGCCCCACCCATTTCTTGCTGCTTCAAAGTTGGACCTGAGATATCTATTGTCCCCTTTCCCGACCGTTCTATCTACGATGGGATTGGATTAGAGGCCCCTGCTACCACCTGCTTATATGACTTCAGTTGTTGTACCACCTACTGCCAAATCTTTGTTATTGGTCCATACACCCCCAACTCAGGATCCCCTGGCTCATACAACCTGAGTCCTGACCATCAACTTCCACTGTTCAAGACATTAATGCATTCCAAAATTCACAGATCCGTAAACACAACCTGCCTGGTTTGCTGACCCGCTCATACCACCATTGTCTCTTAGTCATTCAAAGGGTATGTTATATTAATTACATTTTCAATCATACGGGGCAGTTAATATGTACATGAATGATGAGTTTTCTATTAAATTGTTGTTTCTATCTATCATGCTAATTTTCCTGATCATTTCATTTTACTTTTCTTCATAATTTGTTATTTAGACCCAAAAAACTATTTTCCAAACTACATTTTTTAGCATTATCTAAATTCCCCATTTTCCTGTGTCCTAAAATTTTGGGGGGTCACTTTTCCATGTCATCCCATTCTAAAGTTTCAAGCAAATTACCTTTATATAGTTCTGTCATAGACTAAAAAGTCTCTCTGGCTAATAGATTCAATAGTTCCTGGTTGGAAACCCATTTGATATTTTGTGGCCTATTATTTTCATAGGTCCCAGTTGATGTACAGTCATTTAGTTCACTATTTATGTGACTTTAGATATTAGAACATCTAGTCATATAATGGCTATAAAACACACATGCTGTTGCAAACAATGAATAGTACATATACATTTCAACAAGCAAGAATCTCAGAAGCTCAGAAAAGATGACAGATATAAGAAATTTTTTTGACAATTTTACAAAATGCTGCAAGCAGCAATAATAGTAGCAGAGATTTGGTACAGAGAAATAAGGGCTTCCATGATTTGATTAGCAACAAAAATATGGTGATATATCCACCCTGCAATCATAGTAAAACCACGTGATCGATGTGATCAACTAAGAGCAGACAGTAAAATCATTATGAATTGTGTGATCTGAAATTCTATAGTTTAGAATCTAGATAGATGTCTGTTAAGCGCCAGTGTTTGATATTTGCAGTCAAATATAATTGTCACCGGAAGATGACAACCACTGGGTGTGCTTTATGCAGGAACTATAGTCGTAATGGATGACCGACTGACATTAGCCACTTCCAATGTTTAAATAGACTAATTACTAAAGCTGTGATAACTATAACTAAATCTTGTATACGCTGGCTCCAAACATCCAATTACAGGTAATGAGGTGAACCTAAAGATGAGTTAGCTATAAACTAGTATAATGGCACTAGAGAACCGGCAGTAGGAGATTCCAGTTGTGGGGAGAATGTCTTTATTTGGTATATATATTTCTCTTCATCACTGTGTACTAATGCTCTATTAATGATTATTACTTCCATGTTTTGTGGGGTTGGGCGCTGAATATTGCATTATCAGTTTATGATGGTTCTAAAAGTATGGCAGCAATTCAAATGAAAAATAGCATTAAACAGCAAGTCATAGGGCATCTAGTAGCAATTTGACACGAATTTATGGAAGAAATCAGATAGTCAATGCACATGAACATCTATCTGTGAAAACTTATTTTAATAAACTTACTGTGTTTTATCATTGAAAAACATGCATAATATTCTAACCCATATAATTAAATACCATACATGGTATAACAAATAGAGTAGCGAAAACATTGCCCTTCAGTGATGAATGAAATAGAATAGCAATCCAGCATAAAATTACAACTTTCCCTCTTAAACTATATAAAGTTATTAGAGCAAAATAAAACAGAATCCACCAAAAAGCTCACCACTCTCTTGGATGTTGAAGGGCCATCTTGTCCAGAGCTCTTGTACTTAGATTGGCTTCCAGATCGATTCAAAGCTATACCATTGACTCCACTAGATCTCCGATTAAACCCTTCAGCTGCTCGAGAGGTTCCTGCATGGCCCTCTTGTCCAGCTGCATTATAAAGTGAAGTTTGTCAGCATACAACAAAACTAGCCTAACAACAAGAACTGAAGGCATACTTTTTTATCTAATAATCTAAACATTTCTAACCAAGGTACAAATAAGAATTATGATTTATTTACAAATCTGAACATTTCAAAACACGACAGATTATTTAAATGTCTCCAAAGCAATGTCATAAGGATTGGACCGATTTCTGAACCAGTCAACCCCAAAAAAGGGAACCAGAACAGAACCAATTAAACAGTAGAAACAAAATCTGGACAACCAAAGCATAAACAAAATATCAAATTTCGATTAGAAAAATATATGCATGTATATCCATGTGAATCCAGACCATTAAACACAAATATGCAAATTTTTCATATGTATATACGAAGGGTGCATATAATCAAAAATTAAAGAGCAAAAGGCAAAAACCATATCTGAACCAAAATACATAAACAAAGAGATTTTATTATTATTATTATTTTAAGCTGTTTTTGTGGGCCCAAGCACCTCCATACCCCCCTGTACAGTTAGTCACCTCATTCGTGTTCATGTTCAAATTCAGCCACGATGAAATTCAAGAAATATTCAGCAAAAGAAAAACATTTGAAAAAAATAGCCACAAAGTTTGAGAACACACACACATGTATATAGAATTTTAATATATCAATTGGGTTTAGCTCACAGCTGGTCGGGAGAAATGCCGTTATCCTCACCACCCGGGTTCAATTCCTGCATGTAACATATTAAGCTCATAACAAGTATTTCCTGTAATGACTTCGGCCTTGTTGTCTGGGCAGTCCCTAGAGGACCGAAACATGCATATTCCTCATATAGAATATAAATACATTTCTCATGGATATATATATATACAAACTTTTAATACAAATAAAATTTAAAAAATAAATATATATTAAGTTATTAAAAGTGTAATGTATTAATAAACTTTAATAGTTTAGAATATCTTAAAATATAATATACATCAACAGAGATATTTCAAAGGTTATACTAGATTTATGCAAACTTGTTCCAAGTTATACCCAACTCAACAAAATATACACAAGGTTATTACTTGCCCCGCAGAAAATACATAGACACCACCAATGACTAGATGAAATACAAAGAGCACAACGAAGAAATTGTTGAGTGGGATATAAGAATCATGGTTTACAACATATCTCTACTTCCCATTAATAACAATTGTTGAATTGGTTATGATATTATAATGGTTTGCATGGTATTTATCATTTCATAATAGTAAGACCCTTGATGATTTAGAAGATACGTACTTTATGATAAGGGGCCCATCAAGCATTTTGACCCACACTGACATTCCAATGTCCATTTTGATTAGGCCTTGCGCACTTACAATTTATTCCATCAAGGGCATAATCATTTTATCCATACCAAGCTTACATTCAACAACCTTTTCCAAAAAAATACACTGAACAATGGCAACTCAGATCAATGATCTTATCCAAACTGCAGTAATTATAATTCATTCTTGTTGAGATTCAGCAAATTTAAACCCACTAAATTGCCATTTATTCTCATTAAGATTCAGTGAATTCAGACAAATTTAAACTCAATTCTTCGAAGTCATCTATTTTCAAATTTCATCCTTCAAAACTGCCAAAAACAATGACTTAGTCTCTATGGAACTAACAAGGAAACTTCAGTTCCATTGTACTTTGCGTCAATTTCGGAGTATAAGATTGTGCATAAAATAGAAAAAGGAGTGTGTTTATATTTTCTTAATATTTTGTTTGAAAAAGTGAGGATATTTTTATCTTGGGCATATTCTCCTCGAGGAGAGATGATTATGTTTACCTAAGGTGCATTTTTTTTAAGAAAGAACAAACATATTTTTTCATGGATGCCCTGGGTCCGCACAATCCATGTGACCCACCCAGACATTCTGTGACAATTCATTTCAATTTTTCATTTTCCTTGTGCAATACGAGGAAAATACGTTTTATGTATTATAGTAATCCTATACCTGTGTATACCAATTTTTGGGGATCCAATTCGATAGTACATAGCCATGCCTAGGATTAACCCCAGACACATGTACTACCTGTGCATCATGAACGCTTAGCAGCTAACTTTTAGGTCTAATAATGTAATTATTTATACTAATGTAACTTTATTTAAATGCTAATGTAAAAATATGATTATTATTTTTATCAAAAAATGTATATATGATTATCATGCTAACATATTTTAAAATCCCCAAGAAACTATGCTCCTAACGCTTAATTCCATTCATATTTATCCTTATTTGACCAACTTGAGATGAGTGAACATGAGGGATCTGCTTCCCTCTCACCCACACAGCTCATGCCTGAAAATTTAAATCCTGTAGGGCTTCACCAGCATTTAGGGAATGGCATGCTAGAGGCTAGCAAAAATAAGTAAGGAGATGCATTTAAGCCAACAAACAAGCCCATGTGCCTCTAGAGCACCATGTGGAGGTTCCTTTGCAGGAGTGATGATGGCTGTTAACACTTAGTTTGATTACTCAACAAAGCGATTTTCAAGGTTTCATTCAGTCTACGAATAAAGAGAGATATCCTCTGTGGACCATTTTAGTGTTGATTGCATGATTGCTTGACCAGCGAACAACCCTGGTTTTAAATTCAAAACCTGAATATGACCTTTCCTGAGTCTATAACATAGTTTTACAGCACAAGATTGGACATGTTTTGAGGCTAAAAATTACAAAAATTGTTGCTCAAAATGATTCTCAGCTAGCTGAATATCAACTTTACAGGTTTTCATATCAATGAGTACTTTCTTGATGTACAATCAATCTTAATCTTGGACTTTGTTTTTGTGTTAAATCCAAATTGGAAGGGGACACTGACTTGCTCAGCAAGCAACCTCCTTCTAGTCACTCTCTTCAAGACAAATTCTGATAAGGAAGAGGCCGTTTTCATGGGACTTGTTTTAAGCAGTTATGATAGTTCATTTTCCCCAATATAGGCTATCTCCAGAGTCCAGATGCTTATTCTTGTCCTTATCAAATCCTTTCGGTGGCCCGTTTGTCATATAGCTGAGCAATCAATCATGAGGTTTGTTTCAGCTTTTGAGAACATACACACCTTGTTTTGGATGTTACATGCTGGTATTAAGGGTCTGTTATCTTTAGAGGATTAATTTTAGAGCTTTTAATGAGCATTGAGGAGCCTTCATGGGATTGGTTATTTAATATTGCAGATTCCTTCCAGTTTTTGAGAAGTCCTGTGACAAATTGGTGCTCATTTCTGGAAGGATCTTCATTCTGGTTGGAGGTCTATTTTTCTATGTTCCACAAAGTTTCTAGGACGGGGGAGCATGGTAGCAGGGAGACACGCAAGGGGGACATGTGGGAGCCACCCCAAATTTTGGGGAAATGCAGGGGGGATGATGGCATCCTTAGCATAGGGGTCATCGTCTCTAAAAATTATAAAAATAAAAATAATAATGATAGAATGCCAACAATAACAATTCATCCGATGCACATTCAGCATTGTGCAATCCAATGGAAACAATATAATCTTGTCAATCCTGAAAACTGTTAAAGTTTGCTGAATTCTGAATGGAATATGAAAAATTACTTTCTCCATATGAAGTACGATGAGGTTGGAACCACTCTCAAACATGCTGAAACAATTAATGGTAATGTTAAAAACTTAAGTAAAAGAACAGAAAAAGTAAACATTAGTTCTTTGTTTTACCTTTTCTATCATTTTATTTAAAGAATTTAATATTACCATTAATTACACCAAGGTCACAGACTCCTCAGAACTCTATCCCCCATCTTTGTTCAATATTCATGGACTGTTGGACAAAAAATCTGGAGGGGATGCCCGGGTGTCCCTTTTCTGGGGGAGGGGGCGCCCAGATGTCCCCCCCTTTTGAGGAAATGCATCCTCCATACTGGGGAAATGTTTCCCAATGTGTTTCCCAAATTTCTCCCTAAGGGGGATGTGGGGAAACGCTTCCCAAACACAGCCCCATCCCCGAAGCATGGGAAACATCAGGGGCATGCCCACCAGTCCCCATGGAACACTACTAATTTTTTTCTAATATGAGCCACTTTTCTTGGGGGTGTATGCACGGGATTTCATTTGGTATTTATCATCATGCTTTCCAGCTTAAGACAAAGCACTTTTCATGAGGAGATTGAGTTGGCTGTCACTTATCTTCATACTCATGTGACTGCTTTCCTTGGGCTTTTGTGTATTATTATGGGTGATTTCAGGACCAGAGTTGGTGAACTTTATTTTCCTGTTTTCATATCTCATGCACAATTCTTAGACAGATAAATGCTTTGTTTAAAGGGTTATTTTCCAAACCCTAAATGATGTTTTTGGAAGAAGATTTTGTACTCATATTTGGAGATATGCCACTCATGGAAAACCTGTTGAAATTCTAGAACTAGAATAGTCTTTCACAGTTGACACAACTTTTATTGATGCAATCAGTTCCTTCTCTATACTTTAATCAACAAGCAGCTATACATGAAAAACTTCAACCATTCAAATCTTCAACAAGACCAATAAATAGAGATCACAGTAGACAATACACAAGGGACAAGAGACATCAAGATTAGGCTCACAGCCAGGGCAAAACCCACAAGCAGAAAACCCTAGATTCTTTCCTTATGAGAGAGAGATTTTGTGCATCAAACTTACATCAAAATTGTTCCAACAAATCCAAAATTGTCCTTTATGAAATACCAGTCAATGTCTGCCAATAGAAAGAGAGATAATCAACGTGTCTAATGAATGAGGTCTGCACAAAGAGGCCAATATTCTAGCATAAGATCACTGTAACAAGAGGCTGAAATATCCACTAAAATTTCCACAGAAAGATCAGCGAACTGTCTACAAAAACTCAGCCACAAACTCAGTCAGGATTATTTGGTCAACCCAAGTCAATTACAGTCAGCGAAAATCACCAATATTTTGAAGTCTTTGGCCTTCAAGATTACACAAAATAGTAGCCCAAACAGAAGTAAAAATGCCCAAGACAAATTCAGTCAACTTCAGTTCCAAGAATACAGTCAATGCAGATCAAAAGAAGCCATTTCCTCTTCTTTGCATGTGTGGTGTCTTCTTCCTGTAATTGCAGATCGAACTTTTGTTGAGATTGTGTCCAAATGAATGCCAACGATCACATATATACATGAGTCATGTGTGGGCTAATTAGCCCTCTAATGGAGCCAAATTGTACATCTTGTCGGGCCAACTTGTAGGTGACCATGAATTAATTTCTTCTTCATGTTTGCAATGAAAAATGTTGATCTTAGCTACATTATCCTTCAACACTCTCTCTTAGCTAGGGAGGTAGTTTTTCATTCTCTCTCAAGATCAATCTTCCCAACCAATTCATAGGTCTCAAGGCCCACAGCCTAAGGAAGAGAACACAATCCAAGTTTCTCTCTCTCTCAACATCCATCTCAAAGCATCTCCCCAACCACGAGGTCTCGTGAACACAGCCTAACGGAGCAACCAACCAAGCATCTCTCGGACCACAAGGTCTCACGGCACACAACCTACAGGAGGAATCATCAATACATCTCTCGGATAACAATCTCTCATGGCACATAGCCTACAAGAGGTATACATCTCCCGAACCACAAGGTCTCACGGCACAGCCTACAGGAGGAATCATCAATACATCTCCCGAACAACAATGTATCACAACACACAACCTATAGGAGGATTACATCTCCTGGACCACAAGGTCTCACAGCACACAACTTACAAGAGGAATAATCAATACATCTCCCAGACAACAATGTCTCACGGCACACAGCCTACGGGAGGAATCCATCTCCCAGACAACAATGTCTCACGGCACAGCCTACGGGAGATGGTGTATCCATGATGTTATGTAATAAGTGCTCCCTCTCACTCTAAGAGGGCCTCTTAACAACTCCAAGTTTTTCTCTAAAATAGAAAAACATCATCCGAGACAACGGATTTGTCAATACATCAACAACCTGCTCATCAGTAGGAACATATTCAAGCCTTATAGCTCCTCTTTGGACAATATTCTGGATGTAGTGATATTTGATTTCAATGTGCTTTTCTCTATCATGGAATAATGGGTTCTCAAATAGCTTCACACAACTTTGATTATCACAATAGATAATAGTCAGCTCTAACATTTGATCAAATAAATCAAAGAACAATTTTCGAAACCATAAGCATTAGCAGCAATGTATTCAGCTTCAGTTGTACTCAAAGCAATAGAGGTATGTTTTTTTCTAGCCCACGAAACCATTGCAGAGCCCAGGCTAAAGCAATATCCAGAGGTGTTTTTTCTATCATTGGAGGTACCAGCCCAATCAGCATCAGTGAAACCATACAGTGGCCATTCACCATTTGAAGCATACAACAAACCATACTCAATGGTACCTCAATATGTGTTTAGTTGCAACCCAGTGTACACGACGAGGCTCAACCAAGAATTGACTCAATGTATTCACTACATAACACATATCAAGCCTGGTGTTCACAAGATAGTTCATCGAGCCAATCAATTCGTGATACATAGTAGGATGAAATAACTCTACGTCATTGTCCCAGATCTTCTTCAAGTTCGTCACCATAGGAGTGTCCATGGACTTGCAGTCCATCATGCCAAATCTCTGAAGAATCGAAACAATGTACTTGCCTTGGCCCACAAGGATCCCCTCAGGTTTTTTCCAAATTTCCAATCCCAAATAGGCCTAGATCCTTCATCTCGAATTCGGAAACCAACTCCCTCTTACATTGGACAATTAATACATGAGCTCCTATTAGAAACAAATCGTCTACATACAACAACAATATTAGGGGTTCACCTTCAACAACCTTGAAATATAGATTTGGATCAACATCACTCTCCTTGAAGCCAAGACTCAATGGATAACCATCAATACAGGAGTATGCACAAGGGACCTGCTACAGGCCATATAGGACCTTCTTCAATTTACAAACATGTGTCTCTCTATCATGGACCTCAAACCCTTGAGGTTGTTCAATATAGACTTCTTCTTCAATGACCCCATTCAGAAAAGTTTTTTTGACATCCATTTGATGCAGCTTCCAACCTACAATAGAGGCAAGAGTAATAACAGATCTAATGGATGCATACCTGGCAGCGAGAGCAAAGGTGTCTTCATAATCCTCTCCCTCTTTCTAGGAAAATCCACAAGCCACAAATCTAGCCTTGTTTTTTTCCACACTTCCATCAGCAACATGTTTTATCTTGTAGATCCATTTTTAAGGCACAACAGACTTTCCTTCAGGTCTAGGCACGACCTCCCAAACATTGTTCTTCAATATAGATTGATATTCTTCAGTCATCGCATTTTTCCATACTTGCTCTTCAACATATTCTTCAAAGGAGGATGGCTCGGACTCAATGATCTTGCACATCAAGGTTGTATAACCAGAGTACTTTTTGTGAAATATGTAACTAGGTTATATCTTCATAAAGACATATGTAATCATGATTTTATGTATTTGATGTAATGAGAAAAATAAATTTATTATTGTTGTTCTTGAGGCATGAGTTTCATGCTCAAGGAAATTTATTTTTACAGGTCAAGCTCCCATTGAGAGCTTCTAGGGCTTATGAGTGTCATGTATGAAAGACCCATTTGGGCATGTTACATATTGTAAAAGGAATTTATTTGAGTCAAAGTCAAGTCGAAGAACCCTCCAAGACCAAGTCATGATGTAATATGCAAGTCGGCCTACACTCGTGATCAAGTCAGCATTAAGAGGAGAAATTTGAATCAAATAAAAGCCTATATAAAGGAGACCTCAACCTCACTTGGAAGACATACTACACTCACTCAAGTTCGATCACAAGGACAAGAAGAAGTGCGAAGAAGAGGAAGACGAAGAGAGGAAAAGATGAGTTGTTTTGGTTTTGTTTTTGGGTTATTTCTCTCCACACGTGCGAAGAAATTTGGGCACATATTGATGCAGTGAAGTCGAGTTGCAGAAGTGAGCATCTAGGAGAGAGAATCTACCCAAGAAAAGAAGAGAGAAGCAGGAATACAGCTTGTTTCTCACACGTGCAAGGGTTAGGGTTTTTGTAGAAGAAGTTGTTGGATAGGTCGAAGTTGCAGAAGAAGTTGTTGGACAGGTCGAAGTTGCAAAGGAATCTGCTAGATAGGTCAAAGTTGCAGAACAAGTTGTTGGATAGGTCAAAGTTGCATAGGAAGCTACTAGATAGGTTGAAACTACAAAAGAAGCAGTTGGAAGTCTGAATTGCAGAAAGAAGCTAGAAGCAAGATTTGACTTGGTCTTGGAGGGTCTTGGTCAAGGGTCAAAGGTCTTGGAATTTGTCAATTAAAGGTCTAATAGAAGAGAAAGAATTATGGTGGATTTTCCTCTCAAGTTGGAGAGGTTTTGGCCCTAGCTGATCACCTACATATTGTGTCCTACTATTCCATTGTTCTTTATGTTTTGGTAGTTGTTAACTTGTTTGATGATAGAGAACATTAATTATAATAAAGGCAAGAAGAAGTAAATCAAGAAATGGAAAAATATTCATCAACAAAAGAGAAATTACCTACACTTGTTGCCCCTAGATTTCTCAACACTTTAGGCTTCTTGCTTTCCCTGAAAGTCCCACGAGCAATAGCATGCCCTTCAACTTCCTTCAATGTTTTCTCTAACCAAGCAAGTCTCTTTCTTATCTCGACAACAAGAGCTTTTGTAGATTCAACAGGCTCATGACCAATGTCTTCTTCATGTGGAGCTTCATTCATAGATTCTAGTTCCTAGGGCCTTGGTTCCACATTCTTTGGAGCAATTTGTACTTCAACATCAACGTCCAAGTGTGAACCCTTGGATTTCCAAAATGCAGCATCCTCATCAAATATAACATCCTCGCAAGTTTCAATATATTGTTGCCCTAGAATATAGACCCTAAAGGCCTTTGAATTCTCAAAGTATCCAACAAAGGTACCCTTCTTGCCAAATGGTTCCAACTTTGACCTTTTCTCTTTGGGTACATGAACAAAGACTCTTGAATGTTCAACATTCGATCTCTCACCTGTAAAGACTTCTTCGAGAGTCTTATAATCCAAGATTCGATGTGGGCATCTGTTTTGAACGTAGACAGTAGTCCTTGCAGCTTCACCCTAAAGAAACATCGACAACTCTTGATCATGAAGCATTTCTTTCATAACTTCCACTATAGTTCTATTCTTTCTTTCAACAGTCCCATTTTGTTTGAGGTAGTAGGGAACTATCAGCTCCCTCTTAATTTCCGCATCCTAGCAAAAATCAATCAATTCATTTGATACATACTCCCCACCATTATCGGACTTTCGGGTCTTGATTCTTCTTCTTGTAGCATCTTCAACTTGTGCTTTGAATTCACGAAATTTTTCAAACATTTGATCCTTGGTTTTGAGAAGATAAATCCAAGTTTTGTGAGAATAATCATCAATAAAAGATACATAATATAAGCATTCACCCAAGGTTTTATCGGGCATGGGCCCACAAACATCAGAATGTATAAGATCCAATATTCCTTTGGATCTACTATCACTGTTAGTGCACCTTCCTTTAACATTTTTCCCAAGGGCACATCCTTTGCATACTCCATCATAATCTATCTTAAGTTCAGGTACTCCTTTAACAAAATATTTCAATCTTCCCAAAGCTTTGTAGTGCATATGAGCATACCTTCTAAGCCAAAACTCACTAAATTTTGTAGTATTGTGAAGACGAGCTTGAAATGAACGACCCAGGAGACGATATAGTCCTCCAAATCATACACCAATGACTTTAGCAGATTCAAAGGATGCATTTTTCTTCCATACTAAGACTTGTCCATCAACAAAAGCAACTCTATATCTTTTGTCTTCAAGAGATGATATGGACAACAAATTCTTCTTTAAACCATGAACATATAAAATATTGTTAATGGATACATTACCACCGGATTCTAATTAGAAGGATGACATACAAATGCCCTTGACCTCATATTGGCCATTGTCTCCAAGCTCCACCTTTTGAGTGAACTTCTTTTCAAGTAATTCAGATAAATGATCTCGGTTTCTAGTCATGTGCCTAGAAGCACCACTGTCCACAAGCAAAATTTCATCATGATTTTCAATGGAACCTGTAAGAGCATAAATAAATGAGTGTTTAGGTTCAGAATCATTTCTCTTATGCCTTCTCTTTGATGATGGCTCATTTAGATCAGCAACATATGCATGATTTCTCTTTCTTCTTTTACGATCATCATCCCTTTCATAGTCATCTCTTCGATTCTTTTGAGGACATTGAGCTTGATAGTGACCATGAGCTTGACAACGAAAGCATTGAAAATTTGTTAGATCATTTCTATCTCTTCTATCTCTGTTGTCTCTTCTATCTCTTTGATTTGGAGAGGGATGAGGTCTTCTATGAGAGGCAGAGTCCTTTCTTGAAGCAATCTTGGACCTTGTCTTTTACCAACACTTTTTGGAATTTGCCAAAATTTGGTTTCATCTTCTTATTTCCCTTTGCATTAGCTGCAAACACTTCTATACTTGGATCTTCAATGTCTCCTACAGAATAGAGTCTTGACTCTTCTTGAGTGCACACTGCCCATGGCTTGTCAAAGGTTGGGGCATTCTCTCTTGCACTAATATCTGAGGCAAATGAGTCCCAAGATCTAGGGAGACCACCCAAAGCAACAGCTACCAATTCTTTATCAGATACTATTTCATCAATGGCTAAGTTGGTCTCTAATTTGAGATATCTTTACAAAATATGATGCCACTGTGTCATTCTTTGTCGTCTAGATATTATGAAGCAGGCCTCTTACATTGATGGATTGATTCACAGTGTTAATGGTATACAACCCAATGATAGCATCGTACATGGTCTTAGTAGTCTTATGTTCAGCAATATAGGGAAATGAACCCTAACAGAATCTAATAAAATGTTTCTTGCCAAAATATCATCTTCATGATACTTATCTTTTCTTGTTTTATTAGATGGTTCAATGACTTTACCTGTGACACTTCCCAAGAGTTCGTTCTTTTCAAGAATGATCTCCACCCTTGCCTTCCAAGCCCTGTAGTTAGTGGCTCCTTCAAGCTTGCTTTCAGTCTTCATGAAGGAAGAATCCATGATGAAGATTGTTGGTCACAATAGAGGACAAAACCCAAAAACCTTTCAAGTGCTCTTCAAGATGTTGTTCAAGTGTTATTCAAGTGCTCTTCAAGATGATTTCTCTGCTCTTTTCCTTCACCAAAGCTCTGAAAGACTGAAACCATGTTGAAATTCTAGTGTAGCTAGGGCTAAATTTCACTATTGATAACTACTTTTGTTGATGCAATTAGTTGCTTTATACTTTAATCAACAAGTAGATACAAGAAAAACTTCAACCATTCAAATCTTCAACAAGAGCAGTGTTGACCACTTTGTGTCAACGACCCCATAGCAGTACACCCCCATTTTTCCAAATAGGATTTATCATGGTTGAGGTGTTCACGCCATTCAAATTTCATCATCAATCGACAGTTTTGTAAATGATATAAACCCATCCGGCATGTTTATAATGTAAATGATCTTAGTAAGACCATCATGTATGTAACAACCTAGGTAAGCCTAGTATTTTGGTGACGATTTCTATCCTAGGAGGTTTTTCGTCTCATTGATTCATTTGTGTTTCTCGACACAAATGATCGACGAGTTTTCCCCTCCAATCTCACCCCAAAGCTAGGGTGGATTTTGTCATCAAGATACTAAGTAAGTCCTATTGTTTTCTATCGAGTCTTTGTAAAAGTAATTTGGAAATAATCCTAGCTAATTGGCTATATTATTTTATTACAAATTACTTGGTCTGCTAGATCATGTTTTGAGTCAGAATTTGGTAACTATTTGAGAGTCTATTATGAATGGGTTTTCACTCTTCATGTGTCAAATTGTAATACCTTGATGTAAAATATTTTAGTGCATGGTCCCTCATAGTTAGACACCATGGCTAAAGTATTAGAGGGTTGGAAAAATAATTAATCCCCTCATGAGTCAATTAATTAAAAATTTTGGCAAAATTAAATTAAAATTATAAGCCAAAAATTTAATTAATTTGAGGTCGTAGGAAAATTTAATTCTCCAAGATTAAAAATTTGTCAGTTCTAGAAGTTTTAATTTTTAGAGGTCCCTGGCCAAGAGAATATTGAAAATTTCAAAAAAATTGGACCTTTGGGCCTTGGTAGTTAAGTCAAGGTCAATTTTTTGAGGTAATTAACTCAAAATTATTATTTTTTAGGCAATTAACTCAAAAATATTATTTTTGAGTTTATTAAAACGAAATTAAATGAAAAATTTGAAATTCCTCAAAAATTGATTAATTTTGATGGACAAGATTAAAAGATGATTAAATCTTTTTCGACGATCGAGATTACTTTGACGGGGATCAAGTCAGCTAGTCGTTGGAGAATAAATCTATAAATTAGAGGTCTTTGTCCATCATTTGCATCCGATCATTGAATCGTGCACTTGCTCTGAGAAATTCTTGTAACTTTTGCTGATCAATAAAATAGAAAGACTTTGGGGTTACAGACTTTGGTGTTCCTTTTCCAAATTTATGTGGTAATATTGTTTCTAAAACTCAGCTAATTTTATTGGCATCTGTTGGTTAATAGCCTTTGTGGATTGATCTGCATACAAGTATCTTATGCAGATTTTGGGTTTTCTTAAAATTTCATTTTGATTTGATAGAAGTATCAGGTATCTATATTTCTTGATGATCTTATGGTTATTTTTTAATCACTATTAATCTAAAAATCAGATCTGAGTGTGCAGAGGTTACTATTCAGGATTTGGCATTTGGGGAAATCTTGATCTAGATCAACCGACTCTCAAATTTCAAAAAATCTGAAAAAGCCCATTGTCTCTTAATTTCTGAAGTTATCTTACGAAATATTTTTTGCAGGGTTTTCTTAAGCTTGTGTCTCTCTTAAATTCTTGTTTCTAAATTGTGCAAAAATGGTTTAAATCTGGCCAAGAGGGCTTTGATCTAATAAATCTGTAGAATAGCATTGTAGATTTGTAAGTATCGTTATTATTTTTTTTAACTCACCTGGGTTTTTAGGGTTTTCATTTTCTGTAAATGTGTTGGATTTCTGGGTACCTTCATTCTGGTTTTGTGCAGGTTATATTGGGAAATTTTCATAAAAAAATTTAGATCTGAGCCAGATCTAGGCCCTGGAGGGTAAGATCTGGTCTCAGGATCAAATTGTTTGCAGATCTGGGCGGGATCTTGCCTCAAAGTATAAATTGCAAGAGCATTCATTTAAATCCAAATTTTATCTCTTATTTTGCTGGTTAAAACTCTGGGAAAAATCAAAATTTGTGTGCACCAGTGTGTGCTTGCGTTTTTGTTTGTCTGCGAGTACCCTCTGTGTGCTGCTCATTCCTTCACGCTCTTGTTGCCTTCTCCTCCTACACATTTCTCTCCTCCACGCAGCCCTAGCTCCCTTTATTTCTCCCTCACTGCACCCATCATTCCAGCCCGTAGCCTCGTCCCCTCCGCATTCTTCTTCCCTAACCTTAACGATGCCTCTTCCCGCAGTCCTATCCTTCACGCAGTCTCTCTGTGTCCAGCTCACGTCCTGCTTCCCTCTCCTCCACAGCAGCCTTTCTCATTTCCAATGGTCCCCTCTCCTGCTCCTATTTGCGTCCTTCCTCGTTGCCTGCACGTTCTGTCTTCATTCACGTTGTCGGCTCCTTCACACATCTCCTTCTCCACGCTGCAAAAAACTCCATCGCAGTCTTCCTCCCGCTTATGCTGCCTTCCAAACCTATGCACGACACTCAACGTAACACTTTGTTTCTTTGTTGTTTTTTTTTTCATAAAGTGTGGGTCACCATAGCATTTCATTGCTTTTAAATTTTTTTTAAATAGTATAAAGTTTGGCTTTGATATTTATTTTGAGCCATTTCATTTAATTCTTTTTTTCTAACTTTTGTATAAAGTTCAGTCTTAATATTTCTTTTTTTATTTTAAAAACTTTAAGAAATCAAAAAAAAAATTAAAAGAGGGTTTTAAATTTATTTAGATTTTTTAATTTTGTTTTTTCAAATTAAAAAAATCAAAATAAATAAATCAAAAAATTGAAGAGGAAAAAATATTTTTTAGACTTTGTAACATTTTCGAAAAAAAAATTTAAAAGAAAATGGCGACTCATAAATATTTCCTTTTTTGAGGTATAACAGTCTTAAGCGTAAAATAAAATCTTTCTTAGTCAAGAAGAAATTTAATTTTTTTAACATCTCTAAAGTTTGACTATAGAAAATTTTTAAATCTTTCAGTACTGGAATTTTTTTAGAAAATCATCCGAATTTGGAAGTTCAAAGCATTTTAATTCATTGCTCTTTAATAGTATTGTTTTTCATGATTTTAAATGCTTAACTTGCGCATGGGGTTTTGATGTTATTTCGTGCCTAATATCTGTTGAGATCATCCGTCGATTATTTCACTATAGCTATGGTTTAAATTTGCTTGAATTAACATTGCATGATAAACATTGAGAATTCTTTCAAGTAAATGTCATGTATTTAATGCGTTTTCTTGAAGGTGAAGTTGAAAAGTCTTGAAGATATCTTTTTGAGCTACAATTGCATTGGAATAATAAGCTTATGTTTAATTGGAATTTATATTACATTGTTGAAAAAGCTTATCTTTCAGTTTGGTAAATTGAACATTCATTTGAGCAATTAAATATTGTGGTTGTGGCTTAAGCGTTTTGCTCTCATCTTGTGTGTTCGCATTTTAGATTGGATTGGCATTTCATAACAAGTTAGTTGTCCATTCTAGCAACAGTTATCTATCAGCGACTTGATCCTAATTTCATAACGAGATAATTGACTCCATAAGGCACTAGTATCAAACTTTTAATCTAATCAAATCTGTTAAATCTCGTTGGATCTTAAACAAGTACTTGGTCGCTTGACATTGTCTCCCGAATTGGTTGGTCTCCAACTAGTTCTCTTCTATTCCATTCCTTTAGGGTCTACCCCCCTTAGTCTGCAGGAAGACAGCTTAAATGGAGAGATTGGGGATCAGGGTGATAACCCCCAGTCTGAGCCGTTGTCGCAGTGCCTAGACGTTATGTGCGACAACTAGCAGTAAATAAAGATCGCAGTAGACAATAAACAAGAGACACCACAATTAGGCTCACAGCCAGGGCAAAACCCAAATGGAGAAAACCCAAAATTCTTTCCTATGAGAGTGAGATTATGTCCATCAAAGTTACATCAAAATTGTTCCAACAAATCCAAAACTGTCCTTAATGAAATATCAATGAAATTCTGCCAATAGAAAGAGAGATAATCAACTTCTGTCTAATGAATGAGGTCTGCACAAAGAGGCCGAAATTCTGGCCTGAGATCACTGTAACAAGAGGCTGAAATCTCCACATAAATGTCAACAAACTCTCTACAAAAACTCGGCCACAAACTCAGTCAAGATAATTCGGTCAACCCAGGTCAACGTCCAATGAGGGAGCAACAATAACAATCAATGAAAATCACCAAGATTTTGAAGTCTTCGGCCTTCAAGCTGACACAAAATAGTAGCCCAAACAGAATAAGGTCAACACAGATCAAAAGAAACCCTTTCCTCTTCTTCGCACTTGTGGTGTCTTCTTCCAGTAATTGTAGATTGAACTTCAGTTCCAAGAATAAGATCAACACAGATCAAAAGAAACCCTTTCCTCTTCTTCGCACGTGTGGTGTCTTCTTCCAGTAATTGCGGATTGAATTTTTGTTGAGATTGTGTCCAAATGAATGCCAATGATCACATATATATGAGTCATGTGTGGGCTAATCAGCCCTAATGGAGCCAACTTGTAGATCTTGTTGGGCCGATAAATTAATGTCTTCATGTTTGCAATGAAAAATGGCAACTTTAGCTACATTATTCTTCAACAAAACCTATAAACTTTCTAACTTGATGCCTATCTTCTTCTAGGTGAGGATCAGACCACCCATATTTAGTATGTTTGTATGGTTTGATAAGCTGACCTCGAATGGAAAACATGGTCAGATTAGGGTTTTGGAGGTGACTTTGCACGGCACCAAATTTTGAATGACATATTAAAGGCCATTCTTTGTATAGATCTGTCCTCGAATATAAGAGGAATGGAAGGTTCGTTGGATTGGATCTGTGTCCAATGTCCATTATTCTTCTCCAATTTCATATTTCTTCCATTTTAGTCCAAGTATCCAAGTCTATCTATAGTGGCAGCGTGATAAGTTCATGAAGGACTTGAGCAGCAACATTCATGCTACATCCCCTCAGCTCCTTTGGGGTGGATTTGACTTGATTTTACCATAAATACGCACCAGCACCTATGTCTAGTGAAAGCCAGTTCATCTAATTTGTGAGTTTGTTCCCTGTCAAAATTTATGCATCAATATCTCCTTGCTTATGTTCTCAGCTTTTTGGGCTTCTAATTAGCAAGACATAATCATATGGATCACCTAGTTGATTTTCTTTTGTTCCATCTTTCTCCATCACTCACTGGATCTGGCATTGGTCACTCTTAAAATGTGAATTTAAAGTTCTTAGTTTCTATCTAGTTCCAAAACAACTCAAAGTAGATGTATTGGGCATTCAAAGAAGTGTGTGATAATGTCTGGGCTATGACACCCATTTTTACCAAATGGGATCTGTTAATGGGTGAGCAGCTTGCTGGAGGGTTACAGATTGCAAGATGAGTGACTGTCCCCACAACAGTGTGGAGCAAGGTTTCCTTTGGCTATGGGACGATATCTTCCTCAACACACTTCAAGGCACTATATTAGAGATGTTATATTGGTTACAAGTTCCAGTTTAATGGATGTAGCCACCCATGCATAACTCCTGGGTCTTTGTAAAGGAAAGAATAGCCTGGTTTTCTAATTGTGGTTTCTAAGTCCTTGCTTCTCCCTGTCTTGTTTGGTAAGGTGAATTTTTGTAATATTTCAAGGCATTGCTTTAGAATGGGATTTTTATTTATGCCTGATTTTGTCTTCTGGCAGCCCATCTATCACACAGGTTTTGGTTATGTGCTCTGTACAATTTAAAACGAATCATTTTTCAAAAACAAAAACTTGTTTAACTTAATTTAGAGTTAACCTGGTCAAGCAAGTTGTGGTCAAGTGGTAAATCAAGAGATATTTCTTGACAAAGACAGAGAGGTTGATCCCACCGAGAACAAGCAGCCATGTCTATGAGGCCAATTATGTGCTATCTTGTGATATCTCATTATTAATTAAGTCTAGGCAATTTGTCCTCGGCAATGCATCTCCACAGACAAGGCCAGGTGCAAATCCTAGATGATTTTGATGGAATAGATACCCTTTGGTTGTGGCATCTAAGCCAAGCATGCAATTGACTTCATTAACAAAGGGCCTTTTACCAACCAAGTATAGATAAGGTTATTTTAACCACTTAATATCTTACTATGACCAAGTATTTCCACATCTCCATTAGTAGTTGCAAACTCAGAATTTACAAAGAAATTTGCTGATAGAAATCATCGTGGAAAAGGAACCAGCCTACACAATTGTCATAGATGTCTGTGTTCATGCTATCTCGGTTAACTGTCCGAAGATATATTTTTTCAGAAGTCTGTGTTCATGCTATCTCCTGAATTTGTCTTGTGGTGGCAGCCCATCTACCATACATTTGACTTAATTTAGAGTTAACCTAGGTTAATTTAACATAACCTTAAAACCTAACTCTCACCTGATCTTCAACATATTTCAACATCTCCATCAGCAGTTGACACCCCATATTTTTATAGATTGACATTTATCAATGAATCTGCCTACAACTTTCACAGAGTGTGTGTTCATACTATCTCAGTCAAACAATCTGCTTATGTATTTTTAAACTGACATAAATCTACTCAAATTCTGACTTACACTGTTAATTAGTCTTCAATTTTTCAGCCTTCCAATCATAAGAAATTATTGTTTTTAAAATAAATGAACCGAATGAAAAAGAAAAAAATTGTTTTTCCTGATCTACCATTTTTGGGCACTATGGTTGAAAAGAGATTAAAAAAGAGCTGAGATGCTCAAAGTTACATCATGCTGCTTTTGAATGTCAGCATATGATAAGTGTGGCCTTAGTAACAGAACCCAAGTTCTTAATGTAAAGAAACAAAATAGAAGCTTCAATCAAACCCAATATTATTCTACTAACATTCATTCAAGAACACCCAAAAAGGCCTCAAAGCATCAAATAATACAAACCCAACCATATAAAACACGTTGTCAGGCTTATTCAACAAGCAAACCTGAAAATCTTTCTGTAAGACCTGTTGCTATACCAGATTTTCCAGCTCCAAGAATAGGCTGTTGCAGGAAATTTAGATTATCATTACATATTATAAAAAAGTTGGCTTAATTTGTACTCCTACTTCTAAAGATGACAAATAATCCCATTTAGCTACTACCTAACTTGCTCCTAAGTATGCAGTAAACAAGACATACTTAAACCCACTTGTGGGTAACTTATGAAGCAGAATTAGGCTATTAGCCAGTCAATTTCATCTTAATCCTAACAGGGCTCTTTAACTATGGTTATTCATACATTATGGTTCCAGGTTAGCCTATTATAGTATATATTCTACCTGATAAAGCTCATTCTACAACAGCTATGGATCCCACAGAATGTATATATTGGATATCAGGATCATGCTACAAAACCAGATTCACTTGGTAACTTACAGTTGATCGAGGACTAGCAGCAATTTGGGTTTGTTGGTACTTCAAGATAGTCCAGTCAAAAACATAATCAGACTTAAAACCTGCAATAATACATATCACAGTACAGGAATATTGCAGTAAGAATTATAAGCATGCTGAAGTGGCCAGAAACTATATGTAGGCCATGGATCAAAATCTACTGAAAATACTTTCCCTTAACATAAGACTTCAGATTGAATAACTATATTTAATGTCTTAGACTTTAGTCACAAAATAATGACTCTGGATGGAGTATCAAAATTGGAATGTCCTTGACAAATTTGAATCTTACACTAGAAGCAAACTAATCCAGATTTCTTACCTTCTCGCATGAACAAGTCACGAAACATCCTCTTCAAGTATGCATAATCGGGCTTGTCATCAAAGCGCAATGCACGGCAGTAATGGAAATATGAGGCAAACTCCGGTGGGTAAGACCTACACAAAGCCTGCAAATGCATGTATTAATAATCATCAGATGGTGGTACACAGTTCCAGCTTGGAAAAAGTTGACAAGTAAACCTCGTAATTGTTTACCTCAATTGAAGTGGAGACTTTCTTTTCACTTATTTTATCATACTTTTGCTTCTTAGTCCCTGCTTTTAATCCCTGCCATGGAAGGCTGATACAGCCGATACACTAGATTATGTTATCAAGTAATATTTAAATAATGATCAGAGAGAAAAATCAATACACCAGCATTTTATGCAGAAACAAACCTTCCCCTTAAGAAGTACATCAGCACATAGCCCAAAGATTCAAGATCATCTCTCCTGCTTTGCTCTGAATATCATACAAGACAACACAAAATAATTAAACAAAGTTTTGCAATGGTCTTACTAAACAGTAATAACTACCCTTGTCAGTCATAACTGGGGACAGCTATATGCCATAAACTGTGGATAGGATTTGGAATGGACACTAATAAAGTTCCCAGGGAAATCAAGAAAAGAAATGTTAGTAGTAATGTGAAGCAAAGATTTGCTCACCTATTCCAAGATGAGTATTGATGCTAGCATAACGAGCAGTCCCTGTAAGATTTTTATTTTCCCTGCAGATCAAAACTCACTAATAAAAAATTCTAGCAAGATACTTCAATCAAATGAAATGGATACCAATCAGAGTTTGACAGTTGAATCGTTGCAACTATAGAAGAAATAATGTGCGATGTGTCCATTCACAAAAGCTACTAGAATAAACCACTACCATTTCCAGACCTGGAGGATTAAAAAAGTTTGAAATCGCATACCTGTAAGGAATATGCTTATGAGTTGCTGGGTCCCGATATTTTTTGGCAAGCCCAAAATCTATGATGTAGCACTGTCAACATATAATCACTAGCATCAGAAGTTTAACGTATTGTAAATAAGAAGTTTCAACAGGTAGCCTCTTTAGTATAAAATATAGTATATAAGTGATGAACAGCTTTCCATCAAAAACATCACCACCCATTTATAAGGATGGGAGAGATATCCATAATGACTTAAGATGATAATGGCCAGAATGAAAAATATGATCTTTCTCTCTCTCTCTCTCTCTCACACACACACATACAAGTGAGTACTTGTGGATGCATAAACCATTACAGCCTAAAAATTTGCATGATTAGCCTCATGCTTGCATGTAGATGTACATGCTTACAAGTAAAAGTATTTATCACAAGCAGCTATTTGATTAGGTGTGGATTTGGTTAACTATGATTTGACTGTGATGACAATTAAGCGTAATAAAGCACAAGGAACCAGAGACGGAGGCATTTTGATGACTTAATAATGGAAAATTGATGATACACTAACAATGTAGCACTTTAATAATTCAGCAAATTAAAGATCTTGTGAAGAAGTTTAATGGGCATTAACAATGATGGCAAACAATGAAGAAGCATTGGGAGTCCCTTATGACCAACTAAAGTTTTAAAACAAAAAAAGATAGCCTCTTTAAACACCTGATTGTTTGTTGTATGTATCATAATTATTTTTTATATCATTACAATGTATGCATCATTGTATTTCATTTTCTTACTAAAGGAAAAAGGAAAAATTTACCTATTTCAAGTTTATCTATCACTATCTATTATCCTCATTTCAGAGTTTACATGTCTGTTTCGTAACTCTGATTCATCAATCAATTGTTCACGTGTGTTGCAATGAGCTTTATTATTTCAATTTGCAATTATTATAATAACCATAATCATCACTACATATATATGTTTTATGTGGTATCCTCCGGTGTATTCTCCTAATGTTCGGGTGTCTCTCTAGTCTTCTTGAATCTCATGCCCCTCTCTGCTTACATAGATATTTTATTTTCTAAAAGTTCAAAAACTTGAATGTTTTTCATATATGTGAGATGCATACTCTTGTATATCAACCATATTTGGTTTTTTCAAATACATAGATGCTTCCTAAAACAATGATTGGTTAGTTAAATCAGTACAATCAGTTCCTTAAACATATTGATCACAAAAAGGTATTGCGATATGACAGCTTTATAAGCTGTTAATTATGGATGGCCATCATATTCAATAACAATATGTCTGTGCGTGCAGAGAGAGAATAGAATGGAATAGAATTTTCTATTAAAAAGACTATGATAACAACTGGCCTATGGGACAGAACAGCTTACATCCGATGAAACATTTCTCGTACAAATGAAAGAAGAAAAAAGAAATGTGTGGTGGAGGCAATATCCAATATTCCAATACACACAAGATTTGCGCTACTTATATGGATTCAACAAGAAGGGTGGGTCACCTAATCCAGTTTGTTGGCTTTCAGAAACTTGTCTCTGGTGAACATTGTCCTTGCTGCTTCTTTTTCATGTCCTCTACATGGCTCTCCTAAAATGCCACACTTCAACTGTTGTTCTCTAGTTTTGTTCCCTTTTTGTTGTGGCTCTATGCCTCACAGTGAACTAGGACGTGTTGATTGGTCTTCACCTCCTTTTCCACACATCCAACATGTCCCATTCTCTTATTCCTCTTCGGGTTTCTTCCATCTTATTGTCTAATAACTTGATCTATATGAGCTAGTTCTTACTTGGGCTGATACCTGCTTTGCTCTCCATGGAATTTTGAGTTTCAGGTGTTCTTGAATTCTAAATTCTCCCTCCAGGGTGAAGTTGCCTATGTAACATTCTTTACCATTTGCCATTTCTGTAACAATCTTATGAGCAGATTTTCAGCTCCTTCCTATCTACCAGGCAGCTTTCAAAGTTTCAAACACTATATGTCAATTGTTAAAACACTTCTTACATTGCAACTCTCATGCATTCTCCTTTAAGTCCTCCTAGAGAAACTTGTTGAGTGCCCTTTCGTTGTTCATGTTTGCCATTTTTTGTTGTGTATCGCAGAATAATAAATTCAGTCATGGTATCCAAGCTTTACCTATATCTTCCAATGGGCTAGGTGTTAGCATATGAAAAGCATCTTAAATATGGGCATAGTTTTCGCCTCTTAAATAAAAATTAAATCAGGTGATGACTTAGTAAATTTGGATTTATTAAGAAAACTATATAGTATATACTAATATAGTGTGTCTTAAAAGCTAAAAACCTTTTGCAGAGTACAAAATTCAAATGTATAATACGGACATCAGTGTGCACACTGCATACACAGGTGTCCTATACTGAGTGCAAGATAAGGTTCAATAATAGAGATGTACACTGTCAAGGAAACAACATTATAACTTACTGCTGTAATGATTATATGGAAGATTCTGCAGGAGATCAAACTCAAGCTTAAACAAATTTAAACTGTACTAGTCTTGCCACTGTCTTAACATAAAGTCAGAATATGGGGTTTTATAAAACATGCAAACAGACTTTTTCTATGGTAGAATATTTGAAAGCAAATGATATATTTGTTATAACTTATTTGATTTGCTTAAATTTTGAGGGGAAATAGAATTAGAACTTCCAAATTCTGCAGTAAAAGATCTTACACAACTAAATAGAATTATTCCAAAGATCAAATTTACAACATAAATCACCTGATTTGCTCTGCGGCCAAGCCCCATAAGGAAATTGTCAGGCTTAATATCTCGATGAAGGAAACTCTTTGAATGCACATATTCAATCCTGTTAATCTGCAAATAGAAGTAGTTAAGAAGATACATCCAATTCATTTCATGTAATATTTCCATGACCTCCTATATTTTCAGAATGTGGGAAATCACTATTTGAACATGGAGAAAGTGAAGCACCAAACAATTGCAAAATAAAGAACACAAAATTATAACATAAATGATTTGTTCAAAGCAAGAAAACTTTGGGATTAGACACCCACCAGTTGATCAGCAAGCATCAGAACAGTCTTCAATGAGAATTTCCGATTGCAGTAATTAAATAAATCCTCAAGACTTGGTCCAAGTATATCTATGACCATGACATTATAATCACCTTCAACACCAGACCATCTTATATTCGGAACACCAGCTGTAGCCCAACAACTTATGTGAGGAAGACATCCAGAAACCTTCAAGAAACTTATCTTGAAAGACAAAAACTTCAAAGCAGTACCCAGAATAGAATTTACAGTAACTTTCCCAGGTCCCGCATTTCTCAAATTAATTATGAAAAAAATTAAGAATTCCTAGTTAGACAGCAGCAATCTTACTTCCTCCTTGAAGAATCTTGTACAATTTGGACTCATATAGAAGTTGTGGGTGCTTTGTTTTTGCATTCTCCTGTTTAGTTGCAAAACATAGTTAGAATGTTGCCTAAAGAATTTATATGGGCAATTGCACTGCACAGGAACTGCTTTTGTGAGAATAACATAGCCATTTAAATTCATTATATCTAGCTCAACTTCAACGAGACACATTTTTTACAATTATGGCACATAATACCTACAAATAACAAGTCTATTGCTATGCATATAGCCTGGTTCTCACTCCCAACTAGCATGATACACAAACTGCATTTTGCTATTCAAACCAGGTTCAAGAACCATTTTTCATGTCTTTCAGTTCCACACAAGATTCCCTAGGCTTCACCAAAAGAAAAGAACCCAGCAAACCCTGTGGCTTCTCCTGTTGAAATTATTAAGAAAGAAAAGCACTAAGAACCTAAATTAATGTTGACACTAATTCCATATGCATCCATAAATTTGACTCAATCAAGGAGACAATACTGAGTAAACACAAATTTTGACATAAATATGCACATGTACATGCAATTTCTTGTTTCTGAAAACCACTAAATCTTGACATGTCAGTTTAAAAATGAATTTACTATCTATTCTGAATTTCTGATATATCAATCTAAAATTGTATTTACTAATCATTCTCATATATCAATATAAAATTGTATTTACTATCTATTCTTTTGATTTTCCTTCTTGTGTTTCTTTATGCTGTCATAAATCTTTTATAGCTTATATGCCTGTTCTGTCACCGTAGCCAAAAAACAAAGAATGGAAAATCCTGAACTCAACCATGCTTGAATCCAATATGCATCTGGCATTTCAAGCCCCGCAACATTGGACTAGAAAGGAATTTCTTCTAAAAGCACATACTTTCATTATCCTGGAAAAATAATTGTAAACACTTTTAAAAGCTTCCTGGAATTCTTACGCATTATTCCAAAGTAAAATTTTTAGACCAGGATTAGAGTAGCTAAAGAAAAATCAGCCAAGTTCAGAACAAAAGCTTCAAGCATCTCACAAGAATCAATTATCAATACATACCCTCCAAGACAGAGAACAAGGAAAGATAGATACCATCACAAAGATATATGTTCAAAACACTTTCCACAGTCTAATAAAGGTATTGAAAGAATGAAATTGATAAATTGGACCTTTGCAGGTATAAAAAACAGACATCTAGATTCTATAGCATTGCTCAGGGAACAGAATAAGAAAACAGTAGAACTGCAGAACTGCATGATGAACTGAGGAGCACCATAATCTAAGTTGCACGAAACGAGGAAACGGAAACGAGTTTCCGAAACGGGAAGCAAAGCGAAACGCGACCTCCCCAAATTTTGGAAACGGGGAAACGCGGTATATATATATATATATATATATATATATATATATATATATAATTTAACTTTATATTAGAATTTAAGACATTTAAGAAATATTATGTGAAATTATAAAAGTTAAAAACATACATGATACATGATAAATTCAAAGCATAAACTATTACAAGTTACAACACATTTACTCATGAATGATAACAGACACAATGGAAATAGCAATCTCAGAATATCGGATTGGTGCTCTTGATTAAATATGAGTTCCATACCCTAATACATGACAAAATACAAGGAAAACATTGCAATCACCCAACCCTGAAATCCTGAAAAACTGATAAGTCTGCTGGATTTTGAATGAGATCTAAAATTCTACTTTCTCCATATGAAATCCAATGAGGTTGAAACCACTCTCAAACATCCTGAGTCATTTCATGGTAATGTTAAAAATTTAAGTAAAAGGCATTTTCATCCTTTTACTTTAAGAATTTAACATTACCATGAATCACATATAAATACTAGGGCCATAGGCTTTAAAAATCCATCTACAAGCATCCATAAACGATTACAATAATGTTAAAAAGCACGAAAACCAGAAAAAAAAACAAAAAAAAACCAAGTTAAATCGCTTTAAACGCAAGGAAACGCGGTCGTACGGCCTGGAAACGCGTTTCCAGCCGTACTGGCAACGTTTCCTGTACGGGAAACGTGCCAGTACGGCCGGAAACGCGTTTCCAGGCCGTACGGTACGCGTTTCTGCGTTTCCGTTTCGTTTCCGTACGGAAACGTCCCCTTGCCAGCGTTTCCTGCAACTTAGACCATAATCTTTACAAGTATAGACAGAAAATTGATATGGCCAATGACAAGCTCTTCCATCATAATGAAAATATTAGGTGAAAATGTACTGAGGGAGTGAATTTTGAAAATGAAGCACAGTCCAGGCCATAGTGAGTATTATCGCAAGGACAGATATTCTGGTCCACATAAAAGACTACATTATTTGTTCTTGAAGTCAGCATTTATAAATGTAGCAAGAATCAATATCGAGTTTTCACCAACTAGTACAAACTGTGAACAAGCCGGCTAAATGCACATGCAAGCAGAAGAGAATGCATGGTGAAAAGGGTGTATAAGAAAATATTGTTTGCAAAAGTCATGTGTCTTTGAATATTTTATATTTATGCCATATATAATAGTATTAAACTGATAACTACTTATCATCATGGCAATCACAGGAGGGGGTGGTTCTCTTTGATCCCAATGAGCAGAAAGCATTTATGAAAGCACCGGATCTAGGCATTGCTTCTAACAAGGCAGAGACCCAGTGGCACTCCAAGGGATCTGTACCTTTAGACCATGTATTCATAAAGTGCCCATTATAAGGGGTTCAACCATCATCATTCACTCACTTCTAATGGACAAACTGCTAAAGGATCCATGGGCATCCTAATTAACACGAAGGGTAATCTAACTAACTCACAGCTTCCAATCTATATCCTACATCCAAGTCAAGGGAGAGCTCAACAAGGAAGCAGATAGAATGGCAAATGTTGGAGCTTCCTTGAAGGAAGGCATGTTCGTTTTCTGCGACAATGGGTGAACAAGAGCATCCCTCCTCCCCCTCCCTTGATCATGGTTCCAACTTCCACCTAGAAGAAAGGCTTCAAAGCCCACAAAGGATGTTGTCATAGCCAAGAAAGATGTGGGGCCTCCTGCATCCTCCTGTCAAGTCACTTGCATGCAATGGCAAAGGAAATTAAACTCCCTTATCAATTTTCCTCCCCTCTTCTCCTCATTTGGACACTAGTCATTAGAGCTAGAATATCTTCACCTAATCCTCCTGCACGTGAACCTTCACAACTTGGTTTAAGGTCGATGCTTGTCTTCCTTGACGTGAGAAATTGTGTTAGCATTTGGATTGATTGGAAAGCAAAGAAGGTAGACAACCAATCCTATATAGCTATGAGGCACAAAATGGCTCTTTGGAATAGCTTAGAGTGGTTGGAGGAAGAATTTGAGGTGCCTTTGGTCGCTCGCATTCCTTGGTATCAATCTGACAACCCTGGTGCCTTTACAAGATTAGAAAACACTATTGACCTAGATGTCATATCTCAACATTATTGTTGCTTTTGTTTGTTAGCCTTTAGGGGAAAAGAAAGGATTGAAGAAATATCTCCATCAATGTGAAAACGACCTTATGGAGCCATGAGCATGACAACTTCCTCGGCTCGATTATTAGAAGGTCACAAAACTAAACATTATGAAAGACCAACACATGCTTTGGAGGTTGGGAAGTACCTCCTTGGGCTCAAGCACTAGGAAGAGAAATCCAATGCTACGATGATTCTACTATGGGGAAGACAACTATAATTCTAAACCACCCAAGACACTCTCTCCTACATACTGACACGTATATTGGCTCATATCAACCTCACCCCTGCATATGCCCTCCCTACCCTATATCTCCAAGGACCCTTCAACTTCAACTCTTCCCAAAGACTCTAATGACATGTTCAGGGGTGACGCTAGAAACCTAGCAACCTAAGTAGATTCTGATGTTGATAACCATTATGGGCCTTAATTTTCATTAATTGATCTATATTTTTATTAAATGGTTTTATTATTAAAATAAATTATTTGGATATATACACAAACTTTTAAGCATGATAGTTTGGTTGCACTAATTAAATGCTTTATTTGATAATCTCCTTCTATGGAAACAAGACTAGCTCAATTTTTGTGTTGTAAGAATGATAAACAGCTTTGGCCACGACAATTTTGATGATATTAAACAACCATTACTGTGTAAAACAAAATTGAAGAATACTTCTTGGGTTGTACTTACTATTTAACAAGCAAAGATACAGAATCACATTCAAGGATGAAAACACCTCTAACAAAGCTAGCTTTATACATTAACTTTTATATTATAACATGCAAACATTGCAAACAATTATTGTTTGGAGACACTAATAATAATCTTGGGGTGGCAAGTGCAAGGGGAGTCATCTTCTACTCTGGAGGAAATCAAGAAATTACATATGCTTGGGGGATTGTAATCTCCATGAACAATGAAGTGTTGGATCTGGCCCTCATGAAAGGCCTCCTACTTCTTCAACACAAGGGGCTAGAATGGCGATAGTGAAGGGTCAACTATGATTCAATGATCACTGTGAGAGTAGTACAGTGCAAGTCTCTCCCTAGGCAATGAATCTTAGCCCACTTAGTGAAAAGAACTCTTCAAGAAGTGCATACTTCAGTAAGATTGAATTCTTCAATGCTTTAAGGCATCATAACTCACATTCAAATTGATCAGCAAACTAGGCATTGGGTTAAGCTATTGTCATATAAACGGTGTTTTCAACTCCCGCCATAGTGCACCTTTAGAAATGGTGGGGAACCCCTTAGTCATCCCCTTGGTATTTCAATATTGAAACAGCAAGTATTTATGCCATAGTGTCATAGCATTACTATCCCCCATTCACACTTGGGCTAAGTATTATGAAGTGCCCAAAGGTCCGGTGAACAATGTGGCTCATATTATGGGTACAGGCGTCCACCGTAGGCATACTTGAGTGTATGGTGTCTCACTATTTCATCGTTGATTTCTATATAGCTTCAGCATCAATTGACTCTGGGTGAAAGAGGGAGCTCTCCTCCTTTGGCTCTGAGCTTGCATCTCCAATTCCCCATTGCTTTGTTTGCCTCAGTTTCAGCCCAATTCTCTCAGCAATTCTGTGCATGATCATACACTATCATTGTAGAAATGGGTGTTGTGTCCTTTGTGAGCTAGGAGAATTCAAGAAGGGATTAAGTGGTATTAAGGAGGTGAGTGAAGCCCAATGCAGTGTAGTTAACGCCAGGCTCCAATGAGAAAGGTGGAAGTCAGAGTTTCAGCAAAAAACATAGCAAAATAATGCAGCTCGAGGTAGTTGTGAAATTGGTAAATTAAGACATGTGGGAGTCCAGCACGGCGAGAACTTGGAGGTTTCAATCCAACTCAAGTCATTAAAGCAGCTCATGAAGCGAAGTGTGGCCCGCCTGGATTTTCCTAAAAGTGTCGTTAAGTTTCCCTCTCTTTCAGATTCATCCCCCTCAGCAAAGCCATCCAGTGTTGAGGATCCTCTGCAAACTCCTTATCTAGAACAAGAGAAAGGCAACACTTTTCAAAGCTGCAGATTCTAGAGAGCAAAATTGCAAGCTCCCAGAAGCAAAAGAAACAAGGAAGCACCAGTTAGCAGAAGCCCATAAGCAGCTTGATATCTAGTGTTTTCTTTCCTTGTTATCTTATGTTTTTTTCATGTAGTCTGTTTGCTTCAGCAGTGTGTACGGCAGTATACCTGCCAAGATAGAATAGAGCTTATTAGGATAGAATGCTCTTCAGGGAAGAAATTCCTTCAGTTTTATCTTTTGGAGGTTTAGGCCTAAACTCTGTAAGTGTTTCCTAGCTGCTTGGTTTTACCACAGCCCTCTTTTTTAATATAGTCCTGCCCATTACTGTTTAAAAGAAAAAAAGACACTAATAATAATCCGGTTCAATGTTCTTGCAGAATGCCCACATCCATAATCCTTGAAAGACTAAATAAAGGAGAAGACGAACATACCAGTTTTATGGCCACTTCCTCGTTTGTCTGAATATTTACTCCTGAGAATAACCCACATTAAATCATCAATAAAATATTTCAGGCATCAAAGAAAAAGCATGCACAAATGCTTATAAGCCAAAACTTATCTCCAACAACAACAAAAACCCTTGTTATCACAGACTAATAGAAGCATACCATTTGACTCAGCAATATGTAGACCAAGAATAGGCTAGGCTGTTAACAGCCATCATAAAAGCTTTTGGCCATGATTAAACACAAGCTAGCCAATACATTCACCATTTCCTAGACTCTAAGGCTCACGTGTCATAACAGCACAAGCTGCTGATGTTATATTATTCAAATACAAATTTTTCTGATTGAAATTTTAAGTTTTGATTGTCAACAAATGAGCTCGCTGATAGAGATCACCATTAAAACCCAAATCTAAATTATGACATCCTTCTATTGCCACCAAAAAACAAAAACAATTTAACAATGATACAATCTCCAGTGACCTGTTAATAAATACATTTACAAGGGCAGGTAGTATAGGACAGTGATGTTGGGTACAGAATTTCAGGCAAATTTTTCATTGTAAATAGAAATCCTCTAAAATACTTGCCAAGATCATCAACGGTCCATGTGTACCTTATCATGGTCCTTGGAAGCCTGCGCGTATGCAATAAGAATATTTTTGCATGAACATTTGATTGTGACACATATTACTCTGATTATAAAGACCAATAAAACTTATGGGTAATATTGACAGCTAAGATCCCCTGTATTCTATGGTTTCTCAGCCAAAATAGGGCACCGTGTAAATAACATATTGATGGCACCTTTTATCTCCCATATAAAACCTTATCATACTGTTTCCAATGACCTGTTGAAAGTTTCTTTGCAAGGACAGATGTTATAGGATGAGATAGGGAAGAAAGTTTCAGGCAATTTTTTCACGGCAAATAAATGAACTTTCTCTAAAAAGTATGCCAAACTCGTGAACAGTTCATGCTGTACCTTATCATGTTCCTTGAAAGCCTACATGCGTGCAACAAAAGAATGTTATCTGAACATTTGGCTGTGATGAATATTGCCCTGATTATAAAGATAAATAAAATCTCAATGGGAGATATTGACAGTTGACTGTCATGAACTATACAACTTCTCAACCAAAATTTGACGCCGTATATATAATAAATCAATGGTGCTTCTGATCTCCCGCACAAATCTTTGGCATACTTTGTAAGAATCGGATTCTCAAACTAGGGTGTTCAAACTAAAAATAAATCATCGCTTTTGAATATGGGTTAGCAGATCCTTTTCCTTTGTATAAAATCAGATTTATTGTGTAGAAAATGGCAATTTAAGGTTTTGTTTCTGCTGGGACTTAACTTTTTATGCCTTATCACCTGCAGTTCCCTGTCTGGTTCCATGTTTGTAGCTAATTGAAATGAGCACAAGATGGTGTTCCAAACTGCACCATGTATTCATTCACAGGGATAAGAAGTAAATCCCCTGGAAGTGGATCCTAAAAGATTTCCCACGCCTTTTTCAATTTTTTGGAATCTTTCTTCGTATGTAGTCAGGATTGACTTGCCTCAAAGTTTTAAGAGGAAAATAAGAAAAGCGAAACATGTTTTACGCAGATATTGCAACATTCCAGCCCCTGTTAATGTGGATTTCACTAGTAATGAAGCTCGAGATTTCAATGGCGACGCCAAGGATTGGTCAATTTGATTAAAGAAATGTGCATTCATTTATATGAGCCCTATTACATATATTTCTCAGCACCCACCTATACTGATAAATAAATCGCAAGAATGGCCCATGCATAAGATGGATTCAGCCAAAAGAAATTGCAAGGGTTCTTCGATTTCTCATAGCTTCATAAGCACCGACCCAGATAAATACATCTAACCATCTACAGTGATTAATACATTCCAAGGATTGATTTAACAGAGCTGCAGAGGCAGAGATAAATGTATCCTAGACACCTATATCTATTAAAATATCGCCACGAATGACCGATTAATCGGAATTTTGGACGCACCCACAAAGACAAAATTACTCATCCACTATCAACAGATTGCAGAGAATGAACGAATGATTTCAAAGGTACCCACCGAGATAGATTTCTCCGAATGAACCGCTGCCAATTTTGCGCCCCAATCTGTACTTATCTCCCACCAGTGGCTCCATTGAGATCCGGAAAAGAATCTGCTATGAAAAAACCAGTAATCCCCTGGCACCTAATATTCTATTTTCTATGTTGTTTCCAATATATTTTTGCTTACTTTTTTCGAGTTCTGCTATCCCATCCTGGCGTGATCCCCACAGAAGAAACAGATTCAGATTCAGCCCATTTGATCGACGATGCCCGCGGGCTCAACATTCTACATTCTCCCTGATGAGTCAAATACTGACTTCCCAACAGTGGTGTATAAATCCCAACCACCTCTCAGAAAGCGTAGGTGGTTGTTTAGGGCCTTCGATTTTGAAAAGAAAGAGGAGAGAAAAACAGAAAAAAAAAACAATTGGGAAGGAAGAAATCACCGGCCTCCCAGGATCCTATGAATATCTAAATATATCCAATATATACATCGATGGATTTCAGGGTGGCAATGGTTGGGCATTCTTGGAACAAACTTTTTTCCACTTTTGCATTCTTGTTTTTATTAACAAAAACTATTGAATTTTGGGATAAAGTAAATACGAAATTTCTACGCTAGGTTGGTTTGTCTTTAATATATAAAAATAGAAAAATATTTTGAGAATTTTTGGTTGTAATATTTTTAATTAATAAATAAACCAGTTATAATAATATATAATATATAAAACTGTTACTTGTTTTTTTGCTGAGATTTATAATTTGAAAAAAAATATCATTCATATGAATTTAAATTATTTTATATAATTTTATTAAAAAAAAAGTTAAAATAAAATTTATAATTTGTATATAAAAATAATAATATTTAATATAAAAGATAAATTTGTTTAATTTATTTTATATAATTTTATTAAAATAAGTTAAAATAGTTAATGGATATTGAATAGATGGTAATAAGGTGTTTTATTAAGTTATTTTTTTTGATGTGATGTCATTGGTTTTATAATTTGCATATAAAAATAACTATATTTAATATAAAGCTTATTGGGTCTTGAATAGATGGCTATGAGGTGCTTGATTAAAACACTTCTTAATGTGAAGTTATTGGTTCAGTTTCCAGCCCATAGAAATGATATATTAGACATGTTAAAAATATACTCTTACCAAACTTACAAAATAAAATAGTATTTAATATAAGCTAAACTTAGAAAATAAAATAGTATTTAAAATGAAAGATGAACTTGTTTAATAATTTTAAGTTAGTTTTTATTCAATCAATTACAAATCTCCATTTAAAAAATATTTTTTTCTTAATAATATAAATAAATATATTATTTATTATACAATAAGAAACATTAAAAAATAAAACGAAGATAGGTGACGTGGTTTACTTATATAATCTATTATCCAATAAAGAACATTAAAATAATAAAACCACATAGGTGAAGTGGTTTACTAACTTTTAATTCTATTAGATACTGTTATTATTAATGATAGAAAGTATTCATTTAAAATGTTAGAATAAGAGTAGTTTATGTATTTAAATTCAAAAAAATTGTATCAAGGAGGTTTAGTTTAGGTGGTTAAAGTTAATGGGATGTTGTTATTATTTTGTCTTAAGTTTGATTCTTATTTGTTATAAAGATAAATTTAGTCTAATAAAAATATTAAATAAAATGAAAAAAATATCTATTTGAAAGTTTATTATCTTTCATAAATATTCATTCAAAATTTGAGTTAAAAATAGCACACCCAATTAAACTAATAAATCTCTATGACAATAATTATAAGAGTGAAATATATTCATTCGAAATTTGGGTTAAAAATAATTGAAACACTTAACCCTTTAAATTTATTTAACAATAAACAATAATGTAATGATGAGAGTGAAATATAAACACCAAACATTTGACTTCAAACCAAAAAAATAAATCTTAAAAGTAATCTACAGTAATATTCCTTCA
This sequence comes from Pinus albicaulis, assembly GCA_034641835.2. Taxonomy (NCBI): domain Eukaryota; kingdom Viridiplantae; phylum Streptophyta; class Pinopsida; order Pinales; family Pinaceae; genus Pinus; species Pinus albicaulis. The sequence continues at coordinate 640,311,164 of CM076573.1, read as the reverse complement.
GATTCTTTCTTGATGAACAATATTTCTTAAAATATTATTTAATATTAAAACAATATTAACATGTTTATATAGATTTTGTTTTTAATTTTATATAAAACTCATTATTTTTATAATTATTAAGATAATTTATAAATGGATTTTAATTTATTAATGAAGTAGAAAGATTTATATGGTGTATATTGTTGAGATTGATAGAAAAAGAAATTGTTTATTAAAATATATGTTTTTGGTTTATAAAATTACAAAATTTTATTTTAAGTATAAAATATTAAATTAAATTATTAATAAAGTTAATGAAATATAATATTATTTATTAAAATTAATATTTGTTTATATCTATGATATTATTTATTTTAATGGTATAATTTATCTTTAAACAAAAATCTATAGATATATGTGACAAAATGTCAAATTATAGGGAGATATAGTTTTTTTATTATGAGATGGAATGTAAGATATGGTCCCATTTTCTATCTCATGTCATCCAATTTTCAGATATTTGAGGATGATGAATTGATGTCACTGTAACCATATTGTTTTTTAAGATGAATAGTAAACAACATTAAAGAAATCCACCAATTTGACCCAGCCTCTAAACAAAACCACCACTTTGACTAGGTCTTTGGACAAAATCACCACTTTGGTTGGGTCTCCACATATTTAGATTCCTTAATGACGTGTTATCCTTTGCCTTTCTTTTTCCACACACAACATGGTTCCTACACATTCAAATCATTACTAAATCTTTTCTTTCTCAACTCTCAACCCTGTTTGTCATCTTCATTTTGAATATGGAGTTTATTTTTTATAATTTTGAATGAGTCAATAATAAGTGTTATGATTAGTTTTGAGTTTCATGGGTCACGCTACCTAAGGATGGGGACAACGGAGAGAACGGTTATGTGAAGGCTTGAACAAGGATAAGGATTATTATGGTTATGTAGAGGGGTTGAATAGAGGATGGGGACTAGTAGAATAGGAAAGGGTTGAATAAGATATGGATTATTAGGATTATTACGATGTGGATGGGGTTAAATAAGTATAAGAGTCGTTAGAATTCTAATTTTTTATTTGATTGAGGATAAGAGTGATTGATAACTTATTTATGTTTTACTTGGTCTTGAATTGGATTTATTCTAAAGGAGTGAAGCTAGTATAATAAGGGAATTTGGTTTGTGAAGTTATTATAATAATTTTTGCTATATTATTTGTGGAAATTAAATTTGGATGAGTAAGATAATAATCATTTTTCTTAAGTATCTAAAATAAATTTAATTGATAAGAAATTTATCATTTTATTTTAATAAATTAAGGCCAAGTCTAATTTATAGATGAAATGATGTTTTTATTGGAGTCTAACATTACAATTTTAAGCAAGATTGTGATTTTTTGTTGTTTAAAATGCATTTTTGAGTGTGAAAATGGATTCAACACCCTAAAAACTCGTTGGGACACTCGAATTCTACATATTAAACAACTTAAACTCAATATTTTAAAAAACTTTGTCGAATTTTCAAGGGCGGCAGGAGCGGGAGGGGTTATATTTCACCTCGATGAAGAAAGGGAGACCCAATTTTCCTGGGGACTAGGGGATTCAACTAACAACCAAGTTGAATACTTAGCTTTGTGGCAAGGATTGGAATTGGCACTTACCAAAGGAATTCATCATTTGATGGTCTTCGGCGACAATGATTGTCGTAAATCAAGTGAGCAAAGTAAAAGGAAGTTCTGAACAAACTTTGACCCCAATCCTGCACTGAATTAAGCTTCTTCTGATTAAATTTGAGAAGGTAGAGTTATTTCACATTAAGAGAAAGCTTAATATAGTGGTAGATTCTCTAACCAATCAAGGAGTTCCATTAGAATAAGGAGTAATGAAAGTTGATGATGGGGATTTTATAAACAAACCATTTCCATGAAAAGGTGAATTTTGACCTCGTTGTATTAAGGAGTTAACCATAGATCAACATAGGAAACAATGTTAGGAGCAATCATTTCGTTCAGACAGTGCAAATATCATAACCGTGACAATGAGAACAAACCTCCTCGTGTAGCAAAGGCTTGTCCACACCATCGAAGGACATAAACGTGTATCCATACACTCTTTGGTTATCATGCAACGTTGGAGGATGGACAATTGGAGGCTTAGTTATAAACTTAAGGAGGAAAGAAGAGTGTGCGACTCAAGTATTACTTCATTTGAGAAGCAAGCAACAAGTGTGTGCCCCTTGTCATCTGAAATCTAGTATTTGATAACTTCCTTCCCATGATGCTATTGCATTTCTTCGTCCAAACATTATCTGAGGTCTCTTTCAATATTAAAGGAGTAGTCAAAAGCTATAAATGGAGGACAATGGACTCGGAAAAATATATAGTGCCAAGGAGCATCCCTATGGTGCCAAAATAAGAGAATTGCAACATAACTTATCAGCACAGAAGGACGAATTCACATTGGGAGCAGTGGCAACTCTAGTGAGGTGGAAATTACTTTTGGAGCAGTAATAGGGTGTGCTTGACTTCATAGTATCTTTGTCCATTGGACAGACAAAAATGATCATGTATGAGATGTGTAAACATTATGAGTTGTTAACTCAGAAACTGGGGATTCTAGAAATCAAGATGGAAAGGATACAACCGGTAGTGTAAACGTTAAGTCTTCATATGGATGAGATGGTCCCAGTAGCAGATGGACAGGCAGTTGAAGAACATAACAATGCACTAGAAGGAATCGCGGTGCAGAGGCAGGACAATCCTGAATTGCAAGAAGAGGTTAGAGCCAGCAATAGTACCAACAAGGATCAGGCCTCTCCTTTTCAACCTAAGGCTGAAGCAAATGAATACTAGGTCAATTATGTTATAAGGGATATGTAGCAGGAATTATGGTTTGAATAGTTTTATATGTTTTACAAATATATAACGATTTTAGGTGTATTTTGGAGATTGTATAAGGAGAACTTGCTCATAATATATGTTTCCAAACGAGTGTAAATGGTGTCAAACAAGAATAGAGTTTTTTCCCCCGATCGGGGTGTAACGTGGAGGATCCACCCTCCCATCAAAATTATGACAAGTGCATCGAGGATGAAGCCCACCACCCTTCGCATGAGTGGCAAGGGTGGCAGGCGGCACCTTTGCATGCAAGCCCAGGTGAGGTGGCGAGGAGGTGGCTCGCACATGAGAATTAAAATAAGGAGGAGAAAGGCGCGAGGGTCTTATTGTGAAGGCAATTTTGGATGCAAGTGTGACCGCAGGATAGGAGACCTCCATCGCTCGCTCTCCTCTGCAATTTTCAGGTATGTACTTCGATCTACCTTTTTTGTGCATGCCATGGTTAAGTGTTTGAAGTTTGGTCGGGCTATTAGGGGACCTCATGGGAACAGGAGGGACTGGTACAATTCCATGTGGGTTATATGAGAGCGGAATTATTTCGTTGCAGTCTGGTGGAAGGATAGGTTTACGATGGGTCCCTCCCTCTGGGTTACTTTAGAATTGGTAGTTGGGCTTTGCATGCAGCAGAATTTGGGTAAGTCGGGTAAGGGATACCTTTAGGCTGGACCTGGGTGGCGTATGGAAACCCTGTCCATGAATACGATCAGAGATCAGTTCAGGGAGGAGGAGAGAATAGTGATAAAGCAACACAATTTCAACCTGGGCTCTCGGGACTCTGTGCGCAAGGAGATGGGGAGAGTAAACACTTCTCAATCTCGTACTAAAGCCATTGATACCCCCTATGTTATTTCAGAGGTCAAGAAAGCTATATAAGTTGAGATAGGGAGTATGTGTTGGGGGCTAGCGTTCATAGGAGTCAGTGGGTGGGTGAGAAAGAGCAGGGCCTGAGAAAGAGGGGTCTGCGTAAGGCAGATTCGGGACTAAGACATGAGATGAAAGAGTTGGGGAAATTCTCGTATGTTAACACTAATGTTTGGTCCACTGTATGTTTAAATTATATGGAATTACGCCTCTGCATGATTTGTTGGACAGGTCTCCTGACGCAAAACGGTGTGATGGCTCGCTCCAGGAGTCTCGTCGCTCGTGGGCGTTCCAAGAGCCCTGCTGGTCGCGACCGTGGCATAAAGGAAAAGGGGAAGGCAATAGAAGGCCAGCCTAGCTCTCCCCAGAGCAATCCAAGAGGTCGTAGGTCAGCCATTGACGTAGTTCAAGAGGCAGCAACTGCGTACCATGGAAATACTACAGAGGAGATTCAAAATCTTATAGAAAAGAGGGAGGCGGACATAAACAAGCAGGGAGAGATAGAAATGGCCACCGAGGAGTGGAGAGATCTAATTCCGGACCCGGACCAAACCAGAGGTAGGCTCACATAATTCAGACAGATCTTGTTCCTTTACTGGTCTATGAAAAGTATTATCGGTAAAGCTTTATAACATATTTCAACGAGCTTGGTGGATCTAGCCCATAACTTCTCAGATTATACGATTGAATTTGACAAGATTAAGTTTCAGTTAAGAAAACAGGATGGACGCCTCGACTATATTGAGCATCACATCCCCTGCATAGCCAAGCCATTCGAGCAGGTTGGCACTTCAGCTCAGGACCCAACACTTGTAGAGTCAGCCTCAGTCCTAGATGAGGTTGAGTAACTCATGACTGGTTAATTTTGGTTTTTGCTTACTAGATACATGCAGATATCTGTTAAATTTAAAATGTTTAGTAGATATGATAGGCAAGTTTGTAGCGACTGTGTAAGTGGGAATATTCAAGCAATGCTTGCTTGGTTTAACAGATTTAAGACATTATCTTTTTGGATGGTATACAATGCCATCAGGTAGCCAACAGACCTGGTTTCCTGTCTTGGGTGGGTTGAGGCCACCAAACTGATAAATATGGTTATATGTTGACTAGAAATGAAAAAAAATAGAGTACCACGAAGCTTACAAAAAAAAAAAGAATAGAGATTTTGGATGACTGAAGAAGAATCATGGGTTTAATATATACCAGGTTCTAACTTGTATTCCAACATGTTGTAATGAAAATATATACTTGTTTCTTATAAAAAAAACTTTGTTGGATTTTGATTAATATTAACCATTAAAAATGCCCCAAAAAAAGTCATTTCATCTATTAGTTAGACTATGTGATAAATTAATAGTTAACACTTACATTTACTTGAATTTAAATGAATATTTTTTTATAAAATTATGTTAAAATAGAAATAAAATTTGAACATAATTATTAGGGAATATAACGTTTTGTTGTAAATCAATGTGTTTGGCATGGACAATACTCTCACAATCTTCTAAATGGAAAATAAGTAAACTTAAATTGTAGAAAGGCTTCTCAAAGATGGATGACCATTAGGTAAAGTCAGTAGTCTTAAAAATCAATTGTGTTAATTGTTTCAATAAATGCTCATAAAACACATGTATATAGTGATGATTTATGATTCAATGACCCATTTTTTAGTTTTAGTCTAACATTTTTATGTGGAATTATTATTTAAAATCTTACAAGGAATTGTTAAAGTTGTAAGTTTGAATTGCATAGTCTACACAATGTGAGTGTCGTGGAGTTTTTTCGAGATGTTGAATCCATTTATACATTAAAAAACCACGTAGTCTATTAATAGACGAAATGACCCTTTTTCAAACATTTTTTCTAGTCAATTTTGTTCAAAATCCAATACAAATTTTTAAAAATCACATGTGTTAGGTTGTTTAATTTGCAAAGATCGAGTGCCTTTGGTGTTTTTTTTGGTGTTGAATCCATTTATACATTCAAAAGTATATTTTAAATAACAAGAAATCATAATCTTGTTAGAAATTTTATTGTCGAATTTTGACCAGAAAAACAACTTATCTATTAGTTAGACTATGTCTTAAAAAACACAATTTAAAATGAAAAAACACAATTTGACTAAAAAAGTGTATTATTTGATTTAAATACAAAAAATAAAAACATAAAATAATTAAACTACACAATTTTTTAGTTTTTTTTTATAATTAAAACAAAGTAAAGCAAAGAAACTACTCACCATCTAACCAAAAAATGTATTGTATGATTTAAAAGATGTTTAGACCCTCTCGAAGCTTGGTAGATCCAGAGCTAAGATGGATCTATGTTGGTTTAATTATTAATTATAATTATACTTATAAATATAAGTATTAATCTCATTTGTTGATTGTTGTGTTATAAAGTAGTATGTAAATTTAAGTATCTAGGGGTTTATTGAGGGGTTTCTACAATGCATTATATTAGATATCATTTTTTGGGATTCAACTGCGTTAAGTAAGTCATTCATCTATGACCATTTCCATGAGAGGTAGTTATATTAGATATCATTTTTTTGGATTCAACCGCATTAAGTAAGTCATTCATCTATGACCATTTCCATGAGAGGTAGTTATATTAGATATCATTTTTTGGGATTAATTGCGTAAAGTCATTCCTCTATGACCATTTCCATGAGAGGTAGTCGTAAGTCACAAATTTCTCATGATTTTTGAATAGTCCACTTAGCACTCATTGCATCCAGTCTGAGCAAGTGAAGAAGTGGGATTGAAACTAGTGAAATGAATCACATAGCGTCAATCATCATTTCCGAAACTTGCACTCGGTAACTAGGACTTCCCGGGAGGTCACCCATCCTAGATCGCCTTTGGCTCAAGCGCGCTTAACTGTGGGGTTTTCCCTACAATCAAGCCCACTTAACTTGCTACCCCATTTGCAAAACCTTAGCAAGTATTGTGCCTCGTGAACCATTCAAGTAGAGCTCCCTTTACTCTTTGGAAATGGTCATAGATGAATGACTTACTTAACGCAATTAAATCCCCAAAAATATCTAATATGTATTTGAGATTACGGGTTCAAATACCCCATGAGTGTTGGAGTCCCCATAGCTAAAGCACATTTGTTATTAAGAATCACGACACTCTTGGAATCAAGATTCATGGTTGACATGATATTACATCTCTACCATATTGAATTAGAGAATGTCTATAAACAAATACTCCACCATTACAATTTTAAAATATTTTGTTAACCAAATTCAAACCAAAACAAATCTATCATTTAAAGAATTTATAACAACGCCTTAAAAAAATTACCAACGAAATTGTCACCTCGTTAGATGTGAAGTGATGCTCCGTGTAAACTGTTCCTCGAATGTCATAATCATCATAAAATCGTTGACAATGCTTTATACTTCAGCATTTAATATCCCTATAAATAATAATAAAATAATTCCACTACGTGTTCCAATAATGTTGACGCTGAATACGGAACTTGTTTAATCCAATATTTTCCTTTTTACTCGTGTGAAAAAGAAATGTTCACCGCGTAGGGAAAAGGAAAAGTATGGATTGATAATAGATCTCTGTTTTCGCCATCTACACGTGATAAATGAAAAGTTAAAATGATAAAGTAAGTGTACGTGGGACTAAAATTATTCGACGTTTAATTAGTGTTTTTTTTTTTAAATTATAGAAATTTTGACGAAATTTTATTGTAAATATAAATTAAAATTGTTAAATTTTAATATATTTTGTGTTTCAAACAATTTTGATGGTGTTGAATTTATTTTCATCATCAAAAATAGATTCAAATATAGCTATAACTAAATTTTTTGAAATTCCTTTGCCCAAATTCTTACCATTTTTAACCATGACAATTCCTCTATCTCGATAAACTCTCTCCACCTCGACAAACTTGTCTCTAAAATTATAATTATTAATAAACTTCCTCCACTTCGACAAACTTGTCCCTAAAATTATAATTATTAATAATTTTAAAAGAATAATAAATGAATAATAAAAATCACATCACAACAACATCAATTTTAAATATTAAATAAATGATAAGAGTCACATCGTAACGACGTCATGTTCTTTTTGTTTTGAAGAAAGAGTAATAGGCGGGAAGCTGACCAGACAATTTTTTTTGTTAATTTTCAACAAAAAGTTGACAGATTCTTCTTGGTGAGCCATCAAATGCAAGAATATATATATTTTTTAAAAATAAATACAATTTTATAATTTTAAAAAGATTATTAGTTATATAGTGTAAATATTTTATTATATTAATTGAGTATAGTTGGAAGAGTGGGAAGAATGATTATTATTTTTTCTATTTAACTTTAATTTTTTCAATAATGTATTGAATTTTTAAGATGTAGTTTATTTGTAAGATTTATTTATTTATTTTTTTCCGAAAAATATTACTATAAAATTTGTTTGGAATTTGAGATTTATTAAAATCACAAATTTGAATTGTGAATTTTTTACAATCTCAATACTCGAGGGTTTTTATAAGATGGTGAGTTTATATATTCAATAAAAACACAATGATGATTCAAACAAAAATATTTAGCCAAAAACTTTAAAAAGTCTAGCCAATTCTTAATGCATATATAAGAAAGGATATATGCTCCGGTATTTTTGTTTCTAACTCTATCTATTGCTTTTGGTTTATACCTTGCCATGCGAATATACACACTACTCTTCATCCAAGCGAGCCTATTTTATTTGAAAAACAAGCGAGCCGGTTTATAATTTTATCATCTCAAGCGAGCCAGCAATACTCTACACATATACTCCTTGTAAGGGACCCTGCTTATATTGTGTTCACACGCATACTGGTTCTATTTTCCTTACTGCTACGTAGCTGATACATCAAGCGAGCCTGAATATTGATTCAATCAAGCGAGCCGGCTTATATTTTTTTCTCAAGCAACAATCACCATTTTTCCTACTATTGCATAGCTGATACATCAAATGAGCCTGAATTAGTACAATCTACTCATTTGCTAGGTTTGGATAGGAAGGTATATAAGTCTGAATTGTTTAGATTAAGATAAATTCTCTTAGATTCATCTGACCCACATAATACGAGGATCAGGTTCTACAAGAATATATTGTTCAATGTTGGTATATGACAGCATATATGGACTGGAAATTTTGAATGGTGTGGCTAATTGCTCCCAGTAATTTGTGATCCTATCATGGTTTTTGTTTTGACTTCTTTCTTTCTTAGAAGCTGTCCTGGAATCACTATGGCGATTTGGATTGAGATTTTCTCATCTATTCAGATGAGGATGTAATGTTTGACTTATGAACTGTTAATTAATACAACATTTTCTTTCTTTCTGAAAAAGAAAAGAAAAGAAAAGAAAGGATATATGCTAAATATTATTCCCAAAATAAAAGAAGTGCTTGAGATTTTTTTTTCAAAATATAGAAAATAAGATTATATAATATTAATTTTATCACATATATAAAAGTTAGAATTATTAATTTATAAATGGTTCCACATAAATACCTTAATTTTATTTAATTACATACAAGTTATAGCAAATAAAATATAAACTATGAACTTTACAAATGATATGTCAAAGTGATGTACGATAAAAATCCCTTAACTTCTTTTTGTCTTTTTATTTTTGTTCTTTGCACCAACCCCCATGGTTGGGATCCACCCTACATTACCAAATTACAATTAAAAGTACATTTGAAAATAATGAACATAATATTATACCTGCTTTCTAATTTCAATGTTATAGCCAAGGTAGACACCAAATTGGTGTATGAGATCCCCTTGTTTATGAGAGTAGGGACCCATCTTCACAAAACAATTTAATGTATACATTGCTATACATACTGTACCCCCCTTTTGATTTGAACTTGTGTCATCTTATGAGGAAGCACATGTTCTAGACCATAGCAATGAGTTCACCAATTGTCTACCTATTATTCTTCATGTGACCATAATTTAATCTCTCATTCTGAAATTTTACATTAGCAAATTTTCGATTGATCATAAATTTTATCTCTCACCCAAAGTTTTACATTAGGGATTTTCTACTCTCTCTCTCTTTTTTTTTTTATATTATAATGTATTTATTTGGTCACTGAATAGTTGCGGGATTTCACCTCTTCTTTTGAGGCCGTCGACAATATACTCATTATCTCGTACCTCTATTGCTCTGTGGATTATTTTGTTTAGTAGATGTGAGTGTCATAAAATGCTAGTCAATTCACTAAATCGTTGGGATGTTCGTCGTCAAGACTTTCATGGCAAGTGAATTAGGGATAACAGCTCCATCCCAACGCTGTTTCTTTTCTATTTTTTTCTTATATCACATTTTATTCCATTTCCTTCACATATTTTGATTTGTATTTCAACTTTGTTGTTGTCATATATGACTAAAATTTTATTATATGTGCAAAATTGATTGCAACTTATGGATTTTTTGTCGGTTTTGATATTTTTCCCATGCATAGAATTGCATGTAAATTGCTTTAAATAATGCTGGATCATGTGCTTAGTTTTGAGCTCTGTACTATTTTTCTTGATATTCTAGGATCCTTTAAAGATCTTAGCAATATTTTTTCATGGTAGTACAATACTACACACCTTTTGTAGCAAGCTCAACTGCTATGTAGCAGTTGTTAATAAATTGACCTTTAAAAACTTCGAAAACATAGAGTTGTTGGTTTGAACACTATGTTTCATATTAAGCAGGGATACCAATGTCAATGAACTAATGAACTAACTATTATCATGTGCATCAAATAAATTTTGTTGTTCTTTTAGATGTTCTTAGGCAGGGAACTATGCATATGCACCCTCTGGAAGTGTTTAAGCTTGCATGCTTTAGGTTATTTAGAAATAATCTAATAGCCATAGGGGGAATCCTCAATATAAAGATTTTATGTCAAGGCTTTACACATCTAAATGAATTGATTTTTTAAAAGAGGGTGACAAAGAACTATTGAAAACACAAGTAGAGTAATGTGGATGTATTTTTCATAAACTCGGGGCAATGTAATCTCATTTTACAAACATCTGATAAATAATAATAAAAATTTCTAAAGACATCAAAACAAAACAATGCTCTTTGAAATATTAATGAGGACAACAATCTTTGAATTAAGGGTAATAGATATTTTAGTATAGAGAGGATGGAAAAGTCTACTTTACTCAAAAGATAGAATACTTGGTATTATTCAAGTGAATCCTATAGGTCAAAAGAGGACTATAAACTCAAGATAGCCTTAACCTTGGAAAAAAACACAAGATAACCTTACATTCTAAAGCATAAGAATCTCAAGATAACCTTAAATTCTAAAGCATAAGAATCCTTTACAATGCACGGGTAAGTTATGTTTATTGTATCCAATTATTAAAGCATTAAAGATATTGGTCACACTCATAATAACTTCAACATAGGTTACATAAAATTAACAAGTATCTAAGCTTGAATCAATGATGATATTATATTCAAAGATAGTTACTATAACAATATTGAGAGCAAGTCTTCAATATTAATCTTCATAATTGAAATAAGTACTTCTCCTATGTTTATAGACAACTCAAAGAAGTATATTGTAACAGACAAGGGCTTAAAGTTCATGTAATAAAATTTAATAAAGGCAAAAATAAGACCACGGCCAAGGGACACTTATTCCAAGCTTAATGTTGGGCAAAGATATCCCAGTGGGCATCACTGGATATGTGTTTATAGCTAAATGAATTTGACAAAGGAAATGGCCAAGGCTTTGGGAAGGCAAAGAGGCATTATTGGCATTTTATTTATGAAAATAATGGAAAATAGGAGAAAAGGGAGGTCAAAGGTCATAGGTTGCATGTGAGGAGGAAATTGAAGGAAAATAATGGAAAATGAAGAAAATAGAGGCCTCATTGATAAAAAGGCTTGTGAGGATTAGTTGGCAAGCTTTTGCTCACACTTATGGCTCTCATTTTATTCTCTCTCTCTCGCACACTATTGGATACTTAGAGTTTTCTTGGAGCATTTCAACATTGAGCCAAGAAGGATGAAAGCAAGCAAAGGAAGGGAAAGGAAAGGAAAGGAAAGGAAATATCAAGCAAGGAAGAGCAGGATCTAGCAGCTTCAACATGAATACTTGCAGGTAACATATTGCATGTGTGATTGCCTAGTTAGTTTTGACACACATGGCTTATGCATGTTGTTATTTGGTTCTCTTGATGTTGGTGGCATGGTTTTGTTGGGTTTTGACAGTGGTTTTCAGCCTTGCCTTGCCTTTTTCCAGATAGCCATAGAGTGTTGAGATTTTAATCACGGTTTCGAGCTTTGGAATTGTAAGATGGATTTCATAATACGGGGTTGAGGTGGTCTCAAGGAAAATTACCAAAGCCCTAGGAATCCCTTGATCAGTTTTGGTAGGATAGACGGTAAATCCTAAGGGTAGTGTCTCGATTTAGGGCCTAGTGATCCAGGATTGGATTGCGGGAAATCCTAAGAGACAAGGAGACAAAAAATTCCTCAAGGATGGTAATGGACTCCAGATGGAATTCCAAGTTCGGTTCAATTTTGTGATCGGAGCACCATTTTTTGTGTGATCACGATATGGTGAGGGTTGAGGTGGTTTAACCTCTCGATTCCCTTGGTTGGTTTATCCATGACATCCCACCTTCATGCTTGGAATATGGCATGGGGGTGACTGGCTGAAGAGAGATTTGGCTCAACCATGTCTATGTTCGGGTGGTACGTGGAAGTCTCGAACCTGGTCGGCTATTGCTTATGTTTAATGAAAACTAAGTTCTATTGATTTTGTACTTATTAATGTGTGGATTTAATGGTTGTTATCTCATTTTTGTTTCCAAGGTTTTATGCTGGTTGCAATCAGGGTTAAATGACTAGTTCTTGTCATGGTTATTTCATGTATTCACTTGTAATTGTTAAAATAATGGATGCATGACCTAATTAATGGCATATATGTTCAAGGAAGAGTGTGGTGATCCTTCTTGTAATGTATCATAAGATTTTTCAATCATTCATGCTATGTATTGTATCCTAAACCTATAAATTTCATTCACGCCAAGTGTTTGACAGAATGTCAGTCCCGATTGGGGATGGTCAGGCCTAGTCTTGGAGTCAATTTTTGGTTATTTTGCATTGTCATCATGTGTTTGATGATTTCTGAAAGCTATAGGAAGTTCTGGGAAGCGTATGGGATTATGGGATTAAAAGGTGCCTTAAATCCTATGGACGCAGGCATAGGTCTGAGCAATGGAGTCCCTGGACGCATGCATGCCCATGCTATGGGAGTGTCCAAAGCTTCCCAGATGCACCCTTACCCATATCAAGGGAGAATCTAGGGGTTTTCTTCAGTAAAATTTAGTGGGACCAAGGGACAAGTAATCTTGATGGCTGGGATAGCCTCTGGGGGTCCTATAGTAGGTGCAGAGAGTCTGTGTTGTGGTTTTCCGCATCGATTCCACTTCCTTAAAGTCACCAAGGAGGTTGAGTCTACTCTTAACTTCCCTCAGCTCATGTTTACCTTATTTGGTCGGTTACTTAGGTAGATGTGAGGGGAGGTGTACGTTACAGGTGGTATCAAATTATGGTTACGCTCTCCTTGGGTGATGTGTGCTGATCATGCATTCATGTAGATTACATATGTGTCCTCGTGCTTATGTTATATGTGCTTGTCGCATGAGCATGGTGTTGGTCATAGTTGTAGTAGTGTCGTCGTGTGAAAATTGATGGTGATTGGATGTGGTCTCCATGAGTGGATGTCAATTGTATATTCATTTTTTATGCATGTGAGTGTCGATATGTTGTTATGCATGCATTGTCATGGTTAAGGTTTTTGTCCATGAGGTCATTGTATGCATTTTAGGTCATCATGATGTTGGTGACAAGATATGACGTTGATATGTTGGCTAAAATAGAACAAGAGATGCAGGTCATCGAAGTGAGGTTGCAACACTAGACTTCGAGGTAAGAGCAGATCGTCATCCAAGTTGTATGTTTGGCATGCAAGTATGTGGTTAATGGTTGTTATAAGAATTAGGGTTTCTTATATGCGTGTTTGTCATTTTATTATTGTTGTGGTCACATGCATGGTATATGCTAGTGAATCAATGTGGCCATATGCACATGTGTCGAATAAGCATGAATGATAGCAATTTTTTTTTTTTTTTTAAATGTTAGTTAACTTGTTGAATATGATATATGTTGTTGATAAGTGTGTTATATGTTAAATCGTTGATTGCTACATGATAGTTAATTTGATGATTATGTTATATGATGTCGATGAGTATGTTATATGTTAACTCGTTGTTGTTATATGTTAGTGATTTGATGATTAGTGTTATTTCATTAAGATCTCGATGTTATATGTATCATGCTAATTTGGATTGGCTTGTGCGGTTGGTTAGGGTTATGATATTTGGGTATGAGTCGATATATTTGTGATATTGTGTTGTACTAATCTAGATTGACTGTGCATATGTGATTGTTATGGTTGAATGACAATTGTTTGTGAGTTTATGATGTGAACATGTTAGCTAATTACTATTATGGACATTATGAACTCATTTATGATTGAGTGGATATGTTGTGAAGTTGTTTCATGCTAATATAGATTGATTGTGCAGATAAGATAGCCTCCCATGATATACACTAATGTATGAGTTTGCTTATGTCGTGTACTTGATGCTTAATCGTTTGATTATGTCATCTATTTGGTGTCTATTATGTTGTTTAGTTGATTTATCTAACATAGTACATTTATAGTTTGTTAGAATGTTTGATTAACCGTATGATATGAGTATGTGTTTGTAAGATTGCATGAAGTAATGATCTTGTTTTAACATGGTTGTACTAACACCTATGTGTTGAGGTAGTTGATATGTACTTAAGTGTAAGTACGGTGATAATTGTAACATTATGTAATATGATTGAAGAATGTGAGTTAATTATTAAGTCAATAAAAGTTACAGCAGTAGATGCAAAAAGTATTCTTGAAACTGTGATCCCACTGAAAAAGCAGAAAACACTATGATGACTCAGTAACAGATAAAAGAAAAACACTTTGATACTCATGATCAATATAGCAAGTTACAAACTTAATATCATAGTTGGGCCTCCCCATTACAGAGAAAATGACCCATACAAAAAATAACCAAGTTTTTAATGCCACTGTGTATATTACCCAAAAACAAGAAATAAGTGTTCCATTTGAGATCAAATAAAACAAAAACATATCAATATCTGATATGTAGAACCAACAAATAAAGGATGAAGTGAAAACATATTTCGGACTAAGAACACGGTAAGAAAGACCATCTGATGTAAGGTTGTTGATCCAACACACGAATCCTCCCCTCTTCCTCTTTTGTTATGCGCCATATACCCACAACCTGTTGCAGACCCTCCTTAGAACGGAGATCTGCCTTTGCATTCCCCTCCCTGTATATGTGGCAAACAAATATATAATCAAAACCCAATTTTAGATGTAAAATTTCTTCTATGAGTAGAATAAAAATGTGATTTTGAAATCTCTACACTTCATTAAACTAGTTAACAACATTTAAAGAGTCGCCGAAAATTTGAACAGTAAGAATCCCCATTTCTCGAAGGCAACACTTTAGGATTTTCAATGATTGGAGTTCTGCAAAATTGTTTGTTCCCTATCCAAGGCCCACTGAAGCTTTTAAGAGTTTTTGGTCGTTTAAGTGAATAACCATTCCCGCCCCACACATGTTCAGAACATCATATGCTCCATCAAAATATGCCCAAGGGATGTTAGGTCTAATGATTTCTTCTCTTATTATCTTTGTAGTCTGCTTAGAAGGGGTCTCAGGGATTAAAGCGAAAACTGTCGCGCGCTCTGCTGCAACTGTTGAAGGTGTTGAAGGGAGGTCCTGGAATATGCCTTTGTTCCTAGCTAACCAAATACCCCAATAAATAATTGGAGGAATATTTCTCAGATGTTCGTCATGGGCTAAGTTCCACCATTTTTGCCAAGCTTCCAATATGTCTAAACCATTCCAGCTTTGCCTAATCCTGAGTAAGCTCAGGTAGACTCCCAAATTTTAAAAATAAAAGGGAATGCAAAAATATGTGGCTAACTGATCCTCTACATTTTTGCACAATATACACCTGTCAGGCCTATGCTTGTTCCTTTTCTAGAGATTGTCCTAGGTGGGCGCTTTGTTTTTTAGAAGGCACTAGAAGAACGATATTGTCTTCGTTGGGCATTTTAATTTCCACAATGGCTTCCAAAACCATGCATGTACCCCCTGAACTCTCCTATACATTTGATAATTGTATCCAACCTTTGGAGAGTATAGGCCTGTTGGTGCGTGGACCCACCTGAAAACGTCTGGACAATCCCTAATCCGCACATTCGTATGTTGCAACTCTCTGATATAACTCTGCCAAGAAACTCCCCATTGTGCCTCAAGATGGATATCCTCGACCGTTTTCCAACCTTGATGCTAGTATGTTCAAGATTCAACAACCTCTATCTGATTCAGAAATATGTATCCTTGGTTATTGAGGTAAACCACTAGCTCTCTAAGATGGACATATTCTTCACCAAATCCCACCCACAGATCAATTCCTATCCTGATTTTTTATCCGTTCCTTATATGGCAAGCAAGTCCTTCTTCAATAATTCCAAATGATTCTATAGTGACCTTCCATATTGCATATTCTTTTGGATTTTTGTTATTCAACCTTCTCATCCATTTATCCAGAGGAACCAGGTCAACATATTTCCTTTTCACCATAGCGGTCCACAAATTTTCCTTTGTTAAAATGCACCACCCAAATTTCGCTACAAGGGAAGATGCAATAAAAGGGAGGTTCTTAATTCCCCACCCTCCCCTTTCCTTAGGGAGAGAAATCTTATCCCAAGCAATCCATGGAAGGATTGCCTACTCCTTTGATCTCACCCATAAAAAATGACCACGCATCTTCCTGATCTGAGAAAGTATTCCTTTTGGGACCCAAGTGAGAGCTATCCAGTAAACTGGAATAGTGGTTAGAACCGATTTGATTAAAACCAACTTGCAAACCCTCGACAGGCACTTGAAGCTACATTGATTAATTCATTTTTCCACTTTGGCCAACAACGATTTCCAATCACTTTTTCAATAGTTATCAGGTTTGAGATGGAAACCAAGATATTTGAAGTTATCCATCATAGGTTTAACTTCAAAGGGAAGGACAACAATCACAGGTTTAATTCTGCCATCGTAAACCCCTCATGTGTAAGTATGGATTTCTAAAAATTGATGCACATCCCTGTAGCTTTGAGAAACAAATCTATTAGGATCCTATATTTTATAGGATAAATTGATGATT
The DNA here is from genome assembly GCA_034641835.2 of Pinus albicaulis. Lineage (NCBI taxonomy): Eukaryota > Viridiplantae > Streptophyta > Pinopsida > Pinales > Pinaceae > Pinus > Pinus albicaulis. Next base: position 640,294,072 of record CM076573.1, on the reverse strand, counting down.
ATCTGTTGATTTTTTCTGCTATGAGAGATTGTAAATAAATATTTCATTTTGCAAATAATTTTCAAAAAGAAAAATAATATATATATATATATATATATATATATATATATATATATATATATATATATATATATATATGAAAGAGAAAATATGAAAAAGCAAAAAGAAAAGAAAAGAAAAACAAAATGAAATAGGGGATATAAAAAAAAGGATATATATATGTGTGAAAAAATAAAAGAAATACAACTGTGAAAGATAAATATAGCTCCAATAAGTGAGCTAGGTAAAAATCCACTTCAATTCCAAAAAAATAGATATATATTCAAAAAAGAAAAAGATAAAAATAAAGATAAAAAACCCTTAGAAAAAGTGAAATATGCGATGCTAGCCCAAATATTGCATTAATTGTTAAATAAATGTGTTTAATTAGTTAAATTGCATAGTTTAATCGCGATTAGATTAGTTTTAATAAAGTTATTTTTGACATGACCATTTTTGTCGTTGTGTAATAAACTGCATGCTACAATCGAGGGTCGTGATCTATCCCACTCAAATCAACAACTCCTGATCATTTCAGACCCCCCCTTCACCTCCGACATTTAATCAAATGGGGGTTCCGAAAATCAGTTTCTGAAAATTCCGCTTTTGCAACGTGTCATCCACTCATCAACTTCGAACACCCCACCCCTCTGAAATTCGTCTTCCTCCTTCCCGCCTAATAACAATGGTCAACTCTACTCCCTCCACTCCACTCAGCTCCCGCCAAGTGTCACTTCATTTCCCACTCCGGTCCCGCTGCTATAGCATCACCCCCTCACTTATCATTTATCGTTAACTATTTGTTTGAGTTATAATTTTTGCCTAATTAATGGATCCGTTCTGTTAAATGAATAACTATTAGCAGTAAATGATCTCGTTCATAAATAAAGTAAAACCCTATTCAGTTGGCCTTTCCTTTACTATTCTTCGATACTGAATGACTTAAACCTGTTACTGCAACCAGTTATATCCCAAATATTTTTCATCCGACCAATTCTCGGCTAATTATAATGTTTTATTTAAATTCTTTTCAACGTGTCTTCAAAGGGTAAATCGAAAGCCACAAGGGAAAACCCTCTGCTTCCTCCTGTAATTGACCTATACCACCAACCCTTAGTGGATCAACAATATAAAATCAATGAAACCAATTGTGAATTTTATCTCTACGAACTACACAATCGGTTAAAACAAAAATATGTTGATATCAATGACGAATTGAGTTTTTGGGACTCATTCCTACCTCAATTCGTCTTTCCTCAAACCCATCAATTCCCAGAATTTGTCTCATGGTGTCATTTCAGGTACATACCCAATCATAGAGAAATTGTAGCCCAAAAAAATCATATAATTTTCACAATTACCTCTGACTCCATATGTCATATGCTTCAAATCTAAAATTCATCCTATTTGAAACCATTTTCAGTAGATTCCCTCATGGAACTCTACAAAAACATGACTTTTCCCTGCATAGCCAAAATATTCGAGACATTTTGATTTGATTTTGAATGTTAGTTTTTTTGTGCTAATTTCATCTTTAGATTTAAAATTTATTTGCTGAGCTTATGCTTGATGTACATAGGTTTCCTTGGTGATTATGAGAGTCAAACAGGTAAATGAGCTGAGTTTTTAAGTTAAATTCAAGAGCATAAAGTATGAAAATCAAATTGTGAACAACAACAATAAATTACACAACAAAACATCACAATGATCCATCAACACAGTGTTTTGATGAAGGATTTCACCCCTCCTGGGCTACATCTCCTTGGTCCAACTTCCATGGCTTGGGCCTCTATATTAGCTCAAAATTGAAAAAATTGATGTTTACATTCACCTACAGCTCTTGAAACCTGCTTTAATGGCTCCAGAATGTCCAAATCTATCATAAATGACTCTTCTTACTCTCAATTTGGTCGAAAATTGTAAAAGATATGCCTCATTTAATTTTCCTAGGAAATCTCCTCCAAATCTCGAGTTAAAACCGCCAAAGTTGGAGAACCTGCCGGTTTTGGAGGCACCTCTAAAACTCCGCCAAACTAATATCAAAGTTAATTAATGCTAATGGAGTATAATTATCGGATAAGCTCGATTATTATGGTGCATAAGCATGTTTAGTGGGAGCGCTTTAGTGCGGTTATGTGGTAAGGACACATGGGGAGGGGTTGGCCCCCTCCTTTCCGCCGTCAGAGTAGCCATATCAGTTCAAATAAGACTTCGCGGCCACCATAATATTAAATCTGCCATAAATAAAATTCGACCATAGCATATAAAAAATGCAATTCGACCATTGGAGAGGGTCCACCAGAGGGGGTATGTGGCAGCCCCTGGCTGCACCACATGTTAGCCTTTGGTTGGGCTGTCCCAAACCATTTAAAAAAAATAAAAATCTCATTCAACCTTAGGAGCAATTGTAAAAAAATTCACCTTCAAACCATACTAGCGAATCCTGTTGTGACAATTGTCACAGTGGCATTGGGCAAAAAATGAAGAATATTCCCAGAATATACTTTGTATGGTGACTGGGCTGCCATGTCATCAAGTTGTCACTATTCTGCAAATTTTTTAGCTGTTTAGGAAAATGAACAACCGGCTCTATCTATTCATCCTGACTTTGTTTTTGATGAAACGAATTGCATCAGATTCCTGGCGACGAGATATTCGTTGTCGTTCAATTTCCATTAAATTATGAGCACTTACATTTTTGAGATTTTACGCTAAGCATCTGATCATTCCTCCCCACTAGAAGCCTTTTGGACCCCAAAATCTCTTTGATTAATGATCATGTGGATGAGGGTACTATTCCATCACCCTTCCAGTATCTATCCACTGAAATTTTCCTATTTCATCAATTGCAAGTTTTCACAAGAACTTAACTTTTTCCTTGACTCTTGTGACTTCCTCTTGTTGTCGTCAACACTGTCATGCTACAAATTCCTTGAATTTTCAGAGCAAAAAGCTATTCTTGCATAAACCATCTTGTTCCTACCTTGGTCATCAATCAAAGGAAACTTAAAAACTGTCTCACCTTTCACACTGTCATCATGGCGATTCTTAACTGATCTTGCTTTGTACTTGTGTCGACTCTTGACCAAGTATCTTCGCCATTTCCATGTACATTTTGGAAACCAAAAACAATAATTTGTGGAACCTATGCCTTCTTTTTCAAATTTCTTTGTCGCTTTCTCTTTGATCTTTGCACTCTCTTGCACTGGCATCTTGTTTCCAACACTGCTCAACATTGATGTTGACTGCTGCAAATGTTTTACATCTTGTTCACCTCCTTTCAAAGGCAACCTGTTAGAGTCCTGAAACATATCATTTCAAGCATAAGCAACCTTAATGAAATCAACTTGTTCATTAGATTCATCTTTTTGAAAGGTTTGATTCAAAACATATCTATGCTTGAACATTAACAATGTCAAATTCCGACTTGCATTCACTATCCTCTTCATTTCTCCTGCATGTATGAGAGACAAAATTGTCTTCTTCTTATGCGCTCTAACTATGTACTCAATTCCATCCTTAAATAAGTGATATTTATTCTCATGGCGATGAAACACTGCTTTCCTATCATAAATATAAGGACTTCCCAAAACAATACCTCATATCTCAAGCGGCACCACATCAAGTTAAACTTCATCAAGAAAGTTTGAATTGATGGCGAACCTTAGTATGCACTTCCTTGTAAACTGCAAGTTTGCATTCTTGCATATCCACCCTAAAGGATAAGGTATTGGATGTTTAACAGTTTCAAGGTTTAGCTTCTTAACCAAGTCTTTAGAAATCAAGTTAGCTTGTGACCCACTATCATAAAGTGTATCTATCTTTGTATGTTTAGAGACGACTCTAATATGGAAAATTTCAATTCTTGTATCTTCATATTGTGTGAAATTGGAACACTTTGAAGAACTATTGCTTGCTATGTTCTTACCTTTCAAACCCATGGCTGTAATATTTGTTTCATCTCCTGAATCTGAACCTAAGTCATGTTCAATTATAGCAACAATTTTTCCCTTTTCTTTGGCTTTCAGTTTGTTTGGATTCAACTCTAGATGAAGTTGCCAACAATGGTCTTCATCATGGCCATTCTTCAAACAATGTTTACATGTGAGTTTCTCTTTCTCTCTTTTGACATAGCTATTTATCTTTCCTCTTTCGTAAAACTTGCCCTTTCCTTTACCCTCACTATCACTTTTCTCATCTATGTTCTATTTCCCTCTTGCTTATAAATGTGTGGCTTGAACAAAAACCTCATCTATGTTTGTGGGATTAAACATGAGAATAGCGTGAGGTAATTGTGCAAACCCCCAATGTACTTTAACAAAGTTTCATGAGAATACAAATTAATACCCAAAATTAGAGCTCTTCTCCTAAATTCATGAGTATAATCTTGCTCAATTTGTCGTTTCAATTGTCTAAAATTTTGCCAATCCATAATGGCCTTTTGCATGTAAGCTAATGGATAAAATTTCCTGTTAATGGCAGCAATAAAATTTGACCAAGAAATAGAGATCTTACCATAGTTTTTAATCTCTTCTTGAGTCCTTGCTTCCCACCATACAAGTGCAGATCCTTCCATCCTCAAAGAAGCCAATTGAATCTTTATGTCATCTTCATGAAGGTTCTGAATTTTGCAATACACCTCCAATTGACGTATCCAATCATCCAACCTCTCTGCATTTATCTCACCATTATACATTGGAAGCTCAAATTTGACATCAAGTTTGAGTAAGGGTGTTTTTCGTTTTGTGGCTTTTGAGTGAGTGTGGGTAGTTTTTGTGGTGTAAGTGGAAGATGATGGTGATGGCGATGATGATGATGATGAATATGGTGGAGATGGAGGTGGATATCCTCCGCTACCCTTTGAATCCTTTTCTTCATCCTTTGTATCATCTGAAGTTCTTTCTCCATGTGGAGGCTTAAAACCTTCTCCTGCCATCCTAGCAGTAAATGCATCAAACATAATTTTAACCATCCTCTTTATGTCATTGAAGTCTCTCTTGAAATCATCCTCTTCTAAATGACCTTTAGTTTCTCCAACACCTGACATGATGGCTATGGATTCAAGCTTAGCTTCTGGTGCTTGTACCTCTTCAATCTTAGCTTCTTGAGATAAAAATTGAGGTGCTTCAAGTGTAGCTGTGAGTTAAACTTTGGGTGGAGATGGTTCCCTTGTGCCTCTCCTTCTTCTGGTCCTAATCTCAAGACTTGCAACCAACAATTTCCCTTCACCTCTCTGGAACTTTAACCTTGTTAGCATCACAAATTTGCAACCATTAAAACACTACTTGCACAAAAATCAAGCAACTATCAAGCAAATAGCCTTTCAACCATGCTATGATACAAACTTGATTTGATTTTGAATGTTAATATTATGCTTGATGTACATAGGTTTCCTTGGTGAATATGAGTGTCAAACATGTAAATGAGCTGAGCTTTTAAGTTAAATTCAAGAGCATAAAGTATGAAAATCAAATGTTGAACAACAACAATAAATTACACATAAAACCATCACAATTGATCCATCAACACAATGTTTTGATGAAGGAGCTCACCCCTCTTGGGCTACATCTCCTTGTTCTAGCTTCCATGGCTTGGGCCTCTATATTAGCTCAAAAGTGAAAAAATGCTATTTACATTCACCTACAGTTCCTGAAACCTAATTCAATGGCTCCAAAATATCCAAATCTACCAGGAATGACTCTTCTTGCTCTCAATTTGGTCGAAATTTTCAAAAGATATGCCTCATTTATTTTTTCTAGGAAATCTCCTCCAAATTTGGAGAAGACTCCAGTTAAAACCTCCAAAGTTGGAGAACCCGCTGGTTTTGGAGGCGCCTCTAAAACTCCACCAAACTAATCTCAGAGTTAATTAATGCTAATGGAGTTTATTTATTGGATAAGCTTGATTATTATGGCTCATAAGCGCATTTAGTGGGGGCATTTATTGCGGTTATGTGGTAAGGACACATGGGGAGGGGTTGGTCCGCGGGGCTGACCCCCTCTGTCACACCCCTATACCTCGATAGTCTTCCAACCACTCTATAGACAGGTGTAAGGACACATGGGGAGGGGCTGGCCTATAGGATTGACCGCCTCTGTCACGCCCCTATACCTCGACAGTGTTCCAACGACTCTATAGACGGGTGCGACACTACCTTGTTTTTTCTTTTTTTCAAGTACTTCACAAGTAGACTACGCCTTACTAAACGCATTTTTATTTAATTTGAAAAAGTTTTCTTCTGCGGAATTAAAATAGCATAAACATCAATATCAAATGCACATGAAGCCCATAACATTCAAGGGAGGGGCAACTCCTTGATTATAAGTCTTCCCGATATTATGTTTCAATAATATATGCATAATTTACAATAATCAGACAATGCAATCGAGCATAATCCCCTTATGCTCTTTCCAATTTAGTTTGCCTCTTTGTTCGACTTGCACAACCGCCAATGCTCAAACCAGGCTCAAACTCATGTAAGAAACCCCAAAATATTGCAAAACTTCAATTACCAAGCCTGTCCGAAAATACGTTTAGGAGGGGTCAAACGGGTCACGATGCCCTGATTTGCTGCTTTGAACGTGGGTTGAGTCATGCCCGACCCGAATCCACCCTTTATGCAGGCGTTGTAACCTTCATTCTACTCGCCGGCATTGTTTTGCCATCGGCACTGTTCTGCACGTTCGCTGCCCGACTTGACCCGCCTGTAACACACCCGTCGCTGCTGCCTGAACGCGTTCAGAACCGTCCTTTCGACCTGAACCGAGACTAACATGGCCTGCACGTGCCACGCTGCATGTTGCGGCTGCGACTGCCTATTTCTGCCCAATTCGACCCTGCACGCAATATGTTCATGGTTTTGGTTCCAAACTTCTGTTTTGGCCGCCGCCCAAGGATGAAGCTTGCATCAACAAGGCGTTGAAATCTTGCTTGATGCGTTGCTGTTTCTCCTTGCTTTGATTCAATGATGAACCAATTCGATGCCTTCTTAAATCTTCCACCGCCTATATATACTCGGCCAAACACATTGGACGTGTGCGCGGGCTCTTGCCACGAGCCGACCCACCTCCAACTCCCATCATGTCGCCCTGCCTATTATTGTAGCGTCGTCCTGTCCATCATGTTAATACGACTTCTACACTTCGGATACCATGTGATGATATAACGTTGGTCCCTTGACGTTTAGTTCGTTCGGGCGCCCCGTGTTAGGGTGAATTCTAATCGCAAGCGTATGAAAAAAGCTCACTTTAGTTGTGCATAAGAAATAGACCTAACATCAAAGATGGTTGTCAATTTATTTAGATCTACAGTTTGTTGACCAAGACAAATGCTACAAAATCTAGATCTATGCAGTTAAAATACATTAAACAACAAACAAATAAGAGTTGCACCATGCATCCAATGAACAAGACAAGACTATTTTTAAAGAATTTTTGTATTATGACACCTGGGAAGGGAACATAGAAAGATGTTACCAGCCCCCCTCAATGGGATGGGTTCTTGTATGTCCTCAATGCTTTAGATCTAAGATCTCTCTCTCTTGATGGTGTAGAAAACCTAGACAAAAATGGAACTCAAAGGGAGCTCACAAGCAAAATGGTAGCAAAATATGACAATGATGGAGGATCAAAGTCAGACCAAAAGTATAGATCGAGAGTGATCTTTAGGCAACAAAAGGTAGTGAGTGAATGGAAAAACCTTTCTATTTATAACAAAATATTGAGTTAGTCTAGATATTGGTGCATAATTAAAATATTATTAACCAAATCTAGATCCAACTTTATGGAATATTTTATTATTTTTGCTGCAAGGAAAAGGAATTTGAATTTGGTCAAATCCCTTTATTTGTAATTAATTAATAAATAAATAAATGATTTATTTATTATTTTAAGAATGTGGTTGAGTAGTAATTAAATAAATAATGATTTATTCAATTATTTATAACTGATTTAGTCAAATTTAACAAGGAATATTATTTAAATAATGTTTTAAATAATTATTCCTAGAAAATAATAAGATAAATAATGATTTATCTAATTAATTTTCCTATTTTGGGTTAAATATGACCAGGAATATTAATTAAATTTTTGTTTAACTAACTATCCCTTGAGAAAAATCAAACAAATAAGCATTTATTCAATTAAAATCAAACAAATAAGCATTTATTCAATTATTCCTCATGGGGTTTCCTGTTTAGACCATAAACAACTTAATAAATTAAGGGTCACTAAGTTATTTTTCATAGTGAAAGCAATTCTACTAGGGTAGAATTGGTCTTACATGGTGTACTTTGGTCCATCTAATAGCAACAGGTTAGATGGCCAAAAAATGGTGTGAGAGTTGCCCCCCAACGTGCGAGCGTTAGGAGCAAATCGTATGACCGAAGTATGTTGTAAGAACTCAATCACTAGACACTGAAGGGGGAGTCAGAGAGAGAGAAATATAAGGTAGACTAAAGCGCGAGAGGACAAGACCGAGGAGGCTAGACTTACAGGTGCGACAAGTGTCTTTTATGAGTGAGTACCTGTTCTACATGAGGCAGGGGAGGCATACCTATGCCCATCGAGATAACAAAGTACAAAGAATAATGCGTCCAGTAAACAAGGGACTGAACTATATAGTACATGCTAGCATAAACATGGGCCAGATAAAAACATGATAATGGATCCCACATACATACTGTGCCTGGGACAACAACCAGGACTTATACAATAATACCTAAGTACATGAGATATAAGTACAACCAAAGAGGCCCTGTAATACAGGAAAGGGCTCTAAAAATCTAAATGATACATGCAAACTAAAAGGCGTTGCAAGCGGCTGAGGCCGGAACCATCAAATCTATGGAGCTGCATCCAAGGTTGTAGAAGAGAGGTCATCCGGGTATGTGGGGGGCTACCTGAAGGGCCACCCCCTCATGAGGTTTGAAACATCTCACACACACCCAAGAATCACCGGTACCATCTGCTGCATCACTGAACCATCAAGTATAAAGATCTCGATCATGCCATAAGGAGTTGGAACTGAGAAACAATCAAGTCAAAGGGTAGTAAAGAGTCCCTTTGCTTGATCTAAGGCACCGAGCAAGAGTGGAAGCTGGAACCAAGGTACACTGCCCTCTAGACCTGTCTTGTGGAATGGATAAGCTGATGTCGACAGAAGGAGGTCGGCCATAGGTGAGGCAATAAGGGATCCTCAATGAAGGCATGAGAGAAAATAGTAGAGCGACTGATAGACTGACACCAGGGATGATGGTGGAATGGGTGGTACTGAGTAGCGGGCAGACGACTTCCCTTGTTAGAGCATAAAGGGCATGAATGCCCTGGCATTTATTGACTCGACATTGGAGGGGATAGGGGACAGTATGCATGAAGGCAAAAATGTGCGACACGAGAGAGGGACAAAGCAATGAAGGATGGAGGACTATAGCGGGATACAAAGGGATTCGAGATAGACTCCATGAATGTGATGATGACTCAACTCAGATGCTCTAAACAAGGGCGAATCGATGATGCTACCACACAGAACAGGCCTAGTGGGGACCATAAAAACATGAGTACAAGATGGTTACTCACGACGAAAATCAACACGAGCCTGGACAAGTATGAAGGCAAAGTGGTGCCCCAAGTACAAGTGTTGCAAGTGAAGAAATTCGATTTTGAGGAGTGGTGAAGTGACCCTTCTTGGAAAAAATGTGTCTGGGTGAAGTATCAAATCACAAAAAATGAAAGGATACCCATATGAGAGCTAGGTGGGAGCTTTCCAACGGTGCTGACGATTTGTCAAACCGAGCTATGGTTTGGTCGCAGCAGGCGAAAGAAAAATCTGGGGTTTTTCTTTTAATAAGACATTTTCCCTCCAATTTGATTCATTTGCAAGTGTAGCTATGGTGAATGTAGAGAGGAGAAAAAGCCCTAAATCTTGCGGTGATTGTAGCGGACAAACCGACCATTGTAATCGATATCCGTTAGTTGCAGGTAAGAGGCCTAACCATATTCGTTCAATTAAGGGGATCAAAATTTCAGTTTAGGCACTCAGAGCTCATGAACAATCCAGGTCACATTTTTTTGGGTCCGTTCTGTGACCTGGGTAGCGGGTACTGGGCAGAAAACGACGACTTGTCCCAGGAAATGACCTGAAAAGTGCAACCTATCAGAGAATGGAGTTTTAGTGTTGTTTTTTACTGAGAGCTGGGATTTTTATGGTTGAGGGGCATAGGTTCCCCCAAGCATGTTATGGCCATGCCAAATGTATTTATAAAAGTAGAATCTAAACACATTTTTATGATGTGGTTCGACATTTGTTTACTTTATGGTTATCTTTTGTGGGAAGAATGGATAGATGCAGTTCGAGAAAGGGAATGGAGTATTACCAATCTCTTTTGGTACTGCATATATGAAGCAAATGGACTAAATTTCTGGGTTCTCATACGTGGTGTCACTATCCCAAAGAGTAGATTTGGAGATAATGAACTGGTGCTCACCTAGAAAACACACAGGTTGGTCAACAACAATGTCTAGGGGACTGGGTTGCTGATGTAAGAGGAAGGAATTACGAGGGGGATCATACCTAGAGTGATCTGAAGTGATATGGGATTCTAGAGGTTCTTCTAAATGGGGAAGAATAATGGTACTAGAGTCGACATGACCATATGAACTAGGAGAGTTGTGGAGAATTACTTCTCCTGGACTCTCCAATATGGGTGCCCCCTTACCAAAACATTGGGTGTCAATGTAATGAACACAAGGTGTATGTGGTTTGAATGCATGCTTTCGATGTAAGGGGAAATAGATAAAGTCAAGGGTGGTAAATGCTTCCATAATGTCGTCATTGTAATAGAAGATGGGGTGATTAGTGGAAGAAAGACCACCTGATGCGGCGAAGCTATCTGGCTCATCATCATGGGAAGTGAGGTTCACATGCGCATTGTCACAGAGGGTGACAAAAGAATGAGTAGATGAAGGATCCACTAATGTTGCGCCCAAGGTGATCGCTCAAGGGAGGTTAGGCGAAATAGAAGGGGAAGTCCGAGGTGGGTCTTCCACCGTGGATCTTATAGATGATGACAGGTAGTGGACAGTGGCCGAAGACTCCATCATCTCGACATCGGGAGGGGGAATGTCAATGGGAGTGGGTGTGTCCTCTGGTTTTTTCGAAGCAAAACTCGCAAGTAAAGGAGCAATGAAATTGTTACGCTTTGCCTCAAATTGGCGAACTTCCACTAGAGAGGTGCGGAAGTCATCGAGGCAGGGGCAGAGGTGAGTATAGTGGCCATGGAAATCACACAAAGCACAAGGGTGATTTGTGTGCAAAGTATTGGGTTGTTCATAATTCATCATGAGAATCTGGTAATCAGAGGTACTAGATGGGGGAGGTTGAGTGGTTGCCTAACCTTCAGGGGTTGGGTAGCCACGAATCCTTGTTAGGGAAAAGGATTGGTAAAAATAGCCGACTGGATAGGTGCATCATTGGGAGGAACCAAAGGGGAGGCTTGTTGTCCTCGAGATGCTGCTTGAGCTTCCCACATCTGACACATCTGAGGTAAAAGAGGACAATCGTGGGTGTAGTGACCATATACACCGCAACAAGAACAAGGCTTATTCGTGCGAACAGGCCTATCCTGCTTGGGCTAAGTGCCCTGTTGCTGGTTGCCAGTGTTAGGTGCATTCCCTTGGGGATTGTTTCCTGGATTACCATGGGCAGATCGATTTTGGTTTCCTTTCCTCTTCTTTTTGGAAGTAGGAGGATTAGTCGCGCCCTCTTGTGCATACACTTGACCCTGGGGGGTGGTGGCTGCTTTTGCGAGGGTTGAGAAGGCAAGGGAGGTAGAGGTGCTAATGTTGGAGGAGCTAGAGCACCAGACTATGGATATAGATAATAAGGAGGCTGGGAAAATTTGTGGTAAACAAGTTGGGAAAAAGGAAGAGGCATGCCGTATCCTGTATACATGCTACCGGGAGGGGGAAAAGTGTTGGAGGAGCCGGACCCTCCCTGAGGGAAACCATAACCCATGGGAGGATGAGTGTACGAATGGGAAATGGCTCCAACGATATCGTCGGCGGCATGGGATGCCCCCGGTGCGTTGACACCACCAGGTCTAGGGAGATAAGGTAAGATGGTATAAACATAACCAGACTGTGTGTAGATCAGGTCATATTTCAACACAATCTGGAAAGCAACTTCTTTGGTCTGAGGGAAATGAGATGCGACATCTTTACCGATAGCAGGAAAAAGGGATCTGAGAAACCAATCCATATAGACACGGTCTTCGAAGGTAGGGTCTCGACATAGGCTCTTTCTTCTCTGCCATTCCTGGACATGATCGGATAGGCGGGTCATAGACGATTGATGGAAAGAGGTCAAAAGTTTGGTACCGGTGTCATAATGAAGGGGAAGCTGTAAGTAAGACAAAAAAGCCATAGCAAGAGTCACAAAATTAGTATGAGAGGCGGAGGCCTGGTCAACATACCACTTAGAAGCTTCTCTAGTAAGCGTACGCTAGAATAACCAAAGACGGACAGAGTCATCGGTGATGGAGTTAAACAAACACCACAGGTGGAAGGAATGAACATGGTTTGTAGGATCCTCTCCATCAAGACCTTCGAAATTGAGGATGTCGGAAGGGAGATTGGTTAGCATAGCAGGCCAACCAGGATCATGGTGTATGGGGTCATTGATCAACTGGTTAAAATCGGGAAGACTGAGGCCTGCCATATAAGGGAGTAAGGGAGCAACCGGGATAGTTCCTGTTGTGGTCCCACTAGTAGTATTCCCAGCATTAGGGTCGGGGCTACCACTAGCATTAGGTTTTGAACCAGACATGGTGAAGGTGGCAGGGGGAGAACTGGGGATAGAACTAGAAGGGGAACTCGATGAACCAGAAGCAGAGTCAGAATGGGGATTCGGTGGAGGACTAACTCGAATCCTATGCGGAGGAGTAATTCTTCCTAACGGAAACTGAGGATGAAGGCCAAGAAGTCTTCGGGATACACGCCTTAGGGGTGAAATGATGGAAAATAGACACGGATCACAGAAGGAAGAGAGACCAACAAGGGAAAGGAGGTGCAAGATCAAATGATTACAATGTCGAAACAAGGGCAAGGGGGTGCAGGATCAATTGAATACAATGTTATAGTCTTGGCATGGCGGTGTAAACCAGGCGCTCTTCACTTAGGGTGCACATGTATGTGATAAGTGTGCTAATTTTAATTTTAAACCCAGACATGTGTAGAGAAAAAAAGAAAAAATGTGTTGTATAACTGTAAATAAATCTGCAAATAACATCAAAGTAAACTGAATATAACAGAAAATAAACAGTTAAAGATGCATCAATTTCAACCCAAGAAGGAGGGCTTCCTAACAACTAGTCTATGGGTGGGAAAAATCTAGTCAAAACACACAAAATGGCTAATGGATCTAAAGTCGGGAGGGACAAGGATCTAAAGGTCGGATCTGCTGGAAATAGGTGCAGAAAAAACAACAAAAAACTAGAGGGAAAAATGCTACAAAATGAGGTGGCGAAATGCTACAACCTGAAGGGAAGCAGAGGGGACCCTAAAGGAGGACCAAACAAAACTAAAAAGAGGTGTTTTGGATGGAATAATAACCAATCTGAAATGGATTTGAAAGTATAGGTTCAAATCTAAAAAAATGGCTGAACACACTGAAATCTCAGACGACATGCTTAAGTTAAACTCCTCCTAAAAAGGTGGAAGCGTACTGAAGCCCTAAGGGGCTTGGTTGCTACTTAGACAAGTAAAACATAGCAAGTACAGGTCCAAGATGGGTGGAGGCAGAGGTCAGACAACCTTGAATAGTAGCCCAGACAAACCTAGAAAAATCACAGAAAAATTCCTGCAAAAATACAGGTCACAGTTTCTGACCTGTTTTCAACAGAGGTCGCAAGTTTTAGGCAGTTTTCTGTGCCTTGAAGGTTGAGGTTGCAGGTTTTGGCCCAAAAAGTGTAACCTGCACTTTCGGCACTCGCAGGAGCAGGTTTCAGAAAAAAGCGTCGTCTCAGTTGCGGCCGATACCTGTCACCTGCACAATAGGCCCAGAAACACACAGAAGTTAGAATTTTTATTGTTTTAGGGCTTTAAAGGTTAAAAACAACATCAAGAAAAGAAAAAAAAAACAAGCTGAAGAAAAACCCTAGGGTTTGAAGCATCTGGTCATGCAAGGATATGAAAAACGACAGTGGTCGTAATCATAAACCCTTGTGGAGTCGCCAATTGTTAGGGTGAATTCTAATCGCAAGCGTATGAAAAAAATTCACTTTAGCTGTGCATAACAAACAACCCTAACATCAAAGATGGCTGTAAATTTCTTTAGATTTGTAGTTAGTTGGCCAAGACAATTGCTACAAAATCCAGATCTATGCAGTTAAAAGACATTAAACAACAAATAAATAAGAGTGGCACGATGCATCCAATGAACAAGACAATAATATTTTTAAAGAATTTTTGTATTATGACACATGGGAAGGGAACATAGAAAGATGTTACCAGTCCCCCTTAATGGGATGGGTTCTTGTATGTCCTTAGCGCTTCAGATCTAAGATCTCTCTCTTGATGGTGTAGAAAACCCAGACAAAAATGGAACTCAAAGGGAGCTCACAAGCAAAATGGTAACAAAATATGACAATGATGGAGGATCAAAGTCAGACCAAAAGTATAGATCCAGAGTGATATTTAGGCAACAAAAGGTAGTGACTGAATGGAAAACCCTTCTATTTATAACAAAATATCGAGTTAGTCTAGATATTGGTGCATAGTTAAAATATTATTAACCAAATCTAGATCCAACTTTTATGGAATATTTTATTATTTTTGTTGGAGGGAAAAGGAATTTGAATTTGTTCAGAACCCTTTATTTGTAAATAATAAATAAATAAATGATACCATACTTACCATACTCATGGTTTCGTCACTTCATTGCCCTTCGTTCGTCGCATGCCCACCAAGTCGGGCGTCGACTAGCCAAGTCGCGCTTGCCACACTTGGACTCATCCATGACTTGTGGTCCTCACATCCTCCACCACTTCAAAGTGTTGTCGTCCCTTGAAAACACCTTCTCATCATCGCACGATCTATTGTCGCATCCATATGCACCATATCGTCGCAAAATGTCGTTGCACAATCTATCGTCACATCCACATGTACGATATTGTCACAACTATCATCGCAAAGTGTTTGTTGTCTCCAACATCTCCAAAAATGTCCATGCCACCAACTCTGTTGTCCATAAGTAGAAATAACATCTAGATGTGATCACTCTTGATCTGCTACATGCCTCAAACCTGTCAATACTTTGCAAGAAATCATGTGTTGGATCCCCTTGTGATAGTGAAAAGTTGGGTAGCTAATCCAATCGAACATACCCTCCACAAGAACATATGTCTCCCACATCATCATGACTTCCAAAACATCTTGCTATCGAGTGCCTATCTTACTGCATGGTCTGCTCATCAGTTTAGAAGGCTCCATTGTCTTGAGCAGAAGACAATGAGCCTTATATCATGTTGTATTTAGAATGAGGAGGAAGTGGAGGCCCGCATCCTCTCATCTTCCTGCCTATGCAGCTCAATCCATGTGTCTGGATCTTCGGTCTCTAATCTCAACATATGTGCTCCCTGGTTTTCTTCTCCTTGGAACCGTTGTCCTGCTTCTTCTCTTTCTTCCATTGCCTCAAGTCTTCTTGTGATATCACAAAGACCATTATGAAATTCCATGATTTCCCGTGCTTGTTCCTTGAGTTTGGCCTTTGCAGTGGTCAATCTCCCTTGGATTTCATCATCTCGTTTTGTGTCTTCCACACTCAAAGCTGTTAGCTTACAATGGGTGCTGTCTCCACCTACGGTTGGTATGCCAATAGGATGGTCATCATTTCCATCATAAACATATATATTCTTCATGTGTGGAACCACCATAACTTCGAATTCTTTGAAGAATTCCATTCCCAACATAACCTCATAATCATCCATTTTCATGATCATGAAATCAACATCAGCATGCCAATTCCTAATCTCAATTGGTATCTTCTCAGCAACTCTAATTACAAAGTCTGGAGGTGAATTCACTAATTTCAATTTAGCCTGGATTGACTTGAATTTCAATCCAAATTTCCTAACATTTTTCTCACCTATGAAGTTGTGGGTAGCACCACTATCCACCATGGTGATAAGTGTGCCCTTCACAATCTTCATGTTCACATATTCGAGCTTGTTCCTCTCTGGATCCCTTTTAGGGAAAACTTCTATGGCTTCTACAACATTTAGAACCTGCATAGTCCCAACCATGGGCTCCTTCTTCTTCTCTGCTTGTACTGTCACGACCAAATTCGGTCTTGAAGGTTAATGCTTCACCGTATGGTCCTTAGCATTAATCCAACACTTCAATGGTTTCCTCGTATTTGAATTTGCACTAGCATTGTTCAATTTGAAGTACTCCTTCTTGGGTGCCTCTTTCTTTTTCTCAAAAGGAATTTTCTTCTTCTTATCGGTCCCCTCATCATAGTGTTCCATAAGTCTATCCACAACTGCAAATGCTTCTTCCAAAGTCTTTGGCAGAGTTCTCCTTACTTCATCACGAGCCCAAGGTTTTAACCCAATGACAAACTTAAACACCTTATCTCTCTCGATCATGTCAGGTAGTTCTAGATAACACTTTGAAATTCACTTTGATATTGCTGGAGACTTCCTGTCTGCTTAATATACTTAATGACAGATCTCGCATCCCAGGTTTCATCTTGTGGACTAAAGTGAACCTGCAAAGCATCTTTTAGTTCTCCCCAAGTTGTGATGTCAAACCTTGCACCTTGTGCAATCGGAGAAAGTTTCCTTCTCCACCACATCTTATCATCTCCTGTAAGGAATTGTGCCACAATATTCACCTTAGCATCCTCATGATGGATAGCTAACTGGTCCAAGTATTGATCCATATCCCATAAGAAGTTTCCAAGATTTTTTTCATTCCTTGTTCCATCATATGAATCTGGTTCTTTCACCTTTATATGGGCAGATCCCCTAGATGATCCTTGCCCCATGGCCATTTTCAATAAGACCATTTCACATTCCAAATACTTGATCTTTGTATGAGCCTTAGCGAGCTCATCTACAACTCGATCCTTGGATGGGTCTATGTCTTCAAATTTCTTCAAAGATTCACCAAGCTATTATGTATACTCATATCGTATTACCATAGCATCAAACTCGGTCTTCCACTTTTCTGCTTCCTCTTTCAATGCCATATTCCTTTCACGAAGGTCTTCGTGATCCTCCCTAAGGTACATGAACATTTTCTCGAGCCTTTCCATGTTCTCAACGGTCTTCTCCAAGATGACATCTTGAGAGAGTACTTGGGTCTCCTCAATCACTTGAGGTTCTTCCACAATACCTTACATTTGTCTTGCTTGAGAAAGAGTCAAGACCATGTACTAACCCTGTCCAAATGTAGCCTTGAAACAGCTTCTGTCAGAATCCCAAATTCCACCAAAGTTTCCAAGCTTCAACTTCAACCTTTTTGTTGTCCCTACTTGCTTCAATGTTCAACTTCAAAAGGATGGGATCAATGAGATTTTAATACCACTTGATGTGAAAATTGTAGGTGTATGCTAGCTCTGATACCACTTGTCACGCCCTTATACCTTGGTAGTCTTCCAACCACTCAATAGACGGGTGCGACACTACCTTGTTTTTATTTTTTTCAAGTACTTCACAAGTAGACTATGCCTTACTCGACACTTTTTTATTTAATCTGTCAAAGTGTTCTTGTGCGGAATTAAAACAACATAAAAATCAACATAAAATCCACATGAAGCCCATAACATTCAAGGGAGGGGCAACTCCCTGATTATAAGTCTGCCCGATATTATGTTTCAATAAGATATGTATAATTTACAATAATCATACAATGCAATCCATCATAATCCCCTTATGCTCTTGCTAATTTAGTTTGCCTCTTGGTTCGACTTCCACAACCACCAATACTTAAACTAGGCTCAAAATGATGTAAGGAACCCCAATATATTGAAAAAATTCAATTACTAAGCCTACCCAAAAATACATTCAGGAGGGGTCACACGGGTCACGACGCCCTGACCTACTGCCCTAAACGTGGGTCTAGTCGTGCCCGACCCGACTCCACCCTTTTTGCATGAGTAGTAACCTTCGTTCTGTTAGGGTCCCTTGCTTTGGAAGATTGCTATACCAAATGAGCGGGTAACATGGAACCAGTCTTTGGAGTCCTAGGACCTAGCCTTCTGGACTGAGAGAGGGATCTCTCTATTGGGTGCAAAGGATGTTTTCTTTTTGCTTTAGGGTTTTGATTTTAGGCTAGTTGTTAAGTGTAGGGTTTGTTGATTGTTTTGGTTGGGTAAGATGGTAAGGTGGAATAGGTGGAGTGAGAGGTCTTTAAATCATTGGGCTATGGAGTCAATGAAAGCCATGAGTGTCTCAATAATGAATCAGAGTGCAGTGCAAGGCCAATCTAGCAAGGTTAATGGATCCTTAAGGTTATGAGTGAAGTGGGATGAACATCAAGTTTGTGAATAAGGTAAAGCAAAGGGCAATCAAGAATCCTTTGTCAAATACCTATAACAAGGAGGTCCTAAATACTAATAAGCAAAATCTATAACTCATGAGGTAGGGCAAACCATTAAGCTCAATGAACAATACTTAAACTGATAAATATCCAAGATAAACATTCCAGTGAAACATAGAAAGCATAAGAGCTTCTAACTTTAGTAAATTCACCTTCAGAATTAGAAAACATTTAAGATTAAAAATAGCTCAATCTATGAAGAGGGAACTCCTAAACATCATACATCAAGCCATAAAGAACTCTGAAACAAGTTGATAAGCATGGACAAAGGGCAAGATCGAACGAGACCTCTTTGACTTAACCTAGCAAACAATATTTCATAGAAAGGTTTCAAGGCAGAGTTTGGATAGCTTCAAATAAGCAGGGCATACCATGAATCATACTTGTAAAATATCATACTAATCCATACATGAAACAAAACAAGTTTAGGTGGACCTAAGGAGCAATCAAGAATTCCTTAAGCTGACCAAACAGAGGAAAACATGAAGGCAGTAGAAGACAGGAGGACTAAGGTGCTTCAAAGAGCATGTCTTAACCTATTCTTTACTGATCTACTGCATATGGAAGGATGAAACATAATGAAAGAGAAGAAAACATAAACAAATTAAGAACACATCACCATTAAACCAACCTCAGGGATCCTGCAAACAAGCTTCTCCATCGTCAGTCCAAGCAAGCCATTCATCAACTTCACAACGCCAATTTCTTCTCCAAGCTCATATAAACCATGAATTGCTCTAAAATATCATCAAATTCCAACCAAAATACATGAGAGCCTCATGCTCTATTTATGGAGCAAAGGAGGGCTAAAACCATAATTAGGGTTTTAAAATATCCAAAATAGTCATACATGACAATTTATGTCCAAGTGACCATGCAAGGCCCAAGGCATAAATATCCATTAAAATAAATGCATAATAACTTCTAACACCTAATCCTAGAGTGATTTGCCTCAAAATTACTAAAAAACTCATTTTGCAATAAATGAGTGTGTTTTGTTGACTTTTGCCACTTTTGGTCCTGTATGCGCAGCACCAAAATATCAGAAAATAGGTGTACTTGCAGCCCTGTTTTGACATCATTCCCGGTGTCGGATTTTGCTCCGTGATGTCTCGTTGGAAAGCTTGTCCAGTTGGCTTTCCAGATATACATTTGGTTTTCTGAATGAGTGCCATTTTCCTATCCAAAAATCCATTCTCCCAACATTGCTCTATGCGCAGCACCTTGCCTGAAAATGAGGTAGAATGGTCAAAATTTAGGTGTTTTTTGACCTTTTAGGGGCTCAAAACTGTTCCAAATGGTTTGAAATATTTTGAGCAGACTGATGATGATGAGAGGAATCCAAAAATGTCATTTTTTCAAGCTGAGGATGCATGAGATATGCGCACAGCGCCAAGGGTGTTGCGCATAGAGGCCTCAAAATTTTAGAAAAACAAAATCTTGTTCAAATTTGCCCAAAATTTGTGGAGTGGTCCCTCAAGAGGTCTTGGACACCTGTAGGGAAGATTCAGCTAGAACTCCAAGGCTTTCATGGCCTTTTTCCTCCTTTAGTGTTTTATATTCAAGCAATGCGTTCTTGAGCTTTGCCCTAGCAATTTGGTTTTTGAGGGCATAATGTTTGGCCATCTTCCTTTGGAGCTCAAGGGCCTTGTTTGCCTTCTCCAAATTATATTATAAATGAATATTTCCCCTATCAAGCCAAGGCTCCCTATCAAACTCTATGTCTATGTTTTTTTGTTTAGCTTGGTCATCAATTTGTGGTGCATCCATGTCAACATCACTGCCATTTTGATTGTTTATTTCATCCTCATTGTGACTATGATCCTCTTGACTGTCTTCTTTGCCTTTACTTTCTGCCTCACTGTCCTCTTCCATGCTTTGTGCCTCAAGGCTGCTTTCTTGCCCATCAATGTCAAGGGCATTGGTGTTTTCTTGCTCCTTAGACTCATCATCATCATTACTAACTTCACTGTCCTCCATTTCTATTTGCTTTGCCTCCTCTTGACTTGTTTCATTATCACTATTTTCCTCATTTGATGCTTCAGGAGAAGAAGAAAGAGGTAAGTCTCCTTACGGAGAAGGCATGGGTGGAGGTGATGGAACATGATCTCTGGGGGGTGATGGAGGAGTGGCGGTAAGTGGGTGTGAAATGGTTTTAATTTGTGCAGGAGCTTGGGGCAAATTTTAGGAGGAAGGACTAATTTTGACCAATTTTTGGCAATTTTGGCCAAACTTCTCTTGTGCATAGCGCTACCCGACTGGCCATTTCAGTCATGCCCTCTGCACGCCTCTGTGCGTAGCCTCGGGTCAGGTCGGGTGTTGTGTAGGCCTGGGCGCAGCGCAGTGTATTTTTCGTGCGGGTCGGGCCTTTGCACGGGCTATCGAGTCCTCCCCTGTGCGCAACGCCCACTTCTTTGGGCAACTCGGGCTCTGACCTAGGCGTGTGCACAACACTAGTGCCTATGCGTAGCGCTGGTCCATCTGTGTCCAGCGCAGTGTTATTTAACACTGTCTCACCTCCCCTGTGCGCAACGTCAAAGGCTCTATGCGCAGCGCCTCCACCTATGCGTAGCGCTAGAGAAATTTTACCCAGTTTGTAGGAAAACCCTTAAAAATGATTCAACGACTCTCTATCTCTCTTTCAAAGACAAAAATGAGTTTGGGAAGAGGGAAGGAAGGCCTTTATACCTCTTTTTGAAAAATAATTTCATGATCAAACCCACTTTTCTAATGTTGGTTTCCTTTCTTGCTTTTTCACCGGTTTTTTGGTCTTTTTGTCTTGTACGTGGGAGAAATCTGAGAAAAAATGGTTTTTTGCCTTAGTTGGAGCATCTTGATGCTTTGCTTGGATTGACAAATTTTTAACAAGCTTTAACCTTGCCTCTTATCCACATTTTGGAAGCATGAACCAGTTCTTGAAAAGCAAAAGGTCATTTTGACAAATTTTTGAGGAAAAAGTCATTCAGTGACATTAGTGCTCCTTTTTGAAGGTTTTCTCCACTTTATCCTTTTCATGAATCTCAACACTTTTAAACAGTAAATTTGTGATTATTTTGGCACTTTCACCTTGGAATCTTCAGTCCTGCATTTTTTATGCCTTTGATTCCTTGGTGGATGAGACCGAAGAGAAGAATTTTGACCTTCTTTCAACTGACATTCTGTCATGTTTTCACTTTGAAGCAGTGAAAACCTCTTGGTGTGAAAAACCCTAGTAGGTGGTATCAATAGCTCCTTTAGTCTTTATACGTGCCATCATCATGAGAAACACCAGTCTTGTTTGATCTTATCAATCTTCCTGTAGGTATCCATCTTTGACAGTCCCGCAGAAGTGTCACTTATGGCTAACTATCTTTTGTAGAATATACTTTTGATAAGGAAACCCTTGTTGGAGGCTTCTCTGCTTTGTTTTAGACCAATTATGATCCAGGTGGATATTGGTGGTCACCCACCTATTCCACTTGGGGCCCCACCATTGTCTCTTTCAGTTTTTCAGTTTCGGCACAACTTACTATTTTTAGCAGTTTTTCGGGTACTGAACTTCCGAAGCCGTTTTGAGGCCCTAAACGACGTTTTTTGGGAAAACTGGGAGCAGCATGGGTCCATGGACCAATGTTGCTCACTCAAAATTTGTAATCCTCGGATATATATTTCTAACGAGGTATGGTTCACGTCAAACGGAGATCGCATGCCAAAGTTACGTCCCTAGGAAGTTGAAACACCAATTTACCCAAACGGGACCCATAGTTTTGGTGCTTCATCTCCTAGGGTTAGGGTTTTGGATGTTTAGGGTTCTACCTTGTTTTTAAATAATAAATAGGCCCTCGAGCCTCATTGTAACTCAGTTCAGAGGCCTGTAACCGCCACATCTCTTCTCAAAGATAGCTACTAGCGCCCTAGCTAGTTTATTTCCATTCTGTCTGTAAGCAAATTTCAGCTCTTTGATATTAATGAAATGAAGTGTTATTTCCATTGCATCTTTGTATTTATGGTTATATGTTTATTCTATTGATTTCTTGCATAAATCTGGTTCAGTGGTATCAGTCGGTCTTCTTTTTCTCGATCCTTCTTTGCATGTCCCCAACGAGGTCGGGGTATAAGGAGTTAGGGCTTGATCTGGTGGAACCTTTGTAAGATCAGCCTCGCAAACCCCGACGGACGCCCATGGGGGACGAAAAGAAAGATGAGGGAGCGGGAGATCCTATCAAAATATTGCTCGAGGAGGCCCTCGAAAAACAAAGGAACGCAATGATGGATAACTTTGCCTAGATCCTTCAACGGCTGCCCACTGGCGGCGCATATGCATCCAGCAACCACTCTGGAGGTGCGACTCCCTTTAAGGTATAAGTAAATTTTGAAATTCCCATATTTGAGGGTCAAATAGATGCATATGTCGTAGATATATGGTTGAATCTATTAGAAGGATATTTCTCGGTTCATGACTTTTTCTACCGGGAGAAGATTATTTTTGCACTCCTCAAATCTACCCCCCATGTCAAGGACTGGTGGGAAACCTACTGTGAGAAAAAGGACGAGACAAAACCCTCTCTGTTCTTGGCCGTACCCACTTGGAATTATTTTCGAGACACCATCAAGGAACAATACTATTCCATTGGGAGCTATGAGGACAAGTACATACAATGGACCACACTGCGACAACAAAGGGATCAAGATGTGCATGAGCTAACGAATCTGTTCCATATCCTGCGCACAAAGTTGGGTATCAAAGATTCAGAGAAACATCTGGTGCTAAAGTATCGCAGTTGTCTGCACAAATACATTCGGGAGGAAATGGAGTTCCTCGACATCTCCTCGCTTGGTACGACATACCGGTATGCTGCCCAGATTGAGCAGAAATTCAAACAGAAGAAGTGAGACTTTGGATTTGCAAATAAAAAGCAAGGGAAAGGTGCACCCAAACCACAGAACAAAGGACAGAGCCAAGGCATGGCGGCTCAAGACAACCTTTCAAAGCCACAAGTAAAGAACAACACCGCAAAGCCAAAGAAGGACACGGGAAAGTGGTGTGAGTTCCATAAGAGCTCCACTCACAACACAAGTGAGTGTCGGGCCAAGCAGTTGCTAGTGGACGAGATGAGGGCTTCTAAGTCAAATGCATGCTCCGACTCCGAATCAGAACCTAACAAGGGGAATGACAAAGGGAAACATATTATTGATGTAGAGCCCAATGCCACTGTTGCCACTATGAAGATCCAGAAGGAGGAACCGGAAGATCCAGAGGAGGAGGAACGTCTCTTCCACTCCCAGATGTGGGTAAAGGGCTCGCTGATACAGTTCATTATCGATAATGGGAGCCAAAAGAACCTCATTTTAGCAGATGCTGTGAAGCGGTTGGGCTTGTTGACCACAGCTCACCCACATCCATACACCATCGGGTGGCTTCACCAAGGACGAGATCTCCGCGTCAGCCAACAGTGCCGCCTTCCCTATATTATCAAGCCCTTCACGAATGAGGTATTAGGTGACATTTCTCCTATTGATGTTTTTGATGTATTATTAGGAAAACCATACTTGTGGAAGCGTCATGTTGTGTATGAGTCTCGGCCTCACACTGTTATTGTTACTTTGGGAAATAAGTTGTACATGATACTAGAGGTACCACCTCCTGCCGCTATCTCTTTGGTTACTGCAAAACAATGCAGTAAGATCATTTTCCAAACCAGGAAATTCGTTTTCCTGATGATCCACCCCTAGGGAAAGAAGAAGAATATGGCCACGCCCTCCAGATAGGGCTCCTCTACACGAAAACAACAAATGGACAAGGTTGTGGAGGAGTACAGGGACATCTTCACCTCACCCATAGGGGTTCCTCTGCACTGTCAAGTCAAGCACTCGATTGATCTGACCCTAGGTGCGCCGCTACCCAATGGAACGATCTATCGATGCTCTGTTCTGGAGAACGATGAAATCAAGAGGCAGATTCAGGAGCTGCTGCAGAAAGGTCACATCCAACCAAGTTCATTGCCCTGTGGGAGCTCGATCACGTTGGTATAGAATAAGGATGGGACATGGAGACTCTGTATTGACTATCGGGCGCTGAACAAGATCAATGTCCGGAATAGGTACCCGATCCCGTGGATTGATGACCTTCTGGACCAACTCAAAGGGGTGAAATATTTCAGTAAGATCGAATTGAAGTATAGTTATCACCAGGTACCAATCGAACCCTCCGATGTGTGGAAGGCTGCCTTCAAAGCCAAGGACGGCCTTTTCGAATGAATGGTCATGCCTTTCGGGTTGATGAATGCTCTCGCAACCTTCATGAGGTTGATGGACGACATCTTGCGGCCATTCACCAACTCATTTTTAGTGGTGTACTTGGATGACATTCTGATCTTCAGCCAGACTTGGGAAGAGCACCTCCACCACATTCGACAAGTCCTCCAAACACTGCGGAAACACAAGTTGTGTGCCAATTTGGAGAAGTGCACTTTTGGCATGACCCGGGTTCAATATCTGGGATAAATTATTGATGAAAGGGGGGTGCATGTGGATCCAACCAAGATCCAAGTCATTCGGGATTGGCCAGCCCCAACCACTATAACAGAGCTTCACAACTTTCTAGGTCTTGCTAATTTCTACTGTAGGTTCATGTTCATATTCTCTCATATCACTTGGCCCTTGAGTCAAGTCACCAAGGGAGGAGCGAGAGCAAAATTTTTTGGTCGGAATCTCAACATAAGGCATTCACAAAATTGAAAAATCGCCTTTGTTCTGCCCCAATGCTCACATTACCAGACTTGGAACAACCATTTGAGATAGAGACAGATGCCTCTGACTATGCTATTGGGGAAGTTCTTACTCAACAAGGACATCTAGTGGCATATCACAGTGAGACATTGTCTGACACAGTTTGCAAGTATCCCACTTATGACAAAGAAATGTATTCCATTGTGCAAGCTTGTCGACAATGGAAGCATTACATTTTGGGGAAGGAAACAGTCATCCACATAGACCACTAGCCCCTTTAGTTCATACAGACACAAGGGAAGTTGCAGAATGATCGCCATCAGAAATGGTCCACATATCTACAATAGTTTCATTTGAACATCAAGTACAAGAAGGGTAGCACCAATAATGTTGTAGA
Organism: Pinus albicaulis; assembly: GCA_034641835.2. Classification (NCBI taxonomy): domain Eukaryota; kingdom Viridiplantae; phylum Streptophyta; class Pinopsida; order Pinales; family Pinaceae; genus Pinus; species Pinus albicaulis. The sequence goes on along the minus strand of CM076573.1, from coordinate 640,268,329 downwards.
CTGCCTCAGCTGACCACCGATCGTGGCGCTCACCACCGTTCTCAACTCTTGTGGGCACAAGAATTCTGATTGGCCGCTTCTCTACGAGAGCGACCTAGAATTCAGACACACATACAAGGCACTCTTGGGGGGTACACAAGTTCGAAATTTCACCTCCAAGATGCACTTTTATGTCACCTGGGACACCTTTGTGTTCCTTCAAGTGAGCATGCGAAGCACACTACAGTCGAGTCGCTGGGCATTTCCGGGTCGAGAAAACAGTAGCAGTACTACAGAAGTATTTCTATTGGCCGAATCTTCGAAAGGATGTTGGGAAGCACATCAAATCCTGCACTGCTTGTGTCATTTCCAAACTGACCATCAAGAAGCAAGGCCTATATACTCCACTATCTAACTCTAGTCGACCTTGGGAATCCATATCTAAAAATTACATGTCGGGCCTGCCTTCTACTCAGCATGGAAATAATTGTGTTTTCGTGGTCGTCGACAAATTCTCAAAGATGGCCATTATGGCGGCCTGCAAGAAGAATATCATAGCAGAAGCCACTGCTAAACACTTCTTTGAACGAGTGTGGGTGCATTTTGGGATCCCACAATCTATCATATCAGATCGGGATAGCAGGTCCCTCAACACATTTTGGTCCAACCTCTAGTCAATGCTGGACACCAAGCCCACCAATTCCACAGCTTTCCATTCCCAAACAGATGGCCAGACAGAGGTCATCAACATAATGATTGTACACATTCTGCCAATGTACAATTCAAAGCATCCATGCACATGGGACGAGAGCCTCCCTTATGTAAAACATAGTTATAACTGGGCTCTCCACAGCTCAATCGGCCACAGCCCCTTTCAGGTGGGTTTGGGATTCTAGCCACTATGTCCCATTGACGTAGCCATGCTATTTGCGGCTACTCAGGCCGATTCGTCTCATGTCCAGTCTGAAGTTCACAAAGCAAATAGCTTCATCGAGCACATTTATCACATCCGCCAATAGGTTCATGACATATTGGACAGAGCTAATGCTAAGTACAAGAAACGCCATGATCGACATCAGGTGCCACATGACTTCCAGGTGGGCGATAAAGTGTGGTTACATTTGCAGAAGGAGCATGTCACTGGACCCCACCGCAAGCTTCGCCCACTCCGATATGGGCCATACACCATCACCAAGGCTATAGGGAACAATTCCTTCGAGCTGAGTATTCCACCATTCCTTGGTCTGCACCCAGTATTCAATGTGGATCGCCTTCGTCCTTACTTCCCACCTCTACTGGACACCTCTGACATTGCAGAAAAACTCACACCAACAAGAGAAAGGAACTGCACCATGGAACAAAGCACCAGCGCGTATCGTAGACTGCGGGGACATGCAAACTGCTAATACTCGCCAATAGAAGATCCAACTCTATCGGGTTGTCAAAGCTGGCCAACTCCTGCACCAAGGAAAGTGGTTCACCAGGGACCAAGTTCAGCAGAAGTTTCCTCATCTCATGGAGGAACCTAACGCAATGGGGACCATTGCTTCCTAAGGGGGGAGGAATGATCCAAGTGGATATTGGTGGTCACTCGCCTATTCCACTTGGGGCCCCACCATTGTCTCTTTCAGTTTTTTAGTTTCGGCACAACTTACTATTTTTAGTAGTTTTTCGGGTCCTGAACTTCCGGAGCCATTTTGAGGCCCTAAACAACATTTTTTGGGAAAACCGGGAGCAACATGGGTCCATGGACCGATGTTGCTCACTCAAAATTTGTAGTCCTTGGATATATTTTTCTAACGAGGTATGGTTTGTGTCAAACGAAGATCGTATGCCAAAGTTACGTCCCCAGGAAGTTGAAACACCAATTTCCCAAATGGGGCCCATAGTTTTGGCTCCTCCTCTCCTAGGGTTAGGGTTTTGGATGTTTAGGGTTTTGCCTTGTTTCTAAATAATAAATAGGCCCTTGAGCCTCATTGTAACTTATTTCAGAGGCCTGTAGCCGCCACATCTCTTCTCAGAGATAGCTACCAGCGCCCTAGCTAGTTTATTTCCATTATGTCTGTAAGCAAATTTCAGCTTTTTCATATTAATGAAATGAAGTGTTATTTCCGCTGCATCTTTGTATTTATGGTTATATGTTTATTCTATTGCATTCATGCATAAATCCAGATAAAATTACATATTTGTTTCTTTGACCATCTTGATAGTGATATATCTATGGTGGGAGAAGTTAGCAATTTAAACCATTTTGTGTCTCCCCTTGGCCACTTCTGTCTTTGCAGGTGCCTACAAAACATTTTCTTTTGTCACTGTCTTTTTTGGAGTTTTGAAATCTCTTTTCTTCAACAGTGAACTTATGCTTAGCATGATTCCCTCCTTAGGCATTTCACCTCATGCTTTTCTTCCTTTTGATCATTTTGAAGTTCCTCTGACTGTACTTGGAAACTCAGGCTCTTATACTGATACCCTTTGCCACTTTCTTCCTTTGGTGCAGTGAAGTAAGGCTGCTTTGACAAACCCTAGAGGGAACCTTGGATGTTATTTGAATTCCATCTGCTTGTTTATGAAGGAGGACTTATCATCTTCACTTGACCTTTTTGATCCATCTTCCCAAAATCCTAGGTTTTGGGGCTGTTTAGAGAAAAGTAACAGTGTTGTCTTCTAATTTCTCTATAACCTTTCAAAACTCATTTATTTCTGTTTAGTTCACCTCACCTTTTCCCTTATTCACTCATGACTTCTGAAAGTTTTCAATGAATACTTGGTTGCGTTGAGGTGCCTTCTGTCCTTGTGGTCCTTGTGATGGTTCTTACTTTTGCACCACTGTTTTGTCAACCAATCACAAAAAGCATTAATTCTCTTTAAACACAGGCCTGCTGCCTTTCTCTTGTTTGTGGATGCCTCCTTATGATGATTTCATCCCATTACCTTACCTCTTTTTATGCTGATGGAAACCTTGATCTTTTTGCAAGAATGTGAGCAAGGGCAGCTGTCCCTTGCAGAATTTGTGCTTTAGGCCAAGGAGGCATTTCTTGAATGACCCTTTGATTAGTTTTGGACAAAGTCACTTGCCCCCTTTCTTCTTTTAATGCAGTCTCTTTATATAGAAAAAACAGAGATTTTTAGGACACCAAATCCACCCTATGACCCGTGAAACCCTAGGTGACCTAGTGGAAGGTTCCTTCGACTTGGATTTTGACTGAAAACTTAGACTTTGGGATTTTTGGGTGTAAAACAAAGTTTTTATAGACTGATGTATTGAAGATCCAAAATCCAATGTACTTGATTTATCTAAAGAGTCTGTAGATATAGTTTTGAGACTATCAATGCTTGAGGCATTTCTGGAGATGTATGAGATATGGCTGTTTGGTTAGTGGCCTTAGGTAGTTGTGGAGGGTTTAGGAAAAAAAAACAGAGAGTTTTGGGCCAAAGGTGACAAAATATAGACAAAATGAATGACATAAGCCCCTAATGGGTTTTATGGGATTTGCAAGCAGAGCTTGAAATGATGGAATGATGAAATAGTGAAAAATTATCTTAACGATGATGAAGGCAGTGAGATTTCTAGAACTCACAATGCTCATGAACTTTGTTTCTAGAAATCTAGGGCAATCATTTAGTGATCTACCCAGGCAAAAATTACTGATGACTAACAATGGCTCCACTTGGGGAGGGCAGCGCCTTTTCAGGAGGTGTCCAGAACTTTCAGATCTCTGGCTTAATGGAGACCAGTGCCTCATCCAATGGAAATATTTTTACCTCTTCTCTCTTGTTGATGCTTGTTGTGAAGTTACGATCTAAATAGATTTAAAAAACATGATCAAATCATCTTCAATCTACTTACCCAATCTATTTTCCTAACATTTTTTCTTCCTTAGGTGAATTTGGACTAGCAAACCCTTGACATCTTTATTTTGAAAGCAAAACAAACTATATACTTCTATCTTATTTCCTCCAAAGTTCAGATTACACTAATGAAATTTTTATTCTCTACCTAGACTATTCAACTATAAAGATTAAACAGTTTGACAAGATTCATTCACTAAGCTATAAACATGAAATTGAAGACATGGTTTAAATCAGGTTTAGACATTCTGACTTACCCTGGGTTTTTGGCATAAGAACAAGCTGCACACAAATGTTATTTTTATACAAAATAAGACTTATAAAAATCACGGCTGTGATACATTGTTTGCTATTCATCCCCATTTTTCTCCTTGGTTCTGTTTTAAGCATGTGGAACCAATATATTTCTTCCCTAATCTATCTTTTGATAAGTCAAATTTTCATAATTTGACTAACTATCTTTCACTAAATTATCAACAATATATTGAAAACATGTCTCAGCCATGATTAGGCTAGATGACTGAAACAAGACCTTCTTTTTGAACCAGCAGTGGCATTTAAGGTTGCTCACTTTCAGTAGTACTATTTTTTGGGTATGGGGCTGTACCTCTTCTTTCAATTTGCCCTCTTTTTCTACCTTTCTTTGTTTTTGTGTTTTTTTCATTTTTTCCAAACAATCTAGATCTAAAAAGATGCTCACAAGGATGAGTTTATTTTGCATACCTACCTATCCTAATCTAACCTATACATGATATACATTCATTTGGTGAACTCTCTTTTCTAATATAACCAGTCAAGTAGATGATTCCATGAGTGATTTTGTTTCAGCTCTTTGAGTGTGGTGAAAAAATCAAAAGGCCACTCCCACCTCACTTGTGTTTGAATAGTAGTGCTTAAAAATTTTCTTGCACTTTGCAACAAACTACTCTTGACATAACATACTCTTCTTTTAGATGTCTCTAATAAATCAGCAAAGGGATCTTGAAACAATACCTGAATGTGAGGATTTGGAAAATAAGCTTGATCCAGGACTGCTTCTTCCTCCACTTGGCTAAGATTGGGAATTTTTTGGGAAAGAAACTCATTCTCTTCCTCATGATCATCTGCACTGTCAAACTCATCATATATTGCCATGTTTTCCTCTAGCAAACCTGGTTGAAAAGAGCCATAGTTGTTCTCTTTCTCTTGTGAAGGCTAGACATAGGGTTGAATGTGTTCTTCGTTGTTAAAATCAATACCCAAAGATTGATGAATTTTGATTGCATTAAGGTTTTCCTTGATGAGCTGAAAGGAAGTACAAAAAAGAGGTAAAGACCCTTCCCTTTCTCCCAAAATTTCTGCACTTTCTTCTTCACTGCCATAGCTGAGTGGTATTTGCTGATCACTGTATTTGAGTTGTTGAAAATGACTGTCTTTGTCCCACAAACTAATCACTGATTGTTTTGTAGTGTTATCTTGAGTCTGGAGAACATAATCATTATTATATTGATCATATTTGGGCAGCTTATTCATAGGAGAAATGTCATCCATTATACAAACTTGATCAACAGATTGTTCCATCATATGAAAAGGAGAGTATTCATGGCCAATAGCTTTTCTTTTAGCAATCTGAAATGACTCGAAGCACAAGGGTAGGGAATCAAGAGGTGCTGGCTCGTCTTCCATTTCTGGTTTTGTAATGTAAATAATCATACCAAGATGATTTGAGGGGAGAAATTCTAGATTTGAAAAAGGGTTTGTATTATCCATTTCCTCCCTTACTGATTCTTTAGAGCATTCTACCTTATTTCTATTTTCAATTTTCTTGTAATACTCTCTTAATAGTGAAGCAGAAGATGTAGGAGCATATGGTACTTACTTGACAACTTTCTGCATCTTCTTCTTTGCAACCTTGGTTAGCCAGTATGTTTTGATAGCCATCTTTGCATTGAAATGACTGATTTGGTTCTTCCCAAGAAAATGGTACTGGCTACTTTGAATAATTAGCACCAACCTCAACCTTGTATTCTTCCTCTTTCCTGCCAAGTATATGCATCATTTTGCTGATTGTATCTGTCAACATCTCTAGCTTTACCTCTGAAGAAGTCAGTTTCTCTTGAGCTGCTTTGTACTTCCTTATTTCTTCTAACTTTTCATCTCTTTCCAATATGTTGAATTCCATAGTAATTTCCATATTTTGCATTTCTTCCAGGTTTGAAGGGTCTTTTTCTCTTATCTGGAATTCCATCTCTGGGTCAAAAGTACTTGGGTAGTGCAAGAGAGCCCACCCTGAAGGTGGCTTTATCTTAGTAGGTATTGCATTGTATATCTTATTGAACCTGGTTGAAAAGTCTTGTACTGTCTCCCCTGGTTATCTTTTTAAATGCTTGTATTCCTCTAGGATGATAAATTCATTTCCCATGATCACCCACCTATCTAGGAATACTTGAGTGAATTGATGAAAATTGATAATGCTTGCAGCTGGAAGGTCCTTAAACCAACTCTTAATTTTTCCTTGTAATGAAAAGGAAAACATTCTAATACGCACACCATCTTCTTCTATTTCAAAAAGGTCAAGTAAATTTTCAAGATTTTGAATGTGTTCTTCAACGGTGACTTTTGAGCTTTCTCCATCAAATTTGGGTAGTTTATTTGCAAGATTTTCATGGAGGGCTTGCAAGATAGGAGGTAAAATCAGAGGCTTGTATCTTTCTGGTACCTTTGTGGGTATAGGTAGTATAAAAAGAGATTTATGATTGTTTGAGGTTTCAGCAAGAGTAGGAAAGGTAGCATGAGGCTCATGTTTCACTAGGTTTTCCACAGGTGAATCCGGGGTGAGCACAGGTGTATAAGTCTGCTCATGGTCTGAAATTTGAGTCTTAGCTTTTCGAGGCTTGAGATCTTTCCAATGATCAATGTAGATCTTATCAGTGTATTCTTGATCAGGCTTAAAGTAGGATAGAACATAGTTATAGATAAAAACAATAATTTCTTGAATCCAACTTAGGCCTGAATGCTCTTTCTTTCTAGGATGACTGGTCATGTTTCAAGTTCTTCCTCCAGTGGAGTCTTTAAGTCTATTGAGAGTTGTGGAGTCGCCAGGTGAATGATTTCAAATATTTTAAGGCAGATTTCTGTCCACCATAAGCAACTGAATACCAATCTAAGGATGTTTGTGGGTTTTCTGAGGTCTTAAGGATGTCTAAGATGTAATTTACTCAGAAGGTCCCACTGTGATCGCCATAATGTTAGGGTCCCATGATTTGGCAGATTGGTATACCAAATGACCGGGCAACATGGAACCAGTCTTTGGAGTCCTAGGACCTAGCCTTCCTGGCCTCATAGAGGGATCTCTCTATTGGGTGCAAAGGATGTGTTCTTTTTGCTTTAGATTTTTTATTTTAGGCTAGTTTGTTAAGTGTAGGGTTTGTTGATTGTTTTGGTTGGGTAAGATGGTCAAGTGGAATAGGTGGAGTAAGAGGTCTTTAAATCATTGGGCTATGGAGTCAATGAAAGTCACGAGTGTCTCAATAATGAATCAAAGTGCAGTGCAAGGCCAATCTAGCAAGGTTAATGGATCCTTAAGTTTATGAGTGAAGTGGGATGAACATCAAGTTTGTGAATAAGGTAAGGCAAAGGGAAATCAAGAATCCTTTGTCAAATACCTATAACAAGGAGGAATTAAATACTGATAAGTGAAATCTATAACTCATGAGGTAGGGAAAACCATTAAGCTCAATGAACAATACTTAAACTGATAAATATCCAAGATAAACATTCTAGTGAAACATAGAAAGCATAAGAGCTTCTAACTTTAGTAAATTCACCTTCAGAATTAGAAAAAATTTAAGATTACAAATAACTCAATCTATGAATAGGGAACTCCTAAACATCATACATCAAGCCATAAAGAACTCTGAAACAAGTTGATAAGCATGGACAAAGGGCAAGATCGAAGGAGACCTTTTTGACTCAACCTAGCAGACAATATTTCAAAGAAAGGTTTCAAGGAAGAGTTTGGATAGCTTCAAATAAAAAGAGCATACCGGGAATCATACTTGTAAACTAGCATACTAATCCACACATGAAACAAAACAAGTTTAGGTGGACCTAAGGAGCAATCAAGAATTCCTTAAGCTGACCAAACATAGGAAAACATCAAGGCAATAGAAGGCAGGAGGACTAAGGTGCTTCAAAGAGCATGTCTTAACCTATTATTTACTGATCTACTGCATATGGAAGGATGAAACATAATGAAAGACAAGAAAACATAAACAAATTAAGAACACATCACCATTAAACCAACCTCAGGGATCCTGCAAACAAGCTTCTCCATCATCAGTCCAAGCAAGCCATTCATTAACTTCACAACACCAATTTCTTCTCCAAGCTCATATAAACCATGTATTTCTCTCAAAGCTCATCAAATTCCAACCAAAATACATGAGAGCCTCATGCTCTATTTATGGAGCAAAGGAGAGATAAAACCCTAACTAGGGTTTTAAAATATCCAAAATAGTCATAAATGACAATTTATGTCCAAGTGACCATGAAAGGCCCAAGGCATAAATAACCAAGAAAAATAAATGCATAATAACTTCTAACACCTATTCCTAGAGTGATTTGTCTCAAAAATACTAAAAAAATCATTTTGCAATAAATGAGTGTGTTTTGTTGACTTTTGCCACTTCTGGTCCTGTATGCGCAGCGCCAAAATATCAGAAAACAGGTGTAGTTGCAACCCTGTTTTGACCTCCTTCCCGGTGTCGGATTTTGCTTCGTGATGGCTCGTTGGAAAGCTTGTCAATATGGATTTACAAATATACATTTGGTTTTCTGAATGAGTTCCATTTTCCTGTCAAAAAATCCATTCTCCCAACACTGCTCTATGCGCAACACCTTGCATGAAAATGAGGCAGAATGGTCAAAATTTAGTTGTTTTTTGACCTTTTGGGGGGTCAAAACTGCTCCAAATGGCCTGAAATTTTGTGAGAAGACTAATGATTATGAGAAGAATCCAAAAATTTCAAGTTTTCAAGTTTAGGATGCATGATATGTGTGCACAGCGCCAAGGGTGCAGCGCATAGAGGCCTCAAAATTTCAAAAAAACAAAATTTTGTTCAAATTTGCCCAAAATTTGTGGAGTGGTCCCTCAAGAGGTCTTGGACACCTATAGGGAATATTCAACCAGAATTCCAAGGCTTTCGTGGCCTTTTGCCTCCTTTAGTGTTTTATTTTCAAGCAATGCCTTCTTGAGCTTTGCCCTAGCAATTTGGTTTATGAGGGCATAGTGTTTGGCCATCTTCCTTTGGAGCTCAAGGGCCTTGTTTGTATTCTCCAACTTATATTATAAATGCATATTTTCCCTCTCAAGGCAAGGCTCCCTATCAAACTCTATGTCTCTATTTTTCCGTTTAGCTTGGTCATCAATTTGTGGTGCATCCATGTCAACATCACTGCCATTTTGATTCTTCATTTCATCCTCATTATGACTATGATCCTCTTGACTGTATTCTATGCCTTTACCTTCTACCTCAATGTCCTCTTCCATGCTTTGTTCCTCAAGGCTGCTTTCTTGCTCATCAATGTCAAGGGCATCGCTATTTTCTTGCTCCTCAGACTCATCATCATCATTACTAACTTCACTGTCCTCCATTTCTATTTGCTTTGCCTCCTCTTGACTTGTTTCATTATCACTGTTTTCCTCATTTGATGCTTCCGGAGAAGAAGAAAGAGGTAAGTCTCCTTGTGGAGAAGGCATGGGTGGAGGTGATGGAACATGATCTCTGGGGGGTGATGGAGGAGTGGAGGTAAGTGGGTGTGAAGTGGTTTCAATTTGTGCAGGAGCCTGGGGCAAATTTTAGGAGGAAAGGATTGATTTTGATCAGTTTTTGGAAATTCTGGCCAAAATTCTCCTGTGCGCAGCGCCACCCAACTAGCCGTTTCAGTCATGCCCTCTGCACGCCTCTGTGTGCAGCGTCGGGTCAGGTCAGGTGTTGTGCAGGTCTGTGCGCAACGCAGTGTATTTTTCGTGTGGGTCGAGCCTCTGCATGGGCTATTGGGTCCTCCCTTGTGTGTAACGCTCGCTTTTGTGGGCAGCTCGAGTTCTGACCTGGGCGTGTGCACAGCGCCGGTGCCTATGCACAACACCGGTCTATCTGTGCGCAACGCAGTGTTATTTAACACTGTCTCTCCTCCCCTGTGTGCAGCGCTTCTGCCTATGCGCAATGTAGGAGAAATTTTACCCGGTTTGCAGGAAAACCCTTAAAAATGATTCAACGACTCTCTATCTCTATTTCAAAGACAAAAATGAGTTTGGGAAGAGGGAAGGAAGGCCTTTATACCTCTTTTTGAAAAATAATTTCATGATCAAACCCACTTTTCTAATGTTTGTTTCCTTTCTTGCTTTTTCACTATCTTTTTGGTCTTTTTGTCCTATAGGTGGTAGAACTCTGAGGAAAAATGGTTTTTTGCCTTGGCTAGAGGATCTTGATGCTTCCCTTGGATTGACAAATTTTTAACAAGCTTAAACCTTGCCTCTTATCCACATTTTGGAAGCATGAACCAGTTCTTGAAAAGCAAAAGGTCATTTTGACAAATTTTTGAGGAAAAAGTCATTCAGTGACATTAGTGCTCTTTTTTGAAGGTTTTCTCCACTTTATACTTTTCATGAATCTCAACACTTTTAAACAGTAAATTTGTGATTATTTTGGGACTTTCACATTGGAATATTCAGTCCTACATTTTTTATGCCTTTGATTTCTTGGTGGATGAGACCGAAGAGAAGAATTTTGACCTTCTTTCAACTGACATTATGTCATGTTTTCACTTTGAAGCAGTGAAAACCTCTTGGTGTGAAAAAACCTAGTAGTTGGTATCAATAGCTCCTTTAGTATTTATACGTGCTATCATCATGAGAAACATTAGTCTTGTTTGATCTTATCAATCTTCCTATAGGTAGCCATCTTTGATAGTCCCGCAAAAGTGTCACTTATGGCTAACTATCTTTTGTAGAATATACTTTTGAAAAGGAAACCCTTGTTGGAGGCTTCTTTGCTTTGTTTTAGACCAATTACATGTTTGTTTCTTTGACCACCTTGACAATGATATATCTCTTGTGGGAGAAGTTAGCAATTTAAACCATTTTGTGTCTCCCCTTGGCCACTTCTGTTTTTGCAGGTGCCTACAAAACATTTTCTTTTGTCACTGTATTTTTTGGAGTTTTGACATCTCTTTTCTTCAACAGTGAACCTATTATTAGCATGATTACCTCCTTGGGAATTTAACCTCATGCTTGCCTTCCTTTTGATCATTTTGAAGATCCTCTAATTGTGTTTGGAAACTCAAGATCTTATACTGATACCCTTTGCCACTTTCTTCCTTTGGTGCAGTGAAGTAAGGTTGTTGTGACAAACCCTAGAGGGTACCTTGGATGTTATTTGAATGCCATCTGCTTGTTTATGGAGGAGGACTTATCATCTTCACTTGTCCTTTTTGATCCATCTTCCCAAAATCCTAGGTTTTGGGGCTGTTTAGAGAAAAGTAATCGGTGTTTTCTTCTAAGTTCTCTATAACCTTTCAAAACTCATTTATTTCTGTTCAATTTACCTCACCTTTTCCCTTAGTCACTCATGACTTCTGAAAATCTTCAATGAGTACTTGGTTGTGTTGAGGTGCCTTCTTTCCTTGTGGTGCTTGTGATGGTTCTTACTTTGGCACCACTGTTTTGTCAACCAATCACAAAAAGCCTTAATTCTCTTTAAACACAGGCCTGCCGCCTTTCTCTTGTTTGTGGATGCCTCCTTATGATTATTTCATCCCATTACCTTACCTCTTTTTATGCTGATGGCAACCTTGATCTTTTTGCAGAAATGTGAGCAAGGGCAGCCGTCCCTTGCAGAATTTGTGCTTTAGGCCAAGGAGGCCTTTCTTGAATGACCCTTTGATCAGTTTTGGAAAAAGTCACTTGTCCCCTTTCTTCTTTGAATGCAGTCTCTTTATATAGAAAAAACAGAGATTTTTAGGACACCAAATCCACCCTGTGACCTGTGAAACCCTAGGTGACCTAGCAGAAGGTTCCTTGGACTTGGATTTTGACTGAAAACTTAGACTTTGGGATTTTTGGGTGTAAAACATAGTTTTTATAGATTGATGTATTGAAGATCCAAAACACAATGTACTTTATTTATGTAAAGAGCCTATAGAGATAGTTTTGAACCATCAATGCTTGAGGCATTTCTCGAGATGTAGGAGATATGGCTGTTTGGTTGGTGGCCTTAGGTAGCAGTGGATGGTTTAGGCAAAACAAAACAGAGGGTTTTGGGCCAAAGGTGACAAAATGTAGACAAAATGAGTGACATAATCCCCTAATGGGTTTTCTGGGATTTGCAAGCAAAGCTTGACATGATGGAATGATGAAATGGTGAAAAATTATCTTAAGGATGATGAAGGCAGTGAAATTTCTATAACTGACAATGTTCATGAACTTTGTTTCTAGAAATCTAGGGCAATCATTTATTCATCTACCCATGCAAAAATTAGTGATGACTAACACGTTATGCACGCTGGTACACTTCCGCCGTCGACATTATTCTACACGTTCGCTGCCCGACTTGACCTGCCTGTAACGCGTCCGTTGCTGCTGCCTGAACGCATTCAGAACCTTCCGCCTGACCTGACCTGAGACTAACACGGCCTGCACGCACCGCGTTGCATGCTGCGGCTGCGACTGCCTATTTATGCTTGACTCGACCCTACACGAAATACATTCACAGTTCCGGTTCCAAACTTCTATGTTTCCTTGTTGCCCAAGGATGAAGCTCGCATCAACAAGGCATTGAATTCTTGCTTGATGCATTGCTGCTTCTCCTTGCCTTGATTCAACGATGAACCAATTCGATGCCTTCTTCAATCTTCATCCACCGCCTATATATACTCGGCCGAACACATTGAACGCTTGTGGGGGCTCTTGCCATGAGCCAAACCACCTCCAACTCCCATCACATCGACCTGCCTATTATTGTAGCGTCGAACTATCCATTATTTTAATATGACCACTACAATTCGACTACCATGTGACGATATAACGTCGGTCCCTTGACATGCAGTTTGTTAGGGTGCCCCGAGTCCATTCGTGTTACCCGTGCCCGTCACAAATAACATGTCGATGCATTTGTGGGTCCATACAAAACACACCCAATATAAGTGAATGTTGCACACTATCCTTTCTAACAACTCTTTCTAGCCATATGTCCATCGCATGCGCATCTTAGCATACTCATGGGTTTTGCACTTCATCAACCTTCGTTTGTCGCATGCCCACCAATTCAGGCATCGACGCGCTAAGTCACGCCTGCCGCACTTGGACTCATCCATGAATCATGGTCTTCACACCCTCCTTTCCGCCGTCAGATTATCCATATCAGTTCAAATAAGACCATAATATTAAATCTGCCATTAAAATAAAATAAAATTGACCATAGCATATAAAAAATGCAATTCGACCATTGGAGAGGGTCCACCAGAGAGGGCACGTGGTAGCCCCTGGCTGCACCACGTGTTAGATTCTAGTTGGGTTGTCCCAAACCATAAAAAAAAATTCTCATTCAACCTTAGGAGTAATTGTAAAAAAAAATGTAAAAAAAATTCACCTTCAAAACAAACTGGAAAATCCTGCAGTGACACTTGTCATAGTGTCATTGGGAAAAAACTGAAGAATATTCCCAAAATATACCTTGTATACAAACTGGGCTGCCATGTCATTAACCTCTCATTGTTCTGCAAATTTTTTAGCTGTTTAGGAAAATGAACAACATGCTCTATCTTCTTCATATGGACTCCGTTTGCGATGAAACGAATTACGCCAAATTACTGGAGACGATCTCTTCGCTGTCGTTGAATTTCCATTCAATTATGAGAAATTTGTTTGTTGAGATTTTATATTAAGCACATGATCACATTTTTACCTAAGAATATCCAATTACCAAAATCAAACCCTCCCTATCCATCTTTCATGTTTCCTGAAATGAAAAAAAAAAACAAGTCATTTCTATAGTTTCTTGTTTATTGGGCTATCAAACTGATCAATGGATTGATGAAGCCATTATAGGTTTTCTATCAGTGTTCTTAACAGGAGAAAATCATTTAATTATTTTTCATTAGAGTGAAATATTAGCCGAGGTTATTCATGAACAATTCCTCAATATTTCTAAGAAGGATTCTCCAAACATGCTTCAATTTTAGTTTATTTGTTCTTATTTCATCAAGTAGACACATTTCAATTTCCACTACAAAAACTAGATGAACAGGGAAATTCCAAGTCGGTGATTCATTGGACTTCCTTGGTAAGGAAGCATACCAATGAATTCACATTCAATGATTATGTGGACCAGTTTTTGCACAAAGTTTCTTACTTACTTAACAGTGATGTTGAACCCAAAATTGGACCTGAGATTAAGAGAATTCTTCATCTCAGTAAACAAACAAAGACAGGTGACTAGTACCTGTATCAAAATTACATTTAGACTAGAGTGTATGGATGCGAATTGCCTCCATACATATTGCCCAAATTTGTTCCTATAAGAATTTTTGAATTAGAGTATATTAGGAAAATGAATAATATGGATAAGTTGCACTTTATGGAAACCAAAAAGAAATCTCAGTTCAAAATCAAAACACAGGTTGGGCCTTTCATTTGTAATGCCAGGACAACAACAAAAGAAACAGATCTTCTCCTCAAACAAATAAAGTTTAAACTTAGTTTCACTTGGTCATATGTTCCTTTGGGAATAATCTCAAATTTGAGAATAGAGAAAAAAAATACTCCCTACACTCATACTCCTAGACCTGGAATTGAACAATATATGAATCGATATCAATGGCAAGAAAATACTTTGCACAAGGCAGAAGAACAAGTACTTTCTACTATGACATCACAAACTCTAGTGCCACAGGAAAAATAGAATAAAATATCAAGGGAGGATGTTTCCCCTTCACTCACAAAAATTCAGGGGAGAGAATTCGAAATTTACAAAAGGAGGCATAAAATAATTCTAGCAGAAGAATCTTTGGAGGAAGAAAATGTACAGTCAACCATAGTCTTGACAGGTCCTTATACTTCTACTCGGAATGAAGACATTTTCATAGGATCACCATCATCTTTAGCTTCTCAAGAGCCACTGGAAACATCTCAAACAGGAGAATTGGTTCATGATCAAGTTGAACCAAGTATATTTGCAAAGAATAAGGAAATTAAAAGGAAGAATGAAATTTTGAAAGCAATAACTTATTCTCAGTTTCAGAAACAAACAACATCCTCACAACATAGGCTTCTCTCGACGTTTGATACTGAGAAAGGAAATATGCAAATAGATTTCCTTCATGCTAAAGTTTCTTTCCATCAGACTCCCGATGACTATAAATAGTCTATCTTTTCTTTTAACATTGATCAAATCCATCCTATTGATCAGATGGATTTGCACAATCAAACAGGTGAAATTCTGTATTATACCTTGACAAAATAAACAATGGAAACATCCAAACAACATGCTTCAGTCAATAATATTCAATCTCAACTAAAATTATAAAAAACATCTTTAGCTAAAGACACTAAGATAAATTCTTTAGAAGGTTTAGTGATCAAATTGGGATATGATTCTAGTAATGTAAAAGTTGTTGAGGAGATCATTAAGAGAAAAAAGGTTGACATTGCAGCCGTAAAGAAGTAGCTCAAACTTCCATCCGCTAAGGATCCACAAATAAAGGAAGTTGGACAACTAGAAAAGGAAAATGAAGACATGTTCAAAATTATCATTGAACAGAATGGGAAAATTAAAGAGACAGAGACTGAAATAGAAAAACTACTAAAGGAGAAAGAATAGTAAACTCAATTATCAGTCATTTCTCTCACATCAGTTCCAATTATAGGTACATCAAAAACATGGGCTTCTACTTCAACAAATTCTTCTTCAGCAGAGACACAGTCTACAGATTCTTCAGGGGAATTAATCATAGCAATGGAATACTTGGCTATCAAAGGACAGGAGATTGAAAAGATGAAAGCTCAGCTTAATAATCTCCAAGAGCAAAAATTAAAACTTGATAATGTGTATTTATCAGAGCTTCAAAAAACACAAGTTAACTAAAAAAGTTGAACTTTTAGAAAATGAACCTTCCATGGCACAGAAATTTTCCCAAGCAAAGGAAAATATCCGGGTAGATATAAATGAAGTTATGATTGAAATTTGGACTTCCATTTAAATTATTTTCGAGTAAGAGGAATTGGTGCAGAAATAAAAAGAGGCCATTGAATATATAAAGGAAAATTTGGGATAGAAACCAGGTGAAGCTACTGCCTTAATAAGATTTCAAAATTCAAAGACAAAGGAAGCACTGGGGGAATATGAGATTGCAGATAGAACTGAGACAATCCTTGAGGTAAGAAGAGCTCTCACAAAGAGGAATTTAATGCCACAATTAGAGAATACATGTCATAAATTGGAGGCTAGAATTCAAAAATTCCACAGAAAATTCAATGTACTGCATCACAAGGGGCTTCTAGGCTTAAAGGGAACTAGAGATAATTTATTTCAGCTAGATGATTATGAGCAAAAGTTATATTCAATAGAAATAAATAAATCCAAGTTTTCCACCATAAAGGGAACCATTACAGGGAAATATTTCATGGAAGGTTTAAATTTTGACTTACTTATCAAACATGAGATAAAACATTTGTTTGTAATCAAGCCCACCTTCTAGAAATATACAGAGGTGGATGAAACCTACATAAGGTTAATCAAATTCTCCACCCCAGATGAAGACAAATGGGATAAATTATGTCAACTTCCAGAGTAAACAAATATTTATCTTCAAAAACAAAGCATCAACCTTTTTAGGCCAAGTCAACACCAGAATCATCGAAGTCAGTGCTAGAGAGCTTCAACAGTTTTAATTTTCCTATATTGTTGTACTATTTTTGCAAACAATTTTTTAGGATATTTTGTTAAAAATCTTGATTTTGAAATCAAGATATTTTCATAAGAATTGTATAAATACTTCACACATCGAAGTACAAAGGGTTGGGACTTTTATGAAGAAAGGGTCTGATTTTTTATGTAAAATTTGTGCATGCACTGAAGTGATCAATTTCATTAATACAAAAAAGTTTGTTCCAGGATTCTTGTGTCAAGCAATTGGTGATGTTTCTTCTCATGTGATAGTTTTATTTTCCCAGTTTTCATATGTTTTCTATCTATATTGTGTTGAATTTCAACAAGAAATTGCAGCACACACACTAATGTGGGACCAATAGGTCCTACCGATACATTAATGTGAAGGCCAAATTAATTAATTAATTTGGTGCAATGTCTAATTTAATTTTCCCTTAATTAAATTGGACAATAAAATGTAATCTTATCTCATGATAACTTGTAACAGTTAACTGAGTGTGATAAACTCAGTTAGCTCATGTATTTCGAGTTGAGGGTGGTTGGTGAGACATGCATAGTAATTCTATTAGTTATGGAGTTCGAATTGCAGTTGGTGCATTAGTTTAATGCATGAGTAATCATTTAACTAAATTAGGTGAGTTAGATTCAGTTGAACTAGTTGTAACTATTTGTTGTACTAGTGAGAGATCAACTGAATTAAATATTATTTAATTCACAATCAGTCATCTTCCATGCAACTGATGATTTACTATTAATAACTGCATGCATGTGAGTTGCAGTAGAGCCCCAATTGAAACAAAGGTTAAAGGGATGTTAACTATCAGTTGCATGATTAGTAGGTTACCTGCATGCAACCATAAATCCATTGGAGTGCCCATGATACTTGCGCAGTTTTGGAAGGCCAAAATTCCTAAAGAATAGGGATTTCATTCATGAGGAATTGTGCAAGGCAGGCAGGCTATTTAGAGGCTGAGAATTGGCTAAGTGTTGGAAAATTTTGTCTAGGACAGTGTGAGATAGTTGAGAGAGTGCAAGAGACTCTTGTGAGAAGAGTGCATTGTAATTGTTTCATGATTCCATGGTTAATATACAATAGAAGATAGAGGGGTTTTGAGTAGCAAGCTTTCCTCGGGAAATTATCTGTGTTGTGGTTTGATTTGATTCTTTCTTTGCTTCATGTGATTGTCAATTGTGTTTAATTTCCACAATTTATTTGTAGAAGGATTCAATATCTAGCTTTAGTAAATTGTTAGATCAGATTGAATCTGTTATCACAAAATTGCACTTGATTGGCTGCTGATCAGACAAGTCTATGTAACTGTTTCAAACAAGATTTTGATTGAAGCTTAGCCTCTTCAGTCTGAGAGGGCTCTCTGAAAGGGGTTTATGATATTAGGTAATGGTAGGACCTGATGGCTAACTCTATTTGAAAAGTAACTTGATTTTTGTGTATGTAGGTTGAAAATAATGCAGGCTTGCAACCATTGGCCTTATGGAGTCAACAAATCAGTAGATTCAGTGGCAAGGTTTCTTAACATGGAAGCTAAGGCAGATAAGAGTCTTTAACAAAGGAAAATCACACATAGAACATAGGGCAACACAATCATTTCATCAATAAAGGAAGTCAGAGCATACATATATGAATTTTGAGTAATAAAGATGAAATCTACTGCAAGTATTACACATAATGATATAGATCAAAAAGACATTAAAAACTTCATGATAATCTCAAGTCCACCAAGAAGAAGTCCTCTGTATTACTGATATCAGTCAAATTACATAAAGCAGCAATATGGTGCAAAAAATCTCCAACCCTTTACGACTTCGATAATCTACCTTTAAATAGACCTTCTTACATCAGAGATGATCTGCCTCTTGGCTAGATTCATCGAAATCTTCTAATGACAACTTACATAATAGAAAAAAATTTCTTTTAATTAGAAAATGACAGCTATACTCTAAAACCGACCTTTTCCTAATAGGACTCAAACTCCTATTGATTACATCAAAATACCTTAGCTTTTAAAACAATTATATATCTGACAACTAACCTCACATGTTCGAATAAGCTATGAAATAGCTCATCACTACTTGACATTTTAAATATCCTCCTCAACACATCGAAAAAAACCCTATTTTTCAGGAAAACAAGACCCTATATTCAACAGAGGCTTTAGCTGATGAGCTGTCTCCATTTCATGGTCTTCAAGTCATAAATTTTTGGTGGCAAGGTCCCTTGATCTGTTGGATGTGTCCACCTATCCAAAACTACTTTAAACTTCTTAAAAACCTTTAAAAACATCTTGCTACGAAAACAGAGCAGTTTCGTAGCGTCCAAAAAATGTCTTTTTAACTCAAACTTTCTGCTTCTTTGCTATTCCATAGTGTCCATCATGACCTGACACATCATGACTACCATTTCCCCTCCTTGAAAGCTTCAAAAAGTGGTTTTAGAAGCAAAAAGAAAGCTATAGAATTTTTCGTAGCATTTCCCTGGCTTCGAGCCAAGGAAATGCTACAAAACTGTGGAAAACTGTGAGATTTCTAGATTTGGACCCTGTCTCAAAAAGGTAACCACCAACTATAGAAACTTGGTTTTCAACATGACATTAACCTCTTAAAAAATAATCAAACTTAACTTAAGAGCCTTGAGGTGTTTCCTCTTCATTAATGATGAGTTGAGCTATGGGTTCCTCAACTACAGTCATCTTTAAGCCCTTCTTCTCTAGCTCCTCATGGATCAATTCTAACTACTCTTGGAGGTCTTTGACTTGGTCCTTCAGTTTTCTGTTGCTAGATTTCAAGTGCAGGTTCATTTCTCTAACATGTTTCACCTCTCTTCTCAATGGCTGAGTCCATTTGATTAATTGCTGTGTATCAACTAAGGTCTTTGACACACTATCAACCTGCTCTTCCCAAATCTCTTTCATTTTCTCAAACTGCACTTTTTGAACATTATGTTTCCTTGCCTCTTTCTTCAAGACTGCTATTTCATGATTTTCTAATTTTAACTACTCCTCAAGGACCTCAATCTCTGTTTTTTCAATGATTTTCTCCTTTCCTTTCTTTTGCTTGATGACTAGATCTTATTTTGTAGGTGATGATAAAAAAATGATATTTGGTGGTGGCTGGATAGTGTCAGTGACCCTCTGAACTTATTTACTGCTTTCCAATAGTTTTCTAGCATGTCTTTTCATGGGTTTCCTAGCCGGAAACATGAAACCTGCATCCTCACCTTCAAACTCTAACTTCTTTGCTGATTTGGCTTTCTTGAGTTTCTTTCCTCCCTCATCTATATCTTCAGCTTGGACTATGGGGGTTTCCTCAATATCAATAGCATGCAGAATGTCTTCTAAATTTCCCTTAGCCACTGTTTGGCTTCTTGTAATCCTTTTGTTGCCATTTTTACTCACAGTTGGCTCTTGTTTTGTAGGTTTGCTCACAGTTGGCTTTTGTTTTGCAGGTGAAACAACAAGTGTATCAAGTTTCTGCAATTGCCCTGTTTCCATGATTACTGGTTCACTTGCTCCGCCCCTATGGACTCATTTTTCTTTGCCACTAAAGGTTCACTTTGTTCTGCCACTGAAGGTGATGGTATACCTCTAGGTTTAGGATTTATTTTAGGGGTAATGGCATCCACCTCAAAACCACTGACAAACAGAAAAGAAGACCAGTCTCTTTCTAGTCTTTTTAAATCCTCTAAAACCAACAACTTTATTAAACCATGATGAAAGAGTGAGGTTTCATTTCCTTCAGATTTAGCTTGAACTTTATCTGCCATTTTTGCTAAGCTTTTATATAAATAAAAAGGTAGATCAAGAGATTTCTTACCAAAAAAATGTAGCAGAAGCCTGAAGTGGTAGGAATACACCTTATGATACCTCCCTTCACAAGTGAAGTACTTATGAATGATAAGCAATAAATTTGAGAAATTTTCTTTCATGTAACTCCTTGGAATGGCATTTGTAAGGTCAACCTCACTATGTTCTAGTTTGATAAATTCCTTACAGTCCTGCATGTTGAATTTGAAACCTTTGAACCATTGTTCTTCCCCTATTGGAATTCGTATTACTACTGCAATAGTCTCTGGTGTTATAGTGAGGTTCAACATTCCCACTTTTGCAGCCGTCCCATTGAAATTTAGGGCAAACTCTTTAGAAACATGTACATGGCAACCTTGCAATATTTGGAAAAATTGCAAACACCCTGTTCTTCTGAAAACTTCTGAAGCTGTTGGGTCTTCATTTATCAATTTCATGTTTGATGGCTCATATCTGAGATAGTTGCCACCTTTGTTGGTCATCCTCATTGCAGACATGGTACTTTTATGTGCTTCTCTGCCTCGCTTGATCAGTGATACCTACAAACTTTTGAAAGTACCAACCACAGCTTGGGCTTAGTGAAATAGCTCTCCAGAGCTCAATAACATGCAAAGAGGGAGCAGAGAATGACAAATGACTCAATTGGGAAAGATTTTAAAGTTTGATGACAACTCATGGCATAATCATGACTCATACATGCTTAAAATGGTAATAATGACTTCAGCCATGGCCATTGTACCTTGATTTAACCCTAGCTGACTCGAATGGCATCTACCCTAAACCTTTCAATATTGACTGACACCTAAAACTTGTTTTGAAAAGACAGACAAGAATACATCCTTTCGTAGCGTACTTAGTGTATTTCTGGGCAGTTTCGCTACGAAAGTATTAGCAGTTTTGTAGCAAAAAATGCATTTTTCTGTGTAATTTGCTACGAAAGTAGGAATTCTTGGCTAAAATGACATTTTCGGAGTTGTAAGCCTAGGAAACGAAATATGTTAGGAAATAATGACTGATGTGACATGAAAATACTTGAATGGGGGTGGGTTTGGACCTTAGTATAGGCTAATAAGAAAAATTTAAAATTTTCCTTTACCAAGTGATGAAAAATGAATTCTATGACCATACCTTTAACACATGAACCTCTAAGACTATGTCAAATGATGTTTCATTTTTTTTCTGAGTGATAACATAATCCATTGATATACATATGTTTGTAATATTTATACATGGTATCAGAGCACAATAAATCACTATAGTGGAGGAGAAGCTAAGTTTGTGACTGAATAGAATTCAAATTTGCAAAATACATTCTTAGTGCGACAAGTGATTCGAGATTGAAATGGCTTGAGATTGGAGTATGCACTCAAGGGAAGATCTAACTATATTGCTCGGAAAGACAGGATGGAGGTAGTACTAGAGGACAATGGGTTGAAATAATTCATTGACAATGATGTTCCCAAACCCACTGTAGCAGATGCTGCAAATCTTGATGCTTAGCAAAAGAAGGTTGCAAAGGCGAGGAGGATCTTATTAGAGGGAGCACGAGACCACATTGTCTCAAGTATCCATGGAAAAGTGACACCATATGCAATGTGGAAATCTTTGACAGATCTATTTCAGAGAAGCAGTGATCATAGAAAATTGGCCCTGAAGGATAAACTCAGGAAAATCAAAATGGAGAAAGGTGACACCATGCCGTAATATTTAACAAAATTTTTCCAATGTCAGGATGAGCTTGGGATTGTCAGCATTACTGTCGCAGATGATGACTTGGTGAGCCTAGATCTTCTAGGACTTCCCAAGAGTTGGCACAATTATCACGACTCTCTCTATGGAAGGGAAATGCTGCCAAATTGGGAACGACTTTGGTCGAATTTGGTGCAAGAAGAATTCAGGAGGAATAGGAGGGATGGTTCTTCATCTAAGCATGATGATGAAGAACATTGTGCTTTGGCTGCCAAGGGAAAGAAGGGGAAAGGAAATAAATTTCATTCCAAATCTCAGTCTGACAAAGATGGCAAGAAGTGCGACATGTCCAGAGTGAAGTGTTTTCATTGTCACGAGCATGGACATTATGCAACTAATTGTCCACAAAAGAAGAAGAACAAGAAGGCTTCAAGATCTGCAGCTGGTGAGGCTTTGGCCTCGCAATTTTAGCTTGAATTCTCACTCATTGCATCCATGGTGTCAAGTGAAATGAGATCAGTGTGGTACTTGGATAGTGGTGCATCCTTTCACATGACAGAAGACAAAGAACTTTTCAGTAGCTTATAGGAGAAGGACCTCCATATGCATATCGAAATGGGTGATGATAGGCGGTATAGTGCTACCAGGATTGGTAGAGTTACCTTCCAGAGACAGTCATGTAAACCCTTTTAATTAAAATCTGTAATGCATGTACCAGGCTTGAAGAAAAATTTTGGTCTTAGTCGCAATGTTGGAGGATACAAGTTATGATGTTTTTTTTTTCAGTGAGGGAAAATATTTCCTGTGACACAAAACAACATGACAAGCCAAGAAGATTGGGATTTGAGTTAAGAATATCTATAAACTTGATGTAGATGGGTGTGCAACATTGATGGGTAAGGCAGAAAAAGTGGTGATCCGGGATGAGGGTGAGTTATGGCACAGCAGATTGGGCCATATTCACCATGAAGCCTTGAAGGTCATGCAACAGATTTCTATGGGTCTTCCTAAGGGTACTCTTGCGCAGCCAGACACATGCAAGGGATGTACTATGGGGAAGTATGCAAAGTCCACTTTTCACGAGAAGGAGAATTGAGCCTCGGAGATCCTTGAGAGAGTTCATTCAGACAAGTGTGGACCATTCTCTACTACTTTGACAAAAAAACATAATTAGTATGTGATATTTGTTGATGAATTTTATAGATAGTGATGGATCTACTTCATGCAGAAGAA
The DNA here is from genome assembly GCA_034641835.2 of Pinus albicaulis. NCBI lineage: Eukaryota > Viridiplantae > Streptophyta > Pinopsida > Pinales > Pinaceae > Pinus > Pinus albicaulis. The sequence continues at coordinate 640,244,832 of CM076573.1, read as the reverse complement.
AGATCAGACGTTCTTAAATTTTTTTGAGTTCAAAGCATAGGTGGAGAAAGACATGAGGAAGCATGTGAAGGCTCTTAGGAGTGATAATCAGGGTGAGTAAATCTCCAATGAATTCAATAACTTCTGCAACAAAGAAGGAATTCAAAGAGATTTGATTGCACCTCATAACCCACAACAGAATGGGGTCGTAGAAAGAAAGAACAAAACAATTGTGGGTGCAGCACGAGCGATGTTGCATGATCAAGGCCTACCGTTGCATCTATGGGTGGAGGCATGCAACACAACACTATTTGTGCAAAATCGTTGTCCTCATCAAATACTTGGAATGAGTACACCAGAAGAGGCTTTAACTGGTAAGAAACTTGATGTTTCATATTTTAAGTTTTTTGGCTCATATGTTTATGTGCATGTGAGAAAGGACACGAGGAAGAAGCTTGAACCAAAAATTGAGATTGAGATATTTTTGGGGTACACTGATACTCCCCACAACTATCGGGTGTATTTTCCAAACAACAGGATGACTATTGTGAGACGGGATATAAAATTTGATGAGGAGAAATCCATGAGATTGTCCCTTGAGAGGGAGATGGATTTGCATGCAGAGGAGGAACTCTTGGTTCCAAAGAATGAACCTCAAGATGTGGAGCAACCACATGCGGAAGATCATGGAGTGGCAGAAAACACTCATGCATAGCCATCCACCATAAATGGTAGAAGGCGCACCATGGAAGCTGATAGACTAAGACTTGATGCAACAGAGAATGTAGGAGCCCCTACTTAATGCACATACAAAGACAGTATCCAGACAAGTTTACTGGATACATGGCTCTTATGAGCAAGTGTATTGTGACAAAACCATCTTCCTTTAAGGAAGTAATGTAGTAACCAATTTGGGTTGATGCTATGGTATAGGAGTATGACTCCTGTAGAAATTTGAATAATTTGCTGAATTATTCACCGAGATTATCCTGGTCACATAATATTTGAGCTTCATACATAACACATAATCTCTTCTATGCATTAATCATCGCATGCGGAAATAATAACAACAAGCGGTATTGAAAACATTAACATGCGCACATAGAAATTCAACACATATAACACAGTATGTATACCGAGGAAAGCTTACAGCTGAAAACCCCCTACTGTCTGTATATTATAATGAAGAAGAATCATGTAACAATCTCAGTACAATACTCCTCACAAGTACTCAGTATTGTCTCCAAAAGTTACACACAAACTAGCTCAGTTTTGAACAAGTCACGGGTTCAAAACTCCTCCACTGTTTGCCTGCCTCTACTGCGCAATCCAAGATGAGAGAATGGATTGAATGAATTCGAATTCCCTTGGCTTTAACTGCGCAATCCTCATTGGCATTCTCCTCCAATGATTGTGCAAATCTCATGCACACTATAGTCACAACTGATAGTAGACTCCACCCTTTCACCCACCTCTAACACTGGTCTCCACTGAACTGTCCATGCACTGCTGTTAACTGATGTGTTGTTTAGTTGAATAATGAGTTAATAATTAGTGAATTAATTAATAATTAATTCACACCACTCATCTCTAGTGTATTAGCCAGTTAAACTAAATACAACTAGTTCAACTAAGTTAAACCGAACACAACTCCATCAACCGTCTCATCAACTCCACCAAACTCTGCCACATGAGTTCTAACTGAAGTCAACCATGCAATAGCTCAACTAACCCATAGGAAATTCGAATTTCCTTCTGCCAGCTGCATGTGCCACATCTGTAGCTCGAACCGAAGTGCTCCAAGAGGAAAAGATAATGTTTATAGTACAAATATTATTAAGGGTTAATAATATTTGACTGACCTATTTTTAGACAGGCAGTCTAAAAATAGACTCCAACCTGTATGTCTAAAAATAGTTGTTCATATATTTTTACCAACTTTACCAATCATCCAAGAATAGAATCCCGCAACTCCTAGACCATGCTCCATATGTCTAAAAATAGACTTTTCGACAAAAATCACATGTGTGGTCCCCACCTAGTTTAGGTGATCACTTTCCAACTAGGATCAGGAAAGATGTTTTAGGAGGCCTCCTTCACTATTTCTTGTTGCCATTTTCAACACTCCCTCTCAACAAGAAAGGAATGTCTTTGCATGCGACATGCAACTCCATGCATTCACCCTGCAACCTTCACAAGCGCCATGCAACTCCATGCATGCGACATGCAACTCCATGCATTCGCCATGCGCCATGCAAAATCATGCATGCACCATGAAACTCCATGCATGCGCCATGCAACTCCATGCATTCGCCATGCACCCTTTGCATGCACCATGCAAACTCATGCATGCACCATGCAACTACATGCATGCGCCATGCACCCTTTGCATGCAACATCTTCGAAACTGAATAGGCTCCAAACAACTCAATCAATCTGATGCATCTATCATCAAATTCTTCGACTTCTGCTGGTACCAACTGCACATGTCATCAGGAACTACTGCGCTGTTGAAATCTTGCACCCATGGACTCTGCACTTGCTGTCAACTCTGATCTGCGCTCCAGTATCCGACACTGTCACTTTGATCTGCCTGCATCAATCCAACTGATCTGCTACTGCTGCGCTGTGGGCACCTCGTAGCCAGGTTCAACTCATGAGATCCACACCATCTCATGAATCCTGCCCAGAAATCTCCTCTTGGGATTAATCATGCATGTCTCCCCACCTCTCACCTGGTGGTATAGCTGCATGCACTCCCTCTGCCCATCTGGCACGAAATTTCTCTGCATGAGTGGTTTCTTCCACTCCATGATCCTCTTGTGGCTGCTCCACATCCCGAGGTTCACTATCACTTTCATGCAAAACTTGCTCCCTCTCAAGCATTAGTTGCATGTCTTTCTTCCGCTTCCCATCAGCAGGGAGCTCCGTAGACATCCCATCTACTTCAAGTCTGTAGAGATTCTTTGCTCGAATCCCAACCTTCTTGACTTGTCCCGTTGCCTTGTGCCGAAGGAAAAATTTTCCTTCTCTGAAGACAACTTCATACCCTTTATCCTCTAACATTGCGACTGAGATCAAATTCTTTGTTAAACCTGGTACATGCAATACATCTTGTAAAAGAATGAGTTTACCTGACTCCCTCTGAAAGGTTATGGTACCAATTCCGGTCGCATTGTATCGTCCACTGTCGCCCAACTCAACATGCATCTGGAGACCTTTCTCCACCAAGTCACTGAACAGATTTGCATCTCCCGTCATGTGAAAGGAAGCGCCACTATAAAAATACCACCCCGATCCCAATGCACTAGACACCATGCATGTGATTAATGAGAAGTCCAGCTCAAATTGCGAGGCAAGAGCCTCACCAGCTGCAGCTCCAGTAGCCTGCTTGTTCTTCTTCTTTTGTGGACAATTCGTGGCATAATGTCCATGATCGTGACAGTGAAAACACTTCACTTTGGACATGTCACGCTTTTGACCATCCGCACCGGATTGAGAAGCCTTCTCCTTGCCCTTCCCCTTCCTTGCTTTGGTAGCCAAAGCACAGTCTTCTTCATCAGATTTCTTTGATGAAGATCCATCTCTGGTACTCCGCCTTATCTCCTCTTACACAAGATTAGACCATAGTCTTTCCCATCCTGGCAATTTGTCCCAACCATTGACACTGTCCTGATATGCATGCCAACTTTTCGGAAGCCAGAGGAGAGCCAAGCTCACCAGTTCCTCATCCTCCACACTAACTCCTACACTCCCAAGTTCATCCCTGCAGTGGACAAACTTGGTTAAGTATACCGGAATAGTGTCATTCTTCTCCATCTTTATTTTCCTGAGTTTATCCTTGAGCGCCAACTTCCTTTGGTCACTCTTGCTCTGGAACAATTCTGTCAAAGCTTTCCACATGAGGAATGGAGAATATTTACCATGCAGGCTGGATATTATGTGATCCTTCATGCCCTCCAATAGAATCCTTCGACACCTTGCTGTCTTCATTTGCCAAGCTTCAATCACAGCAGCATCCGTAGAAGTAGGCTTTGGAATTTCTTTCTCTATGAATTCAAATAGCCCATTGTCATCTAACACTGCCTCCATCCTGTCTTTCCATGCAATATAATTCGAGCTGCCTTCCAAGGCATACTCTAATCGCAATCCGACGAAAGACATCTTTGCTTTTGACACCAAGAAAAACAATTCTGCAATTCGAATTCCAACAGCTCCAAACTCCACTGCTTCCGATCTAAAATTCGTGAGAACAAATTATTTCCAAATCAGAGATCGACTGCATGGGAATTTACCAGACCTTTCACCTTCAAAGAAGGATGAATCCGGAGGCTACCTGGCCCGATTGCAGACTCTGCCTGAAGAAATAAAATGCAATCACTTTCTGAATAATAGATATGATGATCAATATCGCTTTGATACCATGTAGAAATTTGAATAATTTGCTGAATTATTCACTGATATTATCTTGGTCACATACTATTTGAGCTTCATACATAACACATAATCTCTTCTACGCATTAATCATCTTATGCGGAAATAATAACAACAAGCGGTATTGAAAACATTAACATGCGCACATAGAAATTCAGCACATATAACACAGTATGTATACCGGGGAAAGATTACAGCTGAAAACCCCCTACTGTATGTATATTATAATGAAGAAGAATCATGTAACAATCTCAGTACAATACTCCTCACAAGTACTCAGTACTGTCTCCAAAAGTTACACACAAACTAGCTCAGTTTTGAACAAGTCACGGGTTCAAAACTCCTCCACTGTTTTCCTGCCTCTACTGCGCAATCCAAGATGAGAGAATAGATGGAATGAATTTGAATTCCCTTGGCTTTAACTGCACAATCCTCATTGGAAATCTCCTCCAATGATTGTGCAAATCTCATGCACACTATAGTCACAACTGATAGTAGACTCCACCCTTTCACCCACCTCTAACACTGGTCTCCACTGAACTGTCCATGCACTGCTGTTAACTGATGTGTTATTTAGTTGAATAATGAGTTAATAATTAGTGAATTAATTATTAATTAATTCACACCACTCATCACTAGTGTATTTGTCAGTTAGACTAAATACAACTAGTTCAACTAAGTTAAACCGAACACAACTCCACCAACTGTCTCATCAACTCCACCAAACTCTGCCACATGAGTTCTAGCTGAAGTCAACCATGCAATAGCTCAACTAACCCCTAGGAATAGCGTAGTTCCTTCTGTCAGCTGCATGTGCCACATCCAAGCATCAAACTGAAGTGCTCCAAGAGGATAAGATAATGTTTATAGTCTAAATATTATTAAGGGTTAATAATATTTGACTGACCTATTTTTAGACAAGCAGTCTAAAAATAGACTTCGACCTGTATGTCTAAAAATAGTTGTCCATCTATTTTTACCAACTTGACCAATCATCCAAGAATAGCATCCCGCAACTCCTAGACCATGCTCCATATGTCTAAAAATAGACATAGTCTAAAAATAGACTTTTCGACAAAAATCACATGTGTGGTCCCCACCTAGTTTAGGTGATCACTTTCCAACTAGGATCAGGAAAGATGTTTCAGGAGGCCTCCTTCACTGTTTCTTGTTGCCATTTTCAACAACTCCATCGTCAAGAACAATGCATGGGATATTGTCCCAAGTCCGGTCAGAAAATTAGTGGGTGGATCTAGATGGATCTATAAGGTGAAGCAAGTAGAAGATGGGAGTGTGGAGAAGTACAAGGCCAGATTTGTGGCTTGGAGATTCTCACAAGTTGAGGGGATAGACTATGAAGAGACTTTTGCACCAGTCACTAGGTACTCTTCCATTAGATCTATCCTTTCACTCTCAACATAAATGGGGTGGCACATTCATCAGATGGATGTGAAAAATGTGTTTCTAAATGGAGTTATCGAGGAAGAAGTGTACATAGGGCAGCCAAAAGGTTTCGATATCTTTGACAGTGAGTCACATGTGTGTCGACTCAAGAGAGCACTGTATGGGCTGAAGCAAGCACCTTGTCGGGCTTCACCAAAAGTGAAGTTGATGCAAACCTATACCAGATTGTAGTTGATATTAAGCTCTTGATTATCATACTTTATGTTGATAATCTAATTTTGACAGGTGATGAGTGTTGATCAGCGGTTGTCATTGATGTCAACCCAAGCAGCACTAGGGACTAACCCAATATTGCATGGGAATTTTGACCTACCAAATTAATATATTCTGGGTCAATAATTTTTTTGATGGTTTCTACTTGTCGATATGTTTCCGTTTATATATGGCACACCATGTAATTCTTCACGGTTTGAGAGATATTCATGTTTGAAGTTTGTACCCCAGTCAGTGGGCTAAAACCCCATGGGGTTGGGGCATGGGTCATTAAAAAGTCATAATTAATATTTTTTTAAGCTCCTAAAATCCCTCCCACGTTCACTTGTTGAAGCCCCTCTCAACTTAAGCATTCATATATATTGTGATCTTCATTTCCTCCTTAGGCAAGGGATTCGACCATCTGAAATAGGTCATCATGGAATTTTAGCTCTAACTTTTTTTCTACGAAGGCTCAGAAGCTAAAATTGTTATGAGGCGAAGCCAAAATCTTGAGGAAGCTGTAGTAAAAATTTCAGATCAAGTTGCGCAATATTTTTGGAGATATGATCTGTGGAAGTAAGGGTTTTTGCAGGCTCCTGAATTTCATCTCAAAGAAGTGACCTTGGTAAAATTGTCATAACTCTCTCTCTGAGTATCAGATTGGAATGCCGTGAAAAGTGATGGATATTGAACAGTCTTTGATTTTTTCTCTATCAATTTCAGAAACAAATGAAGAAACAATGACACGTGGCACGCCGTACAAGTGCGCTCTGCTGAAACAGTCCATAATTAGGGCATTGTGAGAGATTGGGTATAAATCTCTCTTCAAGAATCCAAATTGGGTTAGACCTATGGGATTGGAAATATGACTCAGAGGAATACTACAGGACCAAAAATCAGATATTGAGGATCTGAAATGATAGAGATACATCAGATTCAATATCGAGCTCCTAGAAGGTGAGAAAAAGCTAGATCATGTGTTGTCAAGGGTTGCAAAGGACCAGAATTTCTACGGCAGAAAAGCAAAGCAAGGTGCAACAGAGGGTAGCATGACAAGAGCAGAAACCAAGGTTCATAACAGCAGCAAGAAGTTCATCATATGAAGTCTTCAAGTGGGCGGCACTGCATACAATCATTGTAAAGGTATCATTGTACTTAGTCATTATAAATACGTTATTGTATAAATTGTACTAGTATCTATCTGCCAAGGGTTGAAGAGGCAGTGTTGGGAGGTCTAGGATCATCATTAGGTGGTTGTGTTAAAGTTGGGGTTATGGTCTAGTATATCTTCTTCTTCTACATCATTGTATATCATTGTAAAGTGGACCATTTTCCCTGGTACGGGAGTCCATTCTTCTTTTATTCTTCTATAGGGTGGTAGGGTGGTGCTAGGGTGAGTTGTAGCTCACTGGGTGTTGGGGCATCCATTCAGTTGACTACTGAATAATCTTGGGCGTTGGAGCGTCCATCCGGTGGGATATGGAGAAGAATGCTTTTCTAGATTCTAGGAAGTTGGAGCTTTATTTTCAATTGGAGTTGAATATTAAAGAATGATTAGAAAAGCATTAGGTGGTTTTTGTCCCGAAGTGGGTTTCCACCTTAAAAACTGTGTGCATTTGTGTTCCTCTTGCTTACTGCTATCATTGTACAAACACTGATAATAATTGAAGATTAACTAATGCTCTAATTGAAAGGAATACTGATTCACCCCCCCTCTCAGTATTTCCAACAATTGGTATCAGAGCTTGGTTCCTTCAATAGCAGTTTAACAGCTGGAAGGAGGTCATGGAGCATACCAAGAATGGTGTACCTTTATTCAATGAAAATAATTATGCACTCTAGAAAGGAAGAATGGAGGTCTATCTCTTGGCGCAAGGTTACGAAGTATGGGACACTGTTCAAAATGGATTTACATCAACTACGGATGAACAAGGTAAGAAGAATTTGGTAAATGATGCAAAAGAAAAGAATATTATTATCAGTGGACTTATTGAATATGCTTATCATAAGGTGTTGGGTTGTAAAACTGCCAAAAATGTATGGGACAAGCTTGAGAATATATATGCAGGTGACTCAAATTTCAAAGAAGCAAAGCTTCAAATCTATAAAGCAAAATTTGAGCAACTCAGAATGAAAGAAGATTGCAACATTGCTGCATACTTCCAATACGTTGATGAAATAACCAATACTCTGGAAGGATTGGGAGAGCCAGTTGACGAGAAGACTATTATACGGAAGATTCTTAGAACGCTACTAGGGAGGTTCAACCAAAGGTATCGGTCTTAGAATACAGTGCAAATCTGGACAAAATCAGTAAGGAAGAATTACATGGAGTTCTCATAGCATATGAAATGAGACTTGATGAAGAAAAGGGTACTTCAAATCTAGAAACTGTGTTCGTTGCATCTAAACAAACCAATAAGGACAAACAACCTTCAATTGAAATGACATGCACTTGCAAGTGTGAAGAAAAGGGAGATGATGGAGAAGGTCTCTCAGATGAAGAATATGCTTACTTTACAAGAAAACTAAAACCTGGTAAGGGAAAATTCAAAGGTAAACTTCCATTGATATGTTTCGGTTGTGGTGAGGTTGGTCATTTCGTAGCAAAATGTCCAAACAAAAGTGATGGCAACTCAAAAGGAAAGAAAGGCTTTAAGAAATTTAACAAGCAAGGAAAAAATAAAGGATCCAAAAAGAACTTTCTCTCTAAAGAAGATAGCTCCTCATTTGATGAAGAAAGTGACAGCAAAGAAGAAGCCAATGACAAAGTATTGTTTATGGCCAAGCACAATAAACAAGAAGTATCAAACAATGAAGAAGAAGGGTTGACCATAGAAGAATTTTATGAGGAGGAAATCAAGCTTATAAAAGAGCTCAATGCTGAGAAGATCCGTTCCAACACTCTTGAAGAACAAGTTCAAGGTCTCAAAATTGAGGTTGAAGAACACAAATGTATTGAAGAGTCACTTCAAAAGAAGTTGGAAGAAAGCAACCAAGAAAGGGAAGCATTATAAGCCACAGTAGTCTCGCTGCGTAAGGAAGTGAAGAAGGGAAAAACTGTCCAAAACTATGCCAACAGCTCAAGGGCATTGGAAGAACTCATCAACAATCAACGATCTTACAATGACAGAACTGGCCTCGGTTACAAAGAAGAAGAAGCAGGACCTTCTACAACAAAATACAATGAACCTATGAGATATGACATACATGAAGACTTCATTGGACAAGATTCGCAAGCACATCCTTGGAAGACGATTCCTCGACGAAGATTTTCATCCAGGTACGAACATATTTTTCATGGCTATTGTTATTCATGTGGAAAATTTGGTCATAAAGCTGTAGAATGTCGCACGTACCCTATGAACCAATAAAATTCCAAGAGATTCTTCAAATATGAACCTCCCAGGGCTCAACGAAGCATCAATAGATTTGAAAATTTAAGAAATAATATGGAATGTTACAAATGTCAGAACTTTGGACACATAGCCAGAGACTGCAGACTTGAAAATCCTCTAGAAGAATCTTCGAAGCCACAGAATGAACGAACATGGAAGAAGAAGAAGACTGATAATTGTGCTCTCGCTCTCAAGGCTCAAAAAAAGAAAGATGTGTGGTATGTTGACAACGGTTTCTCAACACATATGACTGGAGATAGAAGGAAATTTGTATCTCTAAAAGAGAAGAAGGATGGAACCATATCATTTGGAAATGATGGATCTTCAAATGTTATAGGATCAGGTATCGTCACTCTCAGAAGCAAATATGTTATAGCCAAGAATGTTCTATTGGTCGAAAACATGAATCACAATCTGCTCAGTGTTGGACAAATGTGTGATCAAGGACACACAATGCTATTCAACTCCACAAAATGTGAAATCAGGAAAGGCAGGTATGGTAAAATTGTGGCTACAGCAAGTCGAGCTCCAAACGACATATATGTTCTGGATGAAGAAACTGAAGCATGTCTACTAGCTAAAGAAGATGAAAGTTGGTTATGGCACAAACAAATGGGTCACATAAACTTTGACAATCTTGTCAGGATAAGCAAAAAGGAAGCAGTACGAGAAATGTCGAAAATCTCAAAACCTTCCAACACACTATGTGAGGCATGTCGGCATGGAAAGCAGACAAAAGTCCAATTTAAAACAAAAGAACACTTTGCATCACATCCATTGGAATTGATACATACTGATCTATGTGGTCTTGTGAGAACAAAAGGCTTAGACGGAGAATTATATTTCATGTTGATGATAGATGACTATACCAGGATGACAGCCGTCAGTTTCCTAAAGAAAAAATCTGAAGCATTTGAGTGCTTTAAGATCTACAAGGAGTTGGTTGAAAATGAAACTGATTTGAAAATAAAGTGTTTAAGATCAGATAATGGTGGAGAATTCACTTCCAAATTATTTCAGCAATACTGTGACGAAAATGGAATAAAAAGGCAATTTTCAACAACACGAGCACCTCAGCAAAATGGAGTTGCTGAAAGAAAGAATAGAACTGTACAGGAAATGGGTAGAACAATGTTGAAGGACTCAAAATCGGATGAAAAATTATGGGTTCAAGCAATTGATATGACAGTCTTCAATATCAACCGAAGTCTTCTAAAAAATAATTGCAACAAGACTCCATATGAATTATGGAAAGGAAAACCAGCTAATGTAAAATATTTCAGAATCTTCGGAAGCAAATGTTATATCAAAAGAGAAGATCAAAATTTGGGTAAGTTTGAATCATGTGTTGATGAAGGTATCTTTGTTGGTTACTCACGCAAAATAAAGGCCTATAAATGCTATAATCTAAGACGAAAACAGATAGTGGAGAGCATAAATGTCACATTTGACGAAGATGGTGTTCTGGCGAGTAATGATGAGGATCTACAATCTTTGAAACTTGAGACAGAGGCTGAAAAAGACACAGATAAAATTGTAGAACAAGAAGCAACTATCAACGAGGAAGAAGTAAACAATGATCATCAAGATATACCAGAACAACAACAAGAAGCTCCTCCAAGGAGAACAAAAGAGTGGATTCAAAAGAACCATCCATCAAATCAAATCATTGGTGACATAAATGAAGGTCGATAGCTTCGTTCATCACAACAAGCTCACATTGCTTTTCTAGCAACCTTTGAGCCTAGTAGTTTTGAGGAAGCCAGCTAGAATGAACATTGGGTAGTAGCTATGAATGAAGAATTGGATCAAATTGAGAAGAATAACACATGGGAATTAGTTCCATGACCAAAAGATAAAAATGTCATTGGGACTAAATGGGTGTTCGGGAACAAATTGAATGAAGATGGGCAGGTTACCAGAAACAAAGCAAGATTGGTTTGCAAAGGCTATGCACAAGTGGAAGGAATTGATTTCGATGAAACATTTGCACCAGTTGCTAGAATGGAAGCCATCTGAATGTTTCTCGCCTATGCATGTTCAAGAAAAATCAAAGTCTACCAAATGGATGTTAAGTCAACATTTCTGAATGGAGAATTAGAAGAAGAAGTTTACATCGAACAACCTGAAGGTTTTCTACTATCACAAAAAGAAGACTATGTTTGCAGGTTAAAGAAGGCTCTATATGGTCTCAAGCAGGCTCCTAGAGCATGGTATGCTCATCTTGATGGATATCTACGTCAACAAGGGTTCAAGAAAGGTAATTTTTATAGCAATCTTTATGTACAAATAGATAAAGATAATTTAACAATTATTGAGGTATATGTGGATGATATAATATTTGGTAGCAATGATGATCGATTAAGTAAGAACTTTTTTACAAAGATGCAAAGTGAGTTTGAGATGTCTTTACTTGGTAAGCTGACATACTTCTTAGGGCTTCAAGTATCTCAACAAGAGAAAGGAATATTTATATGTCAAGCCAAGTACATCAAGGAAATGCTCAAGAAATTCAAAATGGAAGATTGCAAACCCGTCCTTAATCCAATGGTAACAGGTTGAAAATTGAGCATAGACGACTCATCTAAGGATGTGGATCAGAATTTGTACAAATCTATGATTGGTAGTCTTCTATATGTAACAGCCTCTCGGCCAGATGTTATGCAAGCAGTTGGACAAGTAGCAAGATTCCAAGCAGCACCAAAAGAATCACATATTATTGCCGTCAAAAGAATTCTTCGATATCTAAAGGGCACAGAAGAATATGGCTTGTGGTATCCCAAGGGTAACAATCTCATTATTCAAGCCTTTACAGATGTAGATTGGGCAGGAAGCGTTGATGATCGTAAGAGTACTAGTGGAGTAGCATTCTATCTAGATGGTTGTCTCGTATCATGGTTGAGAAAAAAGCAAACTTCAATGTCGTTATCTACAGCGGAAGCAGAATACATTGCAGCAGCATCATGTTGTACTCAAGTCCTTTGGATGAAACAAAATTTGCAAGATCTTCAAGTACAATTCAGTGAGCCTATTCCCATATTCTGTGACAACACTAGTGCCATCAGCATCTCCAAGAATCTTGTCATGCATTCAAAAACAAAACACATTCTGATCAAATATCATTTTGTTAGAGAACAAGTCACTGAAAAGAATATCAAACTTGAGTATGTTTGTACAAAAGAACAAATTGCTGATATCTTCACTAAACCTTTACCTCGTGAAGCATTTGAATATCTTCGTAAAAAGCTTGGGATTCTCCCATGTTCTCATTAGATTTTCCTTTTTCAAGAATATAAAGCGGGAGTGGAAGTGTGTACACGTCTGCAGGACGATTGTGTGTCAGCGGGAGTGGAAGTGTGTACAGGTCCGCAGGATGGTTGTGTTTCAGGGGGAGTTATCCTTTGCCATTGATGTCAAAGGGGGAGAGAATGTTGAAGGAAGAGGTGTTATGATCGTAGGGGGAGTACTTGTGTTGCCATCAATGCCAAAGGGGGAGATTGTTGATCTGCGGTTGTCATTGATGTCAACCCAAGCAGCACCAGGGACTAACCCAATATTGCATGGGAATTTTGACCTACCAAATTAATATATTCTGGGTCAATAATGCTTTTGATGGTTTCTACTTGTCGAGATGTTTCCGTTGATATATGGCACACCATGTAATTCTTCATGGTTTGAGAGATATTCATGTTTGAAGTTTGTACCCCAGTTAGTGGGCTAAAACCCCATGGGGTTGGGGCATGGGTCATTGAAAAGTCATAATTAATATTTTTTATGCTCCTAAAATCCCTCCCACGGTCACTTGTTGAAGCCCCTCTCAACTTAAGCATTCATATATATTGTGATCTTCATTTCCTCCTTAGGCAAGGGATTCGGCCATCTGAAATAGGTCATCGTGGAATTTTCGCTCTAAATTTTTTTCTACGAAGGCTCAGAAGCTGAAATTGTTACAAGGTGAAGCCAAAATCATGAGGAAGCTGCAGTAAAAATTTCAGATCAAGGTGTGCAACATTTTTGGAGATATGATCTGTGGAAGTAAGGGTTTTTGTAGGCTCCTGAATTTCATCTCAAAGAAGTGACCTTGGTAAAATTGTCATAACTCTCTCTCTGAGTATCAGATTGGAATGCCGTAAAAAGTGATGGATAGTGCACAGTATTTAATTTTCACTATATCAGTTTTAGAAACAAATGAAGAAACAATGACACATGGCACGCCGTACAAGTGCGCTCTGCTGAAATAGTCCATAATTAGGGCATTGTGAGAGATTGTGTATAACTCTCTCTTCAAGAATCCAAATTGGGCCAGACCTGTGGCATTGGAAATATTACTCAGAGGAATACTACAGGACCAAAAATCAGATATTGAGGATATGAAATGACAAATATACATCAGATTCAATATTGAGCTCCTAGAAAGCAAGAAAAAGCTAGATCATGTGTTGTCAAGGGTTGCAAAGGACTAGACTTTCTACGGTAGAAAAGAAAAGCAAGGTGAAGTAGAGGGTAGCATGACAAGAGCAACAACCAAGGTGCATAACAGCAGCAAGAAGTTCATCATATGAAGTCTTCAAGTGAGCGGCACTACATACAATCATTGTAAAGGTATCATTGTACTTAGTCATTGTAAATACATTATTGTATAAATTTTACTAGTATCTATCTGCCAAGGGTTGAAGAGGCAGTGTTGGGAGGTTTAGGATCATCATTAGGTGGTTGTGTTAAATTTTAGGTTATGGTCTACTATATCTTCTTCTTCTACATCATTCTATATCATTGTAAAGTGGACCATTTTCCCTGGTACGGGAGTCCATTCTTCTTTTATTATTCTATAGGGTGGTAGGGTGGTGCTAGGGTGAGTTGTAGCTCACTGGGTGTTGGGGCATCCATTCAGTTGACTACTGAAGAATCTTGGGCGTTGGAGCGTCCATTCGGTGGGAGCCGGAGAAGAATGCTTTTCTAGATTCTAGGAAGTTGGAGCTTTATTTTCAATTGGAGTCGAATATTAAAGAATGATTAGAAAAGCATTAGGTGGTTTTTGTCCCGAAGTGGGTTTCCACCTTAAAAATTGTGTGCATTTGTGTTCCTCTTGTTTACTGCTATCATTGTACAAACACTGATAATAATTGAAGATTAACTAATGCTCTAATTGAAAGGAATACTGATTCACCCCCCCTCTCAGTATTTCCAACAATGAGCAGCTAATAAACTCATGCAAGGAGGATATTGCAAGGGAGTTCGAAATGAAGGACATGGGACTCCTTCACTATTTCCTTGGTTTGGAAATATGGCAGCGGGATGGTGAAATTTTTGTTTGTCAAGGAAAGTATGCCAAAGATATACTAGGTAAGTTTCACATGGAGAGATGTAAACCCATGGACACTCCTCTTCAGGGAAATTGGAGGAAAGAGGATGCTACTTTAGGAGAAGTAGTGGATTCAAATGTTTAGAGGCAGTTAGTGGGTTCACTGATGTACTTGGTGAGCACTATACCAGACATTTGCTACGCAGTTAAACAACTGAGTCAAGCTATGGTTAAGCCGACCAAGCTCTTTTGGAAGGTGAGGAAGCATGTCTTGAGATATCTCAGGGGAACTACAGAGTATGGATTATGGTACAGACAGATAGAGGGAGTGAAGCTTCAAGGCTTCACAGATGCAGATTGGGCAGGCATTCCATCAGACAGAAAGAGCACATCAGGAGGGATCTTCAACATAGTATCGACAACTATTTCTTGGTACAACAGGAAGCAACGATCCATGGCACTCATTTCAACCGAAGCAGAGTACATGGCACCAAGTCAAGATGCATGTGAGGCCATCTGGATGAGAAAGATCCTGGTTGGTTTGTTTGTTTCTCAGATGGATCCAACTGTGATACATTGTGATAACCAGAGTTGCATTAAACTCTCGATTAATATGGTATTCCATGATAGGTCCAAGCACATAGAAATTTGGTACCACCATCTCATATATTGTGTTCATAGGCACATTATGTTACTTCAGTACATTCCGACAGAGGATCAAGATGCAGATATTCTGACGAAGGTGCTCACCAGGAGAAAATTCGAATTCCATAGAGGCAGGATCGGGGTGGCAGATAATCCCTTTCTTGTTGAGAGGGAGTGTTGAAGTCCAACAAGAAATTGTAGCACACACACTATTGTGGGACCAATAGGTCCTAGTGATATATTAGTGTGAAGGCCAAATTAATTAATTAATTTGGTGCAGTGTCTAATTTAATTTTCCCTTAATTAAATTGGATAATATAATGTAATCTTATCTCATGATCACTTGTAACAGTTAACTGAGTGTTATAAACTCAGTTAACTCATGTATTTCGAGTTGAGGGTGGTTAGTGAGGCATGCAAAGTAATTATATTAGTTATGGAGTTCAAATTGCAGTTCGTGCATTAGTTTAATGCATGAGTAATCAGTTAAATCAGTTAGGTGAGTTAGAGTCAATTGAACTAGTTGTAACTGTCTGTTGCACTAGTGAGAGATCAAGTGAATTAAATATTATTTAATTCACAATCAATGATCTGCCATGCAACTGATGATTTACTATTAATAGCTACATGAATGTTAGTTCCAGTGGAGACCTAGTTGAGATAAATGTTAAAGGGATGTTAACTATCAGTTGTGTGATTAGTAGGTTGCCTGCATGAAACCAGAAATCCATTGGAGTGCCCATGATCCTTGTGCAGTTTTGGAAGGCCAAAATTCCTAAAGAATAGGGATTTCATTCATCAGGAATTGTGCAAGCAAGGCAGGCTATTTAGAGGTTGAGAATTGGCTAAGTGTTGGCCAGATTTGTCCAGGACAGTGTGAGCAAGTTGAGAGAGTGTAGGAGACTCCAGTGAGAAGAGTGCATTGTAATAGTTTCATGATTCCATGGTTAATATACAATAGAATATAGAGGGATTTTGAGCAGCAAGCTTTCCTCAGGAAATTATCTGTGTTGTGGTTTGATTTGATTCTTTCTTTGCTTCATGTGATTGGAGATTGCGTTTAGTTTCCGCAATTGATTTGTAGAAGGATTCAATATCTAGATTTAGTACATTGTTAGATCGCATTAAATCCATTGATATACATATGTTTGTGTAATATTTCTACATATCGTTTAAAGAAGATAAAGGGTTGAATTTGTTTAAGTACACTTTGCTCTGGCTTATAAACCATATTCATGTTTTCACTCTGATGTTAAGCATAGACTTCATCATAACATGCTCTATATTTAATTGATTCCTAATATTTTCATCTTATTCACCCCAAAAATTCTCTAAGAGATCCAAAAGCTTGCGTACGTTTACCTGTTACTTCTAAGCTGTTATTTTTGTATTTGATCATCCTAAGATTTATGACTCCATTTCCCAATGGACTTTCCTTACATTTTCAACCAAATATTTGAAAAAACCAATGTCTAAAACTCATAGATAGCCTAATATCTTAAGATAAAAATCTAAATAAAAAAGAGAGATCCCTCTCTGAAGCTGGAAGGCTAGATCCCAACTTTACAAATGGTTTTGTGGTTACCTCTGCAATTTCCTCCCAAGATAGGAAAATTATTGTAAAAAAAATCTAATTGGGAGATATGGCTCCCAAAATGATTCATACCAGATCTCATCCAGATCCAAATCCTCCAGAAACTGTGAAATATCCTGAAAATTTATTAAGGAATAAAAATTCTACAGAAGGTCAAACCAATAGCAATTCTTTATCAAGAACAAATTCTTTGCCAGAGAGTTTTGTAATAGTTGAAGATATTCATTTTGACTTGTAATTTGAGCATAACCTTTTCATATCTAGATCAAAAAGTTTTGTACCTGAAGCAATATTAGATGAAGCTCAATTGAGACCCTACTGTACAGTTCAATAACCAGTTGTGTCACACTCTGATAACGATGCTTTAAGATAGTTTGAAAAACTTGAGAACCTATTTAAAATAATAAATATAATGATATAAAGTATTGGCCAACCTTTTTCAGTTGTTACTTATTCTTCATTTCCAAATGTTACATTCATTTCATCTCTTTCAACCACTCCAATATCGTTTACTCTGACTTTTGTTTCCACTTCTACCTCTAATATTTCAATTTCACATACAACAATATCATTATCTTCCTCAAAAACTTTATTACTTGATCAGGTGCTCAAAATGAAAGTTTTCGGAATGGTGTTGAACCTAAACAATTGCATAGATCTCGTCTTTCTAAATCTAGCGCAACTCGTTTCACGGAAAACTGACACCGTATGCTCTTGGAAACGAGTTATTTTTGTTTTCCCAAATAGGGAAAATTTTCAAAAATGACAGCTGATTGGGAAAATTTTGGGTCAATGGTAGGCTACCGCGTGACCTCTTATGTTTGGTCGAAAGTCAATTTTTTTTGGGCCTACCATAACCTGACATGAGGCAGGCCTTGAATGGTTCAATGTGGGTGAATTTCCATTGGTTGGAAGATGTCTAACCACATGTTGCCACATGGCCCAACTGGAGGCTGCCAGGTGGTAACACGAGGGCCATCAAAATTCTTGGTTAAGGTACGACTTACCTCCACAGGAGTCGAACGCCAAGCCTAATTGAAAACAGTGCAACGCTCTGACCGCCGGGCTACGATGATCCTTGTTAAACCACATCCCACCCCCACTATATAAAGATTAATATGGCGAATTTTTGGGGTAATGGGCTAGGGCTTAGCCTCGGCCCCCCCATATTATGTTACCATATGACTGTTGGTGCAGAAATAGGGGCACAACCCTAATATTAATTTTTTTTAATTAAAAAATTCAGCCCTAAGGCCTTGGTGCGCATTTTAATGGTCCCACAATTTACGCTGAAAATGCGCCAAATTGTCGTTCCGTTAGCGCAATTCAGGGAAAATTTGCAGGATAGTTCCAGAATTTGGGGAATTTGTAGAGCGAATGGAATCAAAGCTAGGGCAACCCATAACTTCTTCAATTTTTTTGACCAATTTGGGAGAAGAAAAGGTTAGTCATGCATTTTTGATAGATTTGAAGCTAATGGAATAGGTTTTGAAGCCATTTGTGTTGGAAAGTGTAACTAGGATCGATCTTCATATTGAATATGTAATTATGTATTTATGTAATGAAGAAGACAAATATAATAAAATATATTTTTGATATGCTTGCTTCATGGGTTTCATGAGCAAGGTTTTATTATAGGTCAATAGACTTCTTCTTGATGTCTATTAGGGATTTGTCTTCTAGTCATAAATGTAAAAATTAAAGAGTCATGTTTATGAAGAGTCAAGTCACACTTGTATGCCTCAAGACCTTGCCAATCAAGCTTGAAGACATGGCACAAATAATGATCAATATCATCGTTGGAAAACCCTTCAAGTAAGCCTTCATCACGCAGGAAGATACACTCTACAAATCAGCCTATAAAGAGTGTTCAAGTGGGCCTCACTACACATGGACAGTTCGTCTCAATTACAGATAGGGTCAATTGTATATAGCCTATATACTGTGTAGAAAAGGCATCACATAATCTTGGTCTTCTCTGATTTTTTGGACAAGGCTTAAGGAGATAAAGACTGTGGATTGTGGACATAAGGAATCGGGTTAATACATTGAAGAAAGTGTGAAGAAAGGAGACATAACGTAATATATATATATGTGTGTGTGTGTGTGAAGATTTTCATACCAGATTGCAGGAATAAATTTTGATATATGATTGTGTGAAGGTGTGAAAATAGGGCTGCATTGAAGGAATGTATATGACTGTGTTAAAGTGCAGAAATAGGACAATGTTGAAGTGCAAAGATGGACGGTATTGAAGTGCAGTTATATGACACTGTTTAGTATAAGAAAGGACTGCAATAAGTGCAGGAAGGCATTGTGCTAAAGTAAGGCCTATGTTAAGCTGTGTAAAGATATCATCATAGTATAAGGTGAATTTCTCAGTGAAAGGAAATAAGCCAAGTGTACAGTTAGCTATATTAAGGTATAACATAAGATAGTTTGGGACACGATGCTGATATCTCTAGTAAGGAGCCAAGTAGAGACCGAGCTCTCTAGCCTTGGTGCAGAACGGTGAAGGACGATGCCAGAAAGAAGGATCAACTCAAGGAGTAAATGAAGTGGCGACGAGGTCTTGGAGACATACAAGGGTAAAGGGTCTATGCCATGCTCATGGTACTTGTCATCTGAAAGTCTATAAGAAGAATTTCTTACGTGTTTTCCTCTCCAAGAGGGAGAGGTTTTGGCCCTGGTTCAAAGAGCCTAAATTTGTGTCTCTTGTGTTATGGTAATTGACTTGATGAAAGACATAATAAGCTAAGAATAGAATACATATTTAAAAGAAGTAAGCTCACAAGTAATTATCAAGAATAGAATGTGAATTAATCACAACCCCTCTAAATTTTCAACAATTTGAGCATTGTAAATCATTGTAATCACCATTTTTTAGCATAATGATATAGGACCAAGTCATTGGAAGTTGGACCAAGGAGACCTAGCCTAGGAGGGGTGAAATCCTTCATCTCTCGCTGTGTTGTGGTTATTTTTATGGTGTATTTGTCTGCTGTTTTATGCTAATTCAGAGTTTAAATTCACGCTTTATGTGTATAAAAATTTAACATAAAGGCTCATAAAACTCAATTTTTACACCTGCAATTTATTAAACCTGAAGCATATTTACATTAGGATCTCATACATATCATTACCCCATCCATCAATCACTACTGTAGCGTCATCCTCTTCACATATCACAATCATGGCAGGACGATATGCTCCTTCAGCATTACAGGCACCATTAAAGGACATGCCACAAAATTATGCACAAAGAATACCACAATTCGATGATATAGGTCCTATAACAACACAAAAACACATTGATAGGATGAATGACTTCTCAGATCTAGAGGAAGTTGATCATGATGAGGGAAAAGTCAGATTGTTTTCACAAAGTTTAGATGGGGAAGTAAAGAAATGGTACAGAGGATTACCTACTGGAAGCATTGTAGACTTATAACAGTTCCATCAAAATTTCCTTTCTGGATGAGAAGTGAAAAAGAATCCCCTTCAGATCCTTGCAGAATATGAGGGATTAAGGAGATCTCCGAATGAAACTATTCAAGATTATTGCATTAGATTTAATAATGTCTACAATTCTATCCCAATTGCAATAAAACCCCCACCAGGACTAGCCTTGATTTGTTTCCCAGATGGATTTGATGCCGATATGGTTTATCAATTAAAAAATAGGAATCCACTTACCCTTAAAGAAAGGCAAATAAATTTTGTTAGTGTAGAAGCTAATTTGTTAGCCAAAAGGGAAAAGTTAAGAACTAAGAAAAGAGTGACTATCAAAGAGGAACCTTCTACTTCTTCATCAGATGCAAAATTAGATAGTTTAGTTAAAACTATGGAAAGAATGATGGATAGAATGATTATGACTGATAGAGCCCCTCCAAGAGAACCTCAAGGGTGACCTCAAATCAGAAATCCAAACTTTAGAAGCCAACAACCCCAAATCAAGCAAAGGGAACAAAGAAACCAAGCTGATCAACAACAATTCAGACACCCTTTCTAAGAAAATTTTGCTGACGAAGAACACGAAATTGTACAAGAATTAGAGGAAGATCAAATAAATCTTTTGGGGAGGGAGAAACTGGTGCTATTTTTCTAACCAAGGAAGAACAAGATATTTTCTTGTTGTCTCAACCAAAGGATATGCCTGTAGAATCATTAGAATATAAAAAAGGATATCAAAATGCTATCATGGAAGTACACAAACAATAAAATTTGAGATGTAAAAAGACTGTAATAAATCCTCCCAAAAAGGCTCAAAGTAATATACGAAGGAACAAAGTCAAAAAGAGGTTTCTCAAAAGCAAGATGTAAATGTTAAGGAAATTGAAAAACCCCAACCTACTTTCAATATTGAGAATGAACTTTCAAAAGTCAAAATCCATGTTCCTTTACTTGAGTTGGTAAAAAAATATTTCTATAGAAGTCAAGTTGTAAAAGCATTGAAAATTGAAGAAGGAATAAATAATGTTAATGTCACTGATGATCAACCTAAATTACTATTTGGACCTGAAGTAGACGGCATACCTCAAGATGGTAGTGTTCCTCATTTCTATGTCAGCTTGAATATCCATGATTTTATTCTTCATAATGCTATGCTAGATTTTGGTGCTTCACACAGTCTCATGCCCAAAGAAGTCATAGAAAAATTAGGTTTAGATATAACTAGACCTTACAAAGACCTTTACTCCTTTGATTCAAATAGAGTGAAATTCTTGGGATTTATCAAGGATTTATATGTTACCCTTACTCAAATTCCATCAAAGAGTCTAGTGATGGACATTGTTGTAGCTGACATTCCTCCCAAATATGGAATGATTTTGTCAAGATCATGGGGGCAAAGTTACAAGGTACATTAAAATGAATATGCCATATGAAAACATTCCTGTTTTTGGTCAACAAAGAAGATTGTATAGAGAAAATCTAATGAAATATATGGTGAGTAGTCAGGACAAACCCAACAATTATCCGGTCTACTCTGTACATTTTGACATGGACTCTTTTATTTTACACATTGAAATTTGTTTGGAATAGGAATATCAGGCTGCAGTTGTCAAATCAGAAGGGACAGATGATGGAGAAGAACAAATGGGAAGAAAAGAGAAAGAAAAACATGACAGATTATGGAACATGGACTTTTATGGAGCAGTAAGCAAAGAAGTAGTTGGCATTGGAGTGTGGATCTCAAACACGAAATCAGGTACAACCAAAAAAAATTCTTACAAACTCAAATTTGAATGCACAAACAATGTAGCTGAATATTAAGCTTTATTATTGGGACTTCAAAAGTTGAAACAAATGGAATGTAATAAATTCTCAGTTTATGGAGATTTTGAACTGATCATAAAAAAAATCAAAGGAGAATATGTAGCTAAACATCCTAGAATGAGAGCACACATGAAATGTTTTTTTTAGACTTTTTACAGTGTTTCCCAGACCACCAGCTGTCAATAATTTCTAGAGATTAGAATGTATTTGATGATGCATTGGATACCTCTGCAAGTACATGTAAAATTCCCTTTAGAGCAAGCAAAAATTTATAAATTGATGTCAACATCGACCTTCCATTCGTGATAATATTAGATACTGGAAAGTATTTGATAACGATGAACAACTTAACCATTTCCTATAACTCAAAGATGATTTTGAAAATTTAAACGTTGACATAGGGTAAGATGTTGATGATAGTGGAGAAATAAATATTTTTAGTCAAACTAGTGAGGATTTTGATGAATCTGAAATATTACAACTCAAGATTAATACAATCCCAAGAGGTCTTGTACCACTTGAAGAATTGTTTGAGTTTAATGACGTGGCCAAAAAACCTTCAATTCAGCCAACTGGATTTGAAGTAGAATATTTCAATAGAGCAACTAAAGAAAATCCTAATATTGTTAAACTTAAAAGTCATTACTTCCAAAGGAAAAACAAAAGTACATTTATTTGTTTAAGGAATATACAAATTTTTTTCATGGGGATAAAGGATTTAAAGGTTTATGATAAAGAAATAATTCATCATATTATCCCTGTAAAGGAAGATCAAAAGCCTTTTAAACAGATGTTGAGAAGAGTCAATCATGTCCTATTGCCTTTAATTGAGAAGGAGGTTAAGAAACCATTTGATGCAAAGATCATAGTGCCCATGAGATTTTCTAAATGGGTGTCAAATTTGGTTCCAGTCAGGAAAAAGTCTGCGGAAATAAGATTATGTGTGGATTTTAGAAACCTAAATAAAGTCTCACTTAAAGACAATTACCCTTTGTCAAAAATGGATCATATACTTCAAAGAGTAGTTGGATCAAGCATAATTTCTTTGTTGGATGGTTTCTCTGGTTATAACTAGATATTAGTGCATCCAGATGATCAAGACAAAACAACTTTCAAAACTCCTCGGGGAACATTTATGTATGTCAAAGTTCCTTTTGGGCTAATGAATGCAGGAGAAAATTTTCAAATAGCAATGTATATTGCTTTTGCAGATGAAAAATACATAATTATTGTTATATACCTAGATGACATTAGCGTTTTCTCCAAGTTTGATGAAGATCATCTGCATCACTTGGACATTGTTTTTGAGAGATGTAGAAAATATGGCATATCTTTAAATCCGAAAAAATCTCTTTTTGGAATGGAAGAGGGAGAGTTGTTAGGCCATATAATCTCAAAGGATGGCAATAAAATAGATCCTAGCAGAATTGAAGCAATTATAAAAATTGATCCTCCAAGAAATAAAAAGGAAGTGCAATCTTTTATTGGCAGAATAATTTTTTTGAGAAGATTCATACCTAAATTGGCTAAGCTCTTGAGAGCCATAACCAATATGTTGAGAAAATACACTGAAATAAAAATGGAATACAGAGGCAAAACAATCATTTAATGAAGTAAAACAAGCATTGAATCAGGCTCCTGTATTGATTAGTCCAGATTATACCAATGACTTCATGAAATTTTATTTTTCTTTAGAACATACTATTGCTGCAGTGCTATTACATAAAAATAAAGAAGGACATGAGCAACCTATATATTTTTTTAGTAGAGGGTTAAGGGATGCCTCTTTGAAATATAACATTATGGAAAAACAATATTTTGCTTTAGTCAAGGCCTTAAAGGATTTCAGAGTGTTTATTTTACATTCTCACATAATTTCTTATGTCCCAAATGCAATAGTCAAGGATATCCTCACTCAGAATGATCCAGATGGAAAAAGAGGTAAATGGATAGCAATAATCCCAAAATATGATATTGAGATAAAACCAACAAAGCTTATCAAAGGACAAGGATAGGTTAAGCTAATGGACCAGTCAAATTTCCATGCATTGGACATAAATTTTATGGATACTCTAGATGAAGAGGACTGGATGGCGAGGTGAATCCACAACTCTTATAAAATTTTGTTACTTCCCCTTGGTATTCAGATATTGTCTATGTTTTGAAAAATGTACAAGCCCCTCCTGGTTTGACAAAGACCAAAGCAATATTTCCTAAACTGAAAGCTGTAAAATTATGCATAGTAGATCAAGCCTTGTATTGGAAGATGCTGGTGGGATTTTGATGAATTATCTATTGAAAGATGAATTTGATAGAGTAATGAATGAATTTCATGAAGGAGACTATGGAGGAAACTTGTACTGGAAAACTACAACAAATAAAGATTTAAGGATGGGCCTTTATTGGCCTACTTTGTTTGCTGATATTCATAAGAAGGCATCAACTTGTCATCAATGTCAAATTTTTGAAGGCAAAAGGAAGCTCCTTCATTTACCTTTGAAACCCATTTCAGTAGAGAATCCTTTTAAACAATGGGGATTGGATTTCATAGGGGAAATTCATCCTAGTTCTTCAGCTCAACATAAATGGATCATGACTGCCACTGACCACTTCACCAAATGGATTGAAGCCATTCCAACTAGACATACAACAAATTATGTAATAACTAGTTTTTAGAAGGTAATATTGTACCCATATTTGGTTGCCCACACAAAATAATCACTTATAATGATACTGCTTTCAAATAAAATATGATGATAGATTTTTGCAACAAATGCCACATAGTGTTAGGAAATTCTACTACCTATTATCTTGAGGGAATGTATTAGCCGAATCTTGTAATATGTCTTTAGTCGACATAATAAAGAAACTATTGCAGGAAAATAAAAAAATACCTAGCATATGAAGTTGGTTAATGCTCTATGGGCTGACAGGATTAGTACAAAAAATTCAATTGAAATGTCACCTTTCCAGGTTATTTATGGAATATATGTAATTTTTCCTGTTTCTCTAGGAATTCCTGTGCTAAAATTGTGGCTAGAAATAGATCTAGAACCAAATGATGCACAAAGAAGAATAAACAATATGATACAACTATATAAATCAAGAGAAGAATTCTACAATAAAACGCAAGTCCTTTAGGATAAAATAAAAATGCTCATGATAGGAGAATCAAAGTAGATGGTTTCTAGCTAAATGATCTTGTTCTAAAGCGGGATGCAAGAAATGAAGACAAAGGTAAACATGGAAAGTTTGATAATCTGTGGAAAGGTCCCTACAAGGTTGCAGCTATTAGGGGAACTCATGCATTTTTGTTAGAAGATATAACTGGAGAAACAATGTTAGGAGGGTCTGTTAATGGCAGGTTTCTTCAAAATCACTTTACTTGAACTCAACTGGTCACAAAAAATCTCATTGTATATATCATTTTTTTATTTCAAATATTGCAAGTGTGAAAGGAATTTCATCAAGAATTGAAGCCCGCAGAGAAGGCCCTAAGCTTCTGATGAGTTTCTCATAATTAGTGTAGTTATATAATAAAAGCACAAATACCCAATGGATAAAGGCTATTGATCTATAGTGTTCTTGACACCTCACAAGTAGGCTGCCATCCCCTTTGGAGCCATTGTTAGGGTTCTATATTTTATAGGATAAAGTGATGATTATTTGTTGAATTTTTTTGCTATGAGAGATTGTAAATAATTATTTCATTCTGTAAATTATTTTCAAAAAGAAAAATAAGAATATATATATATATATATATATATATATATATATATATATATATATGAAAGAGAAAATAGAAAAAAATAGACAAAGGAAAAGAAAAGAAAAACCAAATGAAATAGGGGATATAAAAAAAGGATATATATATATATATGTGTGTGTGTGTGTGTGTGTGTGTGTGAAAAAACAAAATAAATAAAAATATGAAAAAATAAAAAAATTGCCTCAATAAGTGAGCTAGCTAAAACGCCACTTTAATTCCAAAAAAAATAGACGTATATTAAAAAAAATGATAAAAAACCCTTAGAAAAGTGAAATATGCGATGCTAGCCCAAATGCTGCATTAGTTGTTAAATGGATGTGTTTAATTAGTTAAATCACACATTTTAATCGCGATTAGCTTAGTTTTAATAAAGTTATTTTTGATGCGAATGTTTTTGTCGTTATGTAATAAAATGCATGCTACAATCAAGGGCCATGATCTATCCTCCTAAGATCAACAACTCCTGATCATTTCAGACCCCCCTTTCCCCTCCAACATTTGATCAAAGGGTGGGGGTGGGGGGGTCCGAAAAGTGGATTCTGGCAATCTTGCTTTTGCAATGTGTCATCCCTTCGTCGTCTTCAGACCCCCCCCTCTGAAATCCTCCTTCCTCCTTCCCGCCTAATAACAACAGTCAACCCCACTCCCTCCACTCCACTCAACCCCCGCCAAGTGTCACTTCACTTCCCACTCCACTCTTGTTGCTATCACATTCCCCCCACACTTATCATTTGGCGTTAAATATCCATTCGCGATATAATCATTTCCTAATTAATGGATTCACTCCATTAAACGAATAAATATTAACGACATATGATCTCGTTCATAAATAAAGCGAAACCCTATTGAATTGGCCTTTCCTCTGCTATTCCTCGATATTGAATGACCGAAACCTGTTACTGCAACCGATTATCAAGCCATACAATTTTCATCCGACCAATTCCTAGGTAATTACAATGTTCTATTTCATTTCTTTTCAACATTTCTTCAAAGGGGAATTCGAAAGCCACAAGGGAAAACACTTTGCTTCCCCCTGTAATTGACCTAGACCACCAGCCCTTAGTCAATCAACAATATAAAATCACTGAAACCAATTGTGAATTGGATATCTATGAACTCCACAATTGGTTAAAACAAAAATATGTTGATCTCAGTGACGAATTGAGTTTGTGGGAATCCTTCCCACCTCAATTCATCTTTCCTCAAACCCATCAATTCCCAAAATTTGTCTCGTGGTGCCATTTCAGGTACATACCCAGTAAAAGAGAAATTTTAGCCTAGAACAATGAAATCCTTTTGACAATTACCCCTGACAACATATGTCAGATGCTTCAAATCCACATTTCAGCCTCTCTGAAACCCTTTTCAGTAGATTCCCTCATAGAACTCTACAAAAACCCGACTTTTCCCCACAAATCCAAAATATTTGAGGCATTTCTACTTGAGAATGTCCAATTTCCAAAAAAAACCTCCCTATTCATCTTCAGTGTTTCCTAAAATGAAAAAACAAGTCATTTATATAGTTTCTTGTGTATTGGGCTATCAAACTGATCAATGGGTTGATGAAACCATTTTAGGTTTTATATCACTGTTATCAACAAGAGAAAAACCATTAGTCTTTTTTCATTACAATGCGTTCTTAGCAAAGGTCATTCATGAACAATTCCTCAAGTTTTCTATAGAAGGAGTCTTTAAACATGCTTCATTTTAGTTTATTTTTTCTTATTCCATCAAGCATATATATTTTAGTTTCCACTAAGAAACTGGGTGAACAGGGAAATGCACAGTTGGTGATTCATTGGAATTCCTTGGCAAGGAAGCATACCAATGAATCCACATTCAATGATTATGTGGACCAATTTTTGTACAGAGTTTCTTGCCTACTTAATAGTGATGTTGAACCCAGAATTGGACCTAAGATTAAGAGAATTCTACATTTCAGTGAACAAACAAAGACAAGTGACTGGTATGTGTATCAAAATTACACTTAGATTAGTGTATGGATGCGAATTTCCTCCATATAGGTTTCCTAAATTTGTTCCTATAAGAATTTTTGCATTAGAGTATATTAGGAAAATGATTAATATGGATGACCTACACTTTGTGGCAGCTAAAAAGAAATCTCAGTTAAAAATAAAAACACAGGTTGGGCCTTTAATTTGTAATGCAAGGACAATAGCAAAAGAATAAATTTTTCTCCTCAAAAAAATGAAGTTTAAAATCAGTTTCACTTGGTCATATGATACTTCGGAAATAATCTCAAAATTGAGAAGAGAGCAAAAAACTATTCCCTACACTCTTGCTCCCAGACCTGAAATTGAACAATATATGAATCAAGTTCAATGGCAAGAAAATACTTTGCACGAGGCATAAGAACAAGTACTTTCTACTACAACATCACAGACTCCAGTGCCACAGGAAAATTAGGATAAAAGATAAAGGGAGGATGTTTCCCCTTCACTAACAAAAATTCAGGGGAGAGAATTCCAAATTTACTATAAGAGGCAGAAAAGGAATCCAACAGAAGAATCTTTGCAGGAAGAAAATGTATAGTCTACCATAGTCTTTACAAGGCCTTATAATTCTACTCGCAATGAAGACATTTTCATAGGATCACCATCATCTTCAACTTCTCGAGAGCCATTAAAAAAATCTCAAACATGAGAATTGGTTCATGATCAAGCTTAACCAAGTATATTTGCAAAGTATAAGGAAATTAAAAGGAAGAATGAAATAATGAAAGCAACAACTTATACTCAGTTTTGGAAACAAACAACATCCTCACACGATAGACTTCTCTCAACTTTTGATACTAAGAAAGGAAAGGTGCAAATAGCTTTCCTTCAAGCTGAAGTTTCTTTCCCTAAGACTCCAGATGACTATACAGAGTCTATCATTTCTTTTAACATTGATCAAATCCATCCTTGATCAAATGGATTTGCACAAACAAATAGGTGAAATGTTGTCTTCTACTTTGAAAAACTGAGCAATGGCAGCGTCCAAGCTATAGGCTTCAGTCAACAATATTCAGTCTCAACTAAAATTAGAAATTTCTTCTTTAGCAAAAGACACGAAGATAAAGTCTTTAGAATATTTAGTGCTCAAATTGCGATATGATCCCAGTAATGTAAAATCTACTGAGGAGATCATTAAGAGAAAAAAGGACAACATTGCAACCTTAAAGAAGCAGCTCAAACTTCCATCCACTGAAGAACCACAAACAAAGGAAGTTGGACAACTAGGAAAGGAAAAAGGAGATATGTTAAAAATTATCATTGAAAAAAATGGGAAGATTAAAGAGATGGAGATTGAAATAGAAAAAACTGCTAAAGGAGAAAGAATAGTAAACTCAATTAGTAGTCATTTATTTCACAACATTTCCAATTACAGGCACATCAACAACAATGGATTCTACTTCAGTAGCTACTACGACAGAGACATAGTCCATAGATTCTTCAGGAGAATTAATCAGAGCAATGGAAGACTTGTCTATCAGAGAGCAAGAGATTGAAAAGCTGAAAGTTTAGCTTAATAATCTCCAAGAGAAAAAATTAAAACTTGATAATGTGTATTTATAAGAGCTTCAAAAAACAAATAGGTTAACTCAAAAAATTAATCTTTTATAAAATGAATTTTCCATGGCACAGACAATTACCCAAGCAAAGGAAAATATTTGGGTAGAGATAAATGAAGCTATGATTGAAATTTGGCCTTCCATCGAAATTATTTTTGAGCAGGAGGAATTGGTGCAGAAATCAAAAGAGGTCATTGAAGGTATAAAGGAAAGTTTGGGTCAGAAACCAGGTGAAGCTACTACTTTAATAAGAATTCGAAATTCAAATACAAAGGAAAAACTGGAGGAATATGAGATTGCAGACAAAACTGAGACAATCCTTGAAATAAAAAGAGTTCTTACAAAGAGGAATTTAATGCTACAGTTGGAGAATAAATGTCATAACATGGAGGCTAGCATTCAAAAATTCCATAGAAAATTCAATGTACTGCATCAAAAGGGGATTCCAGGCTTAAAGGGAACTGGAGATAAACTAATTTAGCTATATGATTATCAACAAAATTTATATTCAATAGTAAGAAATAAATCCAATTTTTCCAACATCAAGGGAACCATTATAGGGAAATATTTCATTGAAGATTTAAAGTTTGACTTACTTATCAAACATTAGATAAAACATCTGTTTGTAATTAATCCCACATTCCAGAAATATACCTAGCTGGATGAAACCTACATAAAGTTAATCAAATTCTCCACCCCATATGAAGAAAAATGGGATAAATTATGTCAACTTCTAGAGTAAACATGTATTTATCTTCAATAGCAAAGTAGTAGCCTTTTCAGGCCAAATTAGCACCAGAATCCTCGAAGTAAGTGCCAAAGAGCTTCAACAGCTTTAATTTTCCTATATTGTTGTACTATTTTTGTAAACAATATTTTAGGATATTTTGTAGAAAATCTTGATATTTGAAATCAATATTTTTTGATAAGAATTGTATAAATAATTCATATATAGAAGTTCAAAGGGTTATAACTTGTATGAAGAAAGGGTCTGCATTTCGATGTAAAAGTTGTGCATGTACTGAAGTGATCAATTTCATTCATACAAAAATTTTGTTCCAGGATTCCTGTGTCAAGCAATTGGTGATGTTTCTTCTCATGTGATATTGTTATTGTCCTAGTTTTCCATATTTTTTCTATCTATATTGTTTAAAGAAGATAAGGGGCTAAATTTGTTTAATTACACTTTGCCTTGGCTTATAAACAATATTAATGTTTTTACTCTGATGTTAAGTATAAAATTCATCCTAACATGTTCTATATTTATTTGATTCCTAATATTTTCATCTTATTCACCCCACAAATGCTCTAAGAGATCCAAAAGATTTCCTACCTCTCTCTGTTACTTCTAAGTTGTTATTTTTTGATTTGATCATCCTAAGCTTTATGAATCCATTTGCCAATGGACTTTCCTTAAAATTTCAACCAAATATTTGAAAAAACCAAGTTCTGAAACTCATAGCTAGCATAATATCTTAATACAAAAATCTAAATAAAAAAGAGAGATCCCTCTTTGTAGCTAGAAGTGCTAGATTCAAACTTTACAAGTGGTTTTCGTGCTTACATCTGCAATTTCCTCCCAACCTAGGAAAATTACGGAGTGATAAAAAAATCAAGAGAGAGTTTCAGTGTTGAATATCCCCTCGAGACGCATAACTGAACAAGAGAATGTCATATACAAACAATAAATGAGTGATGAACATATTAAAAACTACTTCCAAACCTTTAACCTCTCCTCTACGCTTAGTAGCTAGAATCAATTGACTAAGTCCTTCAGCCGTGAGTAAGAAGAGGAGCGGGGACAAAGGACACCGCTGTCTGAGTCCCATCTGACTGTGAAAAAAGAAGAAGGTTGCACCATTTATAAGTAACAACAAAAAATACATTTTATATACAAGACATAATCCAGTTGATGAAACCAATGTCGAACCCAAAGTGAGTAAGCAGGAGGCAAAGATATAACCAAATTATTCTATCATAGGCCTTTGAGAGGTAAATTTTAACTATCAAGCCTTTCATTTTGCTCCTCTTGATGCTATGCATGGTTTCCTGAGCCACCCCCATCACTTCATGGATTTGCTACCATCTAGGAAACCAAATTTTTCCTTAGAAATATTCCTTGAAAATATTGGTTTTAGATGAGATGCTATGATATTTGCAATGATTTTATAAAGGAAATTTCAAAGAGATATCGACTCGAATTCCTCAAAATTTGAGGTATCGTCTGTTTTAGGAATTAAAGTCAGGAAATTAGTGTTTAGAGGTTCATATACAAACCCCCTGATCCTGGATTCTTCCACCACCCCCGTGAGCTCATCCCCAATAATCTCAAAAAAATGAGGATAAAATTCCACTATCCAACTGTCCGGACTAGGGCTCTTATATTTTTGCATTGATTTGATGACTCCTTCAACTTTCCCTTTGACAGGAGCCATGATCATATCATTCTCTTCCTCCTCTGCATATCTTGGGAACAATTGTGTGATCTAGATGACTTCTGATATAGTTGCTTCCTGTGGGGCTTTAAACAAACATTTGAAGTTGTCTCTTCCCATATATGCCAACTCATTAAAAGATTTTGCTGATCCTCCATTTTCCTGTTTCATTTACCAAATTGTATTAACATTTTCCCCACCCTTTGCATAATTTTGGAAGAACTTAGAGTTTTCGTCCCCTGTTGCTAGCCAAATGTCTCTTCTTTTAAGTCTCCACTGTTCTTCAATGTCCAAGAGTATATTTATTTTAGAGGATTCTAACTGTTTTATTCTCTCTTTTTTCTCCTCTGTTTCATATCCATCCTCCTCTATGCTTTCTAATTTCTGAAGAGATTCATCAATGCTTTTTAGCTCAACTTCTTCGCTTTTCCTCTTTTCCTTTGCCCAATTGATTGTAACTTGTTTCATTCTTTTAAGGTTTCCCAAAAAGCTTTGAGCAATAAAGAAGCCCTTTTCATGGGGCTGATGACTCAAAGTAGATTTGACAAGGTTTTTGAAACCGAGGCCTTTTAGCCAAGCTAGATTGAATTTAAAAGGTCATCCAGGCTTCCTACTGGTCCCTTTTAGCTCCATAATAATGGGGAAGTGATCTAAATATTATCCTAACCCAACTCATTATCCAAAAAATGGAATGTGATTAAAAATATCCTCCTTCATAAAGAACCTATCCTATCTCTTTTCCACCCTTGCTTCTCCTAAACACCTGTTTCTCTAAGTAGGGTTTTATTTTATCATATTCACATCTAAGAGTTTTCCCATCATTAGTTTGTTCAGAAAATATTCAGCCAGAGGATCGACTTGAGCCAAAGTCCCCCAAGTTTCATACATGCCCTGTTGGAAATGTTGTCATTGATGGCAAAGGAATTGGCAAAGACAGGAGCAACACCTAAACTATCCATAAGGAAAAAGAGACAGAGAGGTAGCAGAGGCAACAGATGAAACAGAGGAATTAGAGACAAAGTAATAGATTGAAAGACAAATTGAATATCTAGCCAAGATTTGTATATGTTAATAAAGAACTGTGGAATTGTGTTAAGTATGGTTGAGTAAATCTGGAATATATATGACCCGTGTGATTAATTTCATAATGGGTAGAGGATACCTACGGTGTCCGGAGAGGAATGAAATCATTGTTGCAGAGTTAGGGATATGTGTATTGTCTGATGTAATTCCTGTATGGAATCCTCTGAACCTCTGTATGAGTCTCTGCGTATGGAGTTAAAAGTGAAACCCTGTTGAGGAATCATGGTGGTAGGATTCGAATTCCAGGATGAAACCCTCTTGTAATGAAGAAATGGCTTAGTTTGATATTTGCAGTTGTAGAACTACTTGGTTGAATATATGAGGGGCTCTCGAGGCATTCAGTGTATCCATTGAATATATTAATGGTGGCAGAGATATGATGTTTTTCAATTTACAGGTAGAAGCGGAACTGTGACAGGATAGAACTCCAAAATGGAAGGTTGATATGTTATATATATCATAGCAGAATTGAAGAATGACATTGAATTGTCATGAGTTAATGTTTGTAAGGAAATCCCGTCAAAGATTGACCAGAGTTATAGCACAAACCTAGACTAACCCTTTGGAATCATGAACGAAACCTTGAGCGAAGGGCGGAACCATGAAGGAGGAACAGTGAAGATGGTTTATGGTTTTCATCGCACCGCTTTCAACGGGCAAGCGGTATTCAAGAGGTGGGGAGCAATTCCATAGAACGGGCGACACGCGTCCCTGTACGATTTTACAAAACCGCTTTTTACTATGCGCCATCGCACGTTATAGTTCGACCCAGGACGCCTAGCGATATCGTTGAGCGCCGTTGATCTGGGAAGGGGTCATCGGACGGTCGTCATTTGTTGAAGATGCGCGAAGATTAACACAGGTACGATGGACCATCGCACGTTAACGTTCGGCATCAGAGGTCGAGCGATATGCATGTACGCCGTTGATCTAGAAGCTTTCTAATCTAACGGTGATCGGACGCTGGACTTGCGCGAAATTTACTTATGGTAACGTGCGGGTATATGATTGGCTATTGACTATATTTGTGGGCCCGGGGTCAAAGGTCTATTATATTATTTGAAAGCGTTAAAATGAGAAGGGTTAAATTTAATCCTAAAGCTATGTTCAATATTTATTTATCAAGTTCTTCAAATTGATAAATAAATTAAAAAGAATTCAAAGAGGTACGTAAGGGTGGTAAATGAAAATACCGTCCAGGAATACCATTAGCAAGTGAATGGTTTTGACCCAAGGTTTTATTAAAAGTGAAAACTATATAAGGTGATGAGAATCATGAAGAAATGTGTGCATGCGAAAGGGTTGATAGAAAACGAATCTCTTTTAGAGATATCTCTATGAATAAACTCTGATATATCTAAATCTATGGTGCACCGGTGAATATGATTGATCAAGATTTCTAGATCAGATAATGATTAATTCCTAGTTTAATCGACTAATGAAATCATGAAGAACGTATGCATGAGTGAGGGTTGTGAATGAGTACTTCACTCGGATGGAATGGGTGACAGATTGCTGAGAAATCTGAATTAAGGATGCACCTCTGAAGAAAATAAATAAATCTGGTGACCGACCAGGTATGTCGTGTGGAAACTAATGGATCCAGTATGAAAATTGATGAAATGTGGTCCGCAGTGGTGTTGAGGGTCGAAGCCTTCAGAGAGGGGGTTGTAGCTCCCTTCCAGTGGTAGCTGGTAAATGAGAGCAGGGGGTAGTAGCTCCCTTCCAGGAGAGGCTGGTAAACGAGAGAAGGTTGTAGCCTTCTACAGGTGGGTGCCTATGTGCTGGTATAAGTCTGCACCAGCATATATTGTAAGAAGTTTTCTCTATAATAAATATTGAAGACTGAGATTACAGCAGCGGTGGTTTTTCTCCCGAATTGGGTTTCCACCTTAAATCCTAGTGTTCATATGTATTGTTTATGTTTGTTATGTTATTTCTGTTCATGCTTAATGCTTATCTGATGCAATGCTCTAAGTAAAGACATAATAAGATATCTGGACATACATGATGAATGCAGTACTGTAACATATGGTTTTAAGAGAAAGAAAAGAAATATTGTTCAACCCTAAATACTGATTCACCCCCCCTCTTAGTATTTTTCCAACAATTGGTATCAGAGCAGGTCCTTCTAAAAAAGCTTAGCCGCTAGAAGGAAGATCAAGCAAGATGAGAAATCAAGATGGTACAGCATCTATCAGGCCTTCGCTCTTTAACGAAAACAATTTAATCTTCTGGAAAAAAAGGATGAGATCCTATCTACAGTCTCTGGGAGCAGAGGTATGGGCAATTGTTGAAGGAGGATATCAATATCTAGCTGTAGTACCAACAGATCCGACGGAAAGAAAGAATTATGAAACAAATGCAAAGGCGGTCAATGCTCTATTAGGAAGTCTAATTGAATCAGAATTTGTCAAAGTCATGCAGCTGAATACAACCAAGGCAATATGGGACAAAATCATTCTAAGTTATGAAGGTGATGCAAAGGTAAAAAGTGCTAAACTCCAAACTCTCATAATTCAATATGAGAATCTAAAAATGGATAATGAAGAGAGCATTGCAAATTTCTTTTTACGTCTTGATGATATTGTAAATCGTATGAGAAATCTGGGAGAAACTATAATAGAATCTACTTTGGTTGAGAAAGTCTTAAGATCACTAACGACAAAATTTGAGTCAAAGGTTTCTGCTCTTGAAGAAAAGCAGGATCTTCAAAACTTACCGTGGTGCAACTTCATGGCATACTAACTGCATATGAAATAAGAAGAGGAGGACCATCTGAAGTCAAAGAAGCAGTCTTTAGAGCTTCTACAAAAGGAAAGGAAGTACAAAAAACAGAAGGATCAGGATATATCTCAGAAGAAGATGAGATAAACTTTGTAAATAAACTTCAACTTGGCATAGGACGGTTCAGAGGTAAGCTTCCTTTCAAATGTTTTGATTGTGGAAGAGTTGGTCATTATGCTGCTAAGTGTCCTTATAAAGAAACACATAAAAAGGGGAAGGAAGTAGCAAGGAGGAATAAGAATCGTTTTAGCACTAGAAACAATTACTATACTCATGAAGACAGTGATGGGTTATCTGATAGTGAGGAAGAACGTGAACAAGATCTTAGACTTCTCATGGCATTTGAAAAATAATATAAAGAAGAAAAGGATACTTTTGTGGATGCTATAGAAGACAATGATCTTCTTGATTAAAACAATAAACTCAAAATCGGCTTAGAAGAGAGTAAAATAACCATAGAAACTCTGAAAAATCAGCTTGAAGAAAAGGAGAAACACAATGATAAATTAGAGTGTGAAGTAGTAAGTCTAAGAAAAGAACTTGAGAAAGTAAAGACTCTGAATATTAGATTTGCTAAAGGATATGAAACCTTAGATGAGATTATCAAGGTACAACGTTCTCCTTTTATAAAGACAGGTCTTGGATACATTGGAGAATCTTCTCAGGCTTCAGCACCAAATTATCTAAAAGCGGTTACAGCTGGTTTACAACATGCTGCCACTCAGCAAGGGAATAAAGAATCTTTATAGGTAAAGCATGATCATCTCAATTCAAAGAACACTAACAGGTATGTCTTTCAAAGAAACATCAATCAACAGGTAAATTCATGGAGAAGATTTTATGATCGCAGAAATTTCTTCTTCAATGGACAATGTTTCTCATGTCACAATTTTGGTCATAAAGCTGTTCAATGTGTAGCATATAAAACTATCATGACAAGAGAAGCAAGCAAGAAAAGGATTGATATTGAAACAAAGAAGAATGCCTATAACAACTTTTCTCCTCTTCAAATTGAAGTTGAATGCGCTTATTGCAATAACTTTGGCCATGAAGAATCTGAATGCAGGAGCAAATTTCAGCCAAAAGAACATGTTCCTTCAAGCTCCAAAGTATGGAAAAAGAAGGAATTACAAGTTGAAAATTGTGGCATAGCGTTGTTTGCAGAAGATGAAGAAAACCAATGGTACATTGATAGTGGATGCTCAAGACACATGACAGGTGATAAAACCAAACTTCTTGCCTATAGTGCTCTAGAAAAGGAAAAGAATGTTACATTTGGAAATGATACTCCTGCAGTCATTAAGGGAAAAGGGTCTGTTTTTCTAAAAGAAAAGGTGAAAGCTAATGAAGTCATGTATGTGGATGGATTAAAGCACAACTTGTTAAGTGTAAGTCAAATGTGTGATCAAGGAACTGAAGTTGTCTTTAGTTCAAAATAATGTGTGGTACGTGATCTTGATACAGGTAAAACAATTATAAAAGGAAAAAGAACTCCAAGCAACCTGCATGTATTAAAGAACTGCAAAGAACAATGTTATTTGAGTAAATATTCAGAAAATTGGCTATGGAATAGAAGGTTGGGGCATATGAGCTTCTCTCAAATCAACAAATCAAGCAGACTTAAAGCTGTTCGTGATCTTCCCAATATTACTCTACCTGAAAATTTCATATGCAAATCTTGCCAATTCGGTAAGCAAACCAGAGTACAATTTAATGCCAAGGAAGGATCATCAAGTAAGCCTCTTGAACTCATTCATACTGACATATGTGAACCTATGAGGAAAAAGTCACCACGTGGTGAAGAATACTATATCTTATTCATTGATGATTTCTCTAGAATGTGTTGGATTAGGCTGCTTAAACACAAAGATGAAGCATTTGAGAAATTTCAGATCTTCAAAGCACTAGTTGAGAATGAATTAGATCTAAAAATCAAGTGTCTTAGATCTGATCGAGGAGGAGAATATACATCCAATGAATTCCTTGAATTTTGTGAACAACATGGCATAAAAAGGTAGTTTTCTGTAGCTCGCACTCCACAAAAGAATGGCGTAGCAGAAATAATGAATAGAACAGTTCAACAAATGGCTAGAGCTATGCTTGATGATTCCAGAACACCTGACACATTTTGGGGAGAAGCAGCACATACAGCAGTAAACATTCTCAACAAGGCACATGTTCGTGTTAATAGTGATAAAACTCCATATGAACTCTGGTATGGTAATCCTCCCACTATAAAGAATTTTAGAATTTTTGGAAGCAAATTCTTTATCAAGAATAATGATGAAAAACTTGGCAAGTTTGAAGCCAGAGCAGATGAAGGAATATTTCTTGGTTACTCCTCTAGGAGTAGGGCATATAAATGTTACAATAAAAGACTTCGGAAGATTGTTGAATTGTTTGATGTTGTTATTAATGAGTCTCCTGCAGCTCCAAAAGAAGAAAAGCAAACAATAGATGAAGATGATGATGACACATATCCCTCTACATCAAATAGCAATGATACAAACAGTGAACCCAGTAAAGAACCCGAAGATTATTTGTCTGGAAAGGCTCCATCCAGATATTTTCAAAAGAATCATCCAGAATCTCAAATTTTGGGAGAAAAGGGATCAGGTGTACAAACAAGGACTCTTGTGGGATCTTCTAGCAATCTGGCATTTCTGTCCACTATTGAACCTCACAGTGTTATTCAAGCTAGCAAAGATGAATGTTGGATTCAAGCCATGAATGAAGAGCTTGATCAAATTGAAAAGAATCACACTTGGGAATTAGTACCAAGACCTCATGAAAAAAATGTCATTGGAACTAAATGGATATTCAAAAACAAGTTAAATGAGAATGGGATGTTATAAGAAATAAAGCTAGACTTGTTTGCAAGGGGTATGCTCAACAAGAAGGTATAGAATTTGAAGAAACCTTTGCTCCTGTAGCCAGAATTGAAGCCATAAGAATGTTTCTTGCTTTTTCAAGCTTCCAACAAATCAAAGTTTATCAAATGGATGTTAAATCTGCTTTTCTCAATGGTGATCTAGAAGAAGAAGTTTATATAGAACAACCAAAAGGATTCATTTTGGGAAATGATGAAAAACTTGTTTGTAGACTTAAAAAGGCACTATATGGTCTCAAACAAGCTCCAAGGGCATGGTACTATTGTCTTGACAAATATCTTCATCAACAAGGATTTTCAAAAGGGTTTGCTAATAGCAACTTATACACAAAAAATGAAAATGAAAAACTATTGATTGTGGTTGTATATGTTGATGATATCATTTTTGGAAGTAATGAAGAGTCAATGAGTCAGAAATTTGCTTCTTATATGCAACAAGAATTTGAAATGTCCTTACTTGGGGAACTAACATTCTTTCTTGGCTTGCAAGTGCAACAAGCAACAAATGACATATTATTATCACAAGAAAAATACCTCAAGCAAATCCTAAAGAAGTATGGCATGGAAGATTGCAAACCTGTAAGTACACCAATGATAACCAGATGTAATCTCAGTTCTAATGATAATTCCCCCTCGGTGAATCAACCATAATACATATCTATGATAGGAAGTCTACTTTATCTCACTGGGACAAGACCAGACATCATGCATGTAGTTGGGATTGTTGGACGATTCCAAGCTAATCCAAAAGAGTCTCACCTTCAGGCTGTGAAAAGAATATTCAAGTATCTACAAGGAACTCAAGACTTTGGACTATGGTATCCAAAGAATGCTGATCTTACTCTTCATGCATACACTGATGCAGATTGGGCTGGAAGTGTTGACGATTGGAAAAGCACTAGTGGTGGTGCATTATATATGGGGCCCCGGTTAGTATCTTGGTTTAACAAGAAACAAAGCTCTATTGCCTTATCTACAACAGAAGCAGAATATGTGGCTACCGCATCATGTTGCACTCAACTTCTCTGGATGATGCAAACCTTACAAGACTTTCAAATCAAATGTTCACCTCCTATCTCCATTATGTGTGACAATACAAGTGCCATTAGTATCTCAAAGAATCCTGTTATGCATTCCAAGACCAAGCACATTCCCATCAAATATCACTTCTTACGTGAACAAGTGCTTGAACAAAAGGTGAAATTGGAGTATGTTCCCTCCAAAGAACAAGTTGCTGATATATTTACCAAACCGCTACCCAGGGAAGCGTTCGAATATCTCAGACAGAAACTGGGAGTAGTCTCTGCCATGCAGAGGAACAAATCTACTTAAATACATAAAGATTAAATTGGTTGTGAGGTGCTGTTGGGCATCTCTGAATGCACAGGCTAACGGGGAGCATTGGTCATATGAACAGGATGCATTGTTGGTCATATTATGTTTGAAGATGCAGCATGATCTCAGGGGGATTATGATATTAGCGGTTCAAAGAATCTTGATCAACTCTTTGCCATTGATGTCAAAGGGGGAGGAAAAGCAACAAAGGGCTTCTATAAGGCCATCAGAGGAAGAGTATTGCCATCACCATCAGAGGAAGAGTATTGCCATCAATGCCAAAGGGGGAGATTGTTGGAAATGTTGTTATTGATGGCAAAGGAATTGGCAAAGACAGGAGTAGCACCTAAACTATCCATAAGGAAAAAGAGACAGAGAGGTAGCAGAGGCAACAGATGAAACAGAGGAATTAGAGACAAAGTAATAGATTGAAAGACAAATTGAATATGTGGCCAAGATTTGTATATGTTAATAAAGAACTGTGGAATTGTGTTAAGTATGGTTGAGTAAATCTGGAATATATATGACTTGTGTGATCAATTTCATAATGGGCAGAGGATACCTATGGTGCCCGGAGAGGAATGAAATCATTGTTGCAGAGTTAGGGATATGTGTATTGTCTGATGTAATTCCTGTATGGAATCCCTTGAACCTCTGTATGAGTCTCTGCGTATGGAGTTAAAAGTGAAACCCTGTTGAGGAATCATGGTGGTAGGATTCGAATTCCAGGATGAAACCCTCTTGTAATGAAGAACTATCTTAGTTTGATATTTGCAGTCGTAGAACTACTTGGTTGAATATATGAGGGGCTCTCGAGGCATTCAGTGTATCCATTGAAGATCTTAATGGTGGCAGAGATATGATGTTTTTAAATGTATAGGTATAGGTGGAACTGTGACAGGATAGAACTCCGAAATGGAAGGTTGATATGTTATATATATCATAGCAGAATTGAAGAATGACATTGAATTGTCACGAGTTAATGTTTGTGAGGAAATCTCGTCAAAGATAGACCAGAGTTATAGCACAAACCCAGACTAACCCTTTGGAATCATGAACGAAACCTTGAGCGAATGGCGAAACCACGAAGGAGGAATAATGAAGACGGTTTATGGTTTTCATCACACCGCTTTCAACGGGCAAGCGGTATTCAAGAGGTGGGGAGCGATTCCATAGAACAGGCGACACACGTCCCTGTACGATTTTACAAAACCGCTTTTTACTATGCGCCATCGCGCGTTATAGTTCGACCTAGGACGCCCAGCGATATTGTTGAGCGCCGTTGATCTGGGAAGGGGTCATCGGACGGTCGTCATTTGTTGAAGATGCGCGAAGATTAACACAGGTACGACGGACTATCGCACGTTAACGTTCAACATCGGAGGTCGAGCGATATGCATATACGCCGTTGATTTGGAAGCTTGCTAATCTAACGGTGATCGGATGCTGGACTTGCGCGAAATTTACTTATGGTACCGTGCGCGTATATGATTGGCTATTGACTATATTTGTGGGCTCGGGGTCAAAGGTCTATTATATTATTTGAAAGCGTTAAAATGCGAAGGTTTAACTTTAATCCTAAAGCTCTGTTCAATATTTATTTATCAAGTTATTCAAATTGATAAATAAATTAAAAAGAATTCAAAGAGGTACGTAAGGGTGGTAAATGAAAATACCATCCAGGAATACCATTAGAAAGTGAATGGTTTTGACCCAAGGTTTTATTAAAAGCGAAAACTATATAAGGTGATGAGAATCATGAAGAACTGTGTGCATGCGAAAGGGTTGATAGAAAACTAATCTCTTTTAGAGATATCTTTATGAATAAACTTTGATATATCTGAATCTATGGTGCACCGGTGAATATGATTGATCACGATTTCTAGATCAGATAATGATTAATTCCTGGTTTAATCGACTAACGAAATCATGAAGAACGTATGCATGAGTAAGGGTTGTGAATGAGTACTTCACTTGGATGGAATGGGTGATAGATTGCTGAGAAATTTGAATTAAGGATGCCCCTCTGAAGAAAATAAATAAATCTGGTGACCGGCAAGGTATGTCATGTGGAAACTAATGGATCCAGTATGAAAATTGATGAAATGTGGTCCGCAGTGGTGCTGAGGGTCTAAGCCTTCAGAGAGGGGGTTGTAGCTCCTTCCAGTGGTAGCTGGTAAATGAGAGCAGGGGGTAGTAGTTCCCTTCCAGGAGAGGTTGGTAAACGAGAGAAGGTTGTAGCCTTCTGTAGGTGGGTGCCTGCGTGCTGGTATAAGTCTGCACCAGCATATATTGTAAGAAGTTTTCTCTATAATAAATATTGAAGACTGAGATTACAGCAGCAGTGGTTTTTCTCCTGAATTGGGTTTCCACCTTAAATCCTGGTGTTCATATGTATTGTTTATGTTTGTTCTGTTATTTCTGTTCATGCTTAATGCTTATCTGATGCAATGCTCTAAGTAAAGACATAATAAGATATCTGGACATACATGATGAATGCA
Source organism: Pinus albicaulis (assembly GCA_034641835.2). Taxonomy (NCBI): domain Eukaryota; kingdom Viridiplantae; phylum Streptophyta; class Pinopsida; order Pinales; family Pinaceae; genus Pinus; species Pinus albicaulis. The sequence goes on along the minus strand of CM076573.1, from coordinate 640,202,170 downwards.
GTACTGTAACATATGGTTTTAAGAGAAAGAAAAGAAAGATTGTTCAGCCCTAAATACTGATTCACCCCCCCTCTCAGTATTTTTCCAACATGCCCAAGGAAAAATTTAAATCCCCCTACTACCAGATTGGAGAGGTTCATAAAATATTTGGAGAACAGAGCATTCCAGAATGATACCCTATCCTGACACAACCCATAAATGTCTAGAAAAGAAAGATCCATGCATAAGTCTGAAGAGTAAGCCTCCTCCCCTAGCACTAACTTCGAATCCAAAGAGTTTAACAGTTTGATACTGTTTTCTTTAAGCCCCATAGCAAGTCCCCAAATCTTCCCTTAGCATCAGCTGTCACAAAGGACCAACCTGACAATATTTTGTAGAGAGATGACTTCACATATTCTCCATTTCCAAGTGTTTCTTGTAGCATAATAACATCAAGACTGTAAATTTTAAAAATTTCTTTTAAATATACCTTCTTATGGGTGCTATAAAACACTGTACAATTGAAAGACAACATAATAATTAGGTAACCATCACAGGGGAATGTGCTGCTCTAATCACCACTTTTAGAGATAAATGTTTCCCATCAGCAATGTCAAGCTTAACTTTCAGTTGATCCTTAGAAATATCAGTTTTCCTGCCTCGCATCTTACGAGGCATCACATACTCTCGCAGATCCCCAACCCTCCTATGGAATCTAAAGAGAAATCCCTCTTATCTTGAGGACGTAGATTATAGTGAGGTGCCCCAAGATATGGAACAGGGAGAGATACACCTTTAGGGAAAGTCGATGAAGGAGAGGACAATTTTAGGGCCAGAATAGAGGTAATAACAGTATCGAGATAAATTGATAAATTACCATAGTGAGACACATTAGATGGTGGAGGCCTGTATGGACCATGCCTAGAGATAATATTTAATAACAACAACAAAGAATCAATTAAAGAGGAGTGGGGAAGAAAAGAAGTGCCCGCTGAGTGGGGAGAAGGTCTGATGGATTCAACCACATCTTGGATCTCTTGATGTTAGGCTTCCTTTGAAAAAACATTGATATGATCTGGATCCTGTTATTATTGAATCTCCATGGGTTCCGAACCCCTAGCCTGCTGATCTCCCATCAACACTTCTTGAATTTTTTCCTCCACACCTGCATTTTTTCTGCCTTCGAATCAAGTATCTCCCTTATGCCTTTTTCTTCTGCAATATCTTAATGGAAAATCCCACACCAAATGTCCATGATTATGGCACTGATAGCAGCAAAAAGGTAGCTACTCAGTCTATCATTTGGGAGTACAAATATCCCTCTAGCTGCAACACAATTTTCTCAGCCAACCCGTCTTCTGGGTCTAATCTAACCATAATCTGGGCCATATTCCTGCTCCTTGTCTCCAAAAAATACATGTCAGCTTCGAGGAAAAATTCTAGAGTATTTACAATGGATTTAAACACATCCTCCGTCCATAGCTATGAGGGTTTTGCCTATTGATTTTTGAGTAGCTTGGGAGGTACACCAAGCCCTAGTGTTCGGGGATTGGACGGTTAAGCGCTACAAGAGTCACTTGTGGGCTTGGAACCCAAGCATGTGGTTTTACACCAATCATGTTTTGGGGCATTTCCATGGCACATTTTGGACATGTTATGGCATGAGATGATAGAGGGACAAGGGATATGACGAGAAGAGGAAAGGAAATCAGGTTGTTGGTGTTTCCACTTCAGCTGAGATAGATGATATCTTAAGGAGATTGGACGAGGAGGACTTTGTTATGATCTCTCATTTCTCACTGGGTACTGTCAATGAGGATGCATGGTTGCGACGAAATATATGGCAGGGTCAGAAGAGGTTTTTGAGACTCTAGCTGAATGGGACTCAAAGTTTCATATGGTGTTGGGTGACAAGAGTCAGTTAGAGATCTGAGGATCAGGTGTTATGCCATTCAGGATGGAGACAAGAAGTGTGATGCGGGTCCAGGATGTACTGTTTGTACTAGGAATGAGATATAACGTGGTTTCTATCTTGATGACTGAGAATAAGAGGTTTGAGGTCTTGTACTAGGATGGGAAGGCAAGAATCAGACCTAGAGGCTCTAGCTTCGACGAGATTGTGCTTGGAGTTAGAAAGCATGGTCTATATCGGCTGATCGGCAAGCCTATAGATCATGAGAAGAAGGTGAAGGTGCAGGATTTAGAGGAGCAGGTACAGGTTCCAGTGAAGAAGTTCCATTTTCTAAAGGCTCAGAGGGAGTCGAGTTCTAGCATGAGCTTGCCGGTTCAGAGGGAGATTTTTCAACCCAAGAAGAGAACGTGGTTAGTGGGGAGAAAGGGTGCTTCAAAATCTACCAAGAAGGAATCATGGAGAGATTGGAAAGCGATACAAGAGAAGAAGAAGAAGAAATATGCTTCCAGCAGTGACATTAACACTTCTGAGAGAGGCATAGTTCACAGAACAAGGATAGTTACGATTGTGAGCGCCACGAGTTGGGAGAGTGTTGCGAGTAGTGATGATAATGATAAGTTCCTTCCTAGTCTTGGAAGTACCTCCCTCACTAAGAGGGAGTATTGATTTTTTAGTACCTTGGGAGGTACTCCAAGCCATAATGTTATGGGATTGGAGGGAAAAGTTCTACAAGGGTCACTTGTGGGCTTGGAACCCAAGCATGGGGTTTTGCACCAATCATGTTTTGTGGAATTTCCATGGAGAAATTTGGACATGTGATGGAATGATATTATAGAGGGAAGAAAGGAGAATCCAACGCTTCAAGAATCGTCGAATTCTGAGTTTTCCTCAGTGAGATATGAATTTTTGAATGTTATGTTATCTATGTGTGTGACAAATGTTCAAGTCCTTAGGTGACGTTTTGTAAGCCCTTCCTTATGTGTATATATAGGAGGTGTGTGAGGACATTATTCTTCATCCAAGTGTGCAGCATTTCATAAATATCTCTCTGAAATTTGGCTGAGCTTTAGAAGAAGAAGGACGTTGATTTAAAGGGTCTGTTTTGGGAAAAAAAACATCTGTGATAAGGCCGAGCTGCTACAGGAGGTAGGCCGCAGACCTAGAGGAAAATCTGGGCATGCATTAGGGTGTTTCTCTTCATTGTATTGGGTTCGAGTTTGAGTAGGTGACAAGGCCAAAGATCAACTTTGAATCTAGGTTGTTTGGTGCAGATTAAGGTGAACTACTTCCTGAAATTGAAGGCCGCAAATCCCTGTTGTAATTACAGTGGGACACAAGAATATTTGGGTGAGTTGTGGAGGTCCGTAAGGCCATACTCCTACAAAAAATACATGGTACATGCAGCGCAGGAAAACAACATCTCAAGGGAGGTAATCCACACTCTTTTTAAGGACTATTATAGCGTTTAGAGGTGGATGTTAGGGTACATGTTGATGCCCTAACCAGAGTTGTAGAATTGAAAAAGTGAACCAACACTCGAGTATAAGTATGAGCATAATTTGATGTTGAGATTGTTGCTAGAAGGATCATTTTTACGAGCAGTCAGTGGGAGCCATGTGTTGGGGTTGTCTTGGGTGATAAGAAACGCCAACTAGGAGAATATTTCACAATGTATGTGTTTAGCCAATTTAATGTATGAAATTGTTCAACATACATTATCAACCGAGGTTTGTAAACTGATGAAGTGTAGTGCACTATATGTGCTTAGTTAACCTTCTTCTTACTTCGTTGTATGTATTTTTATGTTGTTTTGGAGGATTTTGTTCTTTATGTCTAAATGTTAATTTTGAGAACTGAAAACTATGAAATGAATCAACTGAATTTAGTGAAATTTAAATGTGTAAACTAACTTTGAAAGAAGGAAGAAAAGGAAGTGTTCTTGAACTATTCTATTTTGCATTAAAATGAATCAAACGGTTAGAATATGATCTAAAAACAGAGTGCCTATTCTAATGAATTTGAAAATTAAAGTTAATCCTACTCCATGGATTGAAATATGAATCTTATGACTAAAAATTGAAATTGCAATGCTATTCTAGATGAAAGCAGATTCAAAGGAAAAAGCAACTAATGTATGATCAATCGCCCCAACATTCAATATGGAATTATGACATAGTCACCCTCTTGACATGATGTACAAACAACCGATTACACTTTAGTTTTGAAAATTAAATCTAGGAAAGCATTTAAATAACATGTAAGGAAAAACTCAATTAATGTATAGGTTAAACACTCAAGAATATAATTTGGAAGTATAACAGAGTTACCTTCTTGGTATGATTTGCAGGCATTCAATTATACATCTAATTGAGGATCTTAATCTAGGAAAGTAGTTTAAAAACATGTAAAGGAAAACTCAATTATTGCATAGGTTAAACACTCGAGAAACCAATTTGGAAGTATGAGAAGTCACCTTGTTGGCCTGATCTTTAGGAGCATCCAATTATACAATTAACTGCGAATCTGACCTAAGAAAGAAATGTAAGAACATGAAAGGAAACTAAACAATTGTGAGCTCTATTGCCTCAAACTAATCCAATTGGGAAATAGATAAATCTAACTTCTTGAGATGTTCTTGGAAAGAAAAGATTACACAGTCATCCTAACACTGATGCTAAGAAAACATTCATAATTTGAATCTATGATATTGATCTAAAAGCTACAACACAATATTAATATACTTGTGAATTGACAAAATAGAGAAAATAATTAAACTGAAATAACTAATGAAAAACCTCCTCCTGTGTAGGGGCCCTCTGCGACAGAATAGGTCGAGATCCTAGCTGACTATATGCGCATTAAGTAGAAACTGGAACCACGAACACGATCCTTGTATTACAAAGAAGAACAGAGTTTAAAACATACACAATGTTTTCAGAAATTAAGACTATCTTCAGTCTTTGGATAACCGGTATTTAAAAAAAATGAAATGTAACTGCGAGGATCTAATTATGCCTACAGATGGCGATTACAACCAAAATAAATGATTTAAATTATAACTGGTTAACTCTTGATTTGCTGCGTCAGAGAAAATGAAGAGTTCTTCACTCTCAACTTACGTCCTTTGACCAGAATTTGACCATGATAATAGGCACCCTTTTCTGTCGATTTCAACCAAGTGGAAATGACGAAATCCATATGTGGATCATTCTGGAGATGCCCATGTGGCTCGTTCCTTTATTTGCTCCTCAGAACCTATCAAACCATAAAAGTAGCTGTGGAAATGACAATTTTCTGCAGAATAGACTGCGTTCTATAGCTGAGTTATAAAAATCGATTCAAATAACAATAACATCAGAATATAACATAGAAATCATTTAAATGCATTCCCTGAGATAAAACATGATATTTATCATTTATTGGAGTGTATGGACTTATGAAAAGGTAAGGAAAAGTGATGAGAAATAATGTTAGAGAAAGGAAAATTCTGAGGTTCAACATACCCCCATTAAGAAGCCATTGCATCTCGTCCTGCAATTTATCAAAAATGTTAACTTTCTTCTCCTATTTCATTTGTTCAGACACTTCTGCTAATACATCTAGTTTTCTCCTCTTGCTTTTCTTTGAAGTGACTACCATCTTGGGCTTCCTCATAAGGAGTTTGTATTTGAGATTGACGATTTCCTTGTTCAGTGATTTGTTCTTTCTTTTTAACTTCCTTTTCTTTTTATACCACAGTCTCAAGTGCAGGATGGTATTATCACTAATGACTTTATCCAATTCGTTTTGCTGCTTTAAAGCTTCATTCTCCTGTTTAATATGCCTATTCAATATCTCTAACTCATAGATTTCCATTTTAAGGGTATCAACTAGAGGTTCTTGTGGATTGATAGGTGGTTCTGGATTCACTGCTACATTTCTCTTCTCCAGTGGCTCTATATAATCATATATCTCTTGCCGTACTGGGTCTATGCTTGGGAATTTTCTGCTGGGACAGCCTTCAAAATTATGTATAGAAGAATTTTCAGGACTATGTGGAGGAGAGATATTGATGGGTATGTGGAGGAGAGATATTGATGGGAGATGGTATTGAAGGTTCCTCCTCTAGATTTATAAACTCTATCTCCTGTGGTAGTGTTTTCTTCATTGAACCTCGGAGTCTAGAGCTCCTTCTGGGCTGTAGAGGGCTTAATTTTTCTTCACTTGTAGCCTTTCTCTTCTTTTCTGTTTTACCTCCTGCCTTAACTTCACCCTGCTTCTTATTCCTCATCAGTTCTGCAAGGGTGAGTTCCTCATCACTTTGCTGTAGTGGAGATACAGTTCTGTCTTCAATACTTGTGTCAATCTTCTTTCTTCTACTTTTCCTAGTCTTGTCTTCCTTAGGACGCTCTGGCTCATCTTGGAAATGGTTTATGATCAGAAAATTCTCCCAAGAATATCCTATACTTTTCAAATGAAATTCAAGAAGTATTTTTACCAACCCATGATGGTGCATAGTGTTATCTATAAACTGAATTCGCTTCTGCACATTTGTAGACATTCTTTTTAAGTTATTCAGTAAAAAGAAAGGAAGATTTATTTCACCACCCTCTAAAAAATTCATCAACAATCGAATATGATACACATACATGCAACCAAATATTCCTTCATAAGTGATAAAATTCTGTAGAATTAAAAGCATGTTCCTCCATTTGTTCTTGAGTGCTGAGCTAGGAATACCCTTTTTGAAAATAGAAGTATCCATACCTAGATTTTTGAGGACAACTTTCCATGATTCACTGTGAAATTTTTTGTTTTTGAACCACCTTTCGCCAACCCTTGGAAGTTCTATGGCTTCGGCTATGAGTGCCTTGGATATTGAAAATGATGTCTCCTATTTCAAATTACGTTCCATGAAAAGACCTCACAAAATACTTAGTGATATATTTGTGAAAACCATAAATTTTTTCTATGAACTTGAGCCACTTAGCTTTATGCAACATCTCCTTGATTTGAGGATATCCCTCCTTGTATTTAGCTCCCACCGACTCAATCCTAATTATGAAACTCATGTCTTATGTTGTGAAGAGTCTAGCCTTCAGAATTATCCTTCTCTGTATGAAGTGAATTGAGTTGTGGATTTGATGAAAGACATCAAGGGATTGTAGGAATGAATGAGATGGATATTTAATGGGGTTTTAAGAAACGTAGATGGATAGGTTATGAAAACAGGTCATGAATGTTAATCATAAATGGGGAAGTCCATTGTGGAATGTTATGAAACATAATGCGGATGACGTGGCTGATCTATGACATGATAGGAGTCCCAATCAAATCAAATGATGACATGTTGAGGTAGCATATGGTCATCTATGTTATACATGTTAATGTTTTTGACCTTGTTATTTAAATAAATTTATGTTTCTTACCTTTATAACTAACCTTTTGTTGATATTTACTTGGTGTTGATTCTTCAGTTATCCTTTAGCATGATGATCTTCAATGAAGTCCTTCAATTCCCTGTGCTCACTATTCTTGCTTCAGTAGGCTGTACAAATGTGACAGAACTGTAGAATATGGAATCAGTTGCAGAATAGAATGTAGCTGCAGAATGGAAGTAGTTATGTACTACTATTTATTTCTTTTCAAAAAAGAAAGGGAACAAAAGATTTTTGGGATTTTTAGAAATGGAAAGGAAAATATAAGATGTCAGAACTTCTTATTTTCATCCTATATTTTTTGTATAAGGGTGCCACTCATTGATTGGTTTTCACACTTATACAATTATTATTATTATTATTTTTTTGAATAATATATATATATATATATATATACATATTTATTTATTTATTTTTATTTTTTATTTATTATTTATTTTTTATTATTATTTTCTTTAGATAGGAAAAATAAAAAACTAAGTTGGGGAAGAAGAAGGATTCTTCTTCACTAAATTCATATCAGTACTATCTTGGAATATTTTGATAAACTCTTCTCTTGAAATTGGCTTATGATAGAATTTTAATTGATGTCCATTTACAAGAAGAGGTACCTTTTCTTCATCAATTGTGCTTATTGTGACTGCTCCATTGTCAAAGGCTTTTTCAATCTCATAAGGCCCAAGCCAATGAGTCTGAAACTTTCCTTGAAAGTATTTGAAATTTGAATTGAACAAAAATTCCCAATACCCTGCTTGAAACTTTTTCTCATTGATATATTTATCATGCCATTTGGACCTTTGCTGCTGGACTATACTGGTTCTTTGAACTGCATCTTGCCTTATTTCATCAAGCTCATAAAGTTTCTCCAATCTATGCTTCTGAGCTTCTGATAAGTCAAGCCCCAATTGGATTTCCATATTGAAGGTTTGGATCTGAAATTCTATAGGAAGTAGGACTTGCTTCCCATAAACAAGTTAATAGGGGGTATGTCCTGTTGTATTACTCCATGTGGTTCGGTAGGCCCATAAGGCCCCAGGAAGCCTTTCTTCCCAATCTCTTCTGTGTAGATGTACATTCTTAGTGAGAATTCCTTCGATCACTTTATTGGTAGATTCCACTTGACCATTTTCTTGTGGATGATAAGGAGTGGATTTTCTATGCTTGATATTGTAGTTCTCCACAAGCTTTTCCACCAACTTGGATGTAAAATGGGATCCATGATCTGTCACAATTTCTCTTGTGTTATCACTCAAATACTTCTCAAGGGTTGTTAATCTTTTTGGTTTAAAGAATATTATAGCTAACCACAAACCTACTTTTAAGCCTTAGTATCTAGCCTTCCTAATTCTCAGAGAGGGCTATCTCTATATGATTTATCTTTGTTGATTTTAGGCTAGTTATGTAGGATTACTTGGGATTTGATTTTGGGTTTGGTTTGGTGGTGGAATCACCGATTCAGATGGATAGGTGTAGGTCTGAATTCCATTGGGCTAATGGAGTCAATATATCAAACAGTCATATTAGAATCAAGGTTCTAAAGGGAAGTGTTCACAGGGCAAGATAACTGAGTAACTTCAGATATTTAGGCTGATGGTGAAAATGGTTTCAATTGGGATGAGAGAGAAATTAAGGGTTCTCAAATCTAGATAATGAGGGAAAAGACAGAGGTCATGTAGGAATTTACAGGGTAAGTTCCGTAGATCAAGAACCAAAGGTCACCGCTCACAAACAGATCACAAATCAGTACACCATTATAATCACGTGGTTAAAAACCTCAAAGAGGGAAACAATCCACGGCCTAAGCCAACGCGTCCACTTCAGACAATTTATTAATATAAAAAGAAAAGTTACATATGTTTCTCTCATAAACGGTTACCGGACAAATGACCCTCCATGCTCTTTAAATAGAGATAATGGATCAATCGAGTGTTAAGCCACGGATCAAATGTCGTTAATACTGAGGTGAGAGATAACCGCCGGATCACTACAAATCGTGACCGTCGGATTATAAGTTACAAATGTACATGGTAAAGAAACACACTTTACCTAACTCTATACTAGACTAATTTATTCTTAACTATTTCCTATGTGTTGTAATATCCTAACATCCCCCCTTAAGAACAGCTTGGGATAGGATTGAAGGATTTACAAAGGTGACACAAAAGGAGCCTATTTCCTTGTGTCGAAATATCCTAACATCCCCCCTTAAGAACAAATTGGGATAGGATTGAAGGATTTACAAAAGTGACACAATAGGAGAAGGAAGGAGGCATTAGAGCCTATCCCCCCTTAATGACAACTTTCCTGAACTCCAAGCATGGATCTAAGTTTGGTAAATTTTGCTTCTGTGAGAGCCTTTGTAAAGATATCGACTACTTGATCATTGGTTGGACAATACTGCACTTCAAGAACATGATCATGAATGAGATTTCTGATGAAGTGTATGTGGAGTTCAACGTTTTTCATACGCTAATGCTGATCTGGATCTTTACATAGCTGAATGGAACTCTGATTATCACACCAAAGTGTAGTTGGATGCTGCTGATAGAGACCAAATTCAGACAGGATTTGACGAAGCCACATGGATTCCTTGCTGTCTTCAACTGCACCACGATACTCCACTTCTGCTGAAGAAAGAGAGATGGCACTTTGTTTCTTACAAGACCAAGTAGTAGGCCCTAAACCAAGAGTGAATACATATCCTGCAGTAGACTTTCGATCATCAAGGTCACCAACCCAATCAGAATCAGTGAAACCAATCAACAATGGAGATGCTCTTGCACTATAATGAATCCCGAATTGAACTATACCTCGAATATATCGAAGTATTCTTTTAGCTGCTTTCCAATGAATTTCATGAGGTTGGTGCATAAACCGAGCAACAAGACCAACGACAAAGGAAAGGTCAGGATGGGTATGGGTTAGATACATAAGTTTACCAACAAGTTGACGATATAAGGTAGCATCAACTTCAGGGGTAGTACAAGTGACTGAAAGCTTGACTCCAGACTGAAAGGGAGAAGGGCCTAGCTTATAGTATTCCATGTGAAAGTGGTGTAGAATATCACAAGCATACTTGGACTGAGAGAGGGTAATGCCTTCTTTAGATTGCAAGACTTGAAGACCAAGGAAATGATGCAAGTGTCCTAAGTCTGTCATTTCAAACTTATTTTTGAGACTAGAATTCACATGGTTTATATGGTTTGGATCACTACCAGTAAGGATAATATCATCAACATAAAGAACAAGGATGGTGAAGGACTTACCCACTTTCTTGGTGTAGACAGTGTTGTCAGAATGACACCTAGAAAAGCCATTATCTAATAGAAATCTATCCATTTTGGCATACCAAGCCCGAGGATCTTGTTTGAGACCATAGAGAGACTTCCTAAGGCGACAAACAAGGCTAGAGTCATTTTGGATAAAGCCAGGGGGTTGTTCCATGTAGATTTCTTCATGTAAATCTCCATGTAAGAAGGCGGATTTAACATCCATCTAATGGAATTCCCATTTAAAGGAGGCAGCAAGGGAAAGAACAAGGCAGATAGAATTCATTTTGGCAACAGGGGAGAAGGTTTCCATATAGTCAATGCCTTCAACTTGTGAGAAACCTTTAGCGACAAGACGAGCTTTATGTCTATCCACTTTTCCATCTGGTCCAAAAGTTTTTTTATAAACCCATCTGCATCTGACAAGTTTTCTTCCTTTTGGAAGAGGAACAAGATCCCAAGTATCATTCACCAATAAGGAACGATATTCTTCATTCATAGCTTCATCCCAATCTGGATGACCGGAGGCTTCTTCAAAGGTTTTTGGATCAAGTTTTTCTGGAACTTGAGCCAATAAGGAAGAGGCTCTTTCGAACTGAGAACGTGTACGTCATCGATCGGCAGGGTCACCTGCAAGAGAACCTGCTGCATCCCGAGTAGAGCGGACCCATCTTGGAAGCGGTGGAGTATAAGGAACAATTTCAAGAGGTGGAGGAGGATTGTCATCCTCGTTGTCATCATCTGAACTAGAAGGAATGCTATTAAAAATAGAAGAGAGAGAGAGAGGTGGCACATATGCTGAATCAGGCTCGCAGGCCAAAGGTGGCACACTCGCCGAACTAGGCTCGCAGGCCGATATATTTTCATCAAATTTTACATCTCTTATAATGATTATATTTTTGGATTTTGGTTGAAGAATTATATATCCTTTGACATCTTCAGAATATCCAAAAAAAATTCATTTTTCACTCTTAGGTTCTAAGGCTTTATGTTTCGCATCTGGAATATGGGCCCAAGCATCACTTCCAAAAACATGAAAGTGACTTACATCTAGTTTGAATGAGCTCCAAGCTTCTTCAAGACTTATATTCTTTAAAACCTTAGTAGGAGTGCGATTGTTCCGTTCAGCTACAACATTTTTTGTGTGGAGTATATGGAATAGTATGTTGCAATTGAATGCCATGCTCAGTGCAGAAGTTGATAAATTTATTGTTAACATATTCTCCTCCATTGTCTGATCTTAACTTAAGAATTTGATGTCCAGATTGTTTCTCAACAAAGGCCTTAAAGGCCAAGAACATGTTAAAAACTTCACTCTTGAGTTTTAAGAAGTATACCCAAGCGCGTCTGGAAAAATCATCAATGAAAGTTAAGAAGTACTTGCAACCAAAGAAATAAACAATAGGAAGTGGACCACATAAATCATTGTGCATAAGCTGCAAAGGGGCTGAAGCGTGCCAAGAGGCACGTTTGTCAAAACTATCCCGATGATGTTTTCTGAGTACACATCCGGAGCAAACACCATCTCGGCAAAATACCATAGGAAGACCCGTCACCATATTTTCCTTACATAGAGTTTGAAGAGAGCGATAGTTTAAGTGACCAAATCGCTCATCCCAAAGTTTGCTCACTTCATCATTATGAGCAACGATAATGGAGGGAAGACATGATGACCCAAAGTTGTCAAACTTATACAACCTTATGGAATCATCAACAATGCCAGTAGCTAAAATATGTTTAGGATCTTTGAGGTCCTTGATTAAAACCTCATGAGGTGAGAATTCTACTATTTTCCCTTCACTTGAGTGAGTTATCTGATAAATAGAGAGAAGGTTGAATGACAAGGTAGGAACACATAGTACATCATTAAACTGACCATTATCAAGGTGAATGGTTCCAGATCCTACAACACTAAGAGATCTATCATCACCAACATAAATATATTTTGTGTTACAATCATTTAAATAAGAAAACATGGCTTTATTTTTGGCCATGTGATAAGAAGCTCCATAATCAATGAGCCACTCATGAGAATGAGAAGAGGAAGATACATTTAATGCATAAATAGATCTTGATGCTTGACAACCACAAGCAGAAAGTGCCATTCTTGAATGTGAAGGTGAAGAGTGCTCCAAATTGATATTGTGCTTCTTCATTTTTGCTTCTAAGGCTTCCATCTTCTTAAAACATCTGGACTCTATATGGCCATCACGACTGCAAAAGTTGCAATGTCTATCTGTCTTCTTTCCTTTGTTTTTATATACCTTATCATTTTGGTGAATTGCTTTTTCAGTTTGCGGCTGAAATTGCTTAAGACCCTTGTTTGGTTTCAGACCATACTTTTTAGGATACTGCTTCTTGGGATTATTTTGATATGATTTCTGTTGAGCTACTAAGGCTTTCTTAGAAGCGTTTCCAGAAGTGATAAGACCAAGGTGTAAAATTTTTTCTTGTTCTCTTATCAAAGAATCATAAAAGGAATCAAAAGAGGGATTATTGTAGGTGGTTCCTGAAGAAATGATGGATTCTCTAGTTGAATGGAAGCTGGAAACAAATACAGAGTAATCAGGACCAAGCTTAGCAAGAATGCAATAGATGAGGCTACTATGTTCCTTTTTGACATTACAACCTTCTAAAAGAAGTCTAAGGGTCTTGAGTTTGGACAAAAAATCTTCAATAGAGGAGAAATTATTACTGTCCAAAGTAAGCAACTCATTTTCAAGCTGGTGAGCCCTCATTTTATTTTGAATGCCAAAGACAATATTTATCTTTTCCAGAGCTTCATGAGGGGTGTCAATGTCAAGGATATGAAATCGAAGATCTTGAGAAATGGACATTCCTATCAACCCTCATGTTTGATCTTATTTATTTTCCCATTTAGCGAATTTATCATCATAATAAGGTTTAGTTTCTACCCCTGTGGCTCTTTTGTAAAGCCCTTTACTTCTAAGTATATCTACGATGTGAGGTAGCCATTGGAAATAATTGGTGCTGTTAAGAATAATCGGGCATGCACTTTCCATCTTCTAAAAAAACTGAAGCTGATAAAAGCTGAAACTAACTAATCCAATGAAAATATCTCGAAAAATTAGGCCATTTAAAAAAAAACGGCTTCCGGATGAAGAAGTGATGCCTTTTTGAAAAAACGAGTTGAAGATGCCGAATAGTTATGGGGACGGGATGAAGTGCGACTTTTAAAAAAAAAAATTCCGCCCCTTTTAACAAAAATCTTTTACAAAAGAAGCTTGAGAAAGAGATTTGAACCCAAGACCTCTATTCTCATCAACTAACCCCTCACCATGTGAGATAGTAAAAGGATTATGTTATTGTTTAAAAGGAGGAAGGGGTTTTTTTATTTTATTTATTTATTTTTTACTCTTCGGTGTGCGTGCCTTTTCTTGCACAAAAAAAACAAAAAAACCGAGCTAAAAAAAAGGAAATGCAAGCCTTATAGCAAAATGTTAGATTTTCGGTTAGCCTTACCTGAAACTATCACTTTTTTCACTATTTCTGATTTCCCGAGATCGCATAAAGATGCGGGGAAAGAGCATACGTAGAAAAAAAATCCCTTTTCTATTTCTGATTTGCCGAGATCGCACACAGTGCACAACAAAGAGCATACACAAAGAAGAGGGTATATATCCGAAAAATAAATAAAACTTAAAAACCGAAAATAAATAGAGGAAACCAAAATAAGCAGAACTATTAACAAATATAACTGCAAAACAAATGCTTTATACCTCCAGATCTAAACTGTCATAACTTGGTCAGACGGAAACCTTTTCGCATGAAACGAAATGTGTTCCTCACTGTAACAGACGCTCCGGACACAAAAGAGTAGTTCTCCAAGCCTAAAAATGTTCATAAATAGTATATCTACAAAACGACATTCACATGCAGTCAAAACAGCTTCGGATTTTGATCAACAACGGACGTGGCCCTCAAAATAGCTCTGATACCATGTAGGAATTTATAGGGTAAGTTTAGTAGATCAAGAACCAAAGGTCACCGCTCAAAAAAAGATCAAAAATCAGTACACCAGTATAATCACGTGGTTAAACCCCTCAAAGATGGAAACAATCCATGGCCTGAGCCAATGCGGCCACTTTAGGCAATTTATTAATATAAAAAGAAAAGTTACATATGTTTCTCTCATAAACGGTTACCAGAAAAATGACCCTCCATGCTCTTTAAATAGAGATCATGGACCAATCGGGTGCTAAGCTACAGATCAAGTGTCGTTAATATCGAGGTGAGAGATAACCGTCGGATCACTACAAATCGTGACTGTTGGATTATAAGTTACAAATGTACATGGTAAAGAAACACACTTTACCTAACTCTACACTAGACTAAGTTATTCTTAACTATTTCCTATTTGTCGGAATATCCTAACAGGTCAATCGAAACTAGGGAGAAGTTAAGAATTCCCTAATCTGGATATCAGTAGAAAACATGAAAATGACATAACAGTTCAAGACAGAGTTCTTTGAACATATTCTGAAATAAAATTCCTGTTATACATTTAGATTTAGAAAAACATGCAAGTATTGTGAAAACTTCAAATTAAAACAAATAAAAATTGAGAGTACTTCACTGAAGTGGCCCAACACATGAATCCTATAATATAATCTCTTTATTGCTCAATCCAGTCTGATGAATTGAAAATGGTACAAAGAACCCTCTGGTTCAGAGCAGTACATCTATAGAAGTGTTTTAGCAATCCACAATCCACACTCAATACTTTGAAATGTGAAGTATTTATACAGAAACTCTTACAAAATATCCTAAAACAAACTTAGGAATTATTCATGGAAAAATAAATATCTTCATGCAAGAAGATAGAGACAACTATCTAACTAATGCAAGCTGTTCCTGATTTTATTGAATTTGCTGTTTGCTGTCTTTGATTTTTTGCTGATTTGTCTCTTTGTTGTTTGTTCAATGAATTCTGTTGTTGAGTCCCTTCACGTTGGCACCTTTTACTCCGATTTGAATTTCATCTAATACACTTTAAACTATGATACGACTGTAACTGCTTTGTTACTGTTGTTCTGTAACTATAAAACTCCCTGCTTTGTTTACCTTTTTCCTGACTGATATGTTTTTCATTTGACTACCTTATTTTAATTTTATTCTTTTCATAGTAAATCAGTCAATTTCTCCCAAAATTATGCCTATGGTAATTTGATATTTACCATCCTTCTAAATACTTCATCTGCCTATGTATATTTTGAAAATGTGGGCTTGTTGATAAATAAATGTTTTACCTCATGTTGTAGGTAAAAGAGATTCTCAAAACTTTTGTAGAGTACTTTCCCTGTTGGAATTCCTTGTGAAGAAGGAAGGTTAGCTTGATCCTTGGCCACTTATCTCATTTTCTTATCATAATCCTCTTGTTTCATCAATTTTTCATGAATAACCAGAGGATTTGGCAGGCCTTTCTATCTCAAAATATTAAACTTCATCATGATCCTGGTTATGGCCATATCCATGTTTTGGCATTTTTCTTCAAGTTGAACCATTAAATTTCTCATAGAAATCACCTTCCTAACTTCTAGGATTGTTTCTGTCCTGTCACTAATTCCAATTTCCTCTAATTATTTCTTTTTCTTGGAATTAAGAAACTTTATGATTTCATTAGCCTCTTCTGGCTTCTTACCAAATTCTTCTCTGATTTTATGAATGGCTTCACCCGCTGCTTTGATGGGATCATTTTTTTCATAAATAACCTGGATTGATGGCCAAATATCATTGACAGATTCAATGATATTTGCCCATAGTTGTTGTTTGGCTTGTGCCATTAGTTCTTTCAATGTTAAATCTTTTTCTAACTTCTGCAATTTCTCTGTCAATCTGTTTGTCTTTTGTACTTCATTTTTATGCATGATTTGAGCAATTTTTTCTCATCCTCCATACTTTTTCACTGTTCTTTAAGTCTGTTGATTTCATTGGTTTGGATGGACATTTCCTGCATTGCTTTCACTAATTTACTTGCTTCATCAGTTGGTTGTACTGTTGATGTAGATGACCCTGTTGCTGAAGTAGTTTCTGACGTAACAGGAATTGTTGTAGCTAATGGAACTGATGGTGCCAATGACTCTGCTAATGTAGAAGGAACAACAATAGTGACAGGGAACTCGCGTATATCCAGTGAAATAATTATGCATTTAAAACTTGACTTAGATCATTGCGTTACTTATTCATCAGATGTTTAGAGGACAGTAAACAGGTGCAGAAAGAACAGAATAATCATCACATATAAGCAACACACATGAATACTAGGATTTTAGGTGGAAACCCAATTCGGGAGAAAACCATCGCTGCCGTTGTCTCAGTCTTCAATCTTTATTATTAAGAAAAATTCTTACAATCATGTACTGGCGCAGACTCATACCAGCACGTAGGCACTCACCTGCAGAAGGCTATAACCTTCTCTTGTTTACCAACCTCTCCTGGAAGGGAGCAACAACCCGTTGCTCTCGTTTACCAGCCTCACCTGGAAGGGAGCTACTACCCCCTGATATTAACACCAGCCTCTACTAATAGAGTGCTTCTACTTTCAGACTGAAGGCTTCAACCCTCAGATCCACTACAGACCACATTTCATCAATTTTCAAACTGGATCAAACAACTTCAACACAATCCATCACTTATCAACAAACATCCTTTTCCCATTGCATCAAACAGAACAGTGAAACCACTGTAACCAGAATATCAGAGATAGCCCAGACTTCAGAATAGATATGCAGAAACTCAATCAGCTTTGAGCAACCATTAGTTCAGATATCATACGCGCTTTTATTTAAACAGACCCGCGTATACATGCGCTTTTAATGAAGTTAACCCGTGTATACATTTGTGCACTTTTCAGAAAACCCTTAACAGCCCATACGCGCATTTGCTTAAACAAATCCACGTATATACGCACTTTCCATGAGATGAACCTGCGTATAGATCTATAAAAGATAAACTTTGCAGAATAGACCAGATCTATGAGCTTACCCAGATTTCTTCAACTTCTTCAACAGATTTGCGCCAGGACTTCATTACCTCTTTTCAGATCATCTTAGAGATTCATCATTTCCAGATCTAGAGATTTTGAACCTTCATTGTATTCATAAGTGCATCATGGATTCAGATCTATCGATTAAGAACAGAGTTCAACCATACAGATAAAATTCAGAGTGAAGTATTCATTTAAAGCCGAGACACTTGCACACCTTTGCACACTGATCTTCTTCTCCTTATATAGGTTTAGCCTTTATCAATACCATGAGTCAAAACCACACCACTTTCGATGGTATTCCTGGAAGGGACCAAATAGATAATCAAGCGCTCAATACAATGGGTCAATACCATGGTAGTAACCCCTGGTTTTACACATTTAGAGCGCAATTAGGCATACGCGACTTAGCACGTACTTTTCCGCGTACATACGCTACTTCGCCTAAACAAACCCGCGTATGCATAGTGACATGTCTTATTCATCATTGCTCTAGCCCTTTCTGAAGTTTCTTTCTTCTGTACTTCTTAGCTGATCTGTAGATACATCATCTGTACATATTTGACACATAGGTTGAAACTCATCAGGTCAGTTTCCTTCAAGAACAACTTCATCAAACAAGTTGCTATCCAAAGACAACTTCATCACATCATATAGCCAATTATCATCTCATCAAGTAGATTACCATCAAAGACAACACATGCCAACAATCTTCACATCAAATTTACATTATTAATAAACTCATCAAGCATCAAGAACAACTTCATCAAGTAGGTTGGCATAATCTTCATCAAGTGGGTTGCCATCAAGGACAACACTCTGCATCATATTGCCAACAATCTCCCCCTTTGGACTTGATGGCAACCACGATGGTGTTTGACCACAATAGATAGATACATTAAGCATAATGATATTCTCCCCCTATTTAAACACCATGTCACTCTCCCTTTATTCAAACACCATGTTACTCTCCCCCTTTGACATCAAGGGCAAAGGGCGGATCAAAACCAACACAAGAAATTTCTCCTCATGTAGAGCGCTGTAGATTGGATGAGTAATGAAGTTACCATGCTCCCCCTGAGTTCATGCTAAGTCTTCAAACATATTCTACAATGAAGTACATGACTCTATGATCTTTCCTATCACCAAGGACTCATACTTACATCAAAAGATCCAACCAAGTGGATTTACATAAGAGACACAAATACCCAACCAATAGGGTTTACACATTTTGACTCAACTACCCATCCAAGTGGGTTTACAAATTTGAGCAAGTCCTTACATGACTGAATATTACAATTTACATCATCGGTCTCATCATGACCTTTACAACAAATTTCAATTATGACTTTTTATGACCAATACCAACAAGACCTCAAAAGAGAGATCATATTTCAGAATCATCATAATGCCAACAATGCATTACACTCAGCAAGGCTAATGCTCCCCCTGAACCTGTGCATCCAAGCATCCTTTCCATATGACCAAGGCTCCCCCTTAGTTTGTGCATCCTGAACACTTTAAACAAAAAATCATCAAGGCATATTTTTCAAATCATCAGAGAATGAAACAAAATTATGAGAACTGGAACACCACCATAGATACCAAACAGTATCAGAGATACCAAACAGCACTGCAGCTATGATGAAGAATGCTGAACCTAAACAAAAGTTGTCAGCAACCAACCATATGCGGTTTTCTTTGTATGAACTCGCGTATATACGCGACTGTCTTTCAGGGAACCCGCGTATCCAATTTAAACTTCTGAATTTTAAGCTGTTCTGATTTTCTGCACAGCAGAGACTACTCCCAGCTTCTGTCTGAGATATTCAAACGCTTCCTTGGGCAGAGGTGTGGTAAAAATATCATCAACTTGTTCTTTGGAGGGAACATACTCCAACTTCAACTTTTTTTCAAGCACTTGTTCACGTAAGAAGTGATACTTGATGGGAATGTGCTTGGTCTTCGAATGCATAACAGGATTCTTTGAGATACTGATGGCACTTGTATTATCATACATAATGGAGATAGGTGGTGAAAATTTGATTTGAAAATCTTGTAAGGTTTGCATCATCCAAAGACGTTGAGTGCAACATGATGCGGCAACCACATATTCTGCTTCTGCTGTAGATAAAGCAATAGAGTTTTGCTTCTTGCTGAACCAAGATACTAACCGGGGCCCCATATAGAATGCACCACCACTAGTGCTTTTCCGATCATCAAAATTTCCAGCTCAATCTGCATCAGTGTAAGCATGAAGAGTAAGATCAGCATTCTTTGGATACCATAGTCCAAAGTCTTGAGTTTCTTGTAGATGTTTGAATATTCTTTTGACAGCCTGAAGGTGAGACTCTTTTGGATTAGCTTGGAATCGTCCAACAATCCCAACTACATGCATAATGTTCGGTCTAGTCCCAGTGAGATAAAGTAGGCTTCCAATCATAGATCTGTATTCTGGTTGATTCACCGTGGGAGAATCATCATGAGAACTAAGATCACATCCGGTTATCATTGGTGTACTTACAGGTTTGCACTCTTCCATGCCATACTTTTTCAGAATTTGCTTAAGGTATTTTGC
The DNA here is from genome assembly GCA_034641835.2 of Pinus albicaulis. Classification (NCBI taxonomy): domain Eukaryota; kingdom Viridiplantae; phylum Streptophyta; class Pinopsida; order Pinales; family Pinaceae; genus Pinus; species Pinus albicaulis. Next base: position 640,182,009 of record CM076573.1, on the reverse strand, counting down.
TTGTGATAAGAATATACCATCTGTAGTTTGATGCACTTGCAAGCCAAGGAAGAATGTTAGTTCCCCAAGTAAAGACATTTCAAATTCTTGCTGCATGACAGAAGCAAATTTCTGACTCATAGATTCTTCATTACTTCCAAAAATGATATCATCAACATAAATAACCACAATCAACAATTTATCATTTTCAATTTTTTTGTATAAGTTGCTATCAATAGACCCCTTTGAAAATTATTGTTGATGAAGATATTTGTCAAGACGATAATACCATGCCCTTGGAGCTTGTTTGAGACCATATAGAGCCTTTTTAAGTCTAAAAACAAGATTTTTGTCATTTCCCAAAATGAATCCTTCTGGTTGTTCTATATAAACTTCTTCTTCTAGATCACCATTGAGGAATGCAGATTTAACATCCATTTGATAGACTTTGATTTGTTGAAAACTTGAAAAAGCAAGAAACATTCTTATGGCTTCAAGTCTAGCTACAGGAGAAAAAGTTTCTTCAAAGTCTATACCTTCTTGTTGAGTATACCCCTTGCAAACAAGTCTAGCTTTGTTTCTTACAACATCCCCATTCTCATTTGACTTGTTTTTGAATATCCATTTAGTTCCAATGACATTTTTGTTATGGGGTCTTGGAACTAATTCCCAAGTGTGATTCTTTTCAATTTGATCAAGCTCTTCATTCATGGCTTGAACCCAAAATTCATCTTTGCTAGCTTGATTGACATTGTGTGGTTCAATAGTGGATAGAAATTCCAGATAGCTAGAAGATCGCACAAGGGTCCTCCTTGTTTGTACACCTGATCCTTATCTCCCAAAATTTGAGATTCTGGATGATTCTTTTGAACATATCTGGATGGAGATTTTTCAGATAAATCATTTTCAGGTTCTTCATTGACTTCACTGTCTATATCATTGCTATTTGATGTAGAAGGACAAAAGTCTTCATCATCTTCATTTGTTGTTTGTTTTTCTTCTTTTGGGGCTGCAGGAGACTCGTCAATAACAACATCAATACATTAAACAATTTTTCGGAGTCTTTTATTGTAACATTTATATGCTCTAATCCTAGAGGAGTACCCAAGAAGTATTCCTTCATCTGCTCTCGGTTCAAACTTCCCAAGTTTTTCATCATTATTTTTGATAAAGCATTTTCTTCCAAAAACTCTAAAATGCTTCACAGAGGGAGGATTACCATACCAAAGTTAATATGGCATTTTATCACTATTTACACGAACATGTGCCTTGTTAATAATATTTACCGCTGTATGTGCTGCTTCTCCCCAAAAGGTGTCAGGTGTTTCGGAATCATTAAGCATAGCTCTGGCCATTTGTTGAACGGTTCTATTCATTCTCTCTGCTACGCCATTTTGTTCTGGAGTGCCAGCTACAGAAAACTATCTTTTTATGCCATGTTGTTCACAATATTCAAGGAATTCATCTGATGTATATTCTCCTCCTCGATCAGATTTAAGACACTTGATTTTTAGATCTAATTCATTTTCAACCAGTGCTTTGAAGATCTGAAATTTTTCAAATGCCTCATATTTGTGTTTAATCAACCCAATCCAACACATTCTAGAGAAATCATCAATAAATAAGAAATAGTATTCTTCACCACGTGGTGACTTTTTCCTCATAGGTCCACATATATAAGTATGAATGAGTTCAAGAGGCTTACTTGATGATCCTTCCTTGGCATTAAATTGCACTCTGGTTTGCTTACCGAATTGACATGATTTGCATATGACACTTTCAGGTAGAGTAATATTGGGAAGACCATGAACAACATTAAGTCTGCTTGATTTGTTGATTTGAGAGAAGCTTAGATGCCCCAACCTTCTATGCCATAGCCAGTTTTCTGAAGATTTACTCAAGTGACATTGTTCTTTGCAGTTCTTCAATACATACAGGTTGCTGGGAGTTCTTTTTCCTTTTATAATTGTTTTACCTGTATCAAGATCACGGACCACACATTCTTTTGAACTAAAGACAACTTCAGTTCCTTGGTCACACATTTGACTTACACTTAACAGGTTATGCCTTAATCCATCCACATACATGACATCATTAGCTTTCACCTTTTCTTTTAGGAACACAGACCCTTTTCCCTTAATTACCGCAGGAGTATCATTTCCAAATGTAACATTCTTTTCCTTTTCTAGAGCACTATATGCAAGAAGTTTGTTTTTGTCACCTGTCATGTGTCTTGAGCATCCACTATCAATGTACCACTGATTTTCTTCACCTTCTGCAAATAATGTTATGCCACAATTTTCAACCTGTAATTCCTTCTTTTTCCATACTTTGGAACTTGAAGAAAGATGCTCTTTTGGCTGAACTTTGCTTCTGCATTCAGATTCTTTATGGCCAAAGTTATTGCAATCAACACATTCTACTTCATTTAGAAGAAGAGAAAATTTGTTATAAGTATTCTTCTTTGTTTCAATATCATTCCTTTTCTTTCTTGCTTCTCTTGTCATGATGGTTTTATATGCAACACATTGAACAAATTTATGACGAAAGTTGTGACATGAGAAACATTGTCCATTGTAGTGGAAATTTCTGCGATCATGAAATCTTCTATTTGAATTTACCTGTTGGTTGTAGCTTCTTTGAAATATCTCCCTATTAGTGTTCCTTGAATTGAGATGATCATGCTTTACCTGTAAAGATTATTTGTTACCTTGCTGAGTGGCAGGATGTTGTAAACCAGTTGTAGCTGCTTTTAGAGAATTTGGTGCTGAAGCCTGAGAAGATTCTCCTGTATATCCAAGACCTGTCTTTATAAGAGGATAACGTTGTACCTTGATAATCTCATCTAAGGTTTCAGATCCTTTAGCAAATCTAAGATTCAGAGTCTTTACTTTCTCAAGTTCTTTTCTTAGACTTACTACTTCACATTCTAATTTCTCATTGTGTTTCTTTTCTTCTTCAATATGATTTGTCAGAGTCTCTATGATTATCTTACTTTCTTCTAGACATATTTTGAGTTGATTGTTTTCATCAAGAAAATCATTGTCTTCTAGAGCATCCATAAAAGTATCATTTTCTTCTCTAGATTATTTTTCAAATGCCATGAGAAGTCTAAGATCTTGTTCACATTCTTCCTCACTATCAGATAACCCATCACTGTCTTCATGAGTATAGTAACTTTTTCTAGTGCTAGACCAGTTCTTATTCCTTCTTGCTACTTCCTTCCCTTTTGTAGGTGTTTCTTTATGAGGACACTTAGCAGCATAATGACCAATTCTTCCACAATTAAAACATTTGAAAGGAAGCTTACCTCTGAACCGTCCTGTGCCAAGTTGAATTTTCTTTACAAAATTTACCTCATCTTCTTCTGAGATATATCCTGATCCTTCTGCTTCTTGTACTCCTTTCCCTTTTGTAGAAACTCTAAAAACGACTTCTTTGACTTCAGATGGTCCTCCTCTTCTCATTTCATAAGCAATTAGTATGCCATGAAGCTACACCACAGTAAGATTTTGAAGATCCTGTTTTTCTTCAAGAGCAGAAACTTTTGACTCAAATTTTTCCGTTAGTGATCTTAGAATTTTCTCAACCAAAGTAGATTCGGCTATTGTTTCTCCCAGATTTCTCATACGATTTACAATGTCATCAAGACGTAAAAAGAAACTAGTAATACTCTCATCACTATGCATCTTTAGCTTTTCATATTCTATTCTGAGAGTTTGGAGTTTTGCACTTTTTACCTTTGCATCACCTTCATAACTTAGAATGATTTTGTCGCATATTGCCTTTGCTGTATTCAGCTGCATGACCTTGACAAATTCTGATTCAGTTAGACTCCCCAATAGAGCATTGACCGCCTTTGCATTTGTCTCATAATTCTTCTTTTCTGTTGCATCTGTTGGTACAGTGGCTGGATATTGATATCCTTGTTCAACAATAGCCCATATATCTACTCCCATAGACTGAAGATAGGTCTCATCCTTATTTTCCAGAAGATTAAATTACTTTCGTTGAAGAGCAGAGGCTTGATAGATGCTGTTCCCTCTTGATTTCTCATCTTGCTTGATCTTCCTTCTAGCGGTTAAGCCTTTTCAGAAGGACCTGCTCTGATACCAATTGTTGGGAAAAATACTGAGAGGGGGGGGTGAATCAGTATTTAGTGAAGACAATAAAACTTTGCTATTTATTTCTTAAAAACCCAAACGATACTTTCCTGAAGTCAACTCGCGTATATACGCGGATATCTGTTACAGAACTCGCGTATATCCAGTGAACTAATTATGCATTTAAAACTTGACTTAGATCATTGCATTACTTATTCATCAGATGTTTAGAGGACAGTAAACAAGTGCAGAAAGAACAGAATAATCATCACATATAAGCAACACACACGAATACTAGGATTTTAGGTGGAAACCCAATTCGGGAGAAAACCACCGTTGCCGTTGTCTCAGTCTTCAATCTTTATTATTAAGAAAAATTCTTACAATCATGTACTGGCGCAGACTCATACCAGCACGCAGGCACTCACCTGCAGAAGGCTATAACCTTCTCTTGTTTAGCAACCTCTCCTGGAAGGGAGCAACAACCCGCTGCTCTCGTTTACCAGCCTCACCTGGAAGGGAGCTACTACCCCCTGATATTAACACCAGCCTCTACTGATAGAGTGCTTCTACTTTCAGACTGAAGGCTTCAACCCTCAGATCCATTGCAGACCACGTTTCATCAATTTTCAAACTGGATCAAACAGCTTCAACACAATCCTTCACTTATCAACAAACATCCTTTTCCCATTGCATCAAACAGAACAGTGAAACCACTGTAACCAGAATATCAGAGATAGCCCAAACTTCAGAATAGATATGCAGAAACTCAATCAGCTTTGAGCAACCATTAGTTCAGATATCATACGCGCTTTTATTTAAACAGACCCGCGTATACACGCGCTTTTAATGAAGTTAACCCGTGTATACATTTGTGCACTTTTCAGAAAACCCTTAACAGCCCATACGCGCCTTTGCTTAAACAGATCCGCGTATATACGCGCTTTCCATGAGATGAACCTGCATATAGATCTATAAAAGATAAACTTTGCAGAACAGACCAGATCTATGAGCTTACCCATATTTCTTCAACTTCTTCAATAGATTTGCGCCAGGACTTCATTACCTCTTTTCAGATCATCTTAGAGATTCATCATTTCCAGATCTAGAGATTTTGAACCTTCATCGTATTCATAAGTGCATCATGGATTCAGATCTATCGATTAAGAACAAAGTTCAACCATACAGATAAACTTCAGAGTGAAGTATTCATTTAAAGCCGAGACACTTGCACACCTTTGCACACTGATCTTCTTCTCCTTATATAGGTTTAGCCTTTATCAATACCATGAGTCAAAACCACACCACTTCCGATGGTATTCTTGGACGGGACCAAATAGATAATCAAGCGCTCAATACAATGGGTCAATACCATGGTAGTAACCCTTGGTTTTACACATTTAGAGCGCAATTAGGCATACATGACTTAGCACGTATTTTTCCGCGTACATACGCTACTTCGCCTAAACAAACCCACGTATGCATAGTGACATGTATTATTCATCATTGCTCTGGCCCTTTCTGAAGTTTCTTTCTTCTGTACTTCTTAGCTGATCTGTAGATACATCATCTGTACATATTTGAAACATAGGTTGAAACTCATCAAGTTAGTTTCCTTCAAGAAAAAATTCATCAAACAAGTTGCTATCCAAAGACAACTTCATCACATCATATAGCCAATTCTCATCTCATCAAGTAGATTACCATCAAAGACAACACATGCCAACAATCTTCACATCAGATTTACATTATTAATAAACTCATCAAGCATCAAGAACAATTTCATCAAGTAGGTTGCCATCATATTCATCAAGTGGGTTGCCATAAAGGACAACACTCTGCATCATATTACCAACACTATGCTGCTTTTGAATCATTTGACTGTTTGAAGTTCAAGACTGGTGTGTTTCTTCAGAAGATGCAGGTGGTGCATTATCTTTTACCACTGCATCTGTGTCAATCACTTCAATAGTTTCCACTTCTTCATTTACAAGATTTAATTTTGGCTTCTTCCTGTACATCAATTTGAATTTTGTTTCAGTTGTAGTTTGTGTTGAGTATGATCCTTATTCTTTGACTCTTTTTGAGTTCTTATCTTCTTGGGCTGGATTCTGCAAGATGGGACTAGTGTCACCTTGCTTCTCTGCCTCTGTCAAAGTGTTCTCCAACCATTCAGACTGATTGGCGTATTTCTCAATGTCTGGTTTTGACTCATGCACATACGGAGTTAATTTACATTTGACTCTTAACTTGCTTATTACTCCTAAAGGATCATAATACCACTGAAAACTCTGGCTGAACTTAAACTCCTGAAAATATTTTTCTACCTGTGGACCTGCATCTCTACTGTTGCAAATAAAAGGGCCAACTTGATTCTTTATCTTAAATTGTGTCTTATTTTTGGCTTCCAAGAAATTTATGGCATCATAATTAAGGATCTGCCTGATATACTCAAGTGAAAATAACCTCATTGGGAGGTATTTGGGCAGCTTATATTGGAGAAGATTATATCCATATACCCTAATTTCTGTGTGGTTCTGATACAGGTACCAATCTCCTGTCCTACTGTGGTCTAATAATTGCAGGATCTTTTTAATTTCCTCACTGACTCTTGGTTGACTGCTGCTGTTGACCATTGGATGGATGAAAGAGTCAATGAATTTTTTGTATGTGAACTGTGTTGAATCCTTCCTGATTAATGGAGTCCAAATGATAACTGACTGTGGATTACCTTCAACATCTAGATTTTGAAAATAGATAGCAAATCTATCAGGTTGAAAGTATAAAAACATGTGGAATAAAATTGAGGAATATTTGAAGACACCTTCTTCAGGCATTTTGACAAGTTGTTCATGAATTGAGTCAGCAAGATACTAAGAAAAATTGAAAATGGTAGAAGGAGGCTGACCAGGGGTGAAAATAGACAAAAACCCTAGGACTGAAGCTTCAACATGCTCATCTATGAAATAACCCAGAATAAAATACAACATACTAATAATATGTCTGGTTTTTTCAGAAAATATGGCTGCTGGATAAGGAGGATTGGTTTTGGGAGTTTATACAGATGAGGGGATGAATGTCTGGAATATATGGAACCTCTTGGGGAAGTCCATATTTAGATACAACCGTGTTAGGGTCTCAATAGACATAGGGTTTTCATCAGGTCTAGGTTGGATGTGCAGCATTTGGTTAATTGACTCAGCTATAATAATGAACATAAATTTTTTTCCAGGGGTTATAATGGCTCCTTGGTAAGGGAAATAAAATTTTTGATAGAGTCTGATCACCTCTGGACATTGGAAGGTCTGTGGGACAACATACTTTGGAAAATTAGACTCCCAAATGAAAAACTCATCAGCTTAGTCAATTGATTTGTCATGGCTCCAGCAGTGGAGCTTAAGAAGATTAAACTTAGTGATAGGGTCAGTAATTTTAAAATCTTGGTCAGCTAAAGGAGTGTGTTCTACATCCACAACTGGAGGTTACAGAAGATTGACAGATACAATGCTTTGAGAAGCCATTGTCTTGTTAATTTTACTAAATTGATTAATCTTTGATTCAAGAAATAGATTCCAGCCTCTTTAAAATGCTGTGAAATATTTTTACAATTCTACAGAAGGGTTTGAAATGAAACAATGGCTTTTCCTCTGGTCTAAAATTCTTCAATTGATCAAATATTCAGCCTCTGTGATCAAGAACAGTCTTAATTCTTGGGAATTCTGTAAAAATATGTCTAGGGTCTGCAAAAAAAAGGATTGGAAGGCAACAGGGGATTTCTTTTGGTTTTCAGAGGCTCCTAAATTGATTTAATACTGAATTACTGTCTTTTAGGTTTAGGAACAAGCATTTGCATTAAAGAATACCCAGAAAGGGTTATTTTTTGCTTGTAGAGGTGTTTCTAGACGCAACGGTAGCTTTATGAGGTTCTACTGATCTTTATACTGCTTCAATTAGGTTATGCACAAGCTGTAGCAATAACAGGGTTGTTGAAGTCTGGCTTAAAACAGGGTCAACATCTGTTCTTTAGCTCGAGAATATGTCGGTAATACTCTATTCATGCACAATGTAAAATAAAAATGGTGAAAAGGCTTGCAAAGGGAAATCTTATGCGCTTTTACCCAACAGTGATTAAATATTAATGCGCGGGTTAATTCAAAAGGCAGGACGGTTTTGTCGCAACGATCAGGAATATAACTTGTGGTTTTCGCATCAGCCGAAGATGGTAAGTGGTATTATTTTTGAGGATGCGACAAAATCAAATGCAGCCACGTAGCAGAGTGTGGGGCTCCAAAAACTACACATTTCGCAAGGTCTCGGGGTGGTTAAAGATCATGCTATCGGGTGTGCGAAAAGGATTACTGGTCGTTGGATCTGATCAGTGTAGATCCAACGGTTTGGCGAATGAGCGGATTTCATTAGGGATTTGATAGGCGTGGGGCCCGAGAATATTTTTAGGCGATGAGTTATAACACATTGATTGGTCGATATTATATGAAGGTGGGTTTAATATATAAAAAATGGGGTTAGGGGAAAGTGGGACCTATGTATAGTTGGGGTAATATAATAACATTATATGTTAATTAACATAAGGATTGGGACTTTATAATAAGGAAATAATATATACAGGGTTTACGTGTATTAAGGGAATTAATAAAATAAAGTTAATCAAATGATTAATGTAAATGGAGGGATTTATCATGTGCGGGAATTTATAAAAATACACTTTAGGATAGTGTTAAAACAACATCAGGTGAGTTTTAGCAGTGGGGCCCGACTTATCATTTTAAATTTTAGACTTAGGATAAGTGTATTTTTAGGGAGTATTTTTGAATGAAAATGGAAATTAATTAAGGGTTTTAGTTTTCTAAAGGAAAATTTGCATTTTTAACTTAGGAAAAGGGGTTTTGTAAGGGAAAAAAGAGTGAGGTAAGGGGACATGATTAAAATGAAGGGGAAGGGTAATTTTACAAGGGAAAATGAGTTTATAGGGAAATTAGTAAATATGAAATGAGCAATTTCTTCAATCCATGCCATGTAAAAACTGCTTCTGCCTACCCATCAACTATCCTAACATTTTTTCTTCATTTCTTTGGGTGCATTTGAGCTTCCGGACCCTTGTTATTTTTCTTTTAACATCAAACTATCTAATTCTATCCTTATTACTTCCAATGGCTCAGATTAAACTGTTGAGCTCATTTATTATTCTCTACCTAACTACTGATCTGCCAAGATTAAATAGTTTGGCTAGATCTTTATTCTCTATCTATCAGCATGAAATTTAAAGCATGAAAGGTCAAGATTAAGCAGTTTGACCTTCATGGATTGTGGCATTTTTGACAAGCTGCACACAATCTTATTTTTTAAAAATAAAGTAAAAAGTAGTGGCATTTGAATTTTCATCACTTTCATGATCTATTTTTATCTCTTTTTTGTTGGGGTTCATTTCTTATATTCTTTTTTATCTTTTTCTTTCAGTCCTTTGATTTTTCTTTTAGGACTTTTACCCTCTTTACATTTTTCATTTCTAATATGGGAAAACAATTTTACAGAAAGAAAATTATGTACATATTACAAGACCAATCATATTTAATTCAAAATTATGAATCCTATTATTATAGGACCCTAACATCTTGGAACACTAAAACGAGTGAAGATATCCTAAAAAATAAATTTAACTACAGAATGTTCATTAGCTAAAGAAAATGCTTTAGCTTCTACCCACTTAGCGACATAATCAATACATACCAGAATATATTTATTTTGATTATATGGTGGATTGATTGGTCCAACAAAATGAAAAGTCCATTTTTCAAATGGTTCGATGAATACCTGATGTTGTAATGGCATTTCATCTTTAGGAACAAGTTTCCCCATTCTTTGACAGCTGTCACACATTTTGACATACTCTTTGGTATCTTTAAAGATGGATGGCCAATAATATCCTAAATGAAGGATTTTGTAGGCTGTCCTTTTATCAGCGAATTTTCCACCATAGGTTTCATCATGAAATGCCTTAAGAATCTTACGCATTTCATCTTCTTGAATACATCTTCTGATAATGAGATATGAACCTGTTTTATAAAATTCATCATTAATCCATTAGTAAAGTGCACTTATTTAAATAATTCTTCTTTTCTCTCTAGAAAACAAGTGTGAAGGAAACTTTCCTTTGAATAAGTAATTAGAAATATCTGCAAACCAAGGTGTTTTAGTAGTTATTGAAAAAATATGTTCATCAGGAAAATTATCCTAAACTGGAGTATCATTTTTGACATTTTGAATTCTAGAGAAGAAATTAACAGTTGTGTTTTGTTTTCTAGGTCGGTCTAGAATGGTGACATTGAATTCTTGCAGGAGTAATAACCATCTTCTGAATTTGCCATTAGTAACAGATTTATTCATTAAGTATCTAATTGGAGAGTGATATGTATGAATAAAGGTTTCATAACTGGTGATATAACATCTAAATTTGTTGATAGCATGGAAAACAACTAAGAATTCCTTTTCAGTTACAGTGTAATTTAACTCAGTAGGATTCAAATTTTTTCTTGTGTAATAGATGGCATAGGGGATCAAATATTTCTCCTAATACAACTCCCAGAGCTGTATCTGAAGCATCTGTTGAAATATGAAAAGGTAGTTTCCAATTTGGACCTCTTAAGATGGGTGCTTCAGAAAATTTTGTTTTTAAAGTTTCAAATGCCAATTGGCAATCAAGATTCCAACTGAATTCAGAATATTTGGTAAGTAACTTGAAGAGTGGGGATGCTATTTTAGAGAAATTTTCTATAAATCTTCTATAATACCCTGTGAATCCTAGAAATATTCTAACATCCTTTTGAAAACTTGGAATTGATAATTTGGAAATGACTTCAACTTTAGATGTGTCAACTTTAATTCCATCTCCTGTAATGTGATGCCCTAAAACAATCCCTTCAGCAAACATCATAAAGCATTTTTCATGACTTAATGAAAGATTTTATTGTTTACATCTTTTAAGAACCTCTTCTAAATTCTCTAAAGCTTTTTCAAATGAATTCCCATAAACTGTAAAATTATCCATATATACCTCTACACAATCATGTATTAGTTCAGAAAAAATTCCTAGTACTTCCCTTTGGAATATTGCAGGTGCATTGCACAAACCAAAAGGAAGTACTCAGTAGGAAAAATTTCTCCATGGACAGGTGAATGTGGTTTTATCTTGTTCTTTAGGTGCTGCCTGGATCTGATTGTAATCACTAAAACTATCCAAGAATGAGAAATACTTCTTACTTGCTAATGTATCCAATAATTGATCTATAAAAGGTAAAGGAAAATAATATTTTAGGGTAGCTTTATTCAACTCTCGATAGTCAATGCATACCCTTGACTTACAATTATTTTTGGGTACAATCACTAAGGGAGAAACCCACTGTCTGTCTCAAATTGGGTAAATGGAGTTTACATTTAACAATTTTTGCAATTCTTCTTTCACAATTTCCCTAAGATTTGGATTCATCCTTCTTTGAGGTTGTCTGATAGGTTTACAATTTTCCTCAATGTAGATGTGATGTATACAATTCTTAAGACTAATTCCTTTCATGTCAGTGTATTCCCACGCATATGCAGAAGAATGTTGTTGTAATGTTTTGATTAACTTTTCTTGTTGTAGTATTTCCAAGTTTTTGTTTATGTTCAAAGATTTTCCTGGGAATATTTCAACTGTAGAGTTACCAAACTCTTCCATAGAGTATAAATACATCTTCCTGGATGACAAATATTAAATATTGCATTGTTATTGAAAGTGATCATGTTCATATTATGAAGATGGTTCAAATTTTTCTATTGAGTTTAAGATTTGACTATCTTCACTAATGCTTGACATAGTAAAGAGAGGTTGTATATCATTGTCATCATCAATCCATTATTCATCTTCTAATTCTTTGATTGTTCTTGCTAGAGGATATAGAGTGAATTTATTTGTTAAGTTACCATCAGAGATATACATGTCACCAGATCTACAACTAATGAAAGAATCAGTTGTAGCCAACCAAGGTCTTCCTAATATTAGTGGACGCCCTCCTAGATTGTTCTTGGGAGTTAAAATCATAAAATCGACAGGATACTCCCGAGAATATAAGGATACTGAGATATCTTCTAATACGCCATCTGGCTTGATTACAGATCTATCTGCTAATTGCGGTAATGTTTGTGTATATTGAAGATTAGGAAGCTTGAGTTGTTAGGTGGTTTGTTTGCTCATGATGTTTATAACCACTCCTAAATCAATCAATGTATTTGGAATTTCAACACCATTGATATGTGTTTTTAAAATTGGACTTCCTCGATCTAAATATTTTTGTATGGCAATTTTTCCCATCATTATGTCTACAATTTTTCCTACTAGTTGAATTCTTTTTATTTCTTTTGTTTTTCTTCCTGGTTTCTTCATTGTCAACTCTTTTATTGTTTTGGCTAGAATTGGAATCTCTTTAATGGCCTGTAGAAAAAGAATTTTGATACAGACATTTTTCAGTTCATCTAGAAAATCATAATTGGGCAACATGATATGTTTTTCTACCCCTCTATCAACTTGTAATATTTTCGGAAAAGGAGGGTTAGAAATAGATACTGATGGTTGCTCTATGATAGTTGAGTCTATTGGTTATTTTTGTTTTTCATTTTCAGAACTCTGGTTTTGAAGAGATGTTCCTTCTTCAAAAATTTTATTTGGCTATAGAGAATATTCCTCAAAATTATCTTGTTCTTGAATGACTACAGAAGGCTTTTTCCTCTCTAGTATTCTACGAGATCTAAGTTGAACATAATTAAGATCTAGTGGAGTAATCATGTAAGTTGGAAATTTTCGTCCTTCTATAATGTAGGAATTTTGAGGATTTTTGTTATTAGGGTTTGGCAATGGTTGGGCAGGTGGTTGATTTGGTATTTGTGGAAATGGTAATGAAAATTGTGGATTTTGGTTTTGGAGTTGGGGTTGTTGATTTTGTTGGGGAGGATAGTTTGGATAGGATGGAGAATATTGGTAGTATTGAGAGTATCTACCATAGGGATTTTACATTCCTTGTGTCCAATATTGAGGTTGGGACCAAGGTTGTTGCCAAGAATTCCAATTATTTGGTGGGGGATGAGTATACAATTGGTTGTTAAAACCTTGAGTTTGCGGCCCCTGCCATGGTCTTCTGGAGATAAAGAAAAGAGGTTATGTTGGATTTGAAGTTGCTTCTTCTTGAAAAACAACCTTAAGACCTGGAATTGAAGGGAAAATTTTAGTTTCATGATTTTCTGAGAAAATCACACATGTCTCTATGAATTTTTCTTCAAGAGGAAATTCTCTTAAAGCATGCTTCTATCTGCATTTAGGACATAAAATAGGTAAGGCATCAGTCTCAAATTCCTGCTTGTTTTGTAATTTAAGGGTGTCTATCTGTTCACTAAGACTCCCTAAAATATCTATTTTAAATTCATTAAGCATATTTCCAATTTCTGCCCTACTTACTGTTCCAGTTGTAGATTTATTAACTCTAGCAAGAGAAGGATCTCTTGGATTTTTCCCATTTTTTGATTTCCCCCTTGAAAGATGAATACATAATTCAACAATGTCAGATAATGGGAGTTGAGAGATATCTCCCTTCCCCATCATGTTGAGAATATCTATCCACTCATCTCTAATGGATTTTAACAAAATATCTTTTAAAGTATCTCGATCTAAATTATCCATTTTAGCTCCTTTTATATTATAATTGAATCTTTCAATTAGATCCTCAAAATTTTCATCCTCTCTTTGCATCATTTTGAATACTTCATCCTTATGATTAATGGGTATGAAATAATCCAAATATCTCTCTAAAAATGTTCTTTTCATCTCATTCCATGTCCTAATAGACTATGACTAAACCCATGAACCATTTTAAAGATGCTCCTTTAATTGTTGAAGGAAATAGATTAAGTTTTTGAGAGTCTTGTATCATAAGATCTACACAAAAATTCAAACTCAAACAAAAAGGTTTCAGGATATTCACTTTTTAATCCATGGAAATTTGGAAGAATAGAGGGTGAGATATTTTTCATTGTAGCACTTGTATCCCCATCAATTATAGGAAATCCAAAAGAATTATCATTCCCCCTATTTCTTCTGTTTTCTTCACCTCCTCTACCTCCTCCTTCGTTCCCTCTACCTCGTCCTCCACCCCTCCCTCCAAACAATAATTTTTCTCCATTTAGAATTTCTCCTTCTCCTTCTCCTCCTTCTCCTCTTCCTGCCATTATAGATTCCTCAGAGCTAATATAAGGTTCTATCTATAAAGTTAATTGCTCTTCCTCTGGTTCTTCTATCAATGGGATATTAAAGAAAGGTTCTTCTTCTTCTTCTCCACCAGGAATTTCTAAATCTTCAGCTAAAATGAGTTCCCCTGTAGAGGTGAAAAAGGTTACTCCTTCTGTTGGAGATCTAGTATCTTCTTCCTCTAAGACTGCCTCAGTAGATGAAGTAGGAGATCCTCCTAATTGGATTTCTGACCTTAAGACTTCAGGAATTCTATGTCCGGTGAGGTATGGAATATGAGTTTGAGATGGCGGTGTATCACTACATGGTCTAGGTGGAGTGAGTGGTGTTGTTGGAATTAAACTTTTGCATCTAGCTATGAATCTACCCCTAGAATATCTTTCTCTATGCATATCATTTTTTTTAGATGTAAGAAATGAGGTTACCTAATTACACTTCCCCGAAAACAACGCCAAAATTTTTAGACAATTTAATGTCTTAAATTATTGAACATAAATTATCAACCGAGGTTTGTAAACTGATGAAGTGTAGTGCACTATATGTGCTTAGTTAACCTTCTTCTTACTTGTTATATGTATTTTAATGTTGTTTTGGGGGATTTTGTTCTTTATGTCTAATTTTAATTTTAAGAATTGAAAAATATGAAATGAATTAACTGAATCTAGTAAAATTTAAATGTGTAAAACTAACTTTGAAAGAAGGAAGAAAAGGAAGTGTTCTTGAACTATTCTAATTTGCATTAAAATGAATCAAATTATAATAATCTGATCTAAAAAAAGAGTGCCTATTCTAATGGCTTTGAAAATTATAGTTATTCCTACTTCATGGATTGAAATATGAATCTTATGACTGAAAATTGAAATTGCAATGCTATTCTAGATGAAAGCAGATTCAAAGGAAAAAGCAACTAATTTATGATCAATCATCCCAGCATTCAATATGGAAGTATGCCATATTCACCCTCTTGACATGATGTACAAGCAAACGATTACACTTTAGTTTTGAAAATTAAATCTAGGAAAGCATTTAAATAACATGTAAGGAAAAACTCAATTACTGTATATGTTAAACACTCAAGCATCCAATTTGGAAGTATAATAGAGTTACCTTCTTGGTATGATTTACAAGCATTCAATTATACATCTAACTGAGGATGTTAATCCAGGAAAACAGTTTAAAAACATGTAAAGGAAAACTCAATTAATGGATAGGTTAAACACTCAAGCACCCAATTTGGAAGTACGAAAAGTCACCTTCTTGGCCTAATCTTTAGGAGCATCCAATTATACAATTAACTGAGAATCTGATCTAAGAAAGCAATGTAAGTACGTGAAAGGAAACTAAACAAATGTGAGATCTATTGCCTCAAACTAATCCAATTTGAAAATAGATAAATATACCTTCTTGAGATGTTCTTGGAAAGAAAATATTACACAGTCATTCTAACATTGATGCTAAGAAAATATTCCTAATTTGAATCTATGATATTGATCTAAAAGCTGCAACACAATATTAATCTACTTGTGAATTGACAAAACAGAGAAAATAATTAAACTAAAATAACTAATGAAAAACCTCCTCCTGTGCAGGGGCCCTCTGTGACAGAATAGGTCGAGACCCTAGCTGACTATATGCACATTAAGTAGAAATTGGAACCGCGAACACGATCCTTGTACTATGAAGAAGAACAGAGTTTAAAACATACAAAACATTTTCAGAAATTAAGAATATTTTCGATCTTTGCATAACTGATATTTAAACAAAATGAAATGTAACTGTGAGGAGCTAATTATGCCTACAAATGGCGATTACAACCAAAATATAGAATTAAATTATAACTGTTTAGCTCTTGATTTGCTACGTCAGAGCAAATCAAGAGTTCTTCGCTCTCGGCTTATGTCCTTTGACCGAAATTTGACCACGATCACATGCGCCCTTTTCTATCGATTTCGACCAAGTGGATAGGACGAAATCCGTATGTGGATCATTCTGGAGATTCTCATGTGGCTTGTTTCTTTATTTTCTCCTCAGAACATATCAAACCATACAAGTAGCTGCAGAAATGAAAATTAGTTGTAGAATAGACTGTGTTTTATAGCTGAGTTATAAAAATCCATTCAAATAACAAGAACATCAGAATATAACATAGAAATCATTTAAATGCATTCCCTGAGATAAAACATGACATTTATCATTGATTGGAGTGTATGGACTTATGAAAAGGTAGGGAAAAGTGATGAGAAAGGATGTCCGAGAAAGGACAATTATGAGGTTCAACAGTATGTATTGGGCATCATTGGTATGATGGAAGACAACATGTTGATAGCCCAAAGTAGCCTTAGACAAGATATCTTGAAGTGACGAAGAAGAGCTGTAGGTTAGGTGAAGATTGGTGCCAAAAGTGTAGCACTTTGATGGTAAAAATTGACTGCAAGCCTGATAGATTGGATCTTGGGAAGTGATCAACCTAGATAGAAGATTGGATCCGTTCATGTACACCAAGCATAAGTGGCTTGTAACAGTGTTAGGTGGCAACCCTCCTGGAGTTTCTATGTGTTGTCCTTTGAAGGACTAAGGGGTAGCTAGTGATCAGTACAAAAGGGAAGGACCGGGAGGAAAATATATGAAATCGAGTCTATGCAACTTGTTTGTCATTGTATATTGTATACCAAAGACTGTTCTATTATTCAAATTGGTTTAATATAACAAAGATTGGGTTGTACGTTATTGTGCAATATTTGTTAAAATTTGTGTATACTTGTGCATACGTGATTTACTGCTTTATATTTTCTGGTGTGCAAAGTAGTTATGGTTGAGATTCTTGGTTTGGTAGCGTCAGTGATTTTAAGACTCTAACCTAGACCCAAGATCATGGAAATTCAACAGCACCAGGAGCCGAAGCCAAACATGAATTTCCTCTATTTTTTCCCTCTGAGCGTCGAAGAGGGGGATCCATTTCTTAAATAAAATTGGAGATATCCCAAAACACCAGTTCCACTCCAATACCCATTCCAGAGCCTTGCCTTTGATGAAACACACCATGAACCATCCCCTTGCAAGAGTAATCACTTCAACCTGTAAATCTGGAGCCCCACACCATGTCATTGCGATCCATTTTGTAATGTACTTTGTTGAGTAATGTATCCCCTTTGCTCTTCCCACTAGAATTAGTTTTGATGCTTCCATGGCCTTGTTGATTTGTATGTCAACCCCGAGAACCAAGTATGGGGATTCCTCTTTCTTATTAATTATTCTCCCCTTTTTTATTTTCGCTCCTGTAGTCTATCTATTCTTTGCTGGCCTGAGGGTAGCTTTCCTCCTCGTTATTCTGCCCAAAGCTGTCTTCTACTTCCACATTCTAAAATAACAGAGAACCGAGGTCTATAGATTGTACATCTGCGTCTGGGTTAAATATTTGTGCTCTTTATCCCTCCCCCAAAGGGCCAATTCCCAAAACTTTTGCATGTTAAAATCCCTGATAGTCTTTTAAAAGTCCATGACCTCCAACCTGCTAAGTGTCTTTACAATCATTGAGAGTTGCTCTTGCCTTTAGAACCTGTCTCTCTCTAGAAAAACCCTCTGCTGTTGCATAATTACTGCACAAATAATGGGGTTCAATGTTCTCAACCTCCTGCTGTCGCATAAGGATTATACATGCATGAGTTCTATTGACCCTTTGGCCGGAACCCATCTCAGTGGGTAATTTCTTCGCCACCAAGCAAGATTTTCACCCTCATGCCCCTTAAACCACTAATTTTCGCAACATCTTCACATCCGCCTATAAAAAAATTTAGATTCAGGAAACACTGAAGTAGTTTTGGCACTCACCAAAAGTTCCCCCGACACCCCAACAACTAGTTCCTCTAGTTCCGCTATAAGATCCCGAGCATCCTAGAAAACAATATCAGAGGCACCACACTGCACCAAAGAAAATAAGGGTTTTTCTTCTTCCAGGAAACCTAAACCACCACCAACATTCCATTCAAAACCCGTAACCCCCAACTTTCCAACTAGAGACTTAGTTGGATTTTTTAACTTCTCTAGGTTCTGTTGAGTTGGCTCCAAGCCCCAAAATGAAAGAATATCCTCTGGTTCCAGTTCCAAATCAACATAGTCCCGTGGACTAAGCATTTCCTCTATTTGATGAAGAGGATTAGCTTGTAAACGATCCCATAACTGTACACCTTTGAAAATGTTGCGTGTAGTAGGAAACAAACCCTGAGAAAACTACCCAGGAAAAACCCATTTCCTTTGGAGTGGCGAGGTTTATGAGTCTTCGATTCCCGATGGTCAACAGAACCTTGAGCTTCCACGTACTGACCATGAAGGGCTAGGTGTTGTCAAGTCTCTGTCAATGGATGAAAATCGTACTGCTATCCCTGCCCCCCATCATCGATCCCAGATCCTCCACAGGGTAAAACCCTAACCTCCAACGCCCTCCTCCACATCATAATCTCCACATGGTTGTTAGACTTGGTAAAGGTTGGTTTCAAATTAATAGATATGATTCCTTGATATTTGGAACATGTGGTTGACATGTGTGTTCAGTTACAAGGCAGTGTGTTTTGCACGACAAGGTAAGATAACTGGTATATTGTTATATTTATTTATGTGCTGATAATTATGTGGTTATGGTTGTCTGATGTAGGGGATTTCATGTCAAGAGATTGCCATGAAACCTTGGAGAAGGATCATGTTGAGTTTTCCTTCGGAACCACTGGGGAACCCATGGGGATTGAGTCACGATGTTTGTTTCCAGTCTTGTGCTTTCAATCTTTTATGATTTGTTTGTAGTTTATTTGCAGTTTTGTTTATGTCCAATGCAAGGCCTTTCCACTTTGTTGTGGTGTCATATTGCTTTCGGTTTTCATGATTTTATTCTTGTTTTTTCTTGTTCTTGCCTTTTATGCATCAAGAGTATTTGGATTTTTTTTTGGAAAGAGGAAGGTTAATGGAGCTCGGGAGAGTTGCGTGGTACCGAATGGGTAATGTAAGACCTGGATGAAGCTCGATGCATGTATATGGGCATCGGAAGGTAAGAATATGACATTCGGTTGGATTGGTTGGGTCCATTGTGATAATGGATAGTGATAAGACAGTCATGAGAGACGTAATCAGATAAAGTAAAGTAAATGGATATGAGGGATCAAATGCCTTCGCTATGATGGGAACTGTTGTTCTCAATGTTGTGCATGGATAAAGGGAGTTATCTTAACCTTGACCTTATGATATCTGGTAATTATGTTATGATTACGATTATACTGATGTCTATATATGTATACATGTATGTATGTATTTATCTCATGTATGACAGAGTTGTCATGGATCATGATTGTTTAATGCTAATATATATATGTATGTCATTTTCTAACATGATCATGATTGTTTTATGCTAAATATTATATATATGTATGTATGTATCTATGTCATTGTCTGGGAGGGTTGTCAGTGATCATTCTTGTGGAGGAGTGATTGCTTATGTAGGTGAATGGCATGAAGAGTTTCTCGCCTTATGAGGAATCAAGCAGGAAAAATAACACTGAAAGATCTAAAAGGTCAGTATCATGTCGATATGAATTGAAATTATATGCTTGTACTATGCCTATGTTTATGTTATGGCATGTAACTCTGAAGGATACATTAGTAGAATGAAAGTAGTGTGATTTGCGACATGCTAGGATAAGCATGGATGGTAGAGAGACATTGGAAGTAATGTTACTTGTGGGGTAAGTGTGTGGTCTATGGATGTGCAATACTACTATTGTGTATATGTTGCACATGTTGTATATTCAGTGATTGTACCTATGGTGGTGTGTACATGTAAAATATGTAGCATTGTATACATATGATGTTGTGTGCATGTTGTATATATGGCGTTGTGTGTATATTGCATATGAAATGCTAGGTATAGATGGTGTTATGTACATCTTGGGTATGCAGTGATGTGTACATATAATATCGTGCACATGTTGGATATGAAGTGTTGTGTGCATGTTGATATGCGGTGTTGTGTACATATAATGTTATGTACATGTTGTATATGCAATGCTATGTATTTATGGTGTTGTGTGCATGTTGTACATGTGGTGGTATGTACATATGGTGTTGTGTGCATGTGGTGTTAGGTACATGTTGCACATGTGGTGCTATGTGCAGGTGGTTTTGTGTACATGTCGTGCATGTGGCGCTGTGTACATGTGGTTTCGTGTACATGTCGTGCGTGTGGTGCTATGTACATGTGGTATTGTATACATGTTGTACAGGGGGTGTGATGTACATATGGCGTTGTGTAGGTGGTTCTGTGTACATGTGATGTCGTTCACATGTTTTGCAAGTGGTGCGGTGTACATGTGTTACTGTGTTCATGTTATGCATATGGTACTAGTATACATGTGGTATTGTGTGCATGTCGTACATGTTGTGTTGTGAACATGTGGTACTATGCATGTGCATTGTGTAGTTGTAGAATCGTGACATGTGTATTCGATGTGTTGTACTTTTTGCACGTACATGTGTTGTGTTTTACACTGGGTGTAGGTGTATGTATTATGTTGTGCTGTGCAACGGATGCATGTGTAGGTGTTTGTGTTGTATGTCAAGTATACGTGCATGAATTGTATGTTGTTGGATGCCATGTGTGGTTGTATATTTGCGATGCATACTATGTGTATCTGTACATGGTTGAAGAAAATGAAGTGGGTGCTTGTCGGGTGTGGCAACTGATCTGGTGTGCATACAGAAAGGAGAAGGGATAAAGGTAGAAGCAAAGGACTGATGAAGGATAAGTATATGTATTTTATTCAAGTATTATTATTCATGTGATCTATGATTCTTACTTATGATGGTTACATGTGATTTATGATTATGGTTTATGATGATTGCATGTGATTCATGGTTTTGACCTATGATGGTTGGTGTTGAGCTAACCAGATGTGATATGTTTATACATGATGATTTGGTCAAATATTTGATTTGTCTTGTTGTGGCAGGAAGTAAACATGATTGAAAGTGTACCTTATTAGCGAGTTACCAATGAGTTATGATTTGAATTTATTTTGAATCTAATGGAAATTATGTGCTTGGTAAATGAGAGCATGCAATGCCAAGTTTGGGATGGTTGAAACTGATTGCAAGAATTAGCAGCATTAGAAAAAAGGAACTGAAACAAGCAAGAATATGATGGTAAAGCATTTCAGGAGCAGGGCCATTGTGGGACATTGGTACCCAATATTTTCCATTGGTTTCCATGAGAATCCTATGACCGATATGATTGTTTTGAAGTAGGGATATGCCTTGGTTTTTTAATATTTCGATGTGAGGAAGCCTTACCAAGGGATTGATCACTCAGGATAGGGGATGCCAGGGAACTTGGAAGGTGAGTGACTGCACAAAACATGATGAAAATATTGCCTGAGGGACTGTCCAGCAGAGAAGGGAAGGTCAAGGATGGATTTGTTTTGGTAATTAGCATTTCCAGATGGAATCAAATGCACATTTTGAGTGCACCCTAGAATAATGAGTTGGTAAATGTTCACTGAGGGTACAATAGCGCAGGATTGCAGTGTTGGACATTGGATGTAGCTTTGGCTATGACAGTGGATTTTGGACTTCCTAGGAAGGAAATGAATCTTGGTACTACATTGAGGGTGGAGGTTGTTTACCCTTTGGATTCCTGCATTGTGAATGTCGACATCATATCCTTTTATTTTCTGGTTGGGAAAATGTGCATATGTGTACATTATTGTAAATACTGTAATGAGCTATGTTATAAAGATCCCGTATGCGATATGTTTTCAGCAGGGTTTTCATTGTAAATATTGCAATGAGCTATGTTATAAAGCTCCATAGGCAGTATGTTTCATTTTTAGCGGTTTTTCTAAGGTATAGGTGTGATTTAACACCGAGGATGGTGTTCCCCCAAGGGGGAGGGTTCTGTAACAGACCCAGGCTAAAATTTCATGTAATCGTAAGTTAATAAAGACAAAAATAAGACCATGGGCAAGGGACACTTATTCCAAGCCAAATGTTGGGCAAAGATATCCCATTGGGAATCACTGGATGTGTGTTTATGGCTAAAGGAGATTAGAAAGGGCTATGGCTAACGATTTGGAAAGGAAAAGAGGCATTATTGGCATTTTATTTATGAAAATAATGGAAAATAGGAGAAAAGGGAGGAGAAAGGTTACAGGTTTCATGTGAGGAGGAAATTGAAGGAAAATAATGGAAAATGAAGAAAATAGAGGCCTCATTGATAAAAAGGCTTCTAAGGATTAGTTGGCAAGATTTTTCTCACACTTATGGCTCTCATTCTATTCTATATCTCCCTTAGACTCTTGGATACTTAGATATTGCTTGGAGAATTTCAACATTGAGCCAAGAAAGAGGAAAGCAAGCAAAGGAAGGACAAGGAAAGGAAATGAAAGAAAAGATCAAGTAAGGAAGAGCATGATCTAGCAGCTTCAGCAGTAATAATAGTAGGTAAAATATTGCATGTGTGATTTCCTAGCTGGTTTGGACATGCATGGCTTATGCATGTTGTTATTTGGTTCTCTTATTGTTGGTGGCATGGTTTTGTTGAGTTTTGAGAGTGGTTTTCAGCCTTGCCTTGCCTTTTTTCGAATAACCATGGTGTGTTGGGATTTTGATCTCAGTTTTGAGCTTTGGAATTGCCGAATGGATTTCAGAATCTAGGTTAGAGGTGGTCTCAAGGAAAATTCCCAAAGGCCTAGGAATCCCTTGACCGGTTTTGGTAGGATACACGGTAAAGCCTGAGGGTGGTGTTTCTGTTTAGGGCATAGTGATTTGGCATTGGATTGCGGTAAAGGCTGAGAGATAAGGAGATGGAAAATTCCTTAAGGACAATGATGGATTCTGGATGGCATTCTAAGTTCGATTCGGTTTTGTGATCGAAGCATCAATTTTGGTGTGATCACAACATGGTGAGGGTGGAGTTGATTTAACCTTTGGATTCCCTTGGTTGGTTTATCCATGAGATCCCATACTCATGCTTGAAATATAGCACTGGGGTGATTGACTGAAGAGAGATTTGGCTCAACCATCTCTATGGTCGGGTGATACGTGGAAGTCCTGAACCTGGTCGATTATTGCCTATGTTTAATGAAAGCTAAGATCTCTTGATTTTGTACTTATTAATGTGTGGATTTAATGGTTGTTATCTCATTTTTATTTCCATGGTTTTATGATGGTTACAAGCATGGTTAAATGATTGGTTCATGTCATGGTTATTTCATGTATTTACTTGTAGTTGTTAAAATAATGGATGCAAGAACTAATTGATGTCATAAATGTTCAAGGAAGAGAGTGGTTATCCTTCTTGTAATGTATCATAAGATTTTTCAGTCATTCATGATTTGTCTTGTATCCTAGACCTGTAGATTTAATTCATGCCAAATGTTTGACATAATGTCAGTTCCGGTTGGGGAAGGTCATGCCTATTTATGGAGTCAGTTTTTGGTTATTTGGCATTGTCGTGATGTGTTTGATGATTTCTGAAAGCTATAAGAAGTTCTGGGCAGTGTCCAAGATTCTGGGCTTAAAAAGTGCCTTAAATATCGTGAACACAACCATGGGTTTGTGAAATTGAGTCTTTGGATGCACGCATGCCCATGCTGAGGGAGCATCCAAAGCTTCCCAGACGCACCCTTGCCAATATTAAGGGAGCGTACGTGGGTTTTATTCAGCAAAATTCAGTGGGACCCAGGGACAAGTCATCTTGATGGCTAGGATAGCCTATGGGGGTCCTGTAGTAGGTGTAGGGAGTCTGTGTTATGGTTTTCCACGTCGATGACACTTCCTTAAAGTCACCAAGGAGGTTGAGTATGATCTTAACTACCCTTAGCTCATGTTTACCTTGCCTTGGCCGGTTACTTGGGTAGATGTGAGGGGAGGTGTACGTTACATTTATCTTGAAAGACTAGATAAAGATGCAAAAAAATTAGGAATACAAACCAATAAAACAAGGAATGAATATTTAGAAATTAAAAAATCTATCCCATAGAGATCTACTCTCAAAATTTTATATTCATGTTCTTCTCTTCGATGACCAATGTTGGAAGAATCTCTTTCCTTCTCAGTGAAAGTTATTGATCCCTTGAAAGGATGTTATTCCTTCATTTTATCCATTTCCCTCTACCAGTTATTCTTGATTCTTGATAGCCACCATTGTTAAGAATAGGTACAAGTGGAGGCTAGAATATAGCAGATTTCCCTCTTTTGGTTCAAACTACAGGAGAACATGTTCCTACCTCTTTTCCATTTTTAATTCCTCCTCATTTTGTTGGTATCCAAGATGGGTTCCTTGTTGAATAATAATAGGAACTTTACTTCAAAACCTTCATATGTTTGTTCATCCATTTCCAATGGGATGGTTGAACTCAAACCATTTTCTTGCAAGCTACATCTAATTCTCTAAGCAAATCAAAGGAAAATCAAGGATGACTTTGATATAAATAATCAATTACTTCATCTACTACTTACACCTTTTTTTTCAATTTTTTTGTTGGAATTTGTTTATCTCTTGTTGAACATTCTACATAAGAGTTTCATTTTTCTGCAATGTATATCAAAATGAAGTCCATTGAATTCATTAAATTCATAATTTGATCCTAGATCAAATGTTTTGCATTGATCAAATATTTCTTTTTAGCCATTTGTTTGTAGCTTCCTCCAAATACTTTCTTAGCTTCCCAATTGTCTAATTTATTTCTCTTCACAAATTATCTTAGCTAGATAATTGTTCCTTGCATTTTCTTATCATAACCTCACTTTCCCCCAAGTTTGATCCTAAATTATTCATTTAATTTTCTTCATGATTTTTCCTAATTTGGAGTCATAAATATACTAGATATTTCTAGGACTTCATCTTCCAACAATGTCAAATGCTCATCATCCTTATCATGTATTCTTGTGTCTGTTAGTGGTTTAGACACTTTCTAAATCACTGCTCGATTTTCAATTTTTAAAACATCATTTTCACCTTTTAATCTATCAAATGTAAAAGCTAAACGATATATTAGCATGGTAAGTTCATGAAATACTTTCTCTTTTTTTTCTTAAGCTACCATCAATTCATTTGCTTGCATAAGGTTTGTAATATTTATCTTCAATTTTGAGTTGATTTTTTTTTTTTTTGTAATATTTATTCATATCATATGCCTTGAATACTTTCATATCTCTAATGTAATCCCAATGTTGTCACTTTGATTTCTAAATCCAAAATTTAAACCATTCTAGTTCTATTTAAAAAAATTTCTTGGTTCAATCAAATAGCCAGTTTAGCTAACATCTTCTAAAGTTTATTTAGATCCATTGTAGCTTGAATGAAATCTTTAAAGACCATATCTCTAGTTACTTATGTCATTCAACCGAGTCTTGAAATCACATGCATCTTGTTTAAATCAAACTCAATTATGGTAGCACCATATTATTGTATCTCAATTTCACCCTAATTATCAATCACCTGTTGCCAAAGCATGTGCATATTAAAAGTCCTTGCTTCTATTCCACTTAAACTAAGTAATATAGGTATTGCTAGCACCTCGTTGAAATCTTGAATCCATAGCTCTTTCCTTAACTAATTAGATTTATTTTTAATATTAGTAATCTCAAATAATAAAGTTGATTGAAAACTTTCTATACTTTCTTCTTCCTTAGTCTACGATGTTCCTTCTCCATCTAAAATAACTTAGATGAGGAATTTGTTCAACTTTGTACAACTATCATAAAGGGATTCTTTAAACATTGTTAAAATGGATCATCAATTGCTAATACACAACTATCCATAATAATATTGGCATTATTGGATAGTTATGTCTAAGGAATACTAAGAGTGTAACAAATTTTCCTTCCCTACATAACCTCCAAAAACTAGGATGGTGGCATATGAAATTCCTAGTTGTATAGTTACTCCCAAATTTGCTTCCCATGATCTAGATAACAATATACCATAGTTAGCGGGTACATATGCAACTATACATCCATCATTGCACACTTTGAGGGGTTTTATGTTAAATTTACAACAAGATCCTTAACCATTCCAATACATTTGACTCGAATTAAATCGAAAGAATATATATCCTTGTATTGAATTGTAATTTCTAGACCCAATTTATCCATGATAAACTTAGGCATGAGATTATGTGATTCTCTAGAATCTAACAGGTAGTAGTGCAATAAATGGTCCTGAAATATTAATCTAATGTAAAAGGGTGGTGTTAAGCTATTATTTTCTTCAAGATGTGGCCCAAATAATACTTGAGAAGAATCATCTTGCAAGCATATGGTATCCACTTGGTTTACAAGAGGAGGAGTACCGATAAAATTTTCCAGATCAATTTTAAAAGTAATAATTTTTACAAAGCTCAATAA
The DNA here is from genome assembly GCA_034641835.2 of Pinus albicaulis. Classification (NCBI taxonomy): domain Eukaryota; kingdom Viridiplantae; phylum Streptophyta; class Pinopsida; order Pinales; family Pinaceae; genus Pinus; species Pinus albicaulis. The sequence continues at coordinate 640,155,255 of CM076573.1, read as the reverse complement.
AAAGGATAAGCACTTTGATGTTGCACAATTCATTTTCTATATTGAAATCAATATAGTTGGAGCTTTGATAATCATTATATTTTTCCTTATATTTCAACCTTCAAGTATTATCCTTTTCATTTGCTTTATGTTGTTTGCTTTTCCTTGCTTCATTACCTAATCTAGTAACTTTGGGCATAACTGGTTAAAATTTTATTAGCTACTTTAAATTAGCATTTGGATTTGGTTTAAGACCATATTTATGTTGTAATTCAATTTGTATTGTATCTACAAAAAATATGTATTAAGTGGACCATAGGTATTCAACGTCTTTCTTAATGATTGATAATTAGAGATTCTTCATAATCTTCTCGAGTCAAATGAGTAAAATATCTTTATTATTCTATCCAATTCATATCCAATTGTGGATATTGATCTTGTAAAGGCCCCTAATCATCATCATCTCCAAGATCATATTGCTCCACTATTTTTTTATTAATATTCCTTAAAGGTGGTTGAATTGGAAAATATTTAATGGGTGACCTCCCGGGAAGTCCTGGTTACCAGGTGCAAGCCTCGGAAATGATGATTGACGCTATGTCATTCATTTCACTAGTTTCAATCCCACTTCTTCACCCCTGTGAGCATCACTCGATGCAATGAGTGCTAAGTGGAATATTCAAAAGTCATGAGAAATTAGTCAGTTACAACTACCTCTCATGGAAATGGTCATAGATTAATGACTTACTTAACGCAGTTGAATCCCAAAAATGATATCTAATATAATGCACTGCAGAAACCCCTCATACTTAAAATACAAAGAGTAAAGGGATATCTACTTGAATGGTTCATGAGGCGAAATAATTGCTAAGGTTTTGCAAAAGGGGTAGCAAGCTAAGTGGGCTTGATTGTGGGGAAAACTCCATAGTTAAGCACGCTTGAGCCAGAGGAGTTCTGGGATGGGTGACCTCCCGGGAAGTCCTGGTTACCGGGTGCAAGCCCCGGAAGTGATGATTGACGCTATGTGATTCATTTCACTAGTTTCAATCCCACTTCTTCACCCCTGTGAGCATCACTCGATGCAATGAGTGCTAAGTGGACTATTCAAAAATCATGAGAAATTAGTCAGTTACGACTACCTCTCATGGAAATGGTCATAGATTAATGACTTACTTAACGCAGTTGAATCCCAAAAATGATATCTAATATTTAATCCTTTTAATCATGAGAAATTAGTCAGTTACGACTACCTCTCATGGAAATGGTCATAGATTAATGACTTACTTAACGTAGTTGAATCCCAAAAATGATATCTAATATTTAATCCTTTTTTCTTTGGTAAGAATATGAGAATTGAAAGGTATTGTACAAGGAATCTGTTATTTTACTGGAATTTTTTGATTTGTCAACTCAACATTCTAGGGACCTTGTCCAACAACCTCATTTTCCCATTTCCAATATAGATTTTTTTTGGAGAATGCTTATCTCAAATTAATAATTTCATTAGTCATTGTATCTTGTGTATTTTAATAAGAACCATGAGTAGATGAATCTTCCTCATTTTTTTCTTTTCTTTAGTATATACTCTCTTCTCTCATCTTAATCTTGCTTGAGGCTGACATAAAATTCTATGTTTACTACATCATTTTGCATGTTTTCCAAACTCATCGACCTCCTCTCTCTCAACATCATATTAAAGTTGTAATAAACAAATCTTGTTTATATTGAAGACAATAGATAAAGTATATTGATTGATAAGATTGGATATGAATAATGTTGATATTACAATGAGAGCCCCTATTATAAATTCATAGGAAGGGTGCCTTTTGATACTAATGGACGTGCCTTTTTTGATAAGACACACATTGTCATTAACTAATTAGCTTATCATTTATTATTAGGTTTGTAACATTGTTTAAATTTTAAGAAATGTTTTTTCCTCAAAGCATAACAATTAGGATTTTCTCTAGTTCATCACATTTTTGTGGTAGAATGAAGTTTATCTGTTTTTATGAGTTTGACTTTGTTACCGCTTCAAGTGTTGGTGAGGTTCTTGTCTATTTTTTACATCTGTTTGAGAGTGGAACCTTCAACACCATATAATTTATAGCGTTGACCTTGATAATTCAACTCCAAGAATCGTTCTTCGAGGTTTGTAGTATAACTTTCCAATTGCGTCAATTATTCCACACCTAACACTATATCCATCTCTTTGAGTGGTAAAGCATATATTTCTATTTATAGTTATAGCTCTTGTATCTGAATTGGAACTTTATGACATTTTCCTACTTCTTTGACCTTTTTTCCATTAGCAACCACAAGGTGATATCCTTAGTGGGGTACACAAAAAGGTTAAGTTGTTTAATAACAACATTGTCTATACGATTATGAGTACAACCCGAATCTACGAGTATTGTGAGATTTATATCCATTATGGTGCCTTTAAGCTTCAGGGTCTTAGGTTGTGGTTTCGCTATCATGGTTGTTGGTAAAGCTATAAGGTTATTTTTTTTCTTAAATATTGGATCCTCTCCTTTCTGAGATGTGGTGGAATGTACATTTTAATCAATGGTTGTAATTTGTATTTTGGAGTAATTATCTTTCTTTGAGGTTTGTTGTATTCACTTCTATTTGGCTATGCACATTAAAGCTAGCAATTCTTTTTGTCATGTATTGTCATGGTTTGAATTTTATTTATATGCTATAGTAATTTCATCATTTGAATTCTATACTTATACTTGATTTCCATCCACAATTTTATAGTAGTTTAATGACATGTATTCACATCTATGTCTCAGCTTCCAATTTTCCCCACACTTATGACGATAGTTTTTCTTCTTTGCCCCCTCTCTAATTCACTACTAGATGTGTTTATGCCATTTTATGCTTCGCAAGTATATAGTTAATTATTGTTTCATTTGTGCCTTTGTGACCATCTGTCACTGCAATATCTACATTTGTTTACCCCTTTCTTATCTAAGTCATGATGTCAGATTTCATCTTCTTGTTAGGAAAAATATTGAGAGGGGGGTGGGGGGTGAATCAATATTTTATTTCACTTTAACTTTCAATTTCACATTCAGAAATCTATATGGTATTTTCATTCATGCGACCAACGTGTGTATGCGACATCAGTGAAATAAAACCGCATATATCAACTTTACTCAATTTTTCATTGTTTCTATCAATGATTTAACTTAACCAATGCATCATTTTTTATTTAGTTATTCATTATGAAATGACCATAAACTATAAAGAGTAGATAAATAATCAAAACATAAGAAACACATCAACACATGAGGACACTGGGATTTTAGGTGGAAACCCAATGTGGGAGAAAACCACTGTTTTTTTTGTCACTGTCTTCTGTCTTATTATATAAAGAAAATTTCATTACATGTATTTGCGCGTACTCTTACTAGCACGCAGACACCCACCTAGAAGAGGCTAAAACCTCCACTCACTCTCCAACACCCACTGGAAGGGAGTTAGAACCCTGATCTCGTTTAGCAGCTCCTATTTGAAGGGAGATCCTACCCCCTCACTGAAGGCTACAAACCTCAGGACCTTGTGGATCAGGTTTCAAAATGTTTCACATTGGATCCACCTATCAATAAATCACAAAACCTGTAGGCCACCTTTAATAACATATTCATACTAGACCCACACGAATAATAAGCCGAAAAAAATATGCCAAACTGAAATACTTAATCTCAAAAACGTAAACCATTGAAGCTCTGTAAACCAACTGAATAACTGAAACACCATAACCAGATCATATCAATGCATAACCATTCATCAATATATTAATCCATAAATCAATCCATTTAGTAACCAATCATGAATGAATACAATAACCACATTATCATCAACAAAGCCAATGAAAAACTTGATCACATTTAATTCATAATGTATACGTGAATATTCTGAAGTAAACTCATGTATATACATGCTTCCTCTGCATACAACCTACATACAAATCTCAAATTACTGAATACTGAACCATTTAACTAACTGCATCATCGTAATATTGAACAAACCACTGAATAAGTTAGTCAAAACCCTGATCAAATTTAATTCATAATGTATACGTGACTATTCTGAAGTAAACTCACATATATACATGCTTTCTCTGCATACAACCTGCATAAAGATCTCAGATTACTGAATACTGAACCATTTAACTAACTGAATCATTGTAACATTGAACAAACCACTGAATAAGTCAGTCAAAACCCTGATCACATTTAATTCATAATGTATACGTGACTATTTTGAAGTAAACTCACATATATACGTGCTTTCTCTGCATACAACCTGCATACATATCTCAGATTACTGAATACTGAACCATTTAACTAACTGAATCATTGTAACATTGAACCAACCATTGAATCAAGTACTGAATCAATCACATATAACTAAATGCCATGTTGAACCATACCTAGTCATACTTTTGTAACATTAGATCTGATCAACATACCAATCCAAAACCAACCATATCAAACTTCATTGAGAAACAACAAAAAATAATAAAAACTTCATCAATTCAATCGACATCCGAACATTTTTAAGAAACACAGATAAAGTAGCAATCTAAAGGCAAATTATCTAAAAATATATATGCGACTATTGTGAAGCATATCTACGTATGTACGTGACCATTTAGAAGAGAACCCGTGTACAAATCTTAAATTACTGAATTAACTATTCTCTGCAAATGATAAAAAAGGTCAAACCCAGATCTCTATGAACATTTTTTCAACATCACATACTGCTGCATAATGAGATCATACCATCACTATAAACACAAATCTTGCATTGTTTTCTACTTAAACATTTGCAACAAGGAAATCAATCAAGCATATATTTCAACATATCTTCAAATATTTCAGATCCGAGTCTTCTCTTATCTCCCTGGTGCACATCTGTTTCAAATCAAATCACACATGAATAAACCATTCACTTGCTCACTTAACTCCTTACTCTTGATCTCCTTATATAGTTTTTTCCTTTGCCAATACCACAGGAAAATCCCTTGGTAATTTTGTTAGTATTTGTTGACGGGATCAAATAAATGTTGTCAACACAATACTATGGGAAATTACCATGGCAATGACCCTTGGTATCAAGTTTTTGATGGTTCGGATTATGTACGCGACTTTTGTTCACTGTATCTGCATATGTACGCGACTCTTCTTCATTGGGGTCGCATATACTTTTCAAAATTCATAATTTCCATGCATTTTATGATATAGTTGTCAATTCTATCTCATAGCCTCTATAATATCAACATCAATATTCCTATCATCTTAAATTATGGAATATTCTCATACATGTTGACTCATCATCAAGCCAAAATAACATAACATTCCAAAGAAAATACTATTTTACATAAGTGATTTATTCATGACATCAGTTTACAAAGTACCCAAACGGGAATATACAACAAGTAATTACAATTTTACAAAGCAAGCTAACTATACAAAATAGTCTACCCATATTTTTTTCCTAACTAGGCTTATGGGTTCTCTTTATGCACCCACTCTGCTTCAAAGGCTGCTTCAGGAACTACATTAGTTTCCACTTTTCCACATTTTGCTTTCCTTCTTGGGACAAAGTTCCCAATGGAGTTTCCAACACTTTTCAATCTGGTTCCCATTCATGCTACAATGGGTACAAAAATTATTACGCTTGCCCATCGACAAGGAAGTCTTCATACTTGAGAGAGGTTCCTAATATCTTGTCCCAAGGATTTGATCCATTTTTGTGACCATTGCTTTATGTTGTTCACAATTATCCACAGTGGTCAAATGCATCACAAAATGTACATGGCAACAAGTTTTCCCATAAATGATCATAAGAAAAAACATTTCTAGAATCCCCATAATGCTTACACCTTCCTTTTAAGCTATGAATTTGATGAGGAGAACTTGGCTTGGCATGTCCTTTGGAACGTTCATCTCTTTGTGGAGAGAATTTGTCACTATCTGATCTCAATCCCGATCGAAAATTGATACTGGTTTATTAAATTTTTAAAAGTGTTTACATGTAATTAAAATCACCATTAAAAAAGAGATCAATTTAAATACATTGGCAACTTGAAAGGAAATTGCAGCAAATAAACATTAAGAACAAAAGAGACAATAACACCAACACGTTGATAAAGGAATTAGACTATCTTCAAGCCTACGTCTTCGGGCCCGGTCTTTAGTGGGGAGGCCTCTTTATTAAATTCTTAAAATGCTCGCACATCAAAATATTAACTCCATATCATCAAAATAATGCCATCAGTGCGTTGATAAGGCATCAAAACCCCTATTTCGACTCTTTTTGTGCTCACAACGGTCTCCAAATGGCTAAAATAAGCCAAAAACACTATTTGTTGTACTCAAAAGGACTTGGCACTGTAAACCAAACAACAAATGAGCTCGTGGCTCAATGGTTGAGAGCCCAATTCACAATGGCAGAGGTCCGATGTTTGATCAGCATTGAGCATGATTTTATGTGATATGTTAGAGGTTGGTTTAACTCTTTGATAATTATATGGTGGGGTCAACAAACCCGCCACCTCACACCATATCCAAATAGCATTCAACGTATATAAATGAGTTATGGCCCGTAGGCCTTATCCATTGCACTGGTGGTGTATGTTAATTGGTGAAGTGGATATGTATGGTGGAGCCACCAATCTTGGTAGGCTTCGCCATTTTTTTAGTTATAACAACTTTATCCCCTTCAAATATATGTGGTGGAGATACATTTAACAAGCCACATGCGTAACCCAATGGTAAATGTCAGATTTGTTTCCAAGAGGTCATGGGATCGAATCCTGTCTAGTTCGTCGGTCCGCTCAACAAATTTTTGGCCAATCTTGTAAGGCCATGTGTTACCCTATGATAGTGATGCAGGAGCATTAAGGGCGTTTTTTATTTTGTAAATATGTTAAAAGGGGGTGTGATAATTTTTAATATTTTATTAATTAATTTGAATAAAATAGGAGAAGGTGAGGATTTTTTTAAATATCTTTTTATTTAATAAAAGGATATGAGGGAATTTAATTAGTTGAATGATTTTAGGGATAAAGATCTATCATTTAGGGATGTTGAGAGATTTAGGGGTTTGTTGAGGAATTGAAGGGATTGAGCATTTAATTAAATGATTTTTTAAAATTGTATAAATAGGAGGGGGTTTTGAGAGAAAAACACATTAGAGATTGTGAGAGAGTGTGTGATTGAGAGTAGGCTTGAACAACAAGGCTGTAAGCCTTCAGCAAATTGTAAGGGCCACGACTATTGAATATCTGGCCACGAAGAAAGTTTGTAAGTATTTGTTTATTAATATGATAAGTGTGGTTTTTAGAAATTGGATGTTAATTTCTGAAATTGGGTTCAATATCAATCAAACTGTGAAGGGCGCTTATAATACCTTGAATGCGTGATCAAGTTCGATGTATATTTGATGTAGTATTAAATTGGCATTTGCTGTGATATATAGCGCTGAGTTTGTGAAAATGTTCAATGCGTGATGCATAAAACTTAAATTGAATTTAAATTGAGATCACACGCTGTTTGATTGGGTTGTAAGAATTGGATAATACATTAGAAGTGCAGAAGCAGCTACGTTGAAATCGAATCTGGGCCTTGAAGTTTCTGTTTGGGGTCGATTTCATAGCTCTAGCAGAGTTTTAAATTCCGTAGTTGTTACCATGTGTAAAGCGCTGAAGCTACATATGAATTCGAACCTTGTTCTTTGTGTTAACACTGGCATTGAGTTATAATGAGTTGAAAACCTGTAGCATTGCTTGGGCGCAGACTTAATGGTCGATGTCAATTAGGCTGAATTGGGTATGAACAAATTGTGAATCACTATTATTAATGCGTTGGTTGTTGACATGATATATGACCACGATATTGAAGCTGTTTGAAATGGTATCAGTTTTGTATTAAAATACATGGTTGTTGACTGAGCTGGTGTCATCGTTTGTATAAGTTGACATTAAAAACAGGAATATAAAACTGTGTTTCGGTTTGTAAGATCAATGGAACTGATAATCAATTCAGTGGTGATTTGATATATATATTGAAAGCGCAGGTTTTGAAATTACTCCATAGTATTAGATTGACGGAAATCGAAGTGAAATTGTGTGGAATTAAATTGAAGAATGAGGAAATCGACTTTTATGAATCTGATGGTACTGTTGAGTGATGGAACGCAGAAAGGGTGCAAAGACCAAAGGGACATTTGCTTAAAGATAAAATGCGGAGAAAACACTTTGGAAATGTGGTAGAAGTGAGAGCGCTGTTGAAATTCTGAGAGGTATGTTAAATTTTGTAATTTCCATAGCAGGAAACTATTTGCAGAAATGTGTGAACGAAGATTGAACACCATTGAAGGAAAGGAAGATCGATTGGACAGCGCTGAAGAATGTATCGATTTGGTAAATGAAATTTTAATGCTCTAAATTCCAATTGCTATTAACACCATTCTAAAACAGAATCATGGAATGCTAAAAGCGTTGATAACATTTTCTGATTTCAAGAAGTCAATATTGGATCTGGGTTTTACGCGAATTACTGGCGTCTGAAGAATGCAGTAAGTCAATTTCTGGACCTTGTGGATATGTTGATCGATTCCTCTAGTGGCATCGATTGGAGGAATTTGTTCGATTAAATATGCAGTTGATGGATTAATACAAGTCTGGTAGCAGCGCTGGGTAAGTGAAGTTTAAATGTTTTGAATTGCATTGCTGTCAATGCAAAATCACTGATCTACGTTTTCTAGGATTTTGAATCCGTTCAGTTTGTGTTGAGTTTGGGAAATAAAATTTGAATTAAAACCTTCATATGGATGAATAGTATAATAAGTATGGGAAATTCATTTTATGAGCTTGATAAGTAGATTTGGAAAAGGCACATTTTGAATATTTGATGCAGAAATAATGAGCCAGAAGGCGCAGTCCAGAGATTGATTCAAATGGATAAGATATGATGGAAGGTATAAAAGTTATAATGAAAAAAATTGACCCTCTTTTGGATTGAGTGAATCAATGCATTGAAATTTTGGGATGATGTGAATAGTGAATTGATTGCAAATGAGGATTACTGCAGAAGTTTATGGAGATCCTGGGTATTGCAGGCCCTGCCTGCGTCAGATAGGGCCACATGTCGCCTTGCGGTTGGTCCAAATTCAACCAACTAGGTAGTGACACTTGTCGAGCTCTGGAAGCACCACGTGTCAGCCAAAACTATTAGCTTGGAACCTTGACCTTCGGAACCATGAGTTGACCGTTGACTATTGGAATTGTGAGCTTTGACTTTGACTTTGACTTTGACTTTTTTCCCCATTTTTACCTGAACTTTGACTTTGCATAACTTCTTCATATGAAGTCGGATTTCGCCATTCATGTTGCGTTGGATTCACAATGAAGAAATATACGCAATGGAGCTAGTTTGAGAAACATTTGACATTTTTATAATTTTGAGCATTTTCCGAAACTTTGAGCATCTTTTGGATCCTACGAAACACTCCTTGATAATTTTGGTTCATTCCTAATCACTATCACTACCATCATGGCGTGTTGTACCATAAATTTGTAGGATCCCATTTGACATGAACTCCATACCTAACGATTTCTTTGCCTCAACAATTTTGGAGCACCCTCCAATTTCTTCATGGCCATAACCGAATCCATCATACCATTATCATTCCTTCACTTTGATAGGATTAGTAACGCATTGGCCTTTGAATCTGAGGCCTCTTCTGTCATAACCCATCTGAGTTAAAGCTTCATACCAATACCCTTGGTATGCTTTTCAAAATCTAAAAAAGATGTGTTATCAACATTAGTTGAAGGAGTAGAACTAAAATTACTAATTGCCTCCTTTGGTCATCCACTATTAGGTACCTATATTGCTAGTGTAGTCCCTTATTTTTGTTAGTGTAACCCCCTTATTGTTATTGTTGTACCCCTGTAACCACAATTTTGTTATTATTATGCCCTTACATTATTATTTTTAGGTCGGCAAGGATTATATTGTGACCCCATGGACTCCTATATATAGAAGGAGGTTTTTTCATTTGTATAATCAAAGAGTTATTCATTTATGTAATGTAAAGGAGGTTTCCCCCTCGAATTGGATTATTTCTAAGGCGTTGATCTCTCTTTTCTTCTATTTTTGGAGTTGGTTTTATAACATTTAGTATCAGAGCTTTGGATTTTAGGGTTTCTCTGCTCGAAATAGGTCATATTGGAATTTTCACAATAATTTTTTTTATAAAAAGGTTTAGAAGCTGAAATTTTTATCATATGAAGCCGAAATCCTGAGGAACTTCGTGCAAAAATTTCAAATCTTGGTTCACAATATTTTCAGAGATATGATCTGTGGAAGTTAGGGTTTTTTCGTGCTCCCAAATTTCATCTCAAAGAGGTGACCATGGGAAAATCATCATAACTCTCTCTCTGAGTATTAGACTGGAATTTGTAAAATGTGGCCACAAGTACACGGACTTTGGTTTCTCTTGTATCAATTTCAGAGCCAAAGGAGGAATCAATGACGCATGGTACGCCGTACAATTTTGCTCTACTGAACCAGCTTGTAATTAGGTCATTGTGGGAGATTGGACATAAATTTTCCTTGAAGAATCCAAATCAGGTCAAACCTGTGGAATTTGAAAGAAGATTTAGAGGGCTACTACAACACCAAATTTCAGATATTGAAGATCCGAAATAACAGAGATAATTTAGTTTAAATATCGAGCTCCTCAAAAGCAAGAAAAAGGTTTGTATTTTTTTCCGAATTGCATAAGTCTTGTTTGAAAAATCAGTTTGAATTTATTCTAAGGGCATATTGTAGAATAGATATCAGTATTGGGTTCTAAAATGCCCCCTAAAAATAATTCAACACCCATTAAGCCTTCAAAAGGCTCTACTATGAATCATGAAGACGAAGAAGTGAAACATGACATATCAAAAATACAAGAGCAAGTGCACCAAAGTTCGCTCTTGCAAAGAGCAACACAAAATGAAATGGAAGTTTTGAAGAAAGGCGTGGAAGCCAATATGGATGGTTTGAAGAAAGGCGTGGAAGCTAAGATGGATGGTTTGAAGAATGACATGGAATATAATATGGATGGCATGGAAACTCACATGGAAGTTAAGATGGATGACATGGAAGCTAAGATCGAAAACACGAAGAATGGTCTAAAAGCAGACATGAAAGGATTGACAAAGTTGATACAAGAAAAGTTCCTAATGGCAAAAAGATAGTAGAGGAAAATTACGATGAGAACAAAATAAATGTTAATCATGATTTTATAAACTCTAATGTTGGATGGAAGACCCACCATATTCCAAAGATCGATATGAGGAAGTTCGATGGCAAGGATCCTGTAACATGGATACTACATATGGAGCAATATTTTGATCTCAATAATGTGCAAAACACACAAAGGGTACGCATTACAACTTTATATTTAGAAGAAAATACATTTGTATGGTATCGATGGCTTTGCTCCAGTAAAAAAATTGTCATTTGGTCAATTTTTATGGAGGAAATGATAGCACATTATGAGGATACAAAGAGCAACACCTTTTTTAGCCAATTGATAAATCTCAAACAAAAGGGTTAAGTGGGGGAGCACATTGAGGACTTCCAAAAATTGAATATAAGAGTAACTAATATTCTAGAGGAACATATGATTGATGTCTTCATAGGAACTTTAAAGGATAACATCCAACATGAGGTTCGCGTTTGGGAACCTAATTCATTGGAGAAGGCATTTAGGTTGGTAAGAAAAATTGAATGTAAAATTATGGAGACAAGGAAGCCTAACACTCACATCTATAAAGATGGAAGTGTTGCTACTCCTAGGCTTCCAAAACCTATAAGGTTGACACCACAACAATTGGAAGAAAAAAGAGCAAAAGGGCTTTGCTACAGTTGTGATAAAAAATACAGTAAAGGTCATAAGTGTGCTAAGAAGAAATTATTTTACATAGATTGTGAAGAGGAGGAAGAAAACGAACAAGAAACTTCAAAATAAGAGGGTATACATGAGGAACCGATCCTAGAAGAAGAAGAAATTATTCTGACCATATCGTGTAATGCATCGGCAGGAATTACCACTCCTCAAACTCTCAGGATAGAAGGACATATCAAGAAGAAAAAGGTAATAGTGTTGATTGATTCGGGTAGTACACATAATTTTATTCATTGTAAGGTAGCCAAGGAATTGAATTGTTTCCTATACCCAGCACCAGAATGTCAAGTGATGGTTGCAAATGGAGGAACTATAAATTGCTCTAAAAAATGCCATAATATCAAGCTAACCATGGGGGAATATGTATTGAATAGTCCAATACTTTCCATTCCTATGGGAGGTGCTGATGTTGTACTAGGAGTACAATGGTTACAATCTTTGGGGACGGTAGCTTTTAATTTTCAAGAACTTTTCTTGAATTTTTTTTCAGAAGGAAATGAAGTCGAATTACGGGGTATTGAAGGGAAGCCAGGAAGGATAATAAGCTCTAATGTCATGACAAAGCTTCTAAAGAAAGAACAACGAGGCGTAATTGCACAATTATGCTCACTAGAAGTTCTAACATCAAAATCATCTATTTCTGCAGATCTCCAACAAGTCTTGGACAATCATTCCAAGGTGTTTGAAACTCCCAAAGGACTCCCACCTATTCGTGATCATGATCATGCTATTCATTTGATTCCAGGAAGTGTCCCTCCAAACATCAGGCCTTATAGATATCCTTACTTCCAAAAGAGCGAAATTGAATGTATGATTGCAGAAATGTTAGAGGCGGGTATAATTCAACCTAGTCAAAGTTCTTTCTCTGCTCCTGTAGTATTGGTACACAAGAAGGATGTATCATGGCGAATGTGTCCGGATTATAGGGAGTTCAATAAGCTCACCATTAAAGACAAATTTCCCATTCCTGTGATTGATGAATTATTGGATGAATTACATGGAGCAATTTATTTTACCAAGTTGGATCTTCGTTCAGGATATCATCAAATTAGAATGAAGACCGAAGATATTCCGAAAACAACATTTCAAACTCATGAGGGTCATTATGAATTTTTGGTCATGCCTTTTGGCCTTACCAATGCACCTTCTACATTTCAAGGGTCGATGAATTCCATTTTCAAACCCTTCCTTAGAAAATTTGTGCTAGTATTTTTTGATGATATACTAATCTACAACAGGTCTTAGAAGGATCATTTTCAACATGTTGACATGGTGCTCAAACTATTTGAGGAGAAACAGTTATATGAAAAAACATCGAAATGTTTCTTTGGAGTACAAGAGGTGGAATATCTGGGTCATATTGTATCTCACGAGGGTGTTAAGGTAGATCCTAACAAAATTAAAGCCATTAAGGAATAGAAATTCCCCACAACCATAAAGCAGTTGCGAGGATTTCTTGGGTTAACAGGGTATTATCACAAGTTTGTTAAGAATTATGGGGGAATAGTAGCACCTCTAACAACATTATTGTAGAAAGATGCATTTTCATGGACTCCCGAAGCAACTAAGGACTTTGAACATCTTAAAGAGGCAATGTTCCTATCACCGGTCTTAGCTATGCCAAACTTCACAAAAAAACTTTATTGTGGAATGTGATGCCTCAGGAAATGGAATTGGTGTTGTTTTAATGCAAGAAGGAAGACTCATTGCTTTTGAAAGTCTTCCAATCAAAGGAAAGTATTTACAGAAAGATATTTATGAGAAGGAAATGTTATCAATACTACATGCACTAAAGAAATGTCGACCTTACATAATGGGAAGACACTTCAAGTTAAAAACTGATCATGATAGTCTTGAACACTTTTTGGAACTGTTACACTAAAAACTGTCATCCTGACATTCTGCTATAAGTATGAGCTCATTATTACTCATACTTCCTCCTTTTGCAATTCTAACATATCAGTTCTTCATGTCAAGCCTTGAAGATCAGAAGAAAGTTCCTAAAAATCCCCTAAACTTTGGTATCGCACTTTCTCTATTCATTGCCTGCGGTCCCGCACCTAAAGTTCAGGCCTCCTGCGGAACCATACCGCACGTTCTTTGTGTTATAGGTGTGGACCTCTGTAAAACTAAAAAAGGCGAGAAAGTAAAGTTAAAAAGTTGATTTCAGATCAATTTTAGAAGATTCTAGATGGGAATTTTCGGGAATGCATACGCTTTGATAAGGTTCATGTATCCCTTACTTGATGGAGCTAACCCCTTGATGTAAGGAGCTAATCCCTTTGAAGGAGGATTCTATCCCTTCATATTTGGAACAGAAAACCTCCTCTTTTCTACTATAAAAAGAGGCCTTGGGTAGCCTCAAAGGGAGTTCAAGCTTTAGGATATTTGAGGCTTAATGCTGTTCATGAGATTCAGACTCTGTTAATTAAGACTTTCTGTGAGGAGAGATTGCATACCTCTTTTAGTCTTGGTTGAAAGAGTGCAAAGCTTATCAAAATAGAAGAGATTCCTGCTTCGGACCCCAGGAAGACCTGCATGACATCAAGGCACAGGTTGTAAAGGTTTTCTTCCATTTGAAGTTAATACAAATATACTCATTTTTCTCAATAAGCTGTCTATTCATGGTTTATTTCATAGATTCCTTGATCACTATGATAAGTATGATTTATAATAATGTCTATACAGGTGCTATGTAATCTTTTTCTTGTTTGTGACTGCAGGTTTATGAAGAACACTCCTTCAAGTGCACGAGGGACGACAATAATTTCAAACAAGCGTTGGAAATAAGGTAGGCCTTACACCTATATAGAATTTTTATGAATCTTATATGCTTAGAGAGAAATTAGTATAATTGGATGTTTGTTGCTAGTTACTTTTAGTACTAGAGAGATCGGTCTTGTCCGCAAGACAGATTAATCTACACAACAAAATGGCGACTCCGCTGGGGATAAGAACTTGTAGTTTTTGGTTCTCTTTTATCTTGATTTGAGGAAACATTTTTTCCTTATTTTTGATTGATACATATATGTCTGGGTAATTTAGATTTTCCCTGTTTTTGAAAATTTTGAAATTTTTTATGTTTTTCTATAATTTTTCCTGAGACCGCACTCTGCCTTCTTTAGACAGAGCGGGCAGTTTCGCACTTTCTGTGAGATAACAGTGCGGGACCGCACCTGGTTATACTGATAGCCTGCGGACCCTGTTAAAATTTTAGAAAACCTCCAGATTTCTTTCTGTAGTTTATTTTTATTTGGATTTAACATCTTTGGTTTCTACCTAGACTGATCATTATTTCTGTCAAGAATTTTTTGTGAATGAACTCCAACAGTATTGATGTTTTGGTGATTTTCTAGAAGATTTTGCATTTTGGATTGATTTTCACTTGGTTTTTGTAGTGATTCGAAGCATTGACAGTTTGAAGTATCTCAAATTACATTGATCTTTTTGTCTTTTTGCTGAATCCGACCTGATTGTGGAAACATCCTTTTTTTGAGAAATAAAGCAATTTGTTTCTTTGCGAATCTTCGAAAAAACTTGGTTGAAGGTTTTGAATTTCATTTTTATAAAAAACATATTTTGAGTGTTTTTGATCTGTTTGTTATTCTGGACGAATAGATCCTTAGTTTGCTGAACAACTAAGAAAAACATTCTCCAAAAAATCTCAAAGCTTTTATTCAAATTAGAATCAATAGATCTCAAGATTAGTTTTTGTAGTTTTGAGTAGTTTTTAAAATTTTGTAGCTTTCTTTCGAAGGAAAATTGTTTTGTAGCTTCGAATTTGGAAAGAAAAAGGATTTTGTTATGAGCTTTGATAATTTATTTCGTTATTGAAAAGACAAAAAATATTTTCTTTCAGTTATTCTTTATGTTTAAAGAAGGAATTGTTCATTAAAAAGAATTGCATTCTCCAACTCTTTCTTTAGATACAAAGTTCATTGAACGAAAAAGAATTGATTATCATTTCTAGGTGCATTTTTAGTATTTTTGGAAGTCGAGTCTTCACATCATCAAAGTTTCATTTACGCACCCATTGACTTAAGGAACAACTCATAAAAGCAACGCTTAATTAAAATTCATCTAGTAATTTTTATTTTTAGGGCTCTTATCACCAACATAGCTTAGGCTAGTATCTTGGAGTAGGGAGTAATTAACTCTCCAAGATAGCTAAAACAAATAAGTAGACAATCTTGCGGTAGGAAGAATTCCAATTGTTGCATGTATGCTCTGGGAAGCTCCTCTTAAAGGAGTCAAGCACGAGATCATATCTGAACCACTGGGGTAATCAATCCTTCCTCATTGGGAACGATAGAAGATATACACGTATTAACAACGGTAAACCTCGGATAGACCATTGTCGAGGAGCCAGGGGTCACTTGTTGGCATACCTTGAATTATTTTAAGGAGCCTTCAACGGAATTGAGCTTTGTTACTTTGCCCTTGCGTGTGTGTCGGATCGTAGACTGTTCCCCCAGGTATATTTGTTTCTGTTGGTAACCTTAGAGACCATAATCTTTAGGATTCTTTCCTAAGGTGACGGTGGAGGGAAGATCCCACTGTACCTGGAACAGACGTCGGCTAGACTCAATTGGACTCTCCGGAGGGTTATCTTCACTCGAGATGGTATAGTGGAGAAACTTGCACCGGTCTGTTTCATTAAGCAGGTTGTCGGGGTAACTGTTCCAACCGCCCTTTTCGTATTAAAATTCTACTAAGTTGGATTTCATCATCAACTAGTGTTTTTTAGTAAGGAAAGTTACTATTTGTGTGTGGTTTGAACTCTTAGATTTTTTTTAAGCGTATTATTCAATTGTTTGTTTCTTAGAGACTTTAGGTGTTTTCATTGAAATTTTTCTTTGTTTGTGTGTGATTAGTTAATTTTTAATCGTGGCAAAATTGCCGAGACAATCCCGGAGAATACAAGGGAAACCCCTTGAATATTCACCAAGTCAGCTTGAAGGGCTTCGGGCTCTGGTATCATCCAATAGAGGTAGAATTAGATCAACAAAAATTGGAAGTTCATCTATAGTTATTCATCCTGATCATCAAATACCTACAACAAAACACATTCAAGAACCGATTTCAGTTTCTAAAGTTACTGGAAGTATTTCTCCTTCTGGTGAATTAGCTGACGAACCTGAAATCTCTGAACCTAAAACTGAATCTTCTGTTTTGGAAAAATATTCAGGATTTATTACACCAACTTCTAGCGATCCAGGTTCACCTAGGGTAAGAAATATTATCACTGACGATCTTCCATCTGGACTTATTTCTATTGAAGAACTTATTAATCCAGATGAAGATATATCTCTTCCCGACTCGCCTCAATCATTAAATCTTAGGGAGCGTGAATCTATTTTCTACAGCCCCATTCGAACTGATCCTTGGTATCTCTCTTTAACAAACTTTTTAGAGAATCCGGGTCTTTCTTTTTATCCACCTCGAATTCCATTTCATCCTACACCCAGAGGTTATTATCCGTCATCTTTTATGGCAGGAGAGTCATCCATGTTTTCTTAGACACCGGAATCATTTTTACACGCTGGTCCTTCTGTTCCTTCGGGATATCAGGCACTGTCTGGTACTTTCTCGGGAGCAGATCCTTGACCAATTAAAAGCGTGTTATCATCTAGTTTTAACGAATTTAACATTGAAACGTCGAACGCAGAGCAAATTTTTATGATGTCTGGTAATATTCCGAATCCTCAACCTCAAGGCAGTTAGTTACCGCCTGGGGGGCAACCTCAGGGAAGTCAGTTACCGCCTTGGGGAAACCTCAGGGAAGTCAGTTACCGCCTGGGGGGCAACCCCAGGGAAGTCAATTACCGCCTGGAGGGCAACTTTCAGGTAGTGAATTACCACCTGGGGCACAACCTCAAGGTAGCTTTTTCCCAGGACAAACTGTGGAATCATATTATTTTGGGGGACAACCCCAAGGACAGTACGTACCTCAGGGTTATCAAACTCAAGGACAATACATACCTCAAGGTCAACCCCAAGCTCAATATGCTCCTCAGGGTCCTTATCAACCCCAGCCTCAGTACGCGCCTCAGGGTTATCAACCTCAAGGTCAGTACCCAATTCAAGGCTTCCAACAGCCTTCTGGTCAACCATCTATTCAAGGAGCCGGAAATTTACCATTTAATTATCAACCCTACATTCAACCAGGTTATGGTCCTTACGTTCAACCTTCTACGGGACAATACCCCAAAATAATGGTGTGGGATCCGTCCCAATATCAACAGCCTTTGCAGCCTAATGTGCAGTTGCCTTATCAACCTGGACAACCTTTAGTTTCTGGTCCAACCCAACAACTTGTTCAGCCAGCTATTCAAACTCCTACACCTAGTTCAGTTCCACAGTCTGGGCCTAGTACACCTTAGACTCCACCCCAAACTGCTGCAACTGCTGCAACATCTGTTCAACCTGTAATACCTGTTTCTGGAGTATCTGTAGCACCGAATTCTTCTATCCCTGTATCCGTGCAAATCCCTCAAGTCTCTATACCCCAGTCAGGATCTTCAATCCAGACTTCGGTTCAGATGCCTACAGGACAAGCTGGTACAAGTACAGTTGTTACAAGTCAACCACAATTTATATATCAACCCTACCAGGGACAGTCGCAATTCGGTCCCTATACACAGAATCCAAACTATCAGTATCAACTGTACCCTGGATATACTTATCAACAACCTCAATATGGTCCGATTCGTCCTGGTTTTCTGGGAGGTTACATGATTCCTAATGCTAATCCGATTCCCAGTTATCCTGGGTATCCGCCTCCTGGATCTGCTTTGGCTTCTCAAGGTTTTCGAGACCCTAACCGTCAATTACCGTTTATTGCAACTTTGGACTTACCTGATTTGACGTGCCTTACGAATGATCCAATTTTTTATTATCAGAACTGGCCGCCAATGCCTCATAAGTTGCCCAGTGATATAACAATATTCGAAGGTAAGCCAGGAGAGGATCCATCGAACGATGTCATGACTTATCACCTTTGGTGTGCATCTAATTCAATCATTGATGATTCGATTCATTTACGTCTTTTCCAAAGAACTCTTATAGGTCTTGCTGCCAA
Organism: Pinus albicaulis; assembly: GCA_034641835.2. Classification (NCBI taxonomy): domain Eukaryota; kingdom Viridiplantae; phylum Streptophyta; class Pinopsida; order Pinales; family Pinaceae; genus Pinus; species Pinus albicaulis. The sequence continues at coordinate 640,136,213 of CM076573.1, read as the reverse complement.
ATGGTACATTGAGTTACCACGAGGCTCATTTCATAACTTCAGTCAGTTAGAAACTGCCTTCTTGACTCATTTTCAGTTGCCAGTCAGATACGACAATGGCACAGAATTATTAACTTCGCTAAAACAATCCACGTCCATGTATATTTCTGATCATATTCATGAATGGCGACGTAGAAGATGTTTGGTGAAAGTTTACATTCCAGATCAAATTCTGGTAGAATGGTTTGTTAAATCATTGTTACCCAAGATCACTGAAGATGTAGCTAAGGATGGTGTTGTTACTGAAGAGCAAGTAATTTCTCAAGCTCAGTACCTTGACCTTGTTTATACACAATCAGGTACTTTACATGAAAAAATCCTAGACCTTCCAAAACAAGGTCAAATAGCTGCTGCTCCTTCAGGGTCTCATGCCGCTGACGGTATGATTGGTACAGTCAATTCTAAAAGTAAGAAAAAATATTCCAAGAATTCTTCTCCTATTATAACTTTACCTAATTCCTCGAAAGGAGAATATTCCCCCGAAGTTTCTGCCGATATTCACGTCGTAGAGACATGTACGGCCAAATCTAAATCCAATGGTAAAAAGAAAGGGAAGAATAAAAACAAAAAGAATTCGAAAGAGAAAACTGATAAAAATGAATCCAATGACGAAAAACGTAAACCTCGGTATCCTTGTTTCATTTGTGAAGAAGATCATTTCACGAAAGAATGTCCATATCGAGCCGAAGTTACGAAATTCGTTAAAGGATCGCAACAACCTGCTGTCTTGAAGGATCCTTTTCCAATTCAAGATAGTAAGATGGTTGGTTCTACCTCGACTAATTTCGAAGAACCTATTATGATGATGTCTCATGTAAGGGTTGCGACGCGATTGCAAGATTACGGTTCTAAGAATCCTGTTGATGGTAAAGAAGCAGAATTTTCTAATGCAAACACATCAACTACACCTCCTCCTGTTTCTGGTCCGCTACAGATCGAGAAACAAAATCCAGAATTAATAATCAAACCGCCTGCTAAAGGTGTTCTTCGTAAATCAGCTTTCAATTCACATGCGAGAGCTGCTCATAATTACAACATTGTTGAAGACTTAGCTATTTCTCCTTCAGCAATGTCGGCTTTGGAAGTGTTGCAATCATGCCCAGAGCAGCGCAAATTGATTTTGTCTGCTATAGGAGCTGTTGATATTCAGGATTCTAACCTTATAATCTTCGATTTAGAAATAATACACCTCGTTTACCTCACCAAATGGCTTTCCAGATTCCAGTGTTAGTAAAAAACAGACCAATTTTTCAGACTGTGATTGATGAGGGAGCTTCAACGTGTATTATGTCGATTCAGTGTTGGAAATCACTTGGTTCTCTTACACTTAACCAATCTCCGATGATTCTTAAGGCTTTTGATGGTCGAGGTTTTCAACCTTTTGGTATTTTGCAGGATTTACCCATAGGGATCGAAGGTAAAATAGTAAATCTAGATGTGGAAGTGGTTGATGCCCCTCTAGATTACAACCTTCTCCTAGGTTGAAGTTGGTCTTATGCTATGACTGCTGTTGTTTCTTCGGTCTTTCGACTCATAAAATTTCCATATCAAGGAAGGATCATAACAGTAGATCAGTTAACTTATTTCTCTTCCGACCCAGCCTCTACAGAAACAATCCAGCATGTTGGTAAAACGGCTATTCCTTATAAGGATGTTGGAGTAGGTTTGATTAAAGATTCTGGTTTACTAGGAACTTTTTCCTTTCCTCCTCCTAACATATCACCTTCTATTGCAAATATTCACATGATTTCATCAGACACTATTACGTTTGATGATCCTTGGATCGTACCTTCCGATTCCGAGTTAGATTCATTTGATGGCATGATGCCTTTGAGTCCATTTGAAATTGCATATCAGGCTGTACAGTCACTTTCCAACCCCTCTTCAACCGAAACTGATCCAATGAATGGGATCCATGAGGAATCACTTTCTATATCTAGTTCAGTCACAACGACATTTCCTGAACCTTTTCATACTGATGAACAAATTTATGAGTTTTTGTCTGTCGATGATTTACCATGGGAAGATCTACATCATCGATCTTCGTTTTTACCTGAGCTAGATCATTTTGAAGATGATTTCGCTTCAATTTTTACTGCTGAATATGTTAAAGAACCGCAGAATCCTTTGCAAAATCCTGATTCTAAGTTAATTTGGAAAATATATCTCGAACGGTTCCCATTGACATTTCAGTAAAACCAGGAATAATTGAAAACATTCATATATGTGCTTGCTGTACTGAAGATGAAATTAAAGCTTATAAAGCCCTATTTCAAGAATTCCGTGATGTGTTTGCCTGGTCCTATGAAGAAATGCCAGGAATTGATCCGTCAATCGTTGTACATGAAATTAAGACTTACCCGGATGCTAAACCTGTTCGTCAATGCTTACGTCAAATTCATCCTAGAAAAGCTGCTGCTATTAAAGCAGAAGTTGAAAAACTACTTCGTGCAGGATTCATTTATCCAATCCCCTTAACGGATTGGGTATCGAATATTGTTCCTGTGACTAAAAAAAAAGGAACCATACGAGTATGTATCGATTATAGGGATATTAATCGAGCTTGTCCTAAAGACAATTATCCAACCTCCTATATCGATCAAATAATTGATGATTGTGTTGGCAGTGAAATGTTTTCTTTTATGGATGGCTTTTCAGGTTACAATAAAATAAACATACTCCCTGCTGATCAACCGAAAACAACTTTTATTTGTCCATGGGGAACATTTGCTTACTGTAAACTACATTTTGGATTAAAGAACGCTGGCGCAACTTTTCAAAGGGCTATGTCTTATGCATTTCATGACATTAAGCACATTGTAAAGCCTTATCTCGATGATTTACCTGCTCATTCATTACGTAGGGCCGACCATCTCACTCATTTACGAGCAATCTTTATGAGATGTAGGCATTATCGAATTAGGTTGAATCCGCATAAATGTGTTTTCTGCATAGAATCGGGTCGATTAATAGGATTTGTTGTTTCGAAAGCAGGCATTCGCGTCGATCCATCGAAGGTCGAAGCCATTGTCAAATTACCTCTCCCTTCGACTTTACGCCAACTCCAAAGTTTGCAGGGGAAAGCAAACTTCTTACGTCGATTCATTCCTAATTATGCCGAGCTTACAAAGGGTTTTACCTGGTTGTTGAAATAGAAAATTCCATTATTTTGGGACCAGATCGCTGATCGATCTTTTGATGCACTTAAACACGCGTTGACCCATGCACCGTTATTGCATCCTCCCAACTACAATCATGATTACTTTTTGTACCTCGCCTCTTCTCATTCCACTATTGGGATGGTATTGGTTCAGGAAGATGAATCTCACAATGAACATGTGATTTACTATCTTAGTCGAAATATGCATCCGACTGAGATCAAATACACACATGTGGAGAAATTGGCCTTGGCAGCTGTCCAAGCTGTTCAAAGATTTAGACATTACATCTTGTTACGTAAAACCACGGTAATTTCTAATTGCAACCCTATGATGTATATTTTGACCAAACAATTGCTAGGGGGAAAGTATTCCAAATGGATAGTTATCCTGCAGGAATTTGACTTGGAGTTTGAAAAATCCAAGGCAAAGAAATCTTTGGTATTTGCGGAACTGATGTGCGATTTCCCCTCTACTGATATTGAAACAGTGGCAGAAGAATTTTTGTTTCTTATCAGTACACTTGATCCATGGTATGGAGATATTATCGTTTATCTCCAAACCCAATCTTTTCGGCCTGACATCTCACGATCTCAGCGACGGAAAATACGCTTCCAATCCCAACAATATAATATCATTGGTGATACACTTTACCGTCATGGAGCGGATTCTGTTTTCCGACATTGTCTAAATCATGAAGAAGCTGAAAAGGTTTTAAATGACTGCCATTCTGGAGCATGTGGCGGTCATGTCTGGGTATGCCACAGCCCAAAAGATATTGCGTGCTGGTTATTTCTGGCCAACGTTGTTCAAACATTGTATCTATGCAGTTCGGAAATGCCACAACTGTCAAATTTTTGATCGAAAAATGCGCGCGCCACCCGCTCCTCTTCACCCTATAATTGCTGTTGGTCCTTTTGCGAAATGGGGTATCGATTTTATTACATGTAACCCTCACTCGGCCGGGGGGCATGCGTATATTATCTTAGCAGTTGATTATTTTACTAAGTGGGCCGAGGCGATGCCTACATTTTCGGCTGATGGCAAGATTGCTGCAACTTTCGTATTTAATCACATAATTGCTAGGTTCGGTGTTCCTCAAGCTATTATTACAGATCATGGAAGTCACTTTCGGAATGTCATGATGACTGAACTAACAGACCAAGTTGGCTTGCACCACGATAGTTCCACTCCGTGTTATCTGCAAGCCAATGGTCTGGTTGAAGCCATTAATAAAGTTTTAGTCACCATGATCAGACAAATTATTGGTATTCACAAGACGAATTGGCATTCCATGTTATTTTCAGCACTTTGGGCATATCGAACCTCAGTCAAAACATCAACGGGTTTCACTCCTTTTCAACTGGTTTACGGTTTGGAAGCTATGTTGCCGATTGAATGCGAAATTCCGTCACTAATATTAGCCGTAGAATTACTTCCAGCTACGTCTGAAGAGGAAAAACGTTTCTTGTACTTAGCTCAATTAGATGAGAATCGACGAAATGCTGCAATAGCAAACGAGGCTCATGTTAAATGGATTAAAGCTCAGTATGATAGAAGTGTGACCCCTTGAAATTTTTCAGAAGGAGACCTAGTTTTACTTTATGATCAAGCTAACGACAAGCTAGGAGCTGGGAAATTCGTGCCCATGTGGCATGGTCCTTACATTGTTAAACGAAAAGTAGCAAAAGGGGCCTATGAGTTGATAGATTTTGACGGTGTCCCTTTGGATAAACCCAAAAATGGGCTTTATCTAAAGCGATATTATGCTTAAACTTGGTGTGGAGATTCTTTAGGTTAGATTTCTTTACTTCTGGTGTGTTAGAAAAGTGTGCCTAGTTTAGAAGTGTGTTTTTTATCACTATTCCTGCTTATCTGAGTTTTACTCTTGATATTGCAGATGTCGACGTCTCTTCAAACCTACACTAGTTTTGCTGATGGTTCTTGTCGTAGTACACGGAACATTTCTTCCGCAGCTTGGGTTATCTATTCACCCTATGACGAGTTAGTATCCATGCATGGAGTAAGCCTTGGTCAAACAACGAATAACATTTCCGAGTATAGTGCAGTGATTGAGTTATTATCTGAATCCATATCATTTGGAATTCGGAGTTTGATTGTTAGGTTGGATTCTGAACTTGTTTCATTACAACTTAACAAAATTTATACCATTAGAAATCCAGTGTTATTACGGTTATTTTTAAGAGTTCGTCTCTTGGAACATGAATTTGATTACATTGAATATCAGCATATTCCAAGACATTTAAATACATTACCAGATGCAATTTCTTCTAGTATGATAAATAGACATTTGCAATAATCAAAACAATAAATCAAACGCATTCATAACATGTACACAGATAGCCGGTAAATAGTGATATATCATAGTATAGGAGAGTTTTCAAAAAAATATATACATCGTCTTCGATCATAGGTTGGAAACACCTTATGATCGGAAAAAAATGATAACACAAAAAGTCAAAAATATGAGTCTATAAGATCATCCCATCACTGATGGTGATCACGATAAGAAACCACTGCCCGAGCCACCCTAAATAGGAACCTCATAAAAGGTCCTGGAACACCAATCACGTATCTCTGCAACCTGAGTGGAATATCATCTATGCTCGTCTCTGGAATATCTAGAGTCAAACGCTCTAGGTGATGCTCTAAATCAGTCAAAATTTCCGCTGATTGGCCTGCTGGGGCTGGTGCGGCTGCAACTGGTTGTCTTCTCTCATAAGGTTGGAGATGGGCTGGTCGCTGTGGACCCACATCTGTATTCAAAAAAATTTTGGTTATTACTTTTCAAGACGATTAAAAAATAAAAAATTAGGATTTAGAAAACGTTGAAAAATGATTGTACCTGAGTCATCCCACTGTTCCCCTGATGGGAGAGCCATCTCTCGGTCGCCACGGAAATCTATCCCGGCGTATGGAAAGTCCTCTATCACAAAAAGTTGGTGATCCAGCCAACGAAAATATGAAGGAGGAAATCGAACAATCTCAGTACCCTCAATAGCATGACGAGCCATCAATGCAGACCAATGAACCATCCTAGGTTCTCGAAGTCGACCGGCATCAACAACAATACTCTGTGGCGCTAGCATGTGGATCCTCTCTAGAGAAAAAGAGATGACGATGGATCCATATCCAAAGTGTTTCAGTTTCCCATCTTTTTCTCTAGTTAGTTGGCCTTTTACATTAGCCAACACAACTTCACACCAGTTAAAGATGGTGCCGCGAAAACAGTCCACAACAATACGCATTTGGGAACCGGTAGCTACATGCAGTGCATCACTCCCACACAGTTTGGTAACAGTAAAAGCAATAACTTTCAATTCAGGATGGATTATGTGTTTTATATCAATCCGTTTGTCCCTAGGGTTTGCCTGGTTATTGCAGAATTCTAGTTGGAGACTAGAGACAGACTGGCCACCTTGCCTAGTCCCAAACAAAGAAAATTGTTCGCCCCTCTTGGACAAACCAGTCAGAAAATATATATTCTCCAGCTCAATTTCGAGCCGGTGGCCACCAATAATGAAGCACTGGTCCTGCACATTCCATCTGTTCACCAACCATTTCAGGAGTTCGACCTGTGCCCTCATGCCTGAGATGGCCCAGAATTTGTACAAACTGCTTGCTCTTAATGCTTGCTGTGTGGGAAAATGGAGTATTGCGGCTTCGTCCACGTCCTCATGTTCACGTTCTCTCCAAATCAACATCTTGATAATCCTATAATGCATAAAAAGGCAAGTTAGAACAATCTTATTTGAAAATTTTTGGGAAACAAATGAGAAATATGCATTTTAAATTTGACCGCGCGGGTACCACACCCGACCTTTGTAAATAGTGCGTAGGAACACACACGACCTGTGTGTTGGGTGCAGACCCACAATCTTTTTCCACATAGAAAAAAGTCGGGGTCCGCAGGTCGCATGTGTCGCACCTGCGGACCCCCGCGGGCGAATTTTTAAACCATATTTTCCCCTAAAAATACAAACTAAAGCCTAAAAATGAATTTGAAATGGATGGAATACAAGATTAAGAGGTTGTGGATTACCTGGGACTGACGGTTCTTGATTTCGTCGGACGGATTTTCCAGAATCTTCACAGGAACTTTCTTACCCAAAAGCTTTTTACTTTTCACTCTGAACTTGAACGGTAAAAATGAAATTGAAAAAGTCATTTTTATAAGTTTTTTCGAATAGATGAATTTTTAATTTATTTATTTTTCACTTTAAAAAGGTTATTTTTGAAAGCATTTTTACTTATCTTAAACAGGTATGTGTAATGTTTCAAGTTTTTGTGCAGAAATTGGATTTTTCAGGAGAATTGATCATTTTTCAACAAAGAGCATACTTTTATCACTTTTTCGGACTCTTTCAAAAATTCACGAAAAAGCGAAACATTGGAGTTCTCTTTTAAGCCCTTTTCAGACTCTCTAAATATGAAAAGATTTCTGAATACTTGATTGTTCTAACTCGTTAAAGTAAATGAATAATCGTCCCTTTAGTATAAATTTACCCCTTTTACGTACTGAAATGGACTATTTACGAAAAATGTATACGTTGACTAATTACGGTCAATAGAGTTCTCTCCCGCATTATTTTATCCTTTTTCAGGCTCGAGAGACTAAATTTACGAAAAAGTACACCCATGGAGTTTTCTTAAGTTTTTTCTTCTGACTCCCTAAAATTGAAAAACACCGAGTTTCTCCTATACTAGACTCGTTAAAACTTAACAGTAAAGGACCTGTTTAATTTTCAACAGGAACGAACCACTCCTTCTTAGGGTTCGAATTTTAAACTAAGTTGGACTCATCCGAAGGATGAGCTTATAATCAAGCAAATGTTATCCTCCTCAATCTTGTCAAAAATAAAGAGGTACTTGCCAGAAATGGTGGGGGAAAAAAGAGAAAAATGGGCATGTTTGTTGTATTTTAAAATTTTTCGAAAATCCAGCTAACCACTCTTGAACACGACAATTTTATTCACCTGGGTTGGGAAATCCTTTGCCTAACAATTAATCAAACCATATTGAAAGTATTCAGCCGGTTTCTGGGTTTTAGCTTTGGGTCAATTGTCACCAAGCCATCTGCAGTGTCGTTATGTGTTCAAGAGGACAGTTCAAATAAACCATTCATCTGCAAAATATCTGTCATCCATTTTGACCATCCCTGAGTCAGTCCTTGCCAATATATTTCTTCAAAACTTGATCTATGATTTCGTGTTGTGGGTTTGCCTATGACGGATCACTTTCTATCGACGACAACTCATTATCTAGGAAGTTGATCCAGAAATTGTCAGTACCTTGAAATCTGCATGCCTTAATGGCAGGTTTCTCGCCTTCGACGACAGGTTGCATCATTAACCTTCGATCGAATGATTCCGTGACATGTTCGACTTCAGCTCATTCATTCAAATTTCATGGATTGTACTGGGTACTTTGAGAGCCATTGACATTATTGGTGGTTACTCTCACACTTGTTAACAGTTTATATCATTGACTGGTAATCAAGTGGTTTCTACCATGTTCGACTTCAACACATTCATTCACATGGATAGAATCGTACTAGTTCGAGATGCGGAAATCAAGACCCTGGATCTAGTTTCCACCATCCAGGCTGTGAGGAATTTTGTTAACATCTGTACAATAGACTATTTATAAACAGATGGCTGCATCCATACTGTTTCTACGCATATTTGCACTATGATGTATTCAAAATCATTCCTGTATCAGAACGATTTGAGTTAGTTTTAGTTAATTTTAATCTGAGTATGGGAATGCCTACCTCAGTGATGACATGTATACATATATATTTTGCATTGACTGTTTTTACAGGTTCTGACTAGGGTGTCCACAGGATGATCTTTAAAATGATAAAGTACTGCACTCTTCATATATGACAGACTTCAGCTTCATCTATTCCAGACTTTGCACTTTAGGGGACAATCTGTTACACTAAAAACTGTCATCCTGACATTCTGCTATGAGTATGAGCTCATTATTACTCATACTTCCTCCTTTTGCAAGTCTAACATATCAGTTCTTCATGTCAAGCCTTGAAAATCAGAAGAAAGTTCCTAAAAATCCCCTAAACTTTGGTATCGCACTTTCTCTATTCGTTACGTACGGTCCTGCACCTAAAGTTAAGCTCTCCTGCGGAACCATACCGCACGTTCTTTGTGTTATAGGTGCGAACCTCTATAAAACTCAAAAAGGTGAGAAAGTAAAGTTAAAAAGTTGATTTCAGATCAATTCTAGAAGATTCTAGATGGGAATTTTCGGGAATGGATACACTTTGATAAGGTTCCTGTATCCCTTACTTGATGGAGCTAACCCCTTGATGTAAGGAGCTAATCCCTTTGAAGGAGGATTCTATCCCTTCATATTTGGAACAGAAAACCTCCTCTTTTCTACTATAAAAAGAGGCATTGGGTAGCCTCAAAGGGAGTTCAAGCTTTAGGATATTTGACGCTAAATGCTGTTGAGATTCATACTCTGTTAATTAAGACTTTCTGTGAGGAGATATTACATATCTCTTTTAGTCTTGGTTTAAAGAGTGCAAAGCTTATCAAAGTAGAAGAGATTCTTGCTGCGGACCCCAGGAAGACCTGCATGACATCAAGGCACAGGTTGTAAAGGTTTTCTTTCATTTGAAGTTAATACAAATATACTCATTTTTATCAATAAGCTGTCTATTCATGGTTTATTTCATAGATTCCTTGATCACTATGATAAGCATAGTTTATAATAATGTCTATACAGGTGCTATGTAATCTTTTGCTTGTTTGTGACTGCAGGTTTATGAAGAACACTCCTTCAAGTGTATGAAGGACGACAACAATTTCAAACAAGCGTTGGAAATAAGGTAGGCCTTGCACCTATATAGAAATTTTATGAATCTTATATGCTTAGAGAGAAATTAGTATAATTGGCTGTTTGTTACTAGTTACTTTTAGTACTAGAGAGATCGGTCTTGTCCGCAAGACGAATTAATCTACACAACAGGAACAAAGACTATCTTCATAAGAGTAGAAAAAATGGGTCACAAAGATGTTGGGTTATGACTTTGAAATCATCTACAAAAAAGGGAAGCTAAATTTTTTTGCAGACGCACTCTCAGGAAATAATGAAGACATGGAAGCATTGGTTTGTGCCATTTCTATTATCCAACCAGATTGGATAATCGAAGGAAGGGATGAATGGAAGAAGGACGAAGAAGTGTGGACACACATTCAAAAGTTGCAGCAAGATCCTATTACATCTGATACATTTAGTTGGAAAAATGATTCCTTATGGTACAAATATCGCTTATATCTTTGTAAGAATTCCCAACTAAAACAAAATATTCTTTTGGAATTGCACACTTCTCCTTTAGGAGGACACTCAGGATTTTTAAAAACTTACCAAAGGGTGAAGAAATAATTTTTTTGGGATGGCCTTAAATCTAATATTCAAAAGTTTGTGGCAGAATGTTTGGTTGGCCAGCAAAATAAAGTTGAGAAAATTAAGACCCTGGGTCTTCTACAACCTTTATCCATTCCAAGTCAAAATTTGGAGGATATTTCAATGGATTTTGTCACAGGTTTACCTAAGTTCGAAGGGAAGAGTGTCATCATGGTGGTAGTTGATAGGATTACCAAGTATGCACACTTTTGTGCATTATCTCATCCATTTAAAGCAAGTACAGTTGCTACTGCATTTATGGAATCAATTAAAAAACTACATGGAAACCCAAAGATTATTGTAAGCGAAAGAGATCCCATTTTTACTGGAAGTTTTTGGATGAAATTATTTTCTTGTTTGGGTACTCAACTAGCTCATAGCTCATCTTATCATCCTCAATCCGGTGATCAAACTGAGATAATGAATAATTTTTTAGAAGGATATCTTTGTTGTTTTGTATCTAATAAACAAACACAATGGGTCAAGTGGTTACCTCTCACTGAATGGTGGTATAACACTTCCTTCCATACTGCAGCAAAAATGACCCCATTTATGGAACTTTATGGATATCATCCACCATCCATCACATCATCTTTAAGATAAAATTATAAGGTTCAAGCAGTGGAATATCACATCGAGCAACAACAAGAAGTTCTCCAAGTCTTAAAGGATAACCTAAATTTGGCACAAAATCAAATGAAACAAGAAGCATATCAACATCGTAGTGAGAGAAGTTTTGATATAGGTGACTGGGTATTTTTATGGCTACAACCATACAAACAAATTTCCCTCAAGTAAGCTAAGAAGGGTAATAAATTATCACCAAAGTACTATGGTCCTTACAAGGTGTTTCAAAAGATTGGTACTATGGCATACAAATTGGAGCTTCGTGCTTCTTCGCGAGTGCATCCAGTTTTCCATGTTTCATGCTTAAAGAAGGTTATAGGTGAAAAACTTCTACTTCAAACAACATTTCCAGAACTTGATGAGGAAGGAAAAATCATATTGGAACTTGAAGCAATCACGGAAACAAGAACTAGACAGATACGAAATCGATCAATTTAAGAGTATCTTATCAAGTGGAAGAACTTACCCACTAAAGATTCTACACGGGAGGATGAGAATTTTATACAGAAGCACCCAGAGTGTTACACTGAAATTTTTCACCATGACATTTTAGTACTCCCTTAGAAGTCTACAACATCAAATTTCCTAAAGTCAAGCCTTGAAATTAAGAGAAAAGCTCATAAAAGTCTTAAAAACACTTGTACCACACTTTCTCTTAGTATTTCATGCGGTCCCGCACATTTTGGCTATAAATCAAGCGGAGCCAAACGTACTTTTTATTCATTAAGGGTGTGGACCCCTGTAAAAGATAAAAAATGCACAAGTAAAATCTAGAAGCTCAGTTTGAGTCATTTTTGGAAGCTTCTAGAAACATTCATGCAGTGGAAAGTGTAGAAATTTGAATAACTGATATATTATTCACCGAGATTCTCCTGATCACACACTATTTTAGCTTCATGCATAATACAAAATCTCTTCTGCCATTGATCATTACATGCGGAAATAAAATCAATTGCATGCACACATTAAAACCACAAACAATCACACATATGAACACAGTATTTCATGGGAAAGCTTAAAGCTGAAAACCCCAACTATCTGTATATTATATGTCATGGAGATCATGTAACAATCATTGTACAAAGCTCCTCACAAGCTCTCAGCACAACCTTGAATTTCTACACACTATCAAGCTAGATCTAGCAAAACACATGCTCCAATATTTTGCCACTTGATAGCCAACCTCTATTGCGTTATCAATGCTATGGGATGGCTTCATTAAATAGATAAACCAGCTAGATTGTACTGCGCAATCCTCATGGGCTTCTCCACCTATCCATGTGTTGCAAATAGCAACTGTATAGTCACAAATGATATTTAACCTGCTCTTTCACCTATTTCTGCACTGGTCTCCACTGAAACTGTCGATGCACTGAAGTTAACTGATGCATTCTTTAGTTGATTAATGAGTTTATAATTAGTGAATTAATTAATAATTAATTCACACCACTCTCACTAATTGTATCAATTAGTTAAATTGAATACAAATAGCTCAACTATGTTTAGATTAGTTAAATTGAATACAACTCCACTAACTTCCTCAATCAACTCCACCAAACTCTGTCACATGAGTTCTAACTGAAGTATCCATGCAATAGCTCCACATAACCCTCAGGAATAGCTTAATTCCTTCTGTCAGCTCCTGTGCCACATCTGTTCATTTAACTGGAGTGCTCCAAGATAATAAGATAATGTTTAGAGTCTAAATATTATTAAGAGCTAATAATATTCGACATATCTATTTTTAGACTGGCAATCTAAAAATAGATTCCGCCCAGTGTGTCTAAAAATAGAAGTCCATCTATTTTTTCCGACTTGACCAACCATCCACAAATAGCTTCCTGCAACTCATAGAACATGATCCATATGTCTAAAAATAGACATAGTCTAAAAATAGACTTTGCGTCAAAAATAGCCTGCGGGTCCACTTAGTGAAGGCGACTCCTTTCCACTAAGCTCATCACCTTGTTGCAATCTCAACACGCCCTCTCAACAAGATAAGGATTATCTGCCACCCCTATCGTACCTCTGTGGTATTCGAATTTGCTCCTGGTGAGCACCTTCGTCAAGATATCAACATCCTGATCCTCCGTAGGAATGTATGAAAGTAACATGATCTTCTGCTACACACAATATCTGATATGATGATACCGATCCGTGAAGCCATGCCGCCTCAAATCATCCTCCTATATGTACCATGATCCATATCCCGATGTGCCTCTGAGATATCTCAATACATGCTTGCTTGCCTTCCAGAAGAGCTTGGTTGGCTTAACCATAGCTTGTGAAAGATGGTTAACAGCATAGCATATGTCGGGTCGTGTATTGACTAGATACATGAGCGACCCCACCAACTGTCGATAAATAGTGGCATCCACTACCTCCGCTGAAGTAGCATCCGCCTTCCTCCATCCACCAGGAAGAGGAGTATCAACAGGCTTGCAGCCATGCATGTTGAACTTCTCCAGTATCTCCCAGGCATACTTACCCTGAGAAACAAATAGTCCATCACTGCACTGCCAAATTTCAAATCCCAAGAAATAATGAAGGAGGCCCAAGTCCTTCATCTCAAACTCCTTTGCAAGATCAGCCTTGCATGAGTGTATCAACAATTCATCACCTGTCAAAATCAAATCATCTACATAAAGTACAATGATCAGCAACTTACCCTCCACCACAATCTGGTATAGGTTAGGATCCGCCTCACTCTTGGAGAATCCAAGTCTGGTGAAATAACTGTCTATCCGTGTGTACCAAGCACAAGGTGCTTGTTTCAACCCATACAACGCTCTCTTGAGCCTGCACACATGCGACTCGCTGCTGAAGATCTCAAAAACTTCGGGCTGCTCTATGTACATCTCCTCCTCAATGACTCCATTAAGGAACGCAGTCTTCACATCCATCTGATGAATGTGCCACCCCATCTGTGCTGCGAGAGCAAGAATCCTCCGTATGGAAGAATACCTTGCGACAGGAGCAAAGGTCTCCCCATAATCGATCCCCTCAATCTGTGAAAAGCCTCGGGCAAAAAATCTTGCCTTATACTTCTCCACACTCCCGTCAAATTCCTGCTTCACTTTGTTGATCCATATCGAACCCACCACTGATTTCCCCTCCAGCCTCGGGATAATCTCCCATGCACTGTTTCTGACAATTGAATCATACTCTTCCACCATGGCATCTACCCATGCGGGGTCCTCCACAACTTCCTCGAAAGAGGATGGCTCTATCACGATACACTTGCTCATAAGAGCCATGTATCCAGTATATTGGTCAGGTGACTATTTCTGTCTGCGCTGTGATGTAGGTGCTCCTACAACCTTCTCCGCATCTTGAGCTAGTCGCTCAGCTTCTGTAGTGCGCTTCCGCCCTATGATGGTTGGCGCTGCCTGAGTGGTCTCTTCCACTCCATGAACCTCCTCTTGTGGCTGATCCACATCCAGAGACTCATCCTTAGGAACTAATATCTCCTCATCAGCATGCAAGTGTGGCTCCCTCTCAAGAGAACACTTCATGGCTTTCTCCTCATGAAATTTAATATCCCGTCGCACAACAGTCTTGCGACTGTCTGGAAAATAAACACGATAGTTGTGGGGCGTATCAGTGTACCCCAAAAATATCCCAACCTCTGCAGTCGGCTCTAGCTTCTTCCTGGCATCCTTCGTCACATGAATGTAAACATGTGAACCAAAAATCCTCAAATGGGAAATATCAGGCCTCTTATCAGAAAACGCCTCCTCGGGTGTACTCATGCCAAGTATCCTGTGAGGACAATTGTTCTGCACATATACTGCAGTATTGCATGCCTCCACCCACAAGTGAATGGGTAGGCCCTGATCAAGCAACATTTCTCGTGCAGCACCCACGATCGTTCTGTTCTTCCGCTCAGCAACCCCGTTCTGCTGTGGGTTATGAGGTGCTATGAGCTCTCTTTGAACTCCTTCTACGCTGCAAAAGTCCTTGAATTCGCCAGAGATGAATTCACCACCATTGTCGCTCCTCAGAGCCTTCACCTGCTTCCCCGATTCTTTCTCAACCAGTGCCTTGAACTCACAAAAAATTAAGTATGTCTTTCTCTTCTTCTGCATGAAGAAGATCCAGCACTTACGAGAAAAATAATCAACAAATATCACATAATACCTGTGCTTTGCTGTCGAAGCTGCTGAGAAAGGTCCACACACGTCTGTGTGAATTCTCTCAAGGATCATCGTGGTGCGACTATCCTTCTCGTGAAAGGTGGCTTTCACAAATTTTCCCAAGGTACACCCCTTGCACTGATCTGACTACGCAAGAGTGCCTTTAGGAAGCCCAGTAGAAATATGCTGCAGTATCTTCAAAGCTCCATGGTGAAGGTGGCCCAATCTCCGGTGCCACAACTCGCCATCATCCCGGCTCACCACTCCTTCTGCCTTGCCTGCCATTGCTGTGAAACCATCTACCTGCAATTGATAAAGGTTCTTAACTCGAACCCCTATCCTTCGGGTCTCACCAGTTGCCTTACTGCACAGGAAAGCCTTTCCTTCGCTAAAGACAACATCATATCCCTTGTCTTCTAACATCGTCACAGAGATAAGATTCTTGTTCAATCCTGGAACATGCATCACTTCCTTCAATATGAAGGGTTTACCAGACTCCCTCTCAAAGGAAATGGTACCGATACCGGTCACACTGTATCTACCATCATCGCCCATCTCGATGTGCACTCCAAGATCTTTCTCATCCAGATCAGTAAATAAATCTCTATCTCCTGTCATTTGAAAAGACGCACCACTATCAAGAAACCACACTGAACCCATCATACTTGAAACCAAGCATGCGATCAGCGGAAAATATAGCTCAAACTACGATGCTAAGGCCTCTCCCGCTGCAGATCCAACAGCCTGCTTATTTTTCTTCTTCTGTGGTCAACTAGTGGCGTAATGTCTGTGTTGGTGACAGTGATAGCACTTCACCTTGGACATGTCCTGCTTCTTGCCTTTCGCACTGGAATGAGAAGCTTTATTGCTCTTCCCCTTCTTTGCTTTGGCATCCAAAGTGAAATTCTCTTCATCAGAGTTCTTTGATGAAGATCTGTCCCTGGTACTTCTCCTTATCTCCTCTTGCACAAGATCCGCCCAAAGTCTCTCCCATCCTGGAAATTTCTCCCGACCATTGATAGAGTCCTGATAGGAGTGCCAACTCTTCAAAAGCCCAAGGAGAGCCAAGCTCACCAAGTCCTCATCATCAATAGTTACCCCCACACTTCCCAACTCATCCCTGCATTGGATGAACTTC
Source organism: Pinus albicaulis (assembly GCA_034641835.2). Classification (NCBI taxonomy): domain Eukaryota; kingdom Viridiplantae; phylum Streptophyta; class Pinopsida; order Pinales; family Pinaceae; genus Pinus; species Pinus albicaulis. Next base: position 640,119,663 of record CM076573.1, on the reverse strand, counting down.
GTGAGGTACTTGGGCATACTGTCACCTTTCTCCATCTTTATGTTCCTGAGTTGTCCTTGAGCGCCAAATTCCTCTGGTCGCTCTTGCTTTGGAATAAATCTGTCAAAGCTTTCCACATCAAGAATAGAGAAGCCTTACCATGAAGTCTGGACATTATGTGATCCTTCACACCTTCCAACAGAATCCTTCGACACTTTGCTGTCTTTTTTTGCCATGCGTCAAGTACGGCAGCATCACTAGAAATAGGTTTTGGAATTTCTGCATCTATGAACTCCTTCAACCCATTGTCATCCAGCACCGCCTCCATCCTGTCCTTCCATGCAATATAATTTGAGCTGCCCTTAAGGGCATACTCCAATCGCAATCCGTTGAAAGACATCTCAAATTCGACACCAAGAAAACACTGCTGCAAATTCGAATTTCACTAGCACAAAACTCAACCGCTTCAATGTTTTGCAATTGCTCCAATGATCGATAATGCTCTGATACCATGTAGAAATTTGAATAAATAATATATTATTGACCAAGATTCTCCTGATCACACACTATTTTAGCTTCATGCATAATACAAAATCTCTTCTACTATTGATCATTACATGCGGAAATAAAATCAATTGCATGCACACATTAAAACCACAAACAATCACACATATGAACACAATATTTCATGGCAAAGCTTAAAGCTGAAAACCCCAACTATCTGTATATTATATGTCATGGAGATCATGTAACAATCGTTGTACAAAGCTCCTCAAAAGCTCTCAGCACAACCTCGAATTTCTACACACTATCAAGCTAGATCTAGCAAAACACATGCTCCAATCTTTTGCCACTTGATAGCCAGCCTCTATTGCGTTATCAATGCTATGGGATGGCTTCATTAAATAGATAAACCACTTGGATTGTACTGCGCAATCCTCATGGGCTTCTCCACCTATATGTGTGCTGAAAATAGCAACTGTATAGTCACAATTGATAGTTAACCTGCTCTTTCACCTATTTCTGCACTGGTCTCCACTGAAACTGTCCATGCACTGAAGTTAACTGATGCATTCTTTAGTTGATTAATGATTTTATAATTAGTGAATTAATTAATAATTAATTCACACCATTCTCACTAATTGTATCAATTAGTTAAACTGAATACAAATAGCTCAACTATGTTTAGATTAGTTAAACTGAATACAACTCCACTAACTTCCTCAATCAACTCCACCAAAATCTATCACATGAGTTCTAACTGAAGTATCCATGCAATAGCTCCACTTAACCCTTAGGAATAGCGTAATTCCTTCTGTCAGCTCCTGTGCCACATCTGTGCACTTAACTGAAGTGCTCCAAGAGAATAAGATAATGTTTAGAGTCTAAATATTATTAAGAGCTAATAATATTCGACATATCTATTTTTTAGACTGGCAATCTAAAAATAGATTCCGCCCAATATGTCTAAAAATAGAAGTCCATCTATTTTTCCGACTTGACCAACCATCCACAAATAGCATCCTGCAACTCATAGAACATGATCCATATGTCTAAAAATAGACATAGTCTAAAAATAGACTTTGCGCCAAAAATAGCCTGCGGGCCCACCTAGTGAAGGCGACTCCTTTCCACTAAGCTCATCATCTTGTTGCAATCTCAACAGTCCGCTCTTTTCAGGTTCATGCATCCCATCCATTAAGGAGCTAACCCGTTGATGTAAGGAGCTAATCCCTTTGAAGGAGGATTCTATCCCTTCTTGTTTGGAGTTGTAACCTCCTCTCTTCCACTATAAAAAGAGGCATAGGGCAGCCTCAAAGGGAGTTCAAGCTTTGGTATTAATGGAGGTGAAGTGCAGTTGAAACTTAGACCCTTTTAGCTGAGATTTCATGTGGGAAAGATTACATACCTGTATGTATCTCGGTTGGAAGAGTGCAAGGCTGGTCAGAGTAAAAAAAACGCCTGTTCCGGACCCCAGGAAGGCCTATATGACATCAAGGTGGACACGTTTGTAAGGCTCTTCTTATTTAAGATTAATACGAATGAATATTGTTTTCTCAATGGGATATTTAATTGATTATCTCATTTCATGAATTCCTTGATCATCTTGATAGATGTTTGATTCATAAATTGATTTATTATACAGGTGATTTTGATCTTTTCTTGTGTTTGTGACTACAGATACTTGACGACGACTTTCTTCAAGCCACTGGAAAGAAGATCAGCGCTGGACTACAAGTAGGTTTCTAAAACCCTGTTATAATTAATTCCATGTCAAACAATATCTAGAGAAAATGTTTTTTATTTGTCCATTTGTTGCTAGCTGTCCGTAGGACACTTCGGAGGTCTGTCTTGTCTGCAAGAATGACTTATCCGTCCAACAAAAGGGTGATTCCACTGGGGACTATATCTTGAACTTTGATTTCTTTTATTTTTGACTTGTGAATTTATTTTTTCTGATTTTGATTGATTTATACTGGCTTGGGTAGTTTATCCCTGTAGAATCCATGAGAAATGATTGAGAGTTTTTTTTATTTTTTATTTAGTTTTCTTGTGTCTGCTCTTTTCTTTTATAGACAATGCGGGCAGCTCTGCACTTTTCTTGTACCCACAGTGCGGGACTGCACTGGATTGCACTGAATCCTACGGACCTTCTGAAAATTTTTGGAAAAATTTAAAATCCTCTTTTCTGGACTAGTTTGTTAGATTCTCAGTGAATACCCAGACTTGTATTTTCTGTCAGGAAGAGTTTATTTTAACATTTTTAGTTTTGAATGATTTTCTGAAAGATCTGCATGTTATAATAATTTTTTCTTTGTCTTTATCCTGCTCAAAGATTAGAAACCTTGGTATACCTTTAGATCATTGGTATTTCCTTGCTTTCTTGCTGAGTTTGACATTATAGCATAAATTGTTTTATGAGATTTAGATCCCATTTTTCTCATTTGCAAATCTTTAAAAAACTTTTGTTGATAAGTTTGGAATTTCACTTAAAAAACCAAAATTGGATGTTTTTGAGTTCTTGCTGATCCAAGCAAATAATTTCTTAGTTAGATTACAAGCTAAGAAAGACATCCTCAAAATATTTAGAGTTTTAATTCAGATTTAGTCTTTATAATTTTTAGATCTCAAAATTAGTGTTTTTAGCTTTGAGTGTTATTTCTAGAAATTGTAGAGTTGTTTTGAAGAAAAACTTCGTTTGTAGTTTTGATCTTGAATTAAAGGGATTTCTTATTGAGCATTAGATCATTTTGAGTTCTCATTGAAATTAGATTTCTTTTCATTTATTCTTGTTTGAAGGAAAGATTTGTTTTTAAAAGATCTCATTTCTCAACTCTTCCTTTAGATAGAATTCATTGAAAGAAAAAGAGTTGTTTCTCATAATAGATGCATTTTTAGTACGTTTTGAGTCGGGTCACTACATATCACCAGTTTCACTTTCGCACCTATTGTCCTAAGAAACAACCTTTTAAAATCAACACTTAAATTAAAATCAATTTAGTAATTTTTATATTTCTAGGGCTCTTTTCACCAATATAGCTTAGGCTAGTGTCTTGGAGTAGGGAGTAATTAAATCTCCAAGAAAATTAAAACAAACAAGTAGTTGATCTTGCGGTAGGAAAAAGTCCAATAGTCGCTTTTATGCTTTGGGAAGCTCCTCTTAAAGGAGTCAAGCACGAGGTCATATCTGAACCAGTGGGATAATCAATTCTATCTCATTGGGAACGATAGAGGATATGTGCGTATTAAGAACAGTAAACCTCAGATAGACCATTGTCGAGGAGCCTGGGGTCACTTGTTGGTATACCTTGGATTATTTCAAGGAGCCTTCAAGGGGATTGAGCTTTGTTACTCTGCCCTTGCACATATGTCAGATCGTAGACTGTTCCCACAGGTATATTAGTTCCTGTTGGTAACCATAGTGACCATAATATTTACGGTTTTTTCCTAAGGTGACAGTGGAGGAAAGATCTCACTGTACCTGGAGCAGACGTCGACTAGACTCACTTGGACTCTCTAGAGGTTTATCTTCACTCGAGATGGTTTAAGTGGAGAAACTTGCACTGGTCTGTTTCATTAAGCAGGTTGTCGGGATAACTGTTCCAACCGCCCTTTCTACATTAAAATACTACGATGTTGGATTTCATCACCAATAGGTTATTATCCTTCATCAACTATGTCAAGTGAGTCATCTATGTTTTCCCAATCTCGGGAAACATTTTTATACGGTGGTCCTTCTGTTCCTTCGGGGTACCAGTCACTCTCTGGTACTTTCTCAGGAGCAACTCCTCGACCAACTGAACAAGTGTTATCATCTGGTACAAATGGAACTAAAATTGAAACGTTGAACGTAGAACAAATTTTTATGATGTCTGGTAATATTCCAAATCCTCAACCTCAAGGTAGTCAGTTACCGCCTGGGGGAAAACCTCAAGGTAGTCAATTACCGCCTGGGGGGAAACCTCAAGGTAGTCAATTACCGCCTGGGGGGCAACCTCAAGGTAGTTATTTATCGCCTGGAGGGCAACCCCAAGGTAATTTTTTACCAAGAAAAACTGTAGGAAAATATTATTTACCTGGAGAACAACCTCAAGGATAATACATACCTCAAGGTTATCAACCTTAAGGACAGTACATACCCCAAGGTCAAACCCAGACTCAGTATATTCCTCAGGGTTCTTATCAACCCCAGATTCAGTACATGCCTCAAGGTTATCAACCTCAAGGTCAGTACCCAACTCAAGGTTTCCAACCTTCTTTCGGTCATACATTATTACAAGGAGTTGGAAATTTACCAGTTAATTATCAACCCTACGTTCAACCAGGTTACGGTCCTTCATATGCACAACCTTCTATGGGTCAATACCCCAGAATGAACATGGTGTGGAATCCATCTCAAATTCAACAGACTATGCAACCTAATGTGTAGTTACCTAATCAACCTGGACAACCTTTAGTTTCTGGTCCAACCCAGCAACCTGTCCAACCTACTATTCAAGTCCTTGCACCTAGTTCTGTTCAGCAGCCCGGGCCTAGTACACCTCAGACTGCTGCAGCTACTGCAACTTCTGTTCAACCTACAACACCTGTTTCTGGAGTAGCTGTAGCTCCGGTTTCTTCTATCCCCACATTAGTGCATATTCCTCAAGCCTCTGTGCCACAGTCAGGACCTACAATTCAGGCTACGGTCGAGATGCCCATAGGACAAGCTGGTACTAGTACGATTGTCTCTAGTCAACCATAGTTTACTTATCAACCGTACCCGGGACAGTATAAATTTGGACAAACTACACAAAATCTAGTATATCAGTATCAGCCGTACTCTGGGTATACTTATCAAATACCTCAACAACCCCAGTATGGTCTGGTTAATCCTGGTTGCCCAGGAGGTTTCACGATTCCAAATGCACATCCAATTCCAGGGTATCTTGGATATCCTCCTCCTGGCACTGGTTTGATCACACAAGGTTATCAAGACCCTAGCCATCGGTTACCATTCATAGAAAATTTAGATTTACTAGATCTATCGTGCCTTACGAACGATCCCATTTTTTATCTTCCATATTGGCCGCCAATGCCTAACAAGTTTCCCAGTGATATTCCGAAATTTTAAGGTAAGTCAAGAGAGGACCCATCTAATCACGTTATGAATTATCACCTCTGGTGCACATCCAATTCACTAATCGATTATTCAATTCGATTGCGTCTTTTTCAGAGAACTCTCATTGGCCTAGCTTCAAAATGGTACATTGAGTTACCACGCGGTTCTTTTAATAATTTTAATGCGCTAGCTACTGCTTTCTTAACCCATTTTCAGTTGCCTGTCAGACACGGAAACGACACAAAGTTGCTGACTTCATTAAAATAGTCTATGTCTACGTACATGTCTGATCACATTCATGAATGAAGACATCGAAGACATTTAGTGAAAGTCTTTATTTCGGATTAGATTTTGGATGAATGGTTTATTAAATCGTTATTTCCCAAAATTACTGAAGATGTGGCCAAAGTAGGCGTTGTTACGGAAGAGAAAGTCATTGCTCAAGCTCAGTACCTTGACCTTGTTTATACTCAGTCAGGTACTCTATATGATAAAATCCCTGATTTACTAAGACTTGGTCAATTAACTACAACTCCTTCTGGCTCTCATGCCGCTGATGGTGTAATTGGTTTCATTAGCACTGGTAAAAGTAAGAAGAAGTCTTCCAAGACCACTTCTCCTATTATCACTTTACTTGATTCACCCAAAGGAGATTCTTCCCTAGAAGATTTCGCCGATATTAATGTTGTAGAGTCATCCACAACCAAATCTAAAACTGGTAGTAAGAAGAAAGGTAAGAATAAAAAGAAAAAATCTTCAAAAGATAAAAACGATACAACTGAACCAACTGATGAAAAATGTAAACCTCGATATCCTTGTCTAATATGTGATGAGGATCATTTTACAAAAGAGTGCCCGCATAGAGCTAAGGTATCAAAATTCGTTAAGGGTTCGCCTATACCTGCTGTCTTGAAGGATCCCTTTCCTGCTCAAGATAGTAACATGGTTGGATCTTCCTCCAATATGCTTGAGAATATCTTGATGGTTGCGACGCGATCGCAAGATTATGGTAGTAAAAATACTGGTAAAGAAGCAGAAACATCCAATTCTGCATCAACTACATCTCCCTTAGTTTCTGATCCATTATAGATCAAGAAAAAAAATCCTGACTTAGTGATTAAACCGCCTGCAAAAGGTGTACTTCGTAAATCAACTTTCAATCCACATGCGAGAGCTGCTCAAAACTACAATATTGTTGAAGATTTGGCAATTTCCCCTTCAACAATGTCGGCTTTGGAAGTATTGCAATCATGCCCAGCCCAAAGAAAATTAATTTTTTCAGCCTTAGTAGCCGTAGATATCCAGGATTCGAACCTCATGATCTTCTATTTAGAGAATTTTACACCCCCGTCTACCCCATCAAATGGATTTCAGATTTCGGTAATAGTAAAAAACAAACGTATCTTTCTTACTTTTGTTGATGAAGGGGCTTCTACGTGTATTATGTCGTTAAAATGTTGGAAATCACTTGGTTCTCCGACCATTAATCAATCACCAAATATTCTCAAAGCTTTTGACGGAAGAGGTTTTCATTTGTATGGTATCTTACAAGATCTACCAATAGAGGTCAAAGGCAAAATGGTTAATCTAGATGTGGAGGTGGTTGATGCCCCTCTGGATTAAAACCTTCTCCTGGGTCGCAGTTGGTCTTACGCTATGACTGCTGTTGTATCATCGATCTTTCTTCTCATCATGTTTCCTCATAAAGGAAAGATCGTTAAAATAGATCAACTCTCATATTATTCATCCGACCGACCCTCTACTGATAGCATCCAACATATCGGAAAATCGACTATCCCTTATAAGGATGTCGGAGTAGGTTTGATTAAAGATTCGACTTTACTGGGAACTTTTTCCCTGCCTGCTCCCAATGTACAAATTCCTATTGCTAATATAAATATTATTACATCAAGTACTATGTCCTTTGATGATCCTTGGATAGTACCTTTAGAATCAGAATTGGATTCTTTCAATGGCCTGATGCCTTTGAGTCCTTTTGAGTTAGCATATCAAAATGTATAGTAATTTTTTGATACTCCTTCATCTGAGTCTGATCCAGTGAATGTGATCAATCAGGAGTAAGTTTCAATATCGAGTTTAGCTTCGACACCAATTCCGCATCCTGCTCAACAAGTATTCAATACTGATGAACATATTCGTGAATTCTTGTCGGTAGATGAGTTACCATGGGAAGATCTTCATCATAGGTCTTCATTTTTACCTAATCTTGATCATTTTGAGAATGATTTTATTCTAGCAGTAGATTATTTTACCAAATGGGCCAAGGAGATGCCTACATTTGTGGCAGATGGAAAAACTGAAACTAATTTCATATTCAATCATGTGATTGCTCGTTTTGGTGTACCCCAAGCGATAATTACTGATCACGGGAGCCATTTTCAGAATATCATGATGACCGAGTTAACGGACCAACTTGGCCTACGCCATGACAGTTTTACCCCATATTATCCACAGGCCAATGGTTTAGTTTTAGCAATTAATAAAGTTTTAGTCACCATGATCAAACGAATCATTGGAATTCATAAGTCGAATTGGCATACCATGCTCTTTTCAACACTTTGGGCATATTGAACCTCAGCAAAAACATCAAAAGGCTTTACCTCTTTTCAACTAGTTTATGGTTTAGAAGCGGCATTACCCATTGAATGCGAGATACCGTCACTCCAACTAGCCATAGAGTTACTACCAGCCACTTCTGAAGAGGAGAAACGTTTTTTATACTTGGCTCAATTAGATGAGAATCGGCACACTGCTGCATTAGCTACCAAGACTCATGTGAAAATAATGAAAGCTCAGTATGATAGAAGTGTTACCCCTCGTAATTTTTTAGAAGGAGACCTAGTTTTTATTTATGATCAAGCCAACAATAAACTAGGGGATGGGAAATTCAAACCCATGTGGCATGGTCCTTATATTTCCAAGCGACAACTTGCAAAAGGGGCCTATGAGTTGATTGATTTTGATGGGGTCTCTTTACGTAAACCCAGAAATGGACTTTATTTGAAGAGATGTTACGCTTGATTTTTGTGTGGAGATCTTTTCTGTATATTAGTTAATTTCTAGCTAGTGTGCTATAGATTAGAAATGTGTGCCTAGCTTAAGTGTGCTTTTACTAGTATTCTGGCTTATCTGGATTACTTTGATATTGCAGATGTCGACGTCCTTTCAAAAATATATTGGTTATGCTGATGGCACTTGTCGTAGTACACAGAGCATATCTTCCACAACTTGGGTTATTTATTCACCCACTGAAGAGTTAGTATCTATGCATGGGGTAAGCCTTGGTCAAACAACGAACAATATTTCTGAATATAGTGCAGTTATTGAATTATTGTCGGAATCCATTTCATTTGGAATTCGGAGTTTGATCGTTAGGTTAGATTCTGAACTCGTTGTATTACAGTTAAACTGAGTATATGCCATTAGAAACCCAATATTATTAAGATTATTTTTAAGGGTTCGTCTCTTGGAATGAGAGTTCTATTATATTGAGTATCAACACATTCCAAGACATTTAAATACATTAGCAGATGCAATAGCTTCTAGTGTTATAAACAGAAATTTGCAATAATAAAGTAGTAAATCAACATTCGATAACATGATTGAACAGGTAACTGGAAATAATAGTATATCATAGTATAGATGTAGAGTTCAAAAAATAGTACATCGTCTTCGATCATAGGTTCAAAACGCCTTATGATTGGAAAAAGTGATACAAAAAATGAGTCTATATAGTAAATCATCCACTATCCGTGGTGATGATCATGATAATAAACTACTTCTCGTGCCACCCTAGTCAAAAATCTCCTGAATGGTCCAGGAACACCAATGACGTATCTCTGTAGACGGAGTGGAATGTCATCTATGGTAGTCTCAGGAATATCCATAGTGAGCCTCTCCAAATGGTGTTCTAAATTAGTCAGGATCTCTGCTGTCTGATCCTGTGGTGGTGGTGCATCCCTTTGCCTCCGGTCAAAGTGGCAAAGAATGGCTGGTCAACTTGGACCCACATCTGCATTTGAAATTTTTGTTATCAGTTTTGGAAGATTTAAAAAGAAAATAAAAATTAGAAATTAGAACATGTCAAAGAGATTTTTTACCTGAATCATCCCACTGAGCTCCTGGAGGAAGTACCATATCCCAGTCACCGCGGAAATCCATGCTCGCATAAGGAAAATCCTCTATCACAAAAAGTTGGCGTTCTAACCAATGAAAATAAGTCGAGGGAAATAAAACAACCTCCCCACCCTCGCTGTGACGGGCCATCAAAGCAACCCATCGAACCATCCGAGGCTCTCGAGGTCTACCAATATCAACAGGAATATGTTGTGGGGCTAACATAGGAATCCTCTCTAGAGAAAAGGTAACTACGATAGATCCATATCTGAATTTTTTTAACTTCCCATTATTTTCTCTAGTAAGTTGGGCTTTCACATTAGCCAACACTGCCTCGCACCAGTTGAATATGGTGCCTCGGAAAAAATCTACTGCAGTCTGCATCTGAGATCCATTAGATACATGCAAAGCTGCACTTCCGCACAACTTGAAAACAATAAATGCAATCACTTTTAACTCGGGACAGATGATAGTTTTAATGTCAATTCGTTTGTCTCTAGGATTGGCTTCATCATTAGAAAACTCTAATTGCAGGCTGGAAACAGACTGGCCACTTGGCCTAGCCCCAAATAGAGAAAGTGGTTCGCTTCTATTAGACAAACCAGTCAAAAAATATATGTCCTCCAGCTCAATTTTGAGCCGATGACCTTCGATCACGAAACACTGGTCCTGAACGTCCCACTTGCTTACCAACCAAGTGAGAAGATATACTTGAGCTCTCATGCCACTGATAGCCCATAATTTGAATAGCCCGCATGCTCTTAAAACTTTCAAAGTAGGTTGATGAATCATTGTTGATTCATCTACCTCCTCATGTTCCCGTTCTCGCCAAATAAGTATTGTAAATATCCTACAATGAGTAAAATGAAGGATTAGAATCATTTTGAAACAAAATTTTTGGGTAATTTAGGAAGAAAATGTGTTTTTAAATTCGTTACGGTGCCCCCGCACTTTATGCTCAGGGACAGTGCGTAGCTTCGCACAGACTCTGTGTTAAAATTGCGGGGCCCCAACATTTTCCTTTGTGAGAAAATGTCGGGGTCCGAAGGTACCTAGTGTCTTACCTGCAGACCCCCGAGGGTGGATTTTTGAACCAATTTTCCTCCCAAAAATGAAATTTAGACCCTAATTTAAGAAAATTTAGGGATGAAAAGCAAGTAAAAGAGGTTGTGGATTACCTGGAGCAGACAATTTTCGATTCCAACGGTCGGTTTGTCCAGAATCTTCTCCGAAGAGTTTTTTTCCAAAAGCTCTAAAATTTTCACTCCAAACTCAAATGGTAAAAATGAACTTGAAAAACTCCTTTTTATAAGTTTTTTTCGAATAAATGAAAATTAATTTTTTTTTAATTTTTCACTTTAAAAAGATGGTTTTTCAAAATATTTTTATTATTGAAACATGTATGTTTAATTTTTGAGTTTTTTGTGCAGAATAATAGATTTTTCAGGCAAAATGATCATTTTTGACGAAGAGTACACTTTTATCACTTTTTCGGGCTCTTTAAATTTACGAAAAAGCGAAACCATGGAGTCCTATTTTAAGCCCTTTTCAGACTCTCTAAAAATGAAAAGATTGCCGAGTACTTGACTATTCGAACTCGTTAAAGGAAATGAACGGTCGTCCCTTCAGTATAAGTTTACCCCTTTTCCGGACTGAAATTGACTATTTACGAAAAAGGTATACGTTGACTAATCATGGTCAATAGAGTTCTCTCTTGCATTATTTTATTCATTTTCAGGCCCGAGAGACTAAATTACGAAAAAGTACACCCATGGAGTTTTCTTAAGTTTTTTCTTCTAACTCCCTAAAAATGAAAAACACCGAGTTTCTCCTACACTGGACTCATTAAAATTTAACAGTAAAGGACCTGTCAATTTCAAACAGGAACGAACCACTCCTTCTTAGGGTTCGATTTTAAACTAAGTTAGACTCATCCAAAGGATGAGCTTATAAACAAGCAAATGTTATCCTCCTCAAGCTTGTCAAAAATAAAGAGGTACTTGCCAGAAATGGTGGGGGAAAAGAGAGAAAACAAATTCATTTGTTACTCTTTATTTGTAAAAGTATTACACCACTCTTGAACACGACACTTTTTGTCACACTTCTACCTGGGTTGGGAAATCCTTTGTCTATAAATTAATCAAACCATATTGAAGGCCTTCATCCAGTTTCTGGGTATCAGCTTAGGGAAACTGTCACCAAACCATCTGTAGTGTCATTATGTGTTCAAGAGGACATTCAAACAAATCATTCATTTGCAAACATTTGTCTCCATTCACGTTGACCATCCTTGAGTCAGTCCTTGCAAAAAATTTCTTCAAAACTTGATCTATGGTTTCGTGTCGTGAGCATGCTTACGACGGATCACTTTCTATCGACGACAACTCATCATCTAGGAAGTTGATCTAGAATCCGTTAGTACCTTGGAATCTGCATGCCTTAATGGAAGGTTTCTCACCTTCGACGACAGGTTGCATCATTGACCTTCAATCGAACGATTCCGTGAAATGTTTGACTTCATATCACTTATTCACATTTCATGGATTGTAATAAGTACTTTGAGAGCCATTGCCATTATTGGTTGTTTTTCTCACACTTGTTAACAGTTCACATCATTGACTGGTAATCAAGTGGTTTCTATCATGTTCGACTGCCACACTTTTAATTGCATGGATAGAATCGTACTAGTTCGGGAAGCAGAAATCAAGACCCTAGATCTAGTTTCCACCATCCAGGCTGCGAGGAGTTTTATTATTCATTATGCAGTAGACTATTCATTACAGATGGCTGCGTCCATGCTGTGTCTACATTATTGATGTAATATTAAAATCATTTATATATTAGAACAAGTTTAGTTAGTTTTGATCTTAGTATGGGAATGCCTACCTCATGATTAATTATATGATTTGCATTGAATGTTTTTACAAGGTTCCAACTAGGGTGTCCACAGGATGATCCTTGAAATGATAAAGCACATCACTTTTCGAATGCTCTCAGACTTCGCACTTTAGGGGGCAATTTGTTACACTAAAATTTGTCACCATGACATTTTAGTACTCCCTTAGAAGTCTACAACATCAAAGTTCCTAAATTCGAGCCTTGAAATTAAGAGAAAAGCTCATAAAAGTCTTAAAAACACTTGTACCACACTTTCTCTTAGTATTTCCCACGGTCCCGCACCTTTTGGCTATAAATCATGCAGAGCCAAACACACTTTTTATTCATTAAGGGTGCGGACCCCTATAAAAGATAAAAAAGGCGCAAGTAAAATCTAGAAGCTCAGTTTGAGTCATTTTTGGAAGCTTCTAGAAACATTCCTGCGGTGGAAAGTCCGCTCTTTTCAGGTTCATGCATCCCATCCATTAAGGAGCTAACCTGTTGATGTAAGGAGCTAATCCCTTTGAAGGAGGATTCTATCCCTTCTTGTTTGGAGCTATAACCTCCTCTCTTCCACTATAAAAAGAGGCATAGGGCAGCCTCAAAGGGAGTTCAAGCTTTGGTATTATTGGAGGTGAAGTGCTGTTGAAACTTAGACCCTTTTAGCTGAGATTTCATGTGGGAAAGATTACAAACCTGTATGTATCTCGGTTGGAAGAGTGCAAGGCTAGTCAAAGTAAAGGAAACACCTGTTTCAGACCCCAGGAAGGCCTGTATGACATCAAGGCGGATACGGTTGTAAGGCTCTTCTTATTTAAGATTAATACGAATGAATATTGTTTTCTTAATGGGCTATTTAATTGATTATCTCATTTCATGAATTCCTTGATCATCTTGATAGATGTTTGATTCATAAATTGATTTATTATACAGGTGCTTTTGATCTTTTCTTGTGTTTGTGACTGCAGATCCTTGAAGATGACTTTCTTCAAGCCATTGGAAAGAAGATCAGCGCTGGAATACAAGTAGGTTTCTAAAAACCCGTTATAATTAATTCCATGTCAAACAATATATAGAGAAAATGGTTTTTATTTGTCCATTTGTTGCTAGCTGTTCGTAGGACACTTGGGAGGTCTGTCTTGTCCGCAAGAACGAGTTATCCGTTCAACACAGAGCTACTAAGGCGTTGAGAACAACACTTTTTTGAAGGAGAGGGGCATGTTAGGTCCCTATATTACTAGTGTAGTCCCTTATTGTTGTTAGTGTAGCCCCCTTATTGTTATTTTTGTACCCTTCTAAACCCAATTTTTTTATTATTATGCCCTTACATTATTATTTTTAGGTTGGATAGGATTATATTGTGACCCCATGGACTCCTATATATATAAGAAGGTTTTTTCATTTGTATAATCGAAGAATTGTTCATTTATGTAATGTAAAGGAGGTTTCCCCCTCGAAATGGCTTATTTCTAAGGCGTTGATCTCTATTTTCTTCTATTTTTGGAGCTGGTTTCATAACATCCACTCATATTTTTCGTTTCATATGTTGATGAAGAAGTGGATGATGTCTCTAGCCAACCATTTTTACCAACTACCACATGGGGAAAATATTTCAGATGCTGGAAAAAATCACAAGCATCATTCTCAATATAGGGTCCATATCCTACGTACTGACCATGTCCCCTAATTAGTTTAATCTTTGAGGGAATTTTTGTTGCTTCTGAGATGAAACAATCACCAATATGTTCCTCCACAATATGCTACAATTGGAGGCACATTTTCCTTTTCTCCTCTAAAACTTCAAACAATCTCCTTAGCTCGACATTCTCCATTCGAAGAGATAGATTAATATCCTCCAAATCTTGAAGTATTTCAAGCTTAAGTTTATTGCACATACTTGCAATATGGTCAAATCTCGCTATGATACAACATGATTTGTAAATGGAAGAAAATTTTGATCGTCCTTTGAAACCTTGAAAGCCTGATAAACTTAGGTCTTTAAAAATGTAAAATTAGTTTCACAACCTCTTCAAAGATGATGAATTAAGTTTTCACATGAAACTAAAAGTGAAACAGATTCATATGCAAATGAAGATGCCAATCATGAAGAGGCAAAACCATAAAGTGATAAAGGAGTTCGCCCCTCTCGGGTTAGGTCTCCAGGCCCGGCTCCAATGGCTTGACCACTATATTGATTTCAATAGAAAATGAGCACATTACAAATTGTTGACTCTAGAGTGGCTTGTTTCTCCTACAAAGAAACATTCTCCTACAAATAATTCTCACTCATAAAGATGACTCCTACAACAGGTCATGAATATGTCAACATTAAAAAAGAACTATTTCATAATAGGTCCTTGTATGCCACTTGAAATAAAAAAGATAAACATACAACTACTTCACAATGAAGTGTTGAAAAGGTCTTCTTTCATAAGAACATTGAGAAAAATACTGAAAATAGCTTCTCTATTGAAGTAAAATCTACTGCAGATGAAACTAGAAGGTTGGAAAACCTCTAACTAGGCTCTTTCTATGCTCAAATATGCCTCCATCTTGTCATAAAATCCTCTATGCCTATAGCACTAAAGGACTTGAATCTACAAAAATTACATCATATTGTGCTCAAATAAGAAATATTCTGAGGCTTCCATTGTGTTTAGGACACTTAAAAACCCCTATCTAAGCTCTTATTAAGCTAAAAAAGGTTAAAAACTGAGCAAGATATGCCTCTTGGAACCAAGCTATGCTATTTGTCTTGCAAATTGGAAAAACTTGCAAACTGTTCTACGAATTCTACCTTTAAATAGTTCACCGAGGGACAACTTCGCTTGGGACCAACAATATTCTTACTGCAAAAGGTGCAATTTTTTTCCTCTTTAATTCCGCCAATAACCCTCTTAAGCGCCAAAATAGGGTCACATTGCCCATGTGGTCGGGGGCTAGGGCTAACTACCCACCCCTTCCAGCTTAGCCCTCTGCTTCGAAGGTTCTGGTCGCGTGCATGTCAATATGGCCGGGGACCAGGGCTAACTACCTGCCCCCACCGGCTCCACTGGTGGTCTCATGGGCGTTAATGTGGCAAGGGGCTGAGTCTAACAACCTACCCCCATCGCTGAAGCCCTCCTATATGGTCACGTGGGAAGTAATGTGGCTCGGGGCGAGGGTCTAAGTAACTCGCTCCACTCCATTCCACAGTGGGTCATATCGTGAGTGCCAAAAATAGGGTCTAGGACTTAGTCCCTGCCTTGTCTGCCAAATTTCCCCCACAACGATTTTATGGTAAGTGTATGAACTGGGGCTGGGGATAACCGCTTGACCTCTCCCACTAAACTGACAACCAATGAAATTTAAATATTTCTCGCAACCATAGTTTATTAAGAACCATGCCAGTCACGGTGCAATGATAAAGCGTTGGATTGTTATGTAGGAGGTCAAGGGGTTGAAACCCATAGTGAATTATGAGGCACTACGTGGCCCAATGAGAGGGGCTTAAAAAATTAACACCACTAAAGACTGCATGCTTTTCATGTGGTCTCTACATAAAAAGTGAAAAACTTAGGAAATAAGCCAAACATTTTTTTAACATGAAATGTTTTCTAACTAATTCTTAGGTGTGATAGCATTAGTTTAGTTGAGTTTAGTTGAATGTAATATGTTATATATGTTTGCAATTTTTCACACAGTATGATGCAAATAAGGTCTCAAAGTCTCTAACGGGCGAAGAAAAAATGTTAAAAAATGTTTTTTGATAAGATAAGTGAGGAAAAACATGTTTTTCAAATATAACATCAAAATTTTAGGTTAAATACACAATTTTTTTGTGGGTCATACCAAATTAATATGGATTTCATGATCTCTTGATCACTATAGTCCAAGCTTTAGGCAAGGACTAATAAGCTTTCAAGAATACAAATCATAACTGATGAGTTATGTTGACTATAAGTAACCACATATTGAATGCATGGGTTCAAAATAATAATGATATCATTGAGAAACACATAGTTGTGGAAGAAAAAATCATGTACAATATATACATGGACCTTTCAAATTGCAATAGGCAATTACACACTATTATTTCTATCTTCATAACTATAAATACAAAACAATGACATATTTTATAGGACTAACAATTTTTCGATACTTAAAATCTATTTATGACAAGATATACTGACTTTAGGAATAACATTCAATAAGCTAAATATATGTTTTCCATAGTCAAGCTAGTATTCATCTATATGTGTATGCATAAATGCACTTAGTGCTAGAGTGTTTCTTTATGAGAATATCCAGCATCCTTATGACAACATGGGCTTGGTATAAGAGTTTTAAACCTTTTCTTTAAATCAAGAAGAGAAAAATAATTGTAAGGATGTAATGACCCATCTCAAATTACGAGTGTCATAGGAATATTAGCATGCATATGATAGCTACATATGCATGCATTACACACACTCCAATAGTATACATACTAACTTATTATAAACAAAAATATCACGTAAAGGATGAAAGAACTAATTATAGAAAATTCCAAGTGAATACACACACACACACATATATATATGGTACTTAATGTGTGTAACACCATCATAATAGATATAAATCTACAAAATAAAAGGTAAAGGCAATGTGTTATACAAATAAAGAGGGAAATACAAAATATAATATACAAACTAAAGGTAAAATAATTATAACATATATTAATTATTATACAATGTAAAAATAAAATAATTATAATATATATTAATTATTATACAAACTAAAAATAAAAGAATTATAATATATAAATATCATTATAAAAAAAAAAATAAAAAAAAATATATATATATATATATATATATATATATATATATATATATATATAAGCTAAAAGGATCTTTAACGTATATTATGCAATAAAAAAAAAAGAGATCACTAGGGTATTGATAAACAATATATTATACAGTTCAAGCTAATAAGTTAAAGAAAAAACTCATGAATACATGCAGATATCTCTATGTAATCAACTGTCATTATGTTGTAGCTGCTACAACACCCTCCAAAATTTTGGCCTACACCAATTTTAGAGCCTTCCTTGGTCTTGTCAATCATTGTCACAAACTTTGAAACTCACTGCGTTTTCTTAAAGTGTTTTTATCCCTCCTGCAAGTCGGGAAAAATGTCATCCTATTGCATGTTGGCTGTTACACCATGTACATAAGCCTATTTTGGTGGTTCCAATGGGTGGTATTTGTGTAACTGAGTTTTTCTAGCCGTGAATACATCTTCTACACTCATTTCCCACAAGTGTCGTCACAATCGTCGCAAAGTGTATATTTAGTGTCGCACTTGTCGTAACTTGTTGTAAAGATGTCACACAAAAAGAAATGAATTTCTTATATGTTATTGGTAATATATGTTGTTGAGTTGTTGGGATATTCTAAGTGTGTGATCACAGTCAAAGTCTTATGACTGTTCACATTGGTCTCACCGATCCCACACTTAACCATTTTTGTAAACACTTCCTGACCAAGAAACCTTGCTTCACCCGACCTCCCTAAGCTACGAATTGCATAGTATTAGTCCTCTAGTTGTGACCTTGCCCCTTGGAACTGCGTAATGCACAGTTCCTCCCTCCGGTCTACTACACTGCACAATTTATGAGCCTAAGATCTTGCCTTGACCACCATAATTGCACAATCGTTCCCCCCAGCCTGGCCTTCACTTCGCCTTTCACAGTATATATCCTCAAGCTAACTCCCCAATACCTTGAAATGTGTAATATCCCAACCTCCTTCATCTCTCGAAACTACGCCGTATGTCCACCTAGTGTTCATTCCCTTAGCCTGTTCCACTATTTCCTGGAACTGCACAATTTTGCTCCTCAACCCATCATGAACTGTGCATTGCACAGTCTCAAGGCTCAAGGATTCCCATTTCCTACTTGAAATATGCTATTTCACAGTCACTGAGCCTCTTCCCCAACTCTCCACCTGGTTCCGACTCAGTTAAAGGATCATTATGCTTAATCTTAGACTAGGGGGTTTTTGGATTGATGTCGTCTCGTCATGAGTGAATTGCAGGAACAAGTACTCTATTATGCCATGGAAAGATGATGAATAAGGAGATGAAGGAGAGCATCATGTTTAAAGACACACTTGTAGCTGAACACACAAGCCGATCAATCAAGAAAAAGCGAAGGGACACTAGTTTGTAACCATTATTCAAGACTTGAGACCATTAAAGACTCCTTATCACCAAGCCAATGCAGAGGTGAAAAGAAAAGAATTCTTAAGAAGAAATTCAATACTCAACAACAAAAGTGGTTTGACATTGCCACATCATCAAGAAATCCATGTCAGCAATGTCATGCCATGATTGGTTGCATGCCACACCTTCTGGAGAATGATGTAACATATGTTTCAGAAATCTGTGGTAAAGTGAGAGTACAAAGGAAATGTCTGGAATGCGAAGAGTCATGTAAAGTTGAAAAGTCATAGGAAGTCAACTAGTCATGAGGGTAGACGAAGAGTCACAAGGAAGGTAAAGCATCACCTCCTCATTATGATATATACTCCCTCATTGTAAGAGAAAAATACTTTTCACCTTGGCTCCTCCCGAAAAGCATTAAAGAGATAAGATATTTCTTTTGGAGAGAAAGGAGTGGCTCCAACACTCCACTAATGGAGCTAGTGATGTTCATCGTGTAAAAGTGTCTTGGAAATTTTACTTAATATCATAAGCCTTAAAGGGCAATACATTCTTGATGCATGGATTATGAATGTTTGTAAGACTATTATGTGGATGTTTGTACTTCATTTTTTCTTTCACATGTGCTAAGATAGTTGAACTATTCTAGTTATTTTAGTACTTATCCTATTGAGAATGTGTTTTAATGGTTGTTATTGTTGTCCCATTGTTGTGGAATACTTTGCAGGATATTACACAAACCTTTATTATTTGTTGGCTATAACGACCATCACATCCCTTGTGGACTATTTCGCTGGATGTTAGATAGATCCTTCTAGTTTGTGTGTGTCTCTTATTTGGTGGTACTATTACCTATCTCTTAGAGGCTCACTTTTCTCCCCTCTCCGCGGTATAATAGCTTTGAAAAATTTTCAACTGAACACTCACCAGACATATCTTCTTGATTTTCAAAGGCAACATTGCATTCCTCTCTCTTGCTGATAATTAGAGACAAGGAAAAAGTTTAATAACTTGGCAACCATACCTTTATACTGGATGGGACTCCTACACCAAATGATGTGAGGTCTAATTGGGACTTAATATAGGGGAGATCCATTGAATGTTGGAAGGTCCAACACTGTCAACATTTCTGGTGCTAGGAGGGAAGCCAATTTTTTATGGCTGATAACCTCACCAAACCAAATTATACCTTATCTGGTCAAGGCAGTAATATTCCCAACACTTCCTCTTTGTACATTCCTGAAACTGGTGGTCCTTCTCATCCCAAGACTTCAAAACCTTACTAACTCACATACACACATATTCAGGCATTCTTCCCCATCACTCACAAGTTTGGGAAAGCTATCTAATTGATACCCATTGTACACACACTTCCATATTTTTTAAAGAAGAACCCAAATACTCCCACTAGAATAGTAGTTTCAACAGTTCAAGATTTGGTTCTCACCACCCTTGAATAGTTAGTAGACTCTGAGGAAAACACAGAAAATTTGGAAAAACCTCCAACTTTCAATGGTGGTAACAGTGATAACGTGGTACTCTCGGATGATACGTTCGACGGATTAGGAAGTGAAGAGGAGGAAGAAGATCCAACAGATTCTGAGAAAGAGGAAGAAGACAATGACAAATACATGGTAGACCATGATCTATATTGGATGTATCAGGGCCCACTTGCATTATCGAGTGTTTTACAAAATATGCCAAGGAATCTGGAAAAACTTCTAATGAAGCATGACCTTGAAAAAATAGTAAAGGTAGTGGATCACTTGGACAAATTCTACCTACATCTGAAAACACATGAGGCACGCTATGATGATGTTTCTTGTATACTTTTCCTATGTTCCTTAGATGGAAAACAAACTGTATGGTATCATAATCTTCCTCTAAATTCCATCCAAAATTGGAGGGTGTTTAAGAAAATTTTCCTTTTTTAAGATGCTTTCCGGATTATCCACAGTATTGAGGAACATGTGTCGACGTTTTGAACCCCAACTGGGATCCATCATCAGGACTTTATTAGCATGAAGAATTTAGAGAAGGGTTTATAGACCTTAAATAGAGATCAATTTCTTGAAAAAGAGCTGACCAGGAATTTTGTATTTTTGTATTTCTGATTATTTAATAATTTAATAAATTTTATTATAAATTTTATAAATTTTATTATTAATTTTGATTCTAAAAGTACTTTTATAGTTATAATTTTATTATTAATTTTAATTCTAAAATTTTCCTTGGGAAATTTGTTGATGACAATACACCCACCATGTTTTTTAAAGAGCTAGGCAATCTCAAGATGGAGCACAAAGAAAAGATAAAAGATTTAAATCACAGGTTTAACTGTATTTTGAATAATTTCCCAGCAAACACTAAACCTCATGACTCCATCACCATCGATTATTACACTTCTTCCTTGCCATCCAACATTCTACAATTCGTAAAGAGAACCGCGAAACAAACATTGATTGAGAATTATGAAGAGGCGATCACGGTTGAAAAGGACTTGCATGTGATTGGGGTCATTGTGGATGATGAAACAACAAAAGACTCCAAATAAATGGGTAAAAGGTCTCAGGCCTCCATAAGCAAGGCCAAAGAGAAAGAAAATTTTGATCTTGAGAGATTGACCCATACTGTCAAGACTCTATCAAATGAGATGGTAGATCTGAGAAAAAGTTCAAGCGATACCATAGTGAGCAACAAGCCTCCCAGATTCAACCTGCTCAAAAGGACTGCAAATTTCGGCAGCAACAGTAACCGATCGACGAAGTTTGCGCAAAGCTCGAACATTGTACTGAATATCAAAAGGATGGGCATGGATTAATACTGTTCACATCATCAAGAGTGTCATTCTGAGAAAGCATGCACGCTATGGAATCAAACCATGAACATTCTTGCTACGGATCTTGTTGATGAAGTACTTGCTGATGAGAAGACTGAGCCCGTAGAAGAAAAAGAAGAAACTAATTCAAGTGAAGAGACTCCAAGTGTGGGGCACACAGTAAACATGTTCAATTGCATACTCACAACCCAAAAGAGAAAAAATAAGAAACAAACTCTGAGTGATCATTCGACCAAGAAGTAGACCAGTTGGTACAATTTGAGAAGACAAGGGCCGACCACTAAATCTGAGTTGATGAAGCAGAAACTCAAAGAAAATTTGTTAAGAAAAATCATTTCACCCATCAACTCATCACATAACACTTAGAGAAAGTCTGGGAATGTGGTCCGAATGGAAATTACTTATGCAAACAGTAAGATAAATACCATCATTTCAGAATTTATAAACCAAGTTATATCCCCATACACTTCGGCAATCCTTCCCACTATAGATTACAACATATTTGAGGACACGAAGATGGTTCGTGCCAATATATCAATGTTCGAGCTTACAAAGATCATAATCCAATGGGACATCCTCCTACGTGCACTTGGATAGACCGTATCAGGTAACGATGCTTCTTCAGACGAGGGATCATGTACTTCCTCTAGTTCCCTAGAGTCCTTACTTAGTGCTTTAACAATGGATGCAAATACACTCTGCCCTCTGTTTCTGTTAACTTTTGAAATTTTCAATTTCAATGTACAAAATTTCTTAGTTTATTCTGGTGCATCGGTAAACGTAATGCCATTATCTGTCGCCAAGAAAATCAATGTAAAATGGGAAAAAAATAGGTGCTTAAATTATTCAACTAGAAAAGACTATTGTCCACGTAGTTGGAGAACTCAAAGATGTGATTATCCATTTATCATACGATGATTGAGTTCACCATTGTATAAACGAAGCAATTGTGGACACACTACAAGCATATGGAGTATTGTTGAACATAGAATAGTCCAACGAGATATAAGGGTACTTTTCTACATACTGGTCACACTTATGACGTCCGTACAAGGGCAGAAACAATCATATCTGAGTGAAATTAAAGAGATACATGAAACATAATGTTACTCCCTCGAATGGAAAAAATGAACCAATGGTTTTCACATATTTTATCTTCGACAATTTCTTCCTGGAAAATTAACTGGGGTGTTATATTTCTCAACCATCCCCAGTCCCACCAGATAAACAATTGGATCTCCTTTCCAATCCAACTGGTGAAAATGATATTTGTACAATTAGTAATAGTAGAAATAACAGTAATAGTGTAGTTCGTAGTCCTTGTACATATGATATGTGGACTTTGTATTTTGATGGTTTCAAAATGCAAGAGGACTCTGGAGCTGGTTTCGTTTTAATAGACCCTCTACCAAGAAAACATATGATCTCTATCTGCTTGGAATTTGAGTGCACGAACAACACTGCAGAATATGAGGCACTCATATTGGGATTGCAAAGAGCTATTGACATCAAAATTGCAATCCTAAAAGTAGTAGGTGACTCCAAAATTTTTGTGCCATAGGTACGTAATACCATACACTGTGTGTCACCTCATATCAAAAGTTATCAACAAGAGGTATGGGATTTTTATTTCGCAGTTCCAATATTTTAACATTATTTATGTTCCTAGAATGAGTAACGCAATTGCGAATGCATTGGAAAATGTTGTTGCTAGATTTTCAGCGTTAAGGGACGATTTTTCTATAGAAATTATTTATAAGGCATTTGTCCCTGATAAAATTACTAATTTATGTGTTTTCAATGATGACCGAATATATTGTACTTCATGGTGAATACTGATGTTTTCAAAGGTGCATTGTTCGATGAAGACGAGCACGATAGGGCATTGCCGGATTCAACTATCACAAGCAAAGTAAACCTCATGCCAAAAGGCGTGGTGTCTTAGAAAAGTTGTATGACTTGCAGAACCACGTCCAAGGACCTGTCAATGTTAAAACCCATAATTCAACGCTGTCGCACGAGAAAATCAATTTGGGAACAAAAAATCATTCGAAGTTTTTAAATATTGGTACTTTTTGTACACTAGAGGAGCAACAAGCCTTTATCCTCTTGTTCAAGAAGTATCGAGATGTATTCGTGTGGATGTATGATGAACTTAAGACTTATGACACGTGAATTATCCAACATGTGATTCTGATAAAATAAGGGCCCAAGCCTTTTCAACAAAAGCTAAGAAATTACATTAGATGTTTGAGCCTCTCATTCGGAAAGAGTTAAGAAAGCTATTGGCTGCTCGGATCATATAAAAAGTGCGACATTCTACCTTAGGTGTTCAACTTAGTCTTGGTAAGAAAGAAGACCAGGGAAATCCACTTACGTGTGGATTTCTAAAATCTGAACCATGCCTCAAACAAAGATAAATAACCCATGTCGTCTATGGAACAAATAATGCAAACAATATCGAGGTCATAAATGTTTTCTCTCTTGGATGGATATTCAGGATACAAATAGGTTCTAGTCTGAGAGCCTGACAGACTTAAAACAACTTTTCGCACAAAGTGGGGCACGCTCACATTTAAAAGAATCCCATTTAGGATGATTATTTTGGTGCCACATTCTAACATGCTATGGAAATCACATTCCATGGACTGATCAGACATAGAATAATGGTGTATCTTGACGATGTCACAATATTATCTAAAAAAAGGTCCAATCACATACACCATCTGAAGAAAAATTTCAAGCGATGTCACAAATATGCGATATATCTCAATCCCAAAAAGGGTATTTTTGTAGTGTCTGAGGTTAACCTCTTGGGCCACATGATTTCAAAAAGTGGGATTAAAGTGGACTCATATAGGGTCAAATAAATTACGCAGATTCCCTTCCCAGTAAATAAGAAAGCTATGTAGTCCTTTCTAGGAAAAATCAATTTCCTCCGTAAGTTCATCTCTGATTATGCTCATATTATTACGCCAATACAGGAGTTTGTAAAGAAGGATGTAATATACAAATGGGATAAAAGGGAAAAGGACGCACTTTATCATATCAAACAAGTTATCACAAAGGAATTTTCCCTATACAACCCAGATTTCAGCAAGGATTTCCTTCTCTACACCTTTGCTTCTGACACTTCTCTAGCTGTTGTGCTCACACAAAAGGATGACCAGAACAATCAAAAACCTATATCTTTTATGAGTGCTAGACTTGAAGTACCTGAACTTAATTATCCCGCCATTGAAAAGAAGGCTTATGCAGTATACAAGGCGGTGAAGCACTTTCGACCCTATCTCTTGAAAAATCATTGTATTATCTTTGTTCCCTAGCCAAAATTCATATCACTATTTGTTTAACAAGAGGTGGGTGAGAGAAGAGAGAACTGGATGACTGATTTATAGGAATATTACTTAGAGTTCAAACTAGTTCACACAATCAAAGGCCATGGTTTATGTCAACTTGCAGCATAAGAATTGGATGCAAAGGAAGAAGAAGACCTCTCAGGATGGGAGAAAGAAATTGAAATGTACAATGTTGAGCAAGCCTTCCCCGCTACTATCATGAACTCTTGGTACACAAATGTGTGCCTATACCTTGAGCATGCAACTATTTCCTCCCATATATCCACAAAAAAAAGAGGGCTCTTAGACTCAAATGATTATTTTACTAGTTGGTGCATGGGGTGATTTTTAGAAAGCACCATATTGGAGTATTTATTAGGTATTTGGAAGCACACGATTTCAAATAAAGAATTGCATGATACCCACGAGGGACCAATTGAGGGACATTTCGCAGATAACACAATTACACATAAATTCACGCGGGATGATTTTTATTGGCCTACATTATTCAAATATTCTCACAATTATGCCCACAAGTTTATGGTGTATCATAGGTGTGCCGAAATAAACAAGAAGTCAACCACCCCATTGCAGCCTATCGTAGTGGAATAACCTTTTCAACAGTGGGGATTGGATGTAATTGGAGAAATATTTATGCATTCATCAAAGCAACATCGCTATATTCTCACTTCCATAGATTATTTTACGTGGTAGTCATAAGCAATTCTTCTTAAACAGGTGAATGAGTAGGAAGTCATTAATTTTCTTCAGCAGAACATCATTTCTAGGTCCGACATTACTACTTCGCCTTTTTTCGATAATGCAACATACTTTTCATTGCTTAGAGTTTATGATTTTGCATTGGAAAATGGGATTGTATTAAAAAATTCAGCTAATTATTTTACGTAGCGGAATGGTCTTACTGTACCCATGAATAAGAACCTTATCCATATCATCAAAAATACCATATTCTATGAACAACGAAACTGGAACTCCGCTTTAGTAAATGCTTTATGGGTTGATTGAATCACACCAAATCCCTCTCCCAACACCTCCCCTTACTTCCCGTGATATGGAAAAGAAGCCATCCTCCCTCCCAACATGTAATTGCCTGCTCTCCAGCTCTCACAAGAACCCCAAGGAAAGCCATGTTTATTAATTCAACGTAGGATGGACACTCTTCTTAAATTAAAAGAATAAAGGTTGAAATAAAAAGAAATATTTTCACTGCATTAAAACCATATCAAGAGGTGGTTTGACAAGAAGTATGCAGGGAAGAACAACTTTAGTGTGGGTGACTTAGTCTTAAAGTGAGATAAAGGCATGAGGACAAAGGAAAACACATTAAGTTTCAATCCCTATGGATTTGACCATTCATAGTGCACAAAAATCTTGGCCAACACACTTGTCATATTCAATCACTTGATGGGAATATTGAATCTCTCCCTCTTAATGGACAAGACTTGAAACATTATTTTCAATGATAATGAGGTGTCGTGCTCTACACTATGTACATAGTCTTTCTGGTTGTTTGTTTTCTTTTGTTTTCGCTATGTGAATAACTGTCGTGCTTGTACATGTTTTTTCTTCTGAGTATGTGCATGGCTGAAGTCTAAAAGAGTCTTGTGACACTTCAAAATTTGGCTAAACCTTCGGTTCATCTTCCTTGGGTTGATTATGTATTTTGGCCAATGAAGTTCTAACGGAAAATACAATCCATTCGTGAGGAGAGTTTTGGAAAAACCGTGAACTAGTGTCTATTCAGGAAACCTTATGCCCGTATTAGGTTCTTTATGTTTTGGTGTTTTCACGCTTGTCCAATTAGTATAAAAAGAGAATGGGAAACACATAAACAGAAAACCTAAATCAAATGTCTCTATATTCTTCTATGAATGAACAACCTTTTCCGATCTCAATAAGTCGGGATCCCTCTTCTGCCCAAAATGAAGAAGTGCCAATGCACAATCCTCTTCAAATAAATAAAAAAAGGCAAAAGAAGAGAAAGGATTCATGCACAGGGAGGTGAAGCAAGCAACTCAATTAGGATACTGTTCAGGCTCGCTAGAAGTCGAAAAATGTTTGTGTTCTTGTAGTGACTCCTTTAGGGTACTGTCCTGGTAACGGAGCAACACCAAAGATGAAAAATTATACTTTGAAAATATTAAGCTTGCGGACTTCACTACACTTCCTAACTCGAAACGTTGTGATAATGCTGAATTTTATGTCAAGTTTAATCGACAAGGCATGGTGGGGAATATGTCTATTCACGAGGTAAGTGGGGAGACCAAAGTAATATGCACAATGAATCAATACTCCCTAAAGACCCAAGGCCCTGCACGAAAGAAATTAACCGAGATCGAGAAGCTGTAATTCTACCAGTGTGTTGCCAAGTGTTGCAGCTCTACAAAACCCTCCAAAATTTTGGCCTACACTAATTTCAGAGCCTTCCTTGGTCTTGTCAATCGTTTTCAAAAAATTTGAAACTCACTTCACGTGTTTTCTTAAAGTATTTTGTTCCCTTCTGCAAGTCGGGAAAAATGTCATCTTATTGCATGTTGTTTGTTACACCATGTACATAAGCCTATTCTTGTGGTTCAAAGTGGTAGTATTTCTGTATAAGCCAAAGTTTTAAGCAAAGTCCCACAATTGTCGTCACAGTCATCGTAAAGTGTCTCTTTAGTGTCACACTTGTCGCAAAGATGTCAGGTGGAGGAAAATACATTGTTTATATGTTATGGGTAATCTATATTTTTGATTCGTCAAAATATTCTAAGTGCGTGATCATAGTAAAATTCTTATCACTCTTAAGACTGGTATCACCAATCCCACACTTAGCCATTTTAGGAAACACTTCCTGACTAAGCAACCTAACTTTTACCCAACCACCCAACCTCCCTGTTAGCATTGCAATTTTTCAAAGTTTGGTTACTGATGTAGTTGTGTCTTTGATCCTCTCTTGCCTCATAACCTATGGTTGAAGGCCCTGGAGCGTTAAAATGCGTATTAAGTTTTTATCATTTTTTTAAAAAATCCAAATTTTTTTTTAGTCCAATAGTTTTTTTGTGTAATTTTCCTTTTTATAAGTCTTTTAACTGCTTTGAGTAGTTAAGGTCATGGATTTATCTTGAGAAGTCTTATTTATTCACCATGATATTTTCTATCCAAGGCCAACGACAAAATTTCAGAGTCATTAGTTGTTTTAGGAATAACACATGAATAGCTACCTTTCCTAGAAATGCAAATATTTTCTTCAAAAAATATGGTTTTGTAAGCTACAGAAAAATAGCCACCTTTTGAAGAAAAGTAGATATTTCCTGCAAAATTTGTACAAGGAGGTAAAAGAGGCATTACTCAGGTGAAAAGACATTGCTTTTTGAATATTGAAGGTCTGCTAAAACAAGAGGTATTACTCTTCTGCAAGGTGGCTATTTCTAATTGGAGGATTCATTAAAAGGATTTGTCTATTTTATTTTCTAAGGCTAGTCAAATCTAATGCTACTCATTAAAGTGAAATATATTAAGGTTGAGGTACTAGTAGATATTAGTTAATAATGCGATGGAGTGAAATGTTTGGTGGAATGAGTTGGCAGCAAAATTTAAATCATTTTGGTTTCGTGTCACTCTCTCTCACCGTGATTTAGGGCATGTAGAGCTCTGTTTCCATTTACCCTTGTGAAAGTTGCAACAAACTGTTTCTTGTCCTCCAACAAAAAAATTTGCTACCTTATGCTAGTAGTTAGGGCTTTTTGGAGGGTTGTTTTTATTTATTTTACATGTGTGCATTAGTGGTTAAGTTAGTTGTTAACAGAATGGGTAAGGGTGGTAAAGTGAATCGTTGAGAACAGGCCAATACCCATTTCATTGATCACCGTGCTAAGCCTTAGTTCCAAGCAGCAGGGTGGTATCGGTTTCTAAAGAAGTTTTCAGGAGAAAATATTGTAGTGGCTCAAGCATTTTTAGAGAATTTCAATGGAGATCAGGTTAAACCGGGGTTTCGGATCTTCAGGATCACAGAGAATATCATTGTAAGGGCTACCCAAACATCAATTATAGGTGAGTCCTTGTACAAGAGGAAAACTCTGCTTAAAGATGATTTAAATCCATATCTAAAGCCTGAACATGAAAATATAGATTGGATCCCTACTTTTCACATTTCTTATTTTAGGCCTTAGTGGCAAGATGTTATTACCACTATGTAGCGTTATATTACCTGTGAAGGTAGGTTTTCCACTGTGCATCAATACCAGATGAGGTTTCTAGCTCACATATATGATTCTAAAATTATGAAATTACCATTTTTACTCTATAAATATTTATTAACAATGTCCCAAAAAATACAAATAACCCCAAAATATTCTCTTCACAATATTTATCACAGAGGCTTAATCAAAATGCTGGTGGTTTATCATCGAAAAAAGAAGAGAACCACAAGGGAAAAGTTTTTAGCAGATGAAATTTTCAGCAGTGTTAACTCAAGGAGAAGGGTAGGAAGGCCTATAAGGCTAAAGACCTAAGAGCAAAAGTCAAGTCCTACACCTAAATTGACCCCTTCATAAACTGGTCAGTCTTCTACACCATCTAGCACACAGATAAGGAACTCAGCTAGGAGAGTTAGAGTTAAAACCACCACTCCTATAAAAATAATCACTCCTATACCTATAGTGCAACCAACCAAAGAAGTTTTCACTAGAAAAATAGCTAAAGAGCCACAAAACTTGGGGTATTTCAGGTAGAAACATGCAATAAAACTCAAACAAAAAGCTACTCTACCTGACAATAATTATATGTCTAAAGGCAAGGAAGAGGTAGCTTCCTCTTCAAAGAATAAACGCAGGAGAAAAATTATTTTGATAGAGGTAAATTCAGTGGAATTCATCCCTGAAAGATTTACACCAAGCCTTGTTCTAGAGGCTAGATAGGAGAATCAAGAAAACAATGCCAATCCAACACTATATGAGCCTACACTTGCACAAGTATTTTCCTCAATAAAAAATGGAAAATCAAAGTTACAAAGACTACAACAGAAAAACCTACTATAGCCCAACTTTACTCATCTCTTAGTTCTTCAACCAAAGGAAAGAAGAAGGCCATAATCCAAACATACTCATATTTTGAGGAGAATAATAGTGAAACAGAGTTTGAGGAGGGGCAGTCAAGCAGAGTTATACATGGAAGAAGGAGGCCATCATACATCCCTATTCCATACATTCAAAGGCCTCACACTAAACCAAAGAACAAGCTCAGACTAGCAGGAAGACTCATAGCCAACCCTGCCCTAAGAGATGAAATAATAAACATAGATGAAAGCCTAGAAAATGATCCAGGGAAGAAGAAGAATCAGAAGAAAAAGAAAGTATAGAAGAGAAAGACAAACAAGAGGGTCACCAAGGTAGAAGCTATTATGATTTTTGCTTTTATACTAGATCTTTGATGATTGAATGTACAAAACCATGAAAATATGAATAATCATATAATTTTTGGCTTATACACAATATTTTCAAAAATAGCTACCTTTTTCATAAAAGTAGCTATTATTTTTGGAATTTGTGTAAGAAGGTGAAAATGTTGCTTTTTGGTTCTGGTTTCAAAAGAATGACTCTAAGTGGTGATAAAGTGAATGGAGCCTCAATAGTAATGGTATTTTTCCAAGCGTCATCCAATCAAGCTATTTTCCAGATGGCATTTCAGTTGGTTACTCCTACACTTTAACATAACTCCTTTTTGTATATAGTATATGTAAAGCAAGGAAGAAAGGGTTCGTTGGTTATCTATTTCATTGCATACTGTGTTGTACATTTTTGAACATATAATATATCCAGAGGCACTCTTGAGGACTCACAAATTGTATGGTGTGTGTATTGTTTATCTCTTTATGTGTTTCCATAATTTACAATTTCATTCCAAATTATGATTTACATAGTTATGTCTCATGTTTTATCAGTCTTTTGAACCTCCAAGGCACATTGATCTGTTTTGGTAAGTCTTGTTCCAAGATTTCCTGGTTCAGTATGAATTGAAGATTGTTCATAAGCATTTACTGGGGTCGAATTAAATCCTGTCTCATGTTCTTATAAGTCTTTTGATCTAGCATGCATGATTAATCTATTTTTTTTCAGTATTGATTTATCAAGCATCCCTAATTCATGAGGTCATGTTAGTTGGAAGTATTCTATGTAATGGGATTCTCAAAATGTAGAGTGATACTCTTGTAAGTCTTTTAAAGCATTCTTTCACTATACATTTCAGATCTAGAATTTGTGTCGCCCTTTCTTCTTAGTAGTGGGAAATTGTTTTACATATCGACTGTTTATCTTCCATTCTTCTAACCATCAAGCTACAAACCCAACCTTGCTACCACATTATGCACCAGTGCTCTCATATGTGTGAGATATTCTTATTTGCTCAAAACCCCTTTCAGGGTGTGTGATTTCCAACCACTTTCCAAAAAATCAATCAAATTATAAGAAAATCCCTTGAGCTTAAGATGTTTCTGGTTAGGTGCTTGTTACAATCCAAGTGCTGATTCCAGCACTTACATATTTTGGTGCGTCTGTCGAGAGACGAAGTTTATGAACTTAGAATTTTCCCAAAGTTTTTTCATGAATTTCTAGTACTAGTTTTTAAAGGTGAAAAAAAAATAGTCACTCTTTCTGATTGTAATTAGTTCACCTGGCAACTCCAAAAGAGGATGAGGGGTTTTGAGACTGCTTACTACAAGAATAAATCAGAGATCACCTCTTGTGGTTCCAGTGTCTGACCTAGAAAATATCATAAATGATACAAGAGGGAAACATAATTCAGCTTAAGCTACATCACATTCAGTGAAAAATGTGCATTCAAAGTACATTCCAAAAGAAAAGGTACCATCATCTATCTTAGAACCTAAAGAAGTTTTAGTTTCAAAAGAATTTGCTGAAATATTTCAAGTTGAAACTGCTTCCATAAAAGGAAAAGTAGATGATGTTAGCCTAGATTCAGCTGAAAGTATCTCTCAGTTATCACTTAGTAAATACGAAACTAGTATTATTCCAGTGTGTTATCACTCTGTAATTTTGAGGCTGAAGGCGAAATCCTGGAGGCAACATCAAAACTGCTTTAGGCCTAGGATCTAGCCCTCCTAGACCCAGAGAGGGATCTCTTTGTAAGATTTAGATTTTTTTGTTGGGAATTTTAGGCTAGTTGATAAGCACAAGGTTTGGATTTTTAATTTGGTTTGGTGGGGAGAGTGAGGGAAAAGTGCCATTGGGCAATGGAGTCAAAGGGCTCGGGTGACCAATTTGCAGAAGTAATCCAGCATGAGTGAAACAGGGCAAGCTAGGTGTACTGCTATGGATCGCTGAGAATAAGATGGAATGGGAAGATACAAGAAAGTGGGACTCAGTAGAAAATTGAGGATCAGTCAAGAATTACTCAACTAAACTGGAGTGTAAGCTTCAATATAAATCAAGGAGAAGCTAAGAATTCCTTGATTTGGCATCAGTAGAAAACATAAAATATTGCAAAATCAGCTAGGATAGGGTGCTCCCGTAACAAATCCTATTCATCATTTCTGTTCTAAAGTATCTGAATTCAGAAATAATAAGACATGAAAACAATGAATCACAAATTAAAAAAAAGAAACTTCACCATATGGTGCAACACTTGAATCCTGAAAGCTTCTATTGAATTACTTGCAAACAATCACAACATTACAGAATGGGACTCAGTCCCTCATTGCAGATTTTATCCTCCTCTATACTTCAAACAATGAAGCATATATCAAGCTTACTAACTGAGTACAATCCTTAATAATTACTTTATTTCTCACTACATAACAGAGAGGGACATAACATCACTAGACACGAGTAAATAAAACTGCTGGACATTTGACATTTTGATTCCCTGCAATCAGGTCTTCCATATGCTTGCTGGTGTGAATTCTATCAAGCCTGACACTTGGGCTATATGAGATTCTCTGGAGCACTACATATGACTTTAAATGCTTATCTTGTTTGAATCTCTCATCTCCTATCTAAAAATAGAAAAGAAAGTTACAGAGCTGAAAACTGGGCCAAATTTGCTGAAAATGGGGTGCACTCAAACATTTTTTTCTCCCCAACAGTGACACCTTTATGAAATCTGAGAGATGTTATTTTTATTTTCCCCGTGTGGGTAAAAAAAACTCTCTTGGATTCTCAAAATTCATCTCCATATCTCCGCAACGGTCACCACAAAATGATGACCAAAAAAGGAAAAACAGAAATCTGAAAAATAGGGCTGAAATATGGCTTCGATTCTCCCACCTGAAAACACCTCTGAAAAATATGGTAGAGGTTTTTTTTATTCCGCCTGTGCTGAAAAAAAACCTCTCATTTTTTCAAAATTAGCTCCCATTTGTCCGAAATCTCTCCCACAAACAGACTGGTCAAACTGGCTAAAAACTGTTTTTTATTTGGGGAAAGCGGTTTTGAAGTAGCAGAAGTGGTATTTAGGAACTCCCCTGAAGTGGTAAATGGTAATAGGGCAGGGGGGGGGGTGGTGTCCAAAATCATGAGATAATGACACATAAAGGGGGGCCTAGTTTTTGAAAACCACCTATTTCGAACCCTCCCCCATGAGGATAAATTTAGGATGGTATGGGGGGGGGGCATGAAACGTAGGATGTCAGATTAAAGTGATGGTGGGTGGATGAGGTGGAAAGTGGTGGGGGGTTAACTCCATGATGTGATATGTAAACTTAGGATATAGTTTATTTTAGTTTTATATTTTCATTTGTTATTTTTATTAAATCCTAAGTTTGTTTATGCATGTAATGACAAAAATGATGGATGGGTGAAAAAGGGAGAACAAGGGCATGAAGGGTGCGACAGGGAGATGAAAGGTCAAACAAAAATGGATGGAGGGGGAGAATGGAATCAACCAAGCCCAACATATGAATATAATTTCGATCCACACATCCATGCAACACTAGAATAATATATGAGAAATATTTTGCGGCATTCTGGAGCAATGCAGATGAAATTTTTATCACTCACTCTTTTTTAAATATGCTCCACAAAGATTTTGATTCAGGATGATTTTGAAAATGAACCCCACTTTGCGGGATAAAACCTTGTTTCGTCTTGCAAGACAAACCAATATATATATATATATATATAATTCAACAATCCTGATTTCCCTATAATTATAGGGTCCTAACAGTGGTTCCCTCTGGGGAATGCTGCCCTCCCAGCAAGGCAACAAAGAATCGCAGATCTCTGAATTTGGTGACTAGTGCCTTGGTGATTAAGGGGACAACAATCTGCTTTGTCACAAGACTCCTGCAACTTGAAAATTTGAATTCTGATATCTAAACTATGTGAAATAAAAAACTGAAAGAAATATTAAGCTGACGACTGAAAAAGAGTCTGAAAATAAAACTGGAAAGATGCTTAGGGTGCTGAGCTTATTCGCCCATCTACCTACTCTAGTCTGAAAAATTATCCCATCAAATAATAATCATATTTCCAATGTAACCAGTCAAGAAAATAAGTGCTTGACTGATTCTTTCTCACTTCTTTGAGCAGGTTGAGAAAACAAAATGATCACTCCCGTCTTATCTGCTGTTGAACATAAGTGTTCAACCTTTTCCTTGAATGATGCGGCAAACCGTCCATGGCATAACACACTCCTTCTCTGAATGATTCTAAGAGGTCAACAAAGGTATCTTGGATAAACATTTGGTACTGGGGATTCAAATGGCTAGCTTCATTCATGACAACTCTTTTTTCCAACTTGTTGGGCTCAGGGTCCTTCTCAAAGAGAACATCTATACATTGATCATGATTATATGATATGGCATCTTCATTGTATACCAACATGCTGTCCTTAAGAAAATATGATATATCTTGATTGAGATTGCTAGATTTTGCCTGAAGACCATAATTTTGATGAGAAAAAGTGATTTCCAACAATGCTCTTTCTTGAGGATGTGAGTTCAGTAATAGCTAAAGAGAAGTTAAGAATTATTTAACTAAACTTCATAGGAAAACATTAAGATAACAAACACAGACAAAATTAGAGTGCTCTCTTAGTAAATCTTAATCTAAAGTTTCCGTTTTTCAATCAGATAAATTGATGCACAACATGAAAAGAAAGAGGAAAAAAATTAACACAGAGGAAAGAACATCACCATTAACATAGCTCAAGAATCCTGTGAACGGTCTCTTAGTATTGATGCCCAGCTCAAACAATTACAGTGCTCCAATACTTATTACAATGCAAGTTTCAGTAAGGTCCAATTTTCGAACCTTTGATACTGCTAAGGTGTGCAATATTTATCTAAAGACTAAGTCGGTTGCCCTAACTTACTCAGAAACCTTTCATTAATTAAAACTTACCAGAAAATGGACAAGTCATTAGGGGAATTTCGAGGTCTAAAATGGACCTCATAAGGAAATAATAAAATAATAGCCAAACCAATAAAATAATATTTATGAATTTGAAATTCACTTTTTTGCACCACAATACATGTAACCATAGTTAAATTCAATTCAAAAGTTGTACCGAAATAAAATTAATAAAAAAATTGTATTGATGTGACTACAAATAAGAATGAGCTTGTCAAGAAAAGGTCATTATCATTGAACAACTAATGCATTTATCCTTTGTACTTAAATAAGTTAAAATAACCCCGGATGCGGGTGCAAGCACAATTAATGTGGGCGATGGGACAGAGGTCAATAGGACGGGAGGCCACATGCCATCCCATACGAGACCATCAAACCCACCTGATCGTAGTTATTACCACCCGCCTACTCTTAATGGTATTCGTTATGGAGGCGCCTCTCAATAAGAATGTTGAGGATCGAGGCAGTATCGACTGCCGCAATAGCGTTTCGCATTGGGTTAACAGGTCTGGTCATTCAATGTTGAGGATTGATTTTTGCAGGAACAGGGTGTTATATGCAATGAATCCGCTCTCCCTTGCGCTGATGAATTCGTGGTGCAATTCTGTTGAGGACAGAGCCAGCAAGCGCACCACCATAGGGAAGCGAAGTCGCCATACCTGTTGCTTGGAGCCCGCCGACAGTCTTCACATTTCCATTGCAGGTTCTTGCAAGTTTTCTTCGTTGGTTCTGGGCATTCCTCCTGAGCCGAACCTTGTCAATTCGCCGTCGCTCCAGAGCTACAGCTCCAATTCTGCTGCAAACATGCCCCGGCTAAGGCAGAGGATGCGTTGCAGGCGGGGGTCCTCTCGCACTGCCAGGAGGCGCTCGCCCTCCACATCCACTTCTCCTTCAAAAATCTCATCGCCCTCTGACAACCTTCCTCGCCTCTTCCATGGACGCCAGTTTCGCTCAGGACGCAGGCTCGACTTGCCCTCTGGGGATGCGCTTCCTTCTCAGTCCCATACGGCTCTCTTTTCGTTTGATTGTGCACTCAATAGACCAAGAGTAACTGTGGCCATCTCTGTTGTCTTCCTGGAGGAGCCCCTGCCTGAGAATCCGCCGGAAGAATCCGTTCCTGTCGATGGCGCCAACATGGAAGCAGTGCAGCATGACTCGCGGGGACATCCTAGCGAGAGAAGGGAGGTTATGCAGGAGGAATCGGCTCGAGGTCAGGCACATTTGATGGAAACTCCTTCAGCGGTCCACCCCAACACAAAACTCTCTCATGATCGTGGCGAACCAGCAGATTACGGTTGCAGGATCGAGGAGGTCGCTCCTGATGAGTAACTTGGCCCTCTTTTCCTGTTTCTCATGCTTTCTCATGCTTGTGTCTTGTTGTTTTAATGTTTCCTTCAGCTATGGTCCAATTTTTGTCAGCGACCAGTCTCAGTTTTTACAGCGGTCCAGTTTTGTTATGGTCCAGTATAACTACTATATAATGTCTATGTTCTTAGTTCTCAGTCAAAGACATCCAGGTTCGATCCCCTGTGTGGGATTTTTTCAGTTGAAAGTTCTTCAGGCTGGTTTCCCTCTAGCAGGGCAGCCAAAAACTAGTCTCTGTCAGTTCAAATTGCCTCCACGAAGGCACTGTTATGGCCTTTTCCTGATGTACTATATTTTTCACTGTTAATAGATTACTCTAACTTAGAAAAAAAGAAAAGAAGTTAAAATAAAATATAAATATAAAATTTTAAATTCTTAATTATATTATATTATAATTTTGGGCAGCCCTTCATGGATCCAAATGCTTCAATGGCTCTTCGTAATATCAAACAATAATCTTGGAGGAGGTTGTGATGGTCACAAAGAGGCAACCAATGGTGGCTTTGACATCTAGCTCTGTTTTGCAGAAAACTGGTGTTGGGTAATCAAATATGATGCGGTGCTGGCCACTTTTCATTGATTGATACTGATGCTGTTCTACCTTCTCAAGAAGGACTATTGCCAGAAAGTTATCCTATTCATCAAAATGATGGCCTTCAAACAGAATTCAACCAACTCAGTCAAGACATATCAAGTTTTCTTGAGGACAACATAGTGGTATATAATGAGGATGCCATGTCAGATGACCATGAAGAATGTGTAGACATTCTCTTTCAGAAGGATCCTGAGCATGACAAAGTCGAACAAGGAGTAACCCTAGATAAAGTTTGTTATTTAAATCCTCAGGGCCATGTATTGTTCCAAGATCCTTTTTCTAGTTTATTAGAATCACCTAAAGAGGGAGTATGCTATGCCAGTAATGGTTTATTACAGAGTTTAAGGAAAAGTTTGAGCACTACTATTCAAAGGAAAATAATATGGGAGTGGCCATTTTGTTTTTTTAGCTTACTCAAAAAAGTGAACAAGAATCAATCATGTAGTCATTTACTTGATTGGTTGCATTGGAGAAAGGAGTTCACTTAGTGTATATGTCATCTCCAAGTTAGATTAGGGTAGGTAGGTGTGCAAATAAGCTTGGTACTTTGAGCATCTTTCAAATTTTAGTTTTAGATTGCTTTTCATTTTTAGGTTAGTATGTTTCAGACTTTAGTTGAAGCTTAGTTCTGGTTTCACCATTCAAGTTTTCAAGGTACATCAATATGTTCAGCTTGATGGATTGCAGTGGATAAGTTCAATTGTATTGTCAGTTCAGATTTCAGTATGCTAATAAGCTGGCTGGCCAATCATGTGGCCTATTCTTATCAGTCAAAGTAAGGAGGAAACAATCAGCTAGTTTCTAGTCACTAAGTTTTTGGACAGATCAAGATACAAGTTTCCTGAAGGAGCTACTATCCCCAGCTGGAGCCACTACTAGACTCCTATAATTTACAGTATCACAAGGTGACTGTGTACTTTCTCTTTGAAAATTTGTCATATTTTACATATATTTCAATATTCAAGAGTATTTTCCAAAGAAAGATAAAGAGACACAAAAGAAAAGAAAAGAGGGTATTTAAGAAGGAAAATGCAAAGTTCATACTATAGGAAAGCAACCTAAAAAATGCTTGAATGTTTTCCTATAATCAAATTGAAAAGTTCAAATTTTTCTCTAAAGGTCTGAAAAGGGATGATTTTTTTCAATTTCGGGACCTTATGGTATTTTTTTATCCTAAGTCCCAAACCACATTGCATATCCTTTTACCCTGCCCCTTTGTTATTCCTCCTATCCTAAGTTTCATTTTTACCCCCTCAACTCTCATACCCCGACTCCATCGCACATCACTTGTCCCGACCCATCCGCGTTAACCATCCCTATTCCCCATCTTCACATCTGACGGTCTTCCATGCATTTCACACCCCCCCTTAGCCTTCGAAATTTAACCATGAAGGGGGGTCCGAAATGGGTAGTTTCAAGTCTGGGACCTACTCCCACGTGTCAACTCACAGTTATTTTGCACCCCCCTTTAACAATACTGCCTACCACCTTAGGACCCCTCCGAAAACCAACTTTGGGTTTTATATAACAGACCATCTCAACCGACCATTATCCCCCTTAAAACCTTTACCACTTATCACATGCCGCAATTTTCCAAATGTAAGTGCAAAATTTCGTGATATAATCTCCAAAATTACGATATGTGATGCAGGTGGGACCCGATCGCAATCGCAAATCACAAGTGTTAAAGGATAGGCACAAAGGGTAAATGTTAAAGTGAGAAAAGTGTGATATGCGACGATGGTGGGGCCCAATCACAATTGAAAATCATAAATGTTAAAGGATAAGCGCCCAAGGGTAAATTTTATAGTCGCTGAAGTGTGATATGCGGGACTGGAGGGACCCATATTGCCCTTGTATACACCTCGAATGCTTTGAAATACTTCATATTATGGTTTGGGTGGATTTTTACCATTTCTTAACTAAATTTCACTTGTCCGCTTGGAGAAGCTTGTAATGGGGTCCATCTCCCGATCGTAATCGCAAATCGTAGATTTTAAAGGATGGGTGTGAGAGGTAAATGTTAAAGTTTCCAAAATGCAACATGCGACGCCAGGTGGGACCCGATCACAATCGCAAATCGTAAATCTTAAAAGATGGGTTGCAAAGGTAAATGTTAAAATCACCGAAGTGTGATATGCGATGCCGTGGGACCCGATCGCAATCACAAATCAAAAGTTCTAAGGAATAACAACGGGAGGTAAGTGTTATAATCAACGAAGTGTGATGTGCGATGTGGTGGGGCCCGATCGCAAAGCGCGCATTGAAAGTTTTAAAGTTTAAGTGAAAAGGTAAAGTTTTAAAAATAGCGAAGTGCGAAGTGTGATGTTGGTGCCGATGCAATGTGATTCCGAGATGGAATATAAAGGATTTTGGGGTTTGGGCGTATGCGGTTTGCATGCTATTTTATGAAAAAAGTGGTTAAACACAACAACATGACTCGGTCACATATTCAAAGGGTTTTCCACCATTTACCTGAGAGAAGGAAAGTTCAGCCAATCGTTAAAAGAACAAAAAGCTTATGTTTTAAGAAAATGCCAAAGCTACCAAGACTAAAGATTCATTCAAAAAAGGGGCACGAGTAGTAAGGGTTGAGTCGGGAAAAGGAGTTTTCACAAAATTATTATGTTATAACATCATAAACGAAAAAGGTAGCAAAACACATCAGCAACAACACCAATGAATGAAAAGTGGTCAACACTGCACTAGATTTGATTACCCAATGCCGGTTTTCTGCAAAACAGAGCCAGATGTCAGAGTCACCATTGGTTGCCTCTTCGTGACCATCACAACCTCCTCAAAGCTTATTGTTTGATCTTATGAAGAGGCATCGAAGCGTTTGGATCCATGAAGGGCTGCCAAAAATTAATTCTACAAGCAGTGTCTTTGTTAGATATTTCTGATCAGGCCTTGCATGGCCACACTTGTCCATTTTCTGCTAAGTTGTAATCAATGAATGGTTGCCGAGTAAGGTAAGGAAACCGACTTAGTATTTAGATAAATATTGCACACCTTAGCAGTATCAAGGGTTGGAAAATTGGACCCTGCTAAAACTTGCATTGTAAGAAGTATTGGAGCATTGTAACTATTTGAGTTGGGCATCAATAATAAGAGACCATTCACAATATTCTTGAGCTATGTTAATGGTGATGTTCTTTCCTTTGTGTTAATGTTTTTCCTCTGTCTTTTCATGCTGTGCATCAATTTCTCTGATTGAAAAATAGAAAATTTAGATTAAGATTTGCTAAGAGAGCACCTTAATTCTGTCTGTGTTTGTTATCTTAATGTTTTCCTATGAAGTTTAATTAAATAATTCTTAAATGCTCTTTAGCTATTACTGAACTCATTTCCTTCTGTCATCTCATATTCACACTGCCAGTAAGATCAATCTGCATAGTTAGCTTGCCCTGTGAATTACCTTGAAAATTTGATGCACAACTTAGCCTTTATGATTCCATAGCCCAATGGAGTAAGTCTCAAAACTCTATTTGTCCAAACACACAATCAATCAAAACAAACAACCCTCATAATTTAATAACTAGCCTAATGTCACCATTTGTGATATTAAAGATAAATTCAAATCAGAGATAGGGTTGAGACTTGGAGGGCTAGGTCTTGGAATCCAAAGTGGTTTGATGCTGTCCTCTGTCATTTTTTTTTTGCAAATATTACAAATTACAGGGTGATAACACAGTGAAAGAATAAAAATCAGAAGCTTTAGGTGCTAGTGAAGAAAACCAAAAGTCAGAAGCCTTTGTGTTGACAAAATGGGAATTAGAACAAGTATTGGAAATTGCACCTTTCCTAGATAGGGCTATTTTAACTAAAGAAGATATTAAAACAATTCCGAGCTTTCTTCAAACTCATCCAGAATATCAGTCCTCTCTTAGTCCACAACAGGATTATTTTTCTTTGTCTCAAAACCCAGCTATTGGCACATTCTCTTCTCATCAAGGAGAAGGTAACCTTCTTGAGAATTTGACCTTTAATATCTCTAACTTTTTAGCTAAGCAGAACAAATTTGAAGTTACCCCAACCCTTCAAGAATCTACATCTGAATCTGATTCTCTTGGGGAGGTTGAAATTAAGTCTTCTGCTGTTCATTTATTTGAAAATCTATTATTTTTAGCTCCAAAGCCTAAAGAACTAGCCCAAGAACTCCAATCTTCTGCCATTCAAAAACAAATGTGAACTCCAAAAACTGTAATTTCCAGCATTCAAACATTTGCATCAGGAAGTTTTCCACTATTTGTACCTCAGCAAGTCATGGCCCAACCTCCTCCTACAAGGATGTAGCAGATTGTTTCTACAAGATATGCACCACTAGCTCTTCCTCAACCTTTTCATCCTCTTCCTCAAGGGGATTATCTAAAATATTTTCCCAAATACAAAGGGGAGGGAGAAGGATTATCTGCTGAAGAACACCTAGTTTCATTTTAGAGTTACGCTGATAACCAAAACATTGAACATGAAGATGTCTGGTCAAGACTCTTTGTTCAGAGCTTGGATGGAGAAGCTCGTAAGCGGTTTAGAAATTTTCCACCAAATTCAATAACATGAATAGATTCCTTTTAAGGAGTGTTTGTAAAGCAATGGGGTGACCGTAAGGATTACTTGTATTACCTTAAAAAGTTTGGAGGTTTAAAGAAGAAGACTGGTGAATCATTGGCAGACTTTACAAAGAAATTCAATAAAGTCTATAAAAATATTCCTGTAGAAGTAAAACATCTTGAAACCACAACCATGATAACCTTTTCCAATGCCTTAGACTCCAAGTTCGCACAGTGGTTGAGAGATGAGAAGCCACAAACATTGGTAGGTATGCATGAGGCTGCTATTAGAGTGCAGTCCAATATTATGGCCTCAAACAAGCTGAAAATTGAAGAGGGGAAGGGAGCAAAGGATAAAAATAAAATGAAATAGGAGAAACCCTCTTCTTCCTCTAAAACCTTCACAGCTGAAGAAAAGCTTGATCAAATTTATAATCTAATTAAATATTTTTCTTCCAAAATGACAAAACTGGAGTTGAAAATAGGCCTGCTGCTAGGCCCATTCAAAATGAAGGAAATAGAAATCAGGCTCCTTTTAGGAGACCCTTTCAGCCTCAAATTTTTTTACAACGCCCAAGAAGAAATCCCGAAGATCAAAATGTTCAACCTCCACTGAATAATTTTGCTGAAGAAAATCAACAAGTACAAGAAGAGGAGGGTGAAGATATGAATATTGTTGGGGAGACATCACAGTCAACTTGTTTGAGTCTGCAAGTGTATGAATATCAGTCTAGGATAAATCTATTTTTATATGATGAAGATGCTCATATTCATGTCCAAAATAAGAAAAAGCAGCCTGGAAATCAGACAAAAAATTATCCTTTGAGGTCAAAAGGGGTTATCCAATAGCCTCAACAAAAAACAAGATTTTGAAAAACATGCCGCCAACCAAAATGAAAAATTTAATGATGTTCTTCCATCTCCTAATCTTGCCCCAATTATTAAAACTACCACAAAAAATAAATATCTGGCTCCTCTCAATTTGAGTTTCAAATCAGAATTGAATAAAATCAAGATTTCGGCTCCGCTCCTTAAATTGTTGAAAAATACAGCCTACAAAGAGTCATTTAAAAGTCTGTTACAATCATCTCTTTCTCCTGCTTCAGTCAACTTAGAGGATGAACATCCTAACATTTACTTGGGTAGCCATGTCCAAGATCAAAATGATGATAATTCTCCACCTTTTTATCTTTCACTCAACATTTATAACAAATTGCTGCATAACTACCTATTAGATCCCAGAGCCTATCACAATCTGATGCCTAAGAAAGTGATGGGTGAATTAGGATTGGAAATCACTAAACAATACATGACCTATACACTTTTGCTTCTAAAAGGGTCAAGCGTTTAGGAGTGATCAAAGGCTTGGTAATTTCTCTTACCAAGCTCCCCATGAAAATTCTAGTAATGGACATAGTGGTTGTAGACATACCTTCTAGATTTGGAATGCTTCTTTCCAAATCTTGGTCCAAAAAGCTCGAAGGCACTCTTCAAATGGATATGACATACGCCACTATCCTAGTCTTTGGAGGAGAATTCAAGAGATTGTATAGGGAAACACAAATGGCTTATATCATAAGTGATCAGCAAATTCCCTCAAATCATCCTATATATGTAAAGGAGAAGGAGTTAGGGTTATCCATTTTACACCTTGCTGCAGATGACAACAATTTTCAGCCTGAAATTAGTAAAAAAAACATTTTCAAGTCACAAAAGAGCATAATTTAGAAGCAGGGCAGATCTGGAAATTGTATTTTGATGGAGCCTCATCAAGAGAAGGATTAGGGGCTGGTGTAGTTCTTATTTATCCCACTCAGTAGGTAGTTAATTTATCATACAAATTACAATTTGTCACTACTAATAACACCACTGGGTATGAAGCACTTATTTGGGAATGAAGGCAGCAAAAGATTTAGGAGCTGAACAATTGACTATTTTTCGTGATTCAAGTTAGTGGTACAGTAGGTGAGAGATAATTATCAAGTAAAAAATTCAATATTGAAGAATTACAGAAAAGAAGTGTGGGATTTAATTGAACATTATTTTTCAGCTAAGTAACCGAATTTGTCAAAAAGGGTCACTGAATCCCGAAGCCCCATATCGGATACGAATTCGTACCCAATTCGCCCCCAATTCACCGGGTACGGCTTATCCGTACAGGGTATGGCGTATCTCGACCATACCCTG
This sequence comes from Pinus albicaulis, assembly GCA_034641835.2. NCBI lineage: Eukaryota > Viridiplantae > Streptophyta > Pinopsida > Pinales > Pinaceae > Pinus > Pinus albicaulis. The sequence goes on along the minus strand of CM076573.1, from coordinate 640,075,641 downwards.
TACGGATACACTGCACCCGGTAAATCGGATACGGCCGGACCTGCCGGTAAAAAAAAGAGCATTGTTTCTTTTATAAAGTGAGGTTTTTCTTCATTGTTTCTCACATATGGGAATTTGTATAGTGTGAAGAAGAGCAGGCTTGAGTAGTCCAGGGCAGAGACAATGGTGTATGTGCACACCAACCTTCGTCTCATCTACAAGCATAGGGAGGATTGGTTGAAGGGAAAGAAAAATATGTGGGATGTCTTTCCTGATGATATGGGTCTGGACAACAGTTTTGAGTTGGCATTGGCCAACTTGGATCTCAATGCACTAGTGCTAGAGCCTGTCACATTTGATGATGGAGTAGAGGCGTCATCCTCCACACCAGCAGATGTAGAGATGGCAGAGGAGGAGGATGCATCACAGCCAGAGGAGAGCAGTGGTGAGCATGATGATCGGGATGAGGACAGTGATGTTGATTATGATGATGAGGATTGATGAGTCATTGACTCTAAGTCTCTGACTCATTGAGGCTTCAAGCTTGTAGTCTTGTAGACTGTAGTTTTTTTGTATTTTATATTTCTATTTTCCATTGGCAATGTACTTATGTAACACATTTTGATTCTGATGACTTAATGAGAAAACTACAATATCTTACTATCTTCAATCTTGTCTTTCTGAGTAAATTTGACAATTGTATCATGTATGGTGTATCAATGTATCAATGATCAATGATCATGTATGACTCATGAGTATCTATGTTTGAATTAATGGATTTTGTATGAATTTGTGTAAAAAATATCTAATTTTTAATATATATATATATATATATATATATATATATATTTAATAAAATAATATATAACGTATCATATCCCAGAAGTATCCTGTTCCGGGGGTCACCGTACCCGAATTTGATTCCTCGAATCCCTGTATCCCCATATCCCGTATCCCCGTATCAGGTGACTTAGTTTTTTAGTATTTGATTTGACTTTTTTTTCCAAAGAATAAAATGAAATGGCAGATTCACTAGCCATAGCTTCTAGTAATTTTAAGGTTCCTCTTGATGTTAAGGCAACATATGATGTTCACATTAAAAACAGACCTTCCATTCCTGGTAATATCAAATACTGGCAAGTATTTGAAGATGATAAAGAAATTCATAAATTCTTGGAATGCATGAAGGAATTTTCAAACATTTAGACTGATAATGAACAAGACACAACTGAAAGTCAGAATAGGAAGCCATTGAAAAAGACTATAGCTAGAAAAGACATTATTGATCTAAAAATTTAACTTCATTCCTAAAGGCTTGGTTCCATTAGAAAGGTTGTTTGACAATAATTATGTCTTTTTAAAGTCTGATAGTAAAATAGATGAAGAGAGTGCAATTGAATGCAATATTGGTACAAAAAATTAGCATAGATATGTAAAAGTTTCTAAATTTCTTCCCCAAGAAACTAGAACTAATATGTGAAGTTGTTGAAGCAATATGTAGACATTTTTGCATGCTCCTACAGTGATTTGAAGACATATGACATAAGTATAATGGAACATAAAATTCCTCTTAAATCAGAAGAAAATCCTGTGGTGCAGAAGATAAGACATATTAATCCTATGCTGATCCCTATCATTGAAAAAGAAATCAGAAAAACGTGGGAAGCCAAAATAATTCTGCCCTTATGATTTTCCAATTGGGTAGCTAATATAGTCCCGATTCGAAAGAAGAATGGTGAGATTATAATTTGTGTTGATTTTCGCAATTTGAACTGGTGTTCGCTGAAGGTGTAATATTCCAAAATTTTCACATGTTTGTTGGAATATGAATAAGATCCACTTTTTGATGTGTGAATGTGGATAGATTAAACATAGATCTACATGATGGAGTAGTGAAGCAACCCATTAATGATAGAGGAGTGGAGATCATGTCTCATTTATGAGATAAATCATGGAGGATGAAGTAGTCAAATAAGATCATGGATATTAAATATAAAATCATGAGGATATTGGAGGAGGTCAACTAAGATCATAATTCATTCAAAGTAAGATCATAAAGCGGTTATGATAAGTTAGTGGAGGAAGTCATGCATCTAATGCACACATGATGGATGAAGTAGTGCATTTAATGCACACATGTTGGGGAGGGTGAACAGTGCATGTAGACATGATGGAGGACTTGGAGAGACAACACAGTCAACCATGGAGGCTTATGTCCACATAAACAACACAATTTAGAGGTAGCCCAGGGCTTGGGAAGGCTCACTTTGTATATAAGGAAGATGAAGGCAGAATGGAAGGCATTCTTGGTATTATTGATTTGAGATATATTTAGATCTGGAGTTGTCTTTTGACATTCCATGCACTCTTATGCTATTTAGAAAAGTTTGCAGTGCTGTTTAGCACAAGGTGTTCCTGAGCGGGAATCCCACCCTTACCCACGGGGGACTTCGAGTGCCTAATCTGGGAAGGTATTATGAGCTACTATTCATCATCAAACATTGGTGCCACATTGTTCCTACTCTTTTTAGAACACATAACTTAAGGAATTACACATTTCTGAAGATCAGTTTGAGAGGAGGAGGTTTTCTTCAATATTTTAGCTGGAGAACCGGTGAAGGATTTTTCCTATCACCTTGGAATTCAAGATCAAAATTCCCAGGGCCTCATTTCAGATCTAGCATCAGGCAAAAATTTATTGACCTCCTATCAGTAGTAGTCCCATCAAGGACTACACTATCCATCATTGCAGATCCAGAGGAGGAAGGAAGTTTCTAGCATTTCAGCTAGGAATACTGTGAGGGATCATCCCCCCACCTTGCCATCATTGTTTCCATCAGCCTGGATCTTATTTGTATCATATTTCAGCAGGCATTGAGTCTCTCCCTCTTGTACAATGTAGTTTTCCCAGTAGCTGCATATTCAATTACTGCATTTTGAGGAGGTGGAAGAAGAGACAAGATCTCAAGCTTCTAGCTTGGAGATTTGAAGAAGGGATCATCCCTTCAAGCTTAGATTTGGTTGTACATCATATTGCAGCCATCATATGATCAGATCTAGCTTCATATCTACAGAACCAATAGTTTAGAGTGAAGCCCTAAGAGGGTGATTTTCCTAGATTCATAGATCTAGAAAATCCTTTCTGGGTTATCTTGGGTTGCCATCATAGTGCCCAGATCTGGAATCTTGGCATCATTAGAGCTCCATAGATCTGCATTTCCTTTCAGCCAATAGTTATATTTTCATCATCTGTTGAAGGTACAACAAAATATTTCTTCCTACATCTCTCCAGTTACGCAGTGCTTGTTGTAACATGCTTTCAGGGTCTTTCTAGGCCATCTTTTTGGCTAGAGTACCTCTATTTGTACACTGTTGTAAATGTAATCAATTTCCTATGAATAAAATGGCTAATCTATTTTGTATATATTTGTGTTGATCATAATATTATGTGTACATTTTCTGTGTTTCAAATATTGTGTTTGTGTATCAATGCATTTTTCCATTTGGGGATATTATAGTGGTATCAGAGCATGATCTCTAGCTCAGCTTTTGGACATTTTGACAACATATGAAAAGAATATAGTAGAGATCTACTATAATGGAGGGATTAAGTTTTTCTGCATCTTTCTTTAGAACTATGAAGGATCTCTCCAAGGAGATTAATGAAATGAAGAAATAAAGGCAAAGAGAAACCTCAAGAAGGTTTCAGGATGAAGAAGGTCCCAATACTTCTTATCAACAACAAAGAAGACCGAAGAATCATAGATCTACTATGCCCACTTTCTTTGAAGAAGGTGAATGGTATAGAGATGAAGGAATAAGAGAACCCGAGACTCATGAGACTCTCAGTTTATATCTTGAAGAGTACCAAGAGCAGTGTAGAGCATTCAAGGAGAACCTAACTCTCCAACAATTCTTCAAACTCAAAGAAGATCTTATAGCAACAATAGAAGGAAGAGAGACAATAGATTCTATTTGCCTACATTTTATGGATCTTCTTCAAGCAATGTAAAGGCTTGGAGGAAAGAGTTAGATGCATTCTTCAGGCTACACCCTGTAGCTGAAAGAAAGGTTGTTCAGATTGGAACACTTCATATTCATGGTGAAGCTAATGATTGGTGGTTTGGTCACATGGAGCATGCAAAGGTGACTAAATATTCAGATTTATTTTGAAATTTAGGAAAGAAGTTTGATAGGAGGAGACCAGAGATATTTCACAAAGAGAAATTTCTTGAGAATTCAAAGGAGGATGTCATTCTTGTCACTTTGGACAAAGAGTCACTACATTCACCACCAACTGCAAAAGTACTTGTATCCGGAGGAGAGACACTTGCATATTTGAAAGGTAGTCTTAATCTCTTGACATATAGAGTCCCATGCATGATTCAGGAGATTCATGAGGAAGAGGAGGTAGATTCCAGCGCTGGTACATTGATAGAAGAGCAACCATCACTCTTACCAGCCGTTGGAGAGACCATTGTCGTGGTTGGAGGAACTCTTGTGGTCTTGTAAGAGGTTCCCACACATCAGCTGATCCAAGGTATGCATCCACTTTCATCTCATATTGTTTCAGTACCTCTTATAGAAACTTATCGGAACATGCCATCAGGGCCATTGCATGACCAAGGATTAGAACAACTTGCTGATTTGAAGCAACAACATATCACTGTGCAGAGGACCCTTGATCTAATCAAGGTGGAGATAAAAATATATCCCAGTTTATCATTGATGAACTACATTCAACCCTTTGAGTTGAAATGTGGAGTTTCAGAATATGGGATGAGTATGATCCTATGTACAACGACTGGCTATGAGTTCAACATTGTGCCTTACTTTGAGACAACCCATGTATCACTTTGCAGATCTATAATGCTGTTAATGAGTAATAGTGAGAAGAAGATGACCCATTCCTTATGGGAGCTATCAAATGGCAGCTTCATTCATGAAGAAATGGAGAATAATATGATAGATGGTAGACATCTTGAGATGGGCAATATTTTCCCCTTTCAAGATGACTCTTTCTTAATGAGCATTTCACAGCTCAAGGAGAAACTTCTACCTGCAACAGATCCAAAACCTTATTGGTTTTGGAGGGCCAATGATGAGAAGAAGGTGTCATGGAGATATCTCATTGGAGGTGCACTTCAACATATCATGGAGTGCAAAGTTCTTCATCAGTTTTAGGAGAATGGTATTCTACAGTGGGAGGATACCATGTTTTTGCAAAACATCATTCATCATCCACATTGGGATGAGTGGGTGAGGATGATAAGCAAGGGGTTGCATGACCACTTACAGATATATAACATGGCCAACAAGAATCTTGGTTACACTGGTTTCTCTTGGGTGAGTTTGGTTACTACCCAAAGGCTCCTATCTCTTTGATCCATGCCTTAAATAACACTCATGTAATGAAGAAGGAGGCATGGCTATGCTGGCTACTCTTGGGTGAGTATGGTTACCACCCAATGGTTCATATTTTTCTGATTCATGCCTTTCATATCACCGAAAGAATGTAGAATAAAAAGGCATGGTTACTTTGGTTAGTGCCGAGAGACTTTGGCCATCACATGACATCTCCTATGTCTATGTGTTTTGTATTGTGTAGAACTTGGCATGGTACTCTCATGATGTGTATTGATGGTGTTTGCTTGTATTGGGTTGATGTGACATTCCACATGTCTATCAGTATGTTTTTACTGCATGATGCACATGAGAAGGTGAAGAGGCAGCAAGATCTCTTGTTTCTTTGGTTGCTTTTGGGGAAGTTTGGCTTGACCATATTGCATAATGGAGATGGAGGATGGTAGCAAGAGGCCTTACTCAGGTGGTTACTATTGGGATAATATGGTTTGAAATATTTGTCTACCCATATGTCTCTATTTTCTCTTTTGCACAATGTTGGAAATATGCTTGGATCCAACAAAACCAACAGGGCTAAGGATGAGGGCATGTCGATGCTCAATCTACTTCATAAAGCATGGGATGAAGGGATGTTTATTGATATTGGGCTTTTCATTTGTGGGAAGAACCACTTTATTTTATGTATCTTTATTTATGATGATGTTGGACAACTTATGGTTGTCACTTGGTACTTCTTGGAGAATGAAGGACATCTAACTACACAGTTGGAAGTCATTCTATGCATTCTTGAGAGACAACTTTGGAACCAAACATGCATAACATATTGCAGCAGGTGGAGGAGGCCTTCCTTATGTGGATGACATTTGGAGGGGGATAGATGGATTTTGCATCTACTTTTGCAATTGCTTGAGGACAAGCAACATTTTTTCGGGGAGGACTGTAATATTCCAAAATTTTCACATGTTTGTTGGAATATTAGAGTTCTTAATAAACTTAATTAATTAAGTAAATAAAATGGTGGAGGGACCCATAATCCTCAAATATGAATAAGATACACTTTTTTCTATGTGAATGTGGACAAATTAAACATATATATACATAATGGAGTAGTGGAGCAGGTCATTAATGATAGAGGAGTGGAGATCATGTCTCATTTATGAGATAAATCATGGAGGATGAAGCAGTCAAATAAGATCATGGATCTTAAATGTAAAATCTTGAGGATCTTGGAGGAGGTCAAATAAGATCATAATGCATTCAAAGTAAGATCATAAAGCAGTTATGATAAGTTAGTGGAGGAAGTGATGCATCTAATGCACACATGATGGAGGAAGTAGTGCATTCAATGCACACATGATGGAGAGGGTGAACATTGCATGTAGACATGATGGATGACTTGGAGAGACAAAGCAGTCAACCATGGAGGCTTATGTCCACATGAACGACGCAATTTAAAGGTGGGTCAGGGTTTGGGAAGGCTCACTTTTAATATAAGGAAGATGAAGGAAGAATGGAAGGCGATATTGGTATTATTGATTTGAGATATGTTTAGATCTGGAGTTGTCTTTTTACATTCCATGCACTCTTATGCTGTTTAGCTAAGTTTGCAGTGTTGTTTAGCACAAGATGTTCCTAAGTGGGAATCCCACCCTTACCTACGAGGGACTTCGAGTGCCTACTCTGGGAAGGTATTATGAGTTGCTATTCATCATCAGGCATTGGTGCCACATTGTTCCTACTCTTTGTAGAACACATACCTTTAGGACTTACACATTTCTGAAGATCAGTTTGAGAGGAGGAGGTTGTCTTCAGTATTTCAGCTGGAGAACCGATGAAGGATTTTTCCTATCACCTTGGACTTCAATATTAGCATTCCCAGGGCCTCATTTCAGATATGTCATCAGGCCAAAATTTATTGACCTCCTATCAGCAACAGCCCCATAAAGGATTGCGTAGTCCATCATTGCAGATCCAGAGGAGGAAGGAAGTTTCTAGCATCTCAGCTAGGAATCCTATGAGGGATCATCCCCTCACCTTGCCATCACTGTTTCCATCAGCCTAGAGCTTATCTGCAGCATATTTCAGTAGGAATTGAGTGTATCCCTCTTATACAACGCATTTTTCCCAGCAGCTGCATATTTAGTTGTTGCATTTTGAGGAGGAGGAAGAAGAGACAAGATCTCAAGCTTCTAGCTTGGAGATCTGAAGAAGGGATCAACCCTTAAAGCTTAGATCTGGTTATACATCATATTGTAGCCATCATATGATTATATCTAGCTTCAGATCTGCAGAATCAGCAGTGTAGAGTGATGCCCTAAGAGGGTGATTTTACTAGATTCATAGATCTGGAAAATCCTTTTTGGGTTATCTTGGGTTGCCATCATAGTGGCCAGATCTAGAATCTTGGCATCATCAGAGCTCCAGAGCTCCATAGATATGCATTTCCCTTCAGCCATAAATTATATTTCCATCATCTACTGAAAGGACATTGCAATATTTCTTCCTGCAGCTCTCCAGTTACGCAGTGCTTGTTGTAACATGCTTTTAAGGTCATTCTAGGCCATCTCTTTGGCTAGAGTACCACTATTTGTACACTGTTGTAACTGTAATCCATCTCCTATGAATAAAATGACTCATCTATTCTGTCTATATATGTGTTGATCATGATCTTAAGTGTACATTTTATGTGTTTCAGATATTGTGTTTGTGTGTCAATGCATTATTCCATTTTGGGATATTACAGAAGGATAACTATCCTTTACCAAAAATGGACCATATTTTGCAGAAGGTTGTAGGCTCAAAGAGGTTGTTAATGATAGATGGTTTTTCATGGTACAACCAAATCTCAGTTGACAAACAAGACAGGGAGAAAACAACTTTTATTACACCCTAGGGAACTTTTATGTACAATAAGATTCCTTTTGGTTTAATGAATGCAGGTGCAACATTTTAGCAGGAAATGGACATTTCCTTTGTAGGGGAAAATGACAGATTTGTAGATATTTATTTGGATGACATAACAACATTTTAAAAATTTGATGAATATCATTTAAAACATTTGCAACAAGTGTTTGATGAGTGTAAAAAATTTGGTTTGTCTTTAAACCCAAAGAAATCATGCTTTGTTGTTCAAGAAGGAAAACTATTGGGGCACATAGTAACATAAAATGGTATTTGTATTGACCTAGGGAGAGTTGAAGCTATCCAAAAAATTGGCTTACCCAGAAATAAGAAAGAGTTACAATCATTTTTGGGTAAAATTATATTTCTGAGGCATTCTGTTCCAAAATTTGCAGAACTAATTAAACATATAAATGTCTTGTTGAAGAAATATGCATAGTTCACGTGGCAAGATGAAGCAAAAAACTCTTTCTTAGCAATCAAATCTGCCTTGATTGAAGCCCCAATGTTAATCAACCCTGATTTTGAGAAGGATTTCTGACTTTTTTCATATGCTTTTGAGGAAACTATTGTAGCAATTTTACTTCAAAAGAACAAGGAAGGCTTGGAGGAGCCATTTTTTTATTTTTTATTTTATTTATTTATTTATTTTTTTTAAAATTCAGCCGTACATTAAGAGATGTTGAGCTAAAGTACAAATTATTTGAAAAAAATGCATATGCATTGGTAAATTCTTTGAAGTCTTTTCAAGTTTATGTTCTGCATTCAAAAGTCATTTCTTTTCTGCCAAATATTTTTGTCAATGATGTATTGTTGCAGCCAGACACAGATGGCAGGAGAGGAAGAAGGTTAACAAAGATTCTGGAATTTGACATTGAAATCAGAGCTACTAAGTTGATAAAGGGACATGGTTTAGCCCGCTTGATGGAAGAATCAAATTGCAAAGCTTTACATTTGAACATGGAGGTAGTTGAAGAAACATATAAAGAAGGTATATTTGATTATCTTGAAATATTTTATTCAAATTGGTACAAGGACATAGTGTACTTTTTATTAAATCTTAGTTGTCCTCCAGAAATGGAAAAAACAAATAGAAGAGCTTTTAAACTAAAGGATATTAAGTATTTCATAATGGAAAATCATCTTTATTGGAAATACCCAGTAGGAGTTTTGTTGAGATGTCTAGATGAAGTTGAATCACAGAAAGTTATGTCACAGATACATGCAGGGGTGTGTGGTGGTCATTTGTACTGGAAAGCTACCGAAAATAAAATTCTAAGAGCTGGCTATTATTGGCCAACTCTTGTCTCTGATGTTTTTGCTAAAGTCAGAGCTTGCACTGAGTTCCAAAATTTTACCGGTAAGCAGAAGCTGCTTCCACTATCTCTCATTCCTATTTCAACAGATGCTCCCTTCCAAAAATGGGGGCTAGACTTCATTAGTGAGATTAATCCACCATCATCAGGGTAGCACAGGTGGATGCTTACAACCACAGACTATTTCACCAAGTCGATTGAGGCCATTCCAACTAGAAATTCCACTGACACAGTAATAATTAAATTTTTGTTGGAAAATATTATGTCTAGATTTGGTTGCCCTCAAAATTTGGTGACTAACAATGCAATGGCTTTTAAATATTCCAAGATGAACAATTTTTGTTAGAAGTATAACATTGACTTGACTGATTCTACACCTTAATATCCCCAAGGTAATGGGTTATCTGAGTCATCGAACAAAAGCCTGCTAAGAATCATAAAGAAGACAATGATAGAAAACAAAAGAAATTGGGATACTCAGCTAGTTCATGCTCTTTGGGCAGATAGGGTGAGTAACAAAAGATCAATTAGAGTTTCTCCCTTTCAACTTGTTTATGGTGCTGATGCTATGATGCCATTACAGTTGGCCCTTCCTGTTATGAATTTTTTACAAGATGAGATTGATAATTCAAATTCCATTCGGAGAACGATGCTGCAACTGATAGAAGCTCATCAAATCTGAGAATCCATGATGGACAAAGCACAAAAATACAAAGCCAAAGAAAAATTTGTCTTTGAAAAAAGATCAAAACAACAGGTTTTTCAAGAAAATGATTTGGTATTGCGCTGGGATGTAAGAAGAGAAGACCATGGAAATAATGGTAAGTTTGAAAACTTGTGGTTCGGGCTATTCAAAATTTCTCAAGTTCTCGAAAATAATACATTTATGCTGAAGCATTTAGACGATGATAAATTGAATGGAGGTCCAATCAATGGTATTTTTCTCAAATTTTTTTTTGTTTGATAAGTCAGTCAGTCTTTCCATTGTAAATATCTAGAGTGATGTTTCAATAAAACTTCATTCCCAATGGTATTTTTATCTGTAAATACATTTAGTCTTGAGTTCAGTCAATAAAAGTTAGTTCTCTCTTTAGCTTCTGAAATTCAAGGCCCTGAGCGTTGAAGGCACCGAATCTATAGTCCTTGAAGCCTCATAGGGAGGACTTCATCCCCAATAGGGGCCACTATTAGCACTTCAATTTTTCAAAGTCTGGTCACTGATGTAGTTGTGTATTTGATCCTCTCTTACCTCCTAACCTATGTTTGAAGGCCTTGGAGTGTTAAAATGCGTATTAAGTTTTTATCATTTTTTAACAAAATCCAAATTTTTTTGAGTCCAATAGTTTTTTTGTGTCTTAGAGTTGTTAGGGTAAATTTCCTTTTAATAAGTATTTTAACTTCTTTGAGTAGTTAAGGTTGTTGTAGCTCCTAGAGACAACCCTGAGTTGCAAAAGACCAGTGCCTAAGACATCTTAAAAATCAGAGGTTGAATGTGAACAATTGTATAAAATGCCTCTAACAAAATATGGAGTAAGAGAACAATGGTTTTAGTGGTGAAGGCCTTGGAGTCAATTCATGTGAATTCCTTATTCTGTGAGAGGGCTCAAGAGGCTATGATACTGATGGATTTTAAATGGGCCAAGTATAAAATAATGAACAAAAATCTTAAAATATGCAGAGGTGTTGAGAGAGAACAAAGAAGGAACCAACGAGAGACAGGCTTAAGAGATTTAAGAATCCGTCCCCTATGAAATCATAGGAGACGGATATGAATGGGATATGGACAACAACAGAGGTTCGTGGAGTGTGAATTAAGGGAGTGCAACAATATTAATACATGAGCGTTATACAGACACGAATTCATGAGTAAAATTGGAAACCACTTGCAGCTACATTACACAAATCATCAAAGCATAATAACATGAAAGATGATTACACATAAATAGGAGATTACTGATAACAAACGAAAAAAAATACATACTTCTCATTGCTCCATTTGGAATCCAAATATTAGCTCTGTATTCATATTAAGTTTAAACATCTCTCCCAAATATGTGTCTTCGAGCACAGGGAGCACAATCATACAAAACTACAGCAAAATTCTTCAAAATTCCAGAACCCCTGTTTCATCTTAGAACTCACTACATATAGAGTTCTCCCTGAGGGTTTCTGATCCAATATTCTGTCATGATAGACCCACACAGGTGAAACCAAAAAATCCCAATGAACTATTAGAGCGTGCTTCAAGCAATCGCTCCTACAACAGAAAAATCAAAACAAAATAGGTAAAATCGAGATTTTACCAGCAAAACATCACTACCTAATCAGTAAAAGAAACAAAATGGCCGGCCAGGGAGGCCCAATTCTAGAACCTTCAAAGGGGTGTTGAGAAGTGGTGGACGGTTTAGACTTCATCATGTAATTCCACTCACTGTTTGGCATCCTCCATTCTATGACTCTCATGATTTCCACTCGCCATTGCAGAATGGTCAGTTGTGCTGTGTACACTGAATTATTTAGTATGGAGCTCTTGGTGGGGCTACATAAACTGTGACCGCATGCTCCACTAATGAAAGACTTGCGCTGTGTTTGAAAATCAGGATCTATATTTTAGAGGGGTTCTCAAGTGGTAAGCGATAGTTGAGAGGGGGGTACGAAATGATGAGAGGAAGGCACGTGGAGGGGTGTGTGGTAATGAAAATCGCCCTTTTCGGAACGCCCCCCCCATGATAAATTTCAAATGCTATGGGGGGGGGGGGGAATAGATAAGGGCCGTTGGATGCATTGGGGTGGAGAAAAAGTGAAGGCAGGATGGCAGAAGCAGGAGTGGGATTAACAGAAGTCATTTTCATTGAAATGGGGTGAAAGACAGGTCAAAGGGGGCTATTGATGACGTGGAGAAGTGGTGGGACTTGAGCCCGCAAAGCACATATCGCAAGATTTAGCTAGGAGCAGCGGGTGGTAAATGTTAAAAGCTACGGGGAGCGATGTGCGACGATGGGAAAGGTGGTGTGGAGGGAAGGTGGGACCCGACTGCTGCCCGCAGATCACAACTCTTAACACTAAAAAACAGAGGTAAACTTTAAAGGATGCGAAGTGCGAAGCATGGGGAGGAGGTAAGTGATGTGGCAGGGTAAAGTGGGGCCGACTTCATCGCAAATCGTAGATCTTAGCGTTTTGTTATAAGCGACGAGAGTTAAAATCTAAAACCTCTGAAGTGTGGGGAGAGGGACCCGCCCACATCGCACATCGCAGAATTTAGCATTTGGGGGAAACGGTAAACTCTTAAAACTACGAAGTGCGGTTTGCGATGAATGGAGGATGATGTGGCACGGAGGATGGAGCCCATTGCATTGGCTGAGTTATAAAGCAACGAATGGTTATGTGGTAAGTGTATGAGGGTTCATGTTATACGATATATATTACAAGCGGCCAAAAGTGGTGGACGAAGTTGCTATGGTGGGGCCAACTGCATCGCAAATTAAAATAAAAAATTTGCGGGTGCTTAAGAGGTAAGTTGTAAACTGTGCGATATGAAACATGCGATGCGCTAGACGCTGCAAAGTGCGAAAAGGCGAAAGGTAAGGAAAATGTGGAACACAAGGGTTTTCATGCGGATTTGGGTGATGTATCAAGGTTAGATGGGTCCCACCAAGTCACATCGACGATAAGAAGATGTGAATATTAAAACTTGTGGGGAGCAGTGTTGCAAATGAAGAAATGTAACACGAGACTTTAGAAAAGGGAAAGCGAATGGTAAGAGAGGGTAAATGAAGGTAAAGAGGATAAATGAGATGAAGGAGGGTGGAAATGAAGTTTTCTCACCAGTAAACCTTATCATCTAAATTTTCCTCTTTCTACTGAACTAAGATGCAGATTGATTCCTTTGAAGCTCTTTGACAATCAGGACTTTCCTTCCTTTCTCCTTCTCCCCTTTGTGTGGGGTCACAGGGAAAAATTGGCTCCATCTGGAGACAACGTGCAGTTCTTCAATGCATTGAGAACCTGTAGACTTGAATTCCTGTGATTTATTGGGTACATGGAGTCGCAAATGCATGCAGATTATAGTTTTATACCAACGATCAAGTGGACACAAAATGGAAGATGAAATGGGGGATGATATGGAAGATGAAATGGAAAATGAAAACAGTAGATGAAACAAAATGGGAACAGTGGAATATGATATGGAAGATGAAATGGGAGAAATGCGAACAAAATGGAGTATAGTGAAATGATATATACTGTGGAAAGATATATACAATGAGCTAGATTAGCCCTCATCAGTGATGAAAGTAAAACTTGAGGAACTGCCCATTTACGAGCGCCTCAAGCATGGCTCCTTCTAAGTTCTCCAGTGCGAGATTATTGTTGCCTTTGTCCTCTGCCACCCTGAATGGACCAAACCAGAGGGGGTCGAACTTCCCATGTTTCCCTTTGTCTGCTTGGCTGATACCCATTGGAGCACCAAATCCCCAACTTTGATTTCTCTATATTTAGCTCTTTGGTCAAATAAGCCTTTCATTTTTTTTGATACTCTGCTAGTCTGAGGTTTACCTGTTCTCGGGTTTCATTCAACTCCACCAAATGATTCATTATTCAGATAAGGTAATTGGGCTCCTCCTCGCTTTCTTGTAAGAATCAAGCCACATGTAATGCAAGATGAATTGGGAAGACCGTGGCTCTGCCATACACCAGCTCATAAGGGGACTTTCATGTGGATATTTTAGTGGTGATGCGATTTGGCCAAAGTGCGAACTTGAGCTGAGAATCCCAGTTCTTTTGATTTTCATTGATGGTCTTCTTCAAAATCCTCACCAGTGTCTTGTTAGATGATTCTGCCAGCTCGTTTCCCTATGGGTAGTATGCAGTGGGGTGCCCCAACAAGATGTTGTAACGCTAACAAAAATTTACAAATTTTTCTGACTTGAAAGCCTGGGCATTATCTGTAATGATTTTAGCTGGGCATCCAAAACTGGCTATTATGTTCTCTTCCAGGAACTTGATCACCACTGAATCTGTAGCATTTCTTGTGGGCACAAATTCTACCCACTTGGTGAAGTAATCTGTAGGAGTGAGGATCCATTGATGTTGACTGCTAGAGGCCAGGTGAATCTCTCCTATGAAATAAATTCCCCACTGCTTAAAAGGTTCTTCAACATGTACTGGGAATAATGGGAGATGTGGATACCTTTGCTTTTCAGTGAACTTCTGACACTTCTCGCAGGCCCGAACACGAGCATGTACATCGCCAAACCGTTTAGACCAAAAGAAACCTGCCCTCAAGATCTTGTGTGAAATGGATTGCGAGCTATAATGTACGCCACATATCCCTTCATGGAATTTAGCCATCACTTGGTCCACTTCATTCTCTATTAAACACAATAGTAGGATCCCCGTTGGGTCTTTCCAGTGAATTCACCCATTTTCCACAATATAATTTTGAGACTTCAACCTTAAGGTGCGATACTTGGCCTTATCATAGTTAGGAGGACATCTCAACGTTAAAAGATATTCCACTACATATTTATACCACAATGAGAGAAGGTATTTCACATGTGGTTTTTGAGTGGAAGATTCTATGCCTTGATGTGCACCTGTGTCCTCCTATGCCTCTCCTCCCGTGATAGACAGATTTATCCCTAGAGCCTTATAGTTGGATTCAAACAATATTTTGGCCAGCCCTTGACCTTAAATGAGCTTGGTGGGCTTTATCTCCAGTTCATATTCCTGAATCTTGGCTATCCCCTTGCCCCTTCTTCCTTCACTGTCGCCCTGTACTAAGATATCTTTCACCGCTGCTGTGGGAACATAGGCAATTATAGAAGAATGTAACACATACACCTGGAATGACTTTAGATATTTGACCAAGGCATAAGCTTGCTTCTATAAGATATCATATTTCATCTCGATGTCTCACAGGACTTGGCTGAAGAATGCAATGGGTTGCTCATGCCCTTCTACATTTTTTTGTAAGAGTAATGCAGATATAATGTGAGGAGAGGAGAAAGAGGAAATCATGAACGACTACGACAATACCAGATATAGTGTGAGGAGAGGCAAAAGAGGGATATCAGCTACGACGATGTCCATCACCACACTTTTGGCTGGAATTTGGGCCAAGTTTACTAGCAGATCTTTTATCATGCCCAAGCACTTTACCCTCTTTGAATCAAAAGAAAAAAAATCTTTATAAGGTCTGGTAATCTGCAACCCTAACTTCTCCATGACAGACAATAGAAATATATTAAGTGAAGCCCCAGAATCTAGCATGCAATTGTGTAGTAACAAGTCATGTATAACTAGAGACACATAGAATGGGGGAGTTGCTGAGTCAAAATCTTATATATGAGGTCCAAAGACTAACATGGGTCTTTCCTCTTGGAGATTGAGGCTGTCAGGGAGAGGGCCTACGCTATGGGGCAGCATGAATTGAGACACTTAGGCTTTGTATGAAGGTTTCTTTAGAAGCTCGATCAGGGGAACTAGGATCTTGACCTTCTCTAGCTCTTTCTAGAGGTTAAAGGCCATGGGAGCCTTTTCTGCAATGAATTCTTTGGAATTCTATTTAGGGTGATCAGGTAGGTTCAAGGCTATATAATATGACTTCTGGTTGTCGGGAGGATCAGAACCTTGCCTTGTGGAAGTGGACGCAGTGGCTTTATCATGTGTGGACTCTTCTAAAGGATTTTCCCCCTTACTGGCAGAACTAGAAGGGGTCTGTTCTCTTGGTATTGAATCTTTGTTTTGTTCTTGCACTCAGGTTATCTTTCTAGAGGAACTGAGGTTATACTTCTTATGGAGCTGAGCTTGCATGAAGTCCAAAAACTGCCCGCGGTAATTATCAATATCTCGATCCTCTGGGGGGATTCCTTTTATTCTAGCTCTTCTTGCAGGGTGAGTTCACCTTCTTCATCTTCTGAATAAGAGAGGAATTTGTCTTCTTGGTTGTCAGTGACTTCCTTGGCTTGTCCCTCCATTTCCCCTTATAAGTATAGAGGAGGTTAGATGTGATCTTGCTTCTCCTTTCTTTCCCGCTGTAACAACTATAGAGGGGGCTTTTGGTATTGGGGATTAAAACCACGGTTTGGAATCATTTGGTTAGGATGAGGAGAGGGATTCTTAGCCTCCAATTCAAGCTTCAACAAATTATTCGAGAGATTTTTGATCAACTTATTCATCTCTTAAATTCTATACTCTGGTGATTCCCTTTCTTGATTAGAGGTAGAAGCCTCCTCCCTACCCCTTCTCTTGGCCTCATTCTCTGTCCTCCCTTTGAATTTACCTGTAGAAGAAAATTTAGCTTCTACCTCCAGTGCATCAGTCTGGATCTGATCTGGGATGCACTTTCTCTCCCTTAGGGTGAAACCAAATTCTGGTTCAAAAGCTCCTGTGGAAACTACCTTAGTAGCTGCTTGTGGAGGCTTTATTTCAACAAGAAGATTATTATAAATATTATTGAACCTCTTTATAAATTCTGTTACATCCTCATTGTGTTGCTTCTTGAGAGCATTGAACTCTGTAAGAACATATCCGTGGTCCCTCTTCTCTCCCCATTTTAGTGTGAAGAAATTCTCCTTTTATTCCCAAGTGGTGACTGCATTATTAGCAAGAGATTTGAACCACTTTCGAGCCTCTCCATCCAAGGATTGGATGAAAAGCATCAACACCACATCTAGGTGCTCCACATTCACATTCTCAGCAAAGGTGCATATGTCTTCAATATTTTTTTGCACAGAAGTACTATCCTCCCTGGTAAACCGAGGCAAGAGCTTTAGATAATCTTGAGGCATGTCATGCAATACTTGGGGCAAAGTCAATGCAGCATATTTGTTGAGGAGGAAGCCAGGTACAAACATGAGGGGTGGTGGTGGTAATTTCTAAGGATGATTTGGATGTGATACAATAGGTATATGTTGAGTAGAGGTTTGGATATTTATTTGTAATGAGCTCTGAAGTGCTGTAACTTATTTGACTTCTTCAACCTCTGGGGTAGAATGCAAAGGAGGAAAAGAAATATCAACGGATTCAACTTCGTCTTTTATGTCTAAAATGGATAAAGAAGAGGCTTCTGGAGGGTACTCAAGTACACGGGTTGTAGATCCAGGACCATAGGTTTCAGCTTTCTGGGAAGAGGAAGGCGAATATTCTAGAGAAATGAGGGTAGGTCAACCTGGATGGGCTGCTTCTCCCTCCAGATTATCATGAATATAATATTTTTAGGATCAGATACAAAAGGGGTTCTCTGCTGAGAAGTATCTGATTGGGTATGAGTTCTGGTGTAAGCCAGGATTACACTTGATTTGAACTTTGATAATAGTGGAGTCACCAAGGTGAGGGCTATGCAACTCTCAACCCTTTGTGCTCACCTAATTGAAGGGTGAAGATAATGTCATATCCCAAGGAAAATATTTCTTCATTCGTATGCCCAGCAACGATGTTAAAAAGATGTTGTAGCTCTTAGAGACAAACCTGAGTTTCAAAAGACCAGTGCCTAGGACATCTTAAAAATCAAAGGTTGAATGTGAACAATTGTATAAAATTCCTCTAACAAAATATGGAATAAGAGAACAATGGTTTTGGTGGTTCATGGATGGAGAAGACCTTGGATTCGATTCATGTGAATTCCTTATACTGTGAGAGGGCTCAAGAGGCTGTGAGACTGATGGATTTTAAATGGGCCAAGTATAAAACAATGAACATAAATCTTAAAATATGTAGAGGTGTTGAGAGATAATGGAGAGGAACCCACGAGACACAAGCTTAAGAGATTTAAGAATATTTCCCCTATGAACTCAGAGGAGACATATATGAATGAGATATCGACAAAAACAGAGGTTCATGGAGTGTGAATTAAGGGAGTGCAACAAGCTTAATACCTGAGCATTATATAGACACGAATTCATGAATAAAATTGCAAACCACTGACAGCTACATTACACGAACCATCAAAGCATAATAGCATGAAAGATGATTACACATAAAGAGGAGATTACTGATAACAAAAGAAAACAAATACATACTTCTTATTGCTCCATGTAGAATCCAAATATCAGCTCTGTATTCATATTAAGTTTAAACAATTCTCCCAAATATGTGTCTTAGAGCATAGGGAGCACAATCATACAAAACTACAACAAAATTCTTCAAAATTCCAGAACCCCTATTTCATCTTAGAACTCACTACATATAGAGTTCTCCCTGAGGGTTTCTGATCCAATATTCTGTCATAATCGACCCACATAGGTAAAACCAAAATATCCTAACGAATTATCAAAGTGTGCTTCAAGAAATCACTTCTGTAATAGAAAAATCAAAACAGAATGGGTAAAACCAGGATTTTACCAGCAAAAAAACACTACCTAATCAGTAAAGGAAACAAAACAGTCGGCCAGGGAGGCCCAATTCCAGAATCTTCAAGGGGGCGGTGAGAAGCGACATACGGTTTAGAATTCATAATGCAATTCCACTCGCTGTTCGACATCCTCCATTCTATGACACTCATGATTTCCACTTGTCGTTGCGGAACGGTCAGTTGCACTGTCTACACTGAATTATTTAGTATGGATCTATTAGAGGGACTGCATAAAAGGTAACTGCGTGCTCCAGTAATGAAAGACTCGTGCTGTATTTGAAAACTGGGATCCAGATTTCGGAGGGGTTCTCAAATGGTAAGAAGTATCAGAGAGGGGGGGTGTGAAATGATGAGAGGAAGGCATGTGGAGGGGTTGGTGGTAATGAAAATCACCCTTTTCGGACCACCCCCCCCCCAAATGATAAAGTTTGAATGCTACCGGGGGGGGGGGGGGGGGGCGAAACTATAAAATAATCGTTAGATGCATTGGGTTGGAGTGGAAGTGAAGGTAGTATGGTGGAAGCAGGAGTGGGTTTAATGAAAGTCATTTCCATTGAAATGGGGTGAAAGACAGGCCACAAGGGGCTACTGATGACGTGGAGAAGTGGTGGGACCTGCGCCTGCAAAGCACATATCGCAATATTTAGCTGGGAAAAGTGGGTGGTAAATGTTAAAAGTTGTAGGGAGCGATGTGCGATGACAGGGAAGGTGACGTGGAGGGAAGGTGGGACCCAACCGCTACCCGCAGTTTGCAACTCTTAACACTAAACAATGGAGGTAAACTTTAAATGATGTGAAGTGAGAAACGCAGGGAGGAGGTAAGTGACATGGCAGGGTAAAGTGGGGCTGACTTCATCACAAATTGCAGATCTTAGCGTTTTTTTATAAGCGGCGGGAGCTAAAATCTAAAACCTGCGAAGTGCGAGGAGAGGGACCCACCTGCATCTCACATATCAGAATTTAGCATTTGGGCAATACGGTAAAATCTTGAAACTATGAAGTGCGGTTTGCGATGAATGGAGGATGATGTGGCATGAAGGATGGAGCCCACTACATTGGCTGAGTTATAAAGCGGCGAATGGTTATGTGGTAAGTGTATGAGGCTTCATATTATATGATATATATTGCAAGCGACCGGAAGTGGTGGGCGGAGCTGCTATGGTGGGGCCAACCACATCGAAACTTAAACAAAAAAACTTTGCGGGCGCTTAAGAGGTAAGTTGTAAACTGTGAGATATGTGACATGCAACGCGCTAGACGCTACAAAGTGAAAAAAGGAGAAAGGTAAGGAAAATGCGGAACATAAGGGTTTACATGCACATTTGGGTGATGTATCAAGGTTAGATGGGTTCCACCAAGTCGCATTGGTGGTAAGAAGATGTAAATATTAAAACTTGTGGGGAGCAGTGTTGCAAATGAAGAAATATAACACAAGACTTTAGAAAAGGGAAAGTGAAGGGTAAGAGAGGGTAAATGAAGCTAAAGAGGATAAATGAGGTGAAGGAGGGCGGAAATGAAGTTTTCTCACCATTAAACCTTATGAACTATATTTTCCTCTTTTTACTAAACTGAGATGCAGATTGATTCCTTTGAAGCTCTTTGACAGTCAGGACTTGCCTTTCTTTTTCCTTCTCCCCTTTGTGTGCGGTCATAGGCCATCAAAGGTCATGGGTTTAGCTTGATAAGTCTTATTTATTCACCATGATATTTTCTATCCAAGGCAAAGAAAAAAATGTCAGAGTCATTAGTTGTTTTAGGAATAACACAGGAATAGCTACCTTTCCTAGAAAGGCAGATATTTTCTTCAGAAAATATGGTTTTGCAAGCTACACATAAATAGCTACCTTTTTCATAAAAGTTGCTATTCCTGCAAAAATTGCACAAGGAGTTAAAAGAGGCATTAATCAGGTGAAAGGAAACTGCTCTTTGAATATTGAAGGTCTGCTAAAACAAGAGGTATTACTCTTCTGCAAGGTGGATATTTCTAATTGGAGGATTCATTAAAAGGAGTTGGCTATTTTATTTTCTAAGGCTAGTCAAATCTAATGCTACTCATTAAAGTTAAATATATTAAGGATGAGGTAAAAGTATCTATTAGTTAATAATATGATGGAGTGAGATTTTCTGTGGAATGAGTTGGTAGTAGAATTTAAATCATTTTGGTTTCGTGTCACTCTCACCATGATTTAGGGCATGCAGAGCTTTGTTTCCATTTACCCTCATGAAAGTTACAACAAACTGTTTCTTATCCTCCAGAAAAATAGTTTGTTACCTTGTACCAATAGTTAGGGCTTCGTGTAGGATTGTTGTTCCTTGTTTTACAGGTGTGCATTAGTGGTTAAGTTAGCTGTTAACAACATGGGTAAGGGTGGTAAAGTGAACCGTTCAGAATCGGTCAATACTCATTTCGTTGATCACTATGCTAAGCCTCAGTTCCAAGAATCAGGGTGGTATCAGTATCTAAAGAAGTTTTCAGGAGAAAATGTTTGCAGTGGCTTAGGCATTTGTATATACTTTCGATGGAGAGCAAGTTAAGCTGGGGTCTTGGACTTTCAGGATCACAGAGACTATCATTGCAAGGGCTACCCAAACATCAACTACATGTGAGTCTTGGTATAAGAGGAAAAATCTGCTTAAAGATGATTTAAATCCATATCTAAAGCATGAACATGAAAATATAGATTGGACCCCTATTGTTCAAATTTCTTATTTTATGCCTGAGTGGAAAGATGTTATTACCACTATGAAACGTTGTATTACCTGTGAAGGTAGGTTTTCCACCATGCATCAATAGTAGATGAGGTTTATAGCTCACATATCGGGCTTTAAACCTATTAACTTACCATTTTTCCTCTTTAAATCTCTATTAACAATGTCCCAAAAAATACAAAGAACCCCAGACTATTCTCTTCACAATATTTATCACAGAGGCTTAATCAAATTGCTGGTGGTTTATCATCTGAAAAAGAAGAGAACCACATGGGAAACATTTTTAGCAGATGAAAGTTTCAACAATGTTAACTCAAGGAGAAGGGTAGGAAGGCCTATAAGGCTAAATACCCAAGAGCAACAGTCAAGTCCTACACCTACATTGACCCCTTCAAAAACTGGTCAATATTCTACACTATCTGGCAGACATACAAGGAACTCAACTAGGAGAGCTAGAGTTCAAACCACCACTCCTATACCTACAGTGAAACCAGCCAAAGAAGTTTACAATAGAAGACTACCTAAAGAGCCATAAACCTTGGGGTATTTCAGGCAGGAACATGTAAGTAAACTCAAACAAAAATCTACTCTACTTGACAAGAATGCTATGTCTAAAGGCAAGGAAGAGGTAGCTTCCTCTTCAAATATTAAACGCAGGAGAAAAATTATTTTGACAAAGGGACCTTTAGTGGAAGTCAACCTTGAAACCTTGACACCTGTTGTTCAATCTTTAGCATTAGCCACGGGAGTACCAAAAGGATGAACAAGCCTCATATTAAAGTTTTATATCAAGTGGCAAGTATTAAATTAAATCGGGTCGAAAGGAGAAAAGGTGGTGAAGCACACACATATTAAAGCCAATTGACAAACAATACCAAGCGGTGAAAGGTGGAATAATACGTGAACATCAAATACTAAGGTAAAGGGGATGCGACACTATACATCAATAGATATATTAAAAAGAGCCGTGGGTTATATATGACTGCGTATGGAGTAAGTCCGAGGGGGTCGAGCTGCGGGGAAAGGACAAGGCCCATACCCTCGCGGACCCACGACACGTGGCACGGAAAGATCTCATAGCGGAAAAGGGATGGTAAGGATGGGCTGCGGGATGTGATATCGTGGCAAAGTAAAGATGGGCCCGCGCAGTTGAGAAAGACAAGTGTTAGTCCGGCAAAGGGAAATCATGCGCGGTAAAGATTGGACAGCGTATGTGGATAAAAGGTAAGGTAAGTCCATTAGGTCAGCTGGTACTAAGACCCGTACCAGCTTTTAACCCGACACGAGGCGCTCACCTACACCTTGATATACCCAATCCCCACGCGCCACGTGTCTTAGTGTCAGTGTCCTTACGACACTTGCCTTCTGTCATCTTACTTATTCACCTTTTTAACCCAAACAGTCCACCCCAATGGTAACAAACTCCCGTATTTCTCTCTGGTAAATCATCACAGGTAGTTTTCTACGGCGAATACCGAGTGGGGAAGAACGCCGGGTATATCCAAGTCACTGTCACGGTTCCCCTCGTCGCTTTCCCGAGCATTGTCACCCTCTGTTCAGGTATTCCATTCTCCGTTTTCCCTCTTTTCCTTTTTCTCTTTTCGAAATTGTTGAATGTCTGCCATGGGAAGAGGAACGCCCAAGAAAAACGAACCTGAAACCCCCCAGCTCCGTGAGTCCAGAAACACCCCTGGTTTTGAACCCCTCTGCGACTTACAGTCGGGTATCTGCGACCCTAAATATCCTTTTGACATACGCAGTATCAAGCCCCTGCTTTTTGGTCGCCACTGCAAAGATGCCGACCGTTTCCAAGTTATCGCGTCTGGTTTCTATCATCATATCACCCCCCAGGTCCATTCCTGTGTCGATTTCATCATCTGGCTCAGAGACTCCTATGATGTACATCGGGAGGCTTTCGTTTCCCCTCAAGGGAACGTAATCTTTTCCCTTTCCCCTGATGTCATTAAACAGGCCATCCGTTTCCCTTCCAGTGATACATATTTCAGTTTCAAAGATGAAACCTTGCTCGCTCAGTTCAATAAACTGTCAAGAGAATCCCGTCGTGCCTTCATATCCTCCATAACCATCGACCAGGCCACTGCCCTGCCTTCATTGGAGCCTTTTTCACTAAGCTTGTTTGCCGAAGAAGTTCGACCTGTTCTGTCTCTCATCGCCGGCCTTTTGGGGGTAGGAAGCCCGGAAGACATTTCTTTAGTATGCATTCGCTTTTTGTGGCTCATGTCACAGAATGGGGTTATAATGGACATTCCAGGTTTTCTCTCCTCGACCATCCTGGCCCAATTTCAGGGGCTCGCCCAAGCCCGAAAGTTTCGCTTCTGCTGCTTGGTGTTCTACCTCTTCTTGTTCCAGCATGCGGATAAGTTCAACCATTTGGGGTTAGATAGGATGTACTCTGAGAATTCCCAGCCCAGACCAGTCTTCGATTGGAATTGCTCTGTCCGCCAGTTACCTAGGGGAGAGGGTTATGCCAACTTCGTGAACACCTTCATGTCTATTGCCTACACTATCATTCACGACGCGCCTTCCCCTAGGGTTTTCCCAGAGATGAAACGCTGGCTGCAGGCTGGGAAATACCAGTGCACTGGTGATTGGTTCTTGTCTGAAGAGTATACTGAAATTCGGGTCTACGGAGCCGAAGTTGCCCCATACCGGCTACCAGTTTTCCCCATCCGACGAGTTTACGCCCTCGAGTACATCCGGCAAGCCCTCAAAGCCGACCAGGTCCATTTTGTTCCTGCTAAGAAAGGCTACATTTTAAAGCTTCCTGTCCAAATTGGCCCCTTTGTGGTAAACTCTAGATACGCCCTCCCAATTACTGAAAAAATGTTGCAGAACATGGACCTGAAACTGGGGGAAAGCTGGGCTTATGACCCATGGGAGATCATTTCAAATAAAAGAAAACGAAACAGGTCTATGCCCTACATTCATGAGTCCAGGCCATTTCTGGAGTGGAGGGCTAACATTGAAGTTTGGCCTACGTTTTCGCAGATGGAGACAGACTCGTCTGCTACAGGAGGAGAGGAAGAAGTGAACAAGGGAACAGATGAGCAGGAGGCAGGTACTTCAGGAGCAGCACCACCACCACCCAAGAGGCAGAAGGTCGCCACTAGCGAAGCGGAAGTCATCGGAGAAGGGATAATACTGGAGCCCTTCACGAAATTCGGTCAATTCGATAAGGGCAAGGCGGGTATAACAGTGTTGAGGGACAATGTCGCCTCCTCCGACTACACTGAAGTCACGCAAGCCATCGTCGAGCCCTCTCCATCCAGGACGAGTGAAAGGGAGCGGACAAATAAAACTGTCCGAGACAAATATAGGGCCGAATTAGGGGAATTCGTTGAAAAATACCATACCAGGCTCTCCGCTTCTGTCAATGCAGACACCGAAAGCCTGGTACTATCTATGACGGAGGCCATCCTGGACCCAAATTCGGATGTTCCGAGTTATAAGGTGCTAGAATTGGCTATTGATATGCAGAAGGTACCGGTACAAGATATGACTGACCTGTTCCAAACAGTCTGTGACATGATGAAAGACAAGCTATCACAGATTACCCTCGCATTGAGGAAGACAGAACAGAAATATGAAAATCTGAGGGATTCCTTTACAGCAGAACAGAATGCTTGTCGTGCCAACGCACATCAAGTGCGCGTTATTCAGGACCAAATTAGAAATACAGATGATGGAGGGAAAGGTTCACAAGCAGCCCTTATAGCTAAGTTGCAGAAAGATATCTCAGCTGCTAAGAAACAGGCTCGTATACCGGGTTCACATCCTGTACAAACTGATGAATTGGTGCGGGTAGAGGAAGAGAAAAATGAACTGTCTGCTAGGCTCTTCAGGGAAAGAGAAGAGAAAGAAAATATGGCTAAAAGGATCGACAAGCTAGAAGGCAGAGCCACGGAGCTACAGAACCAGTGGGATACACACAGTTGTCACGCAGCCGAAACATCAAGCGGAACTGGTTCAGCGACGGCACGATTATCCACGGCTATGGCTGAGATCGAAGTGTTAGAAAAACAGACATCCACTGCCAAGCAAAGGGTCTTAGAGTTGGAGGGCGCCCTGGCTGAGAAGGCCAGAACAATTGAAGGGCTCAAAAGTGAAGTCGAGGAAGGAAAAAGGGTCACGGCTGAGCAACATCAAACCATTGCTGAGATGAAGAGTCGAGCAAAGGGGAATCTCACCCTGCTCGAGGCCAGAAGTTTAATATGGTCGGACATAATTACGGCAGTAACCGAGCAGTGGGAGTTCTTGACGATGATGGGGGAGCTCAAGTCCACCCTTCCCTATCTAAATAGAAGGATGCAGGAGGCCGGGAGTAATCTGTCTAATAGAGCTCAACACGTCGGCGACTATATCTCTTTTCTTTATGCGCTAAGGGCGAACGACTTGGGGAAACATGGCATCCCCAGTTGATTTATGGAAATCAACGAGTGTCAAAAGATTATTGATAAGGAGGAAGCCCGGATAGCAGCTTCAGAGGTCCTTCAACAGGTAGCTGACAGTGTTGAACAATTCGACAAGGTTTGGAATGAGATCATCTCAGCCGGACTCCCTTCCTGTTGGGAACCAAATGCCCCTGCCGTGCTTATGCTCCCAGATCAATACACAACACGTTTGCAAACGGAAAGGGATCGGTCAGACCTCCAAATGGGGAAAGCAACTCAGCTTAAGGCTACTACCATTGTCACGGTCCTCAGAAAGGAGTTTAGCCTCCTTCACATGATCAGATATCGACTCCCAACTGAGGCAAACATTCACACCCTCGGCGAAGCGTTTATCAGAGTGGAGAAGCTATCAGCAATGCCAGAACCGACCCCCGACAACCAGCAGAGACTGACACAATTCATGAGTCAGCATACCAGTTCCTCTGCCAACGTGCCTCCTCCAGCATCTGCAACGGCTTCTACTTAGTTGCGCCCATGACATTTCAGTTACTCATGATATGGCCTAAACGGCCTTTTTACTTTCACTTAAGTTTATGTTTTTCCAATTTCTGAGTGGGTTGTTTTTCCCCCACTCTTGCATTTTCACTTTTTACATCAAACATTGGTCTCAGTTTCGTTTTTTGAAATTGGCCCGGGGCCTGTTTTTGCATGATGGGAGGGCTGTTTCCCCATCTTGATATTTTGTTGTTATGATAATGACTTGTAACAAATTTTTTTCATGCAAAGAAGATATTTCCCCGAAATATCTTCTCGCTGAAAGGCAAAGGAATCATATATAAGAGAGAGAAAAGAAGAAACAAAGGTTCCAATTCTTCAGAAGAAATTGACTGTGTGAAGATTTTCTGTGTATGTTTTTGCAAAGACTCAAATGCTAATGTGAAGAACCCGTAGGGTTTCAATGATAAGGAGTTACACTTTAAAGAGGATTCTGGACTTGTTTTATGGTAGTGTGTGATTTCCTCCTGTTTACTGCAATGTTATTGTTCATTTCACCTATATCCATGTCTCTAGTGTTATATTCTGGAATGCGAGTGTCCCGTTGTTTTTGATATAAATTTGTCTATCTGATACTTATATCATTAGCTTCCTGGTACTTTAAAATAGCTCAGATATAATACAGTGTTTCACCTTCCATTCATACATATTTCTGCTATATTGGCTATTGTAAAGTGCTACTGATGAAAGTTACCTGCATATATGGATTCTTAGTCTTATAAGCCCATCATATGCTGTGAAACTCTTCTTGGTGTTGTCTTTCTGATAGTTAATATCTTCTTTTTCTATACAGCTCATTATTCATCATTATATATACCTCTTTCTGCCATATACCATGAATCCGGCCCTGTTTACTGTGGATTGTCTTTAAGTTTTCTGATACTGCAGTATTTGAGTATAGCATTACATTCGTTCAGTATTACTCTTTTATGCATCAAACTATCAGAAGGTTTGGTCCCGCTCAAGTGTCATTCTCTGTTTGAAAAGAAGCAGTATGAGAGTTTTGTCTTGTTCAATTGCTAAAACGCTGTTTTAGATCCTATGCTCTCTATACATTACAAGATGTCCTAGGCACTGGTCTATAGCAACTCTAGGCTGTCTCTAGGAGTTACAACAACACCAAGCCCTGTTCTAGAGGCTAGACAAGAGAATCAAGAAAATAATGCCACTCCAGCACTAGAGGAGCCTACACTTGCACAAGTATTTTACTCACTCAAAAAAGGGAAAAGAAAAGTTTCAGAGACTACAACAGAAGAACCTACTATAGCCCAACTTTACTCATCTCTCAATTATTCAGGAAAAGGAAAGAAGAAGGCCATAATCCACTCATAATCATCTTTTGAGGAGGATAACGATGAAACATAGTTTGAGGAGGGGCATTCAAGCAGAGTTATACATGGAAGAAGGAGGCCTTCATACATCCCTAATCAATACATTCAAATGCCTCACACTAGACCAAAGAACAATATGAGACTAGGAAGCAAAATCATAGCCAAACCTGCCCTCAGAGATGAAATAATAAACATAGATGAAAGCCAAAAAAATGATCTAGGGAAGAAGAAGACTCAGAAGAAAAAGCAAGTACATAAGAGACAACCACACAAGAGGGTCACCAAGGTAGAAGCAATTAGGATTTTTGCTTCTATACTAGATCTTTGGTGATTGAATGTATAAAACCATGAAAATTTGAAGAATAATATCATTTTTGGCTTATACACATTATTTTCAGAAATAGATACCTTTTTTCAGAAAAGTAGCTATTATTTTCGGAATTTGTGTAAGAAGGTGAAAAGGTTGCTTTTTGGTTATAGTTTAGAAAGAATGACACTAAGTGGTGATAAAATGAATGCGACCTTAATGGTAATGGTATTTTTCCAAGTGTCATCCAATAAAGGTATCTTCCAAATGTCATTTTAGTTGGTTAATCCTATACTTTTGTTTATAAAGGTCCAGGTGTGCTTTTTGGTTGTCAGTTGCACCTTTATGGAGGTAGTTTTTCTAGAAAACGAGGAGCACTCATCCACCTTAACTCAGCTACTTTGAGCTCCATACTATCATGTTCTGTCTTCATTTGTATTTAAGCCTACTTTTTTGTTATGTTTTAGATAAGCTCTACTATATGTAGAGGATTGTAATAAAGTCTCTAAAACATGATTGCACTTTTTGTGGAGGCTTTAACATAACTCCTTTTTGTATATATACTATGTAAAGCAAGGAAGAAAGGGTTCGTTGGTTGTCTATTTCATTGCATACTGTGTTGTACATTTTTGAACATATAATACATCCAGAGGCACTCTTGAGGACTCACAAATTGTATTGTGTGTGTATTTTTTATTTCCTTATGTGTCTCCATAATTTACAGTTTTATTCCGGATTATGATTTACATAGTTCTATCTCATGTTTTATCAGTCTTGTGAACCTCCAAGACATATTAATCTGTTTTTGTAATTATTGTTCCAAGATTTCCTGATTCACTATGAATTGAAGATTGTTCATAAGCATTTCTTGGGGTTGAATTAAATCTTGTCTCATGTTCTTATAAGCCTTTTGATCTAACATGCATTATTGATATGTTTTTTTCAGTCTTGATTTATCAAGAATTCCTGATTGATGAGGTCATGCTAGTTGGAAGTATTCTATGTAATGGGATTCTTAAAACGTAGAGTGATACTCTTGTAAGTCTTTTAAAGCGTTCTTTCACTATACATTTCAGATCTAGAATTTGTATCACCCTTTCCTCTTAGCAATGGGCTTCTGTTTTACATATCCACTATTTATCTTCCACAATTCTAACCATCAAGCTACAAACCCAACCTTGCTACCACATTATGCACCAATGCTCTCATATGTGTGAGAGATTCTTATTTGCTCAAAACCCCTTTCAGTGTGCGTGATTTCGAACCAATTTCCAAAAACTCAATCAAATTATAGGAAAATCCCTTGAGCTTAAGATGTGTCTAGTCAGGTGCTTGTTACAATCCAAGTGCTGATTCCAGCGCTAACACTCTCTAAGCTATTCACTCTATAGTCTTAGTCCTCCAACTATGGCCTTTCCCCTTGGCACTACGCAATGTGTAGTTCCTACCTCCCAGGACTACTGCACTACGCAATTTCCGAGAAAAATCTTCAACCTTGACCATTAGAATTGCACAATACTTCCTCCTAGCTTAGCATTCAATATGCATTGTGCAATATCTAATCTCAAGCTGACTCCCTAAGACCTTGAACTGTGCAACTATGCAATGGAGAAACTTGCCTTGTCTCCAGGAACTGTGCAGTATGTCCACCCAATGTTGATGCAGGAGCATCCAGACTTAGTCAGCAATGTGATTGTATGTTCACATGTTGTGGCTAACATGAGGTGGATAAACATTAATTAGTGGGTTTGTTAAATTAATTAGGAAATAAAAAAGAAATTGGTTTCTCCCTGCGAGGAGATTGAGCCAAGTAGGATGAGAGATTAGAAATAAGGTAGCTTTTATTTTTTAGGAGTGGTTCAACGAGAATCTATTTTAGGCAAGAAGGACCGCTTCATATATATATATATATATATGCATAGGTAGGTGTGAGAGAGAGAGAAGAGTGTGGAAAAGAGTGAGACAATTGTGAAATAGGTGTGCGAGAGGAGAGAGCAGATAGAGCAAAAAAAATTGTAATAACCAACCAATCAAGGGCTTGGCTCTGGAAATTCCTTTATTATTAATTTTCAAGTGTTTTGGTATTGATCGGGCTCTCTGTTCAAATTATTGGTTTAAAACTCTGTTGAATCATATATATATTAAGTTATACATCGAGAGGACAATCAGATTGCAGGCACGAAGAGGGCTGTAAATATGAACCCGATCAACGAGAGAGATCTCATCGCAAGTGAAAATCATTGCACATTGCACATAAATGAGCTTAAAGTTTAGGAATCACAAGTTAAATTGTTTTATTGGCGATGCAAAGAGAGAAGTGGAGAGATAATGAGGATCGTTGGATCCAGGAATAATCCAATGGTGGAGATCATAGCGGCTGGAAGAAACTTTGCGCTGTGCAATATTTAGGAGATACGCGTTAAGACATCGCAACATAAAAAACTTTATTTGCGATGCTAAAAGGAGGAGGACACATGTTGGCTTAGCGTAGTTTCGCAATTCGAAAGGATTAAAGTTTAAATGTTAAGTTTAACTGCAAATTGTGCGATTTTCGATCGTCAGTGATTGGTCAAGCTTATCGTGGGACCCTCCAGTTGTGTAGAGTGTAAGCTTTATAGTTTCTGCGCATACTCTGATATTTCTGCAACTAGTCTGCATCATTTGGTATCAGAGCAGACTTGAGTTTATCCTTGAAGTTGGAGCAAAGATGCCACCCAGGAGAGGAGCTGGCATAGGTCGTGGAAGACCGGAAGCTAATGCAATTTTGCTGGATGAAATTCGACATCTTTGTACAAGAATGGAGACAGTAGAAGTTACTCAAAGGAGAGCACCTAAAGAAGGAGATGTTAGTGGAATAGAGGAAAATTCTGAGGAAGAAGAAGAAGCAGAAGATGACGCAACTAAAATGCTAAAAATGTTGATTAAGGAAACTGGAATACCAAAGGTGGATGTACCCTTGTATGAGGGAAATATCAATTTGGAGGAGTTAATGGACTGGATCAGTTCATTAGACAATTACTTTGAATTTGAAGAAGTTGAAGACAAAAGGAAAGTGAAGTTTGTAGCTACTAGACTAAAGGGTCATGCAACTATCCGGTGGGAGGAGTTATAGGTATCTAGACAGAGAAAAGGAAAGCCCAAAATCAAGCGATGGGAAAAAATGGTAAGAAAATTAAAAAGTGGGTCCTGCCCAAGGATTATCAATTAAATATTTTTAAGTAATTATAGAATTTGAAACAAAACTGAATGACAGTGAAAGTATATACAAAAGAGTTTTATAAACTGAATATTAGAGCTGGACATGTAGAGGATGATGTTGAGAAAGTAGCCAGGTATATAAATGGATTGAGGTATGATATCTAGGATGAGATCAGTCTATTATATCTGAAGACAATTGAAGATGCTTACCAGGTAGCCTTAAAAGCAGAAGAGAATATACAGAGAAATAAGAATAAGATGAATCAAGGAAAGAGTTCAACAAGAGGAAGAGGAACATTCAAACCAAATTTTCAACATGCCCAAAATGAAGTAGGAGGTTTGAGTAGCAGATCACCACAGAGAGGAGACTCTAGTCGAGGAAGGTTTGTACCCAGAGGTAGAGGCTGAGGAAGAGATATTCGATGCTTTACAAGTGGTGAATGGGGACATGGGTCATGGGACTGTCCTCATAATAAGTCAACAACCCAAAGAAATATGAATGTTGCTGCAACAAAGGAAGAAATTCCTCATATTGCAGGTAAATAGGAACCACCCGAAGTAGGAGAATCCTTGTTATTGAAAATGGTATTTCTTAATCCAAAAAAAGAAGCAGGAGAACCCACTCAGAGGAAGAATCTATTCAGTACTATATGCAATTCCAAAGGTAAATGTTGCAAAGTGGTAATTGACAGTGGAAGCAATGATAAGCTTGTTTCTACAGAGATGGTGGACAAGTTGGGATTGGTAAAAATAGTACACCCTACTCCTTATAAGGTATCATGGCTACAAAAAGGACATCAGATTATTGTGACAAAATAATGTAAGGTAGATATCTAGATTGGTACTTACAAAGATGTTATATTATGTGATGTAATGCCAATGGATTTATGTCACATATTTTTGGGAAGACCTTGGAAGTTTGATCAGAAATCCATACATGATGGCATAAGAAACAATTATACTCTGGAGAAAGATGGAAACAAACACACACTGCTGCCATTGAAGGATGAAGCTGACAAAGAAACACCTGGAAATAGTGCTGTGCTGATGAGTGGGAAAGAACTGTTGCAAGAAGTTGAGAAGGATGAGGAGATGCATTTCGATGTTGTAGGAAGACCAAAGGTAATTCTAACTTCCACAAATATAGAATATTTATCTGAAGAAATTCAAAATCTGTTGAATGATTTTGCTGATATTATTGTGGATGATTTTCCAAATGCATTACCACCAATCAGGAGTATTAGTCATCATTGTAGAAATTTTAATAAAATTATGTATTTCCTGGATTCTCCCGATCTAACAATTATATGCCACTGTTAAATACATAATCACTTCTACAAAAATTCTTGCGGAAATTTAAAACACGATCGCCAATTGTAAACACATGAAGAAAGATCAATCACACATAACACACATGTTTTTACCAGGAAATCATAAAGCTAAAAACCACACTATCATATATTATGTATATATCATGGATCATGAAACAATCTCATATAAAAATCTAATCCAAGAGCTCTCTGTACAATGTACAATCGTCTCACACTGTCATACGGAAATTGGAAAATACATGCGCCAATTTACTGCCTCCTAACAACCTGCCTCCACTGCGCAATCCCTGTTGATTACAATCCTGAATGAATGAGATCCTACTTGCCTTGAATGCGCAATCCTCATGGGCACATCCAATGTGTGTGTGTTTGCATGACTGCACCCACTAATGTGACAACTGATAGTCAAATTGTCCCTTTCACCTATCTCTCAATTGGGTCTCCACTGGATCTGACATGCATGTAGTTAACAATAGTATTTCTTCAATTGCATGTGAGACCACTAATTGTGAATTAATTCAATAATTAATTCACTGATCTCTCACTAGTGTATGTTCAGTTACAAATAGCACAACTGAGTTTAACTCACTTAATTGAGTTAAACTATTTTACAACTCACATAACTAAACATTCAACTCTGTTACAACTTCGAATCACTCAGTTACAACTAGGTCCACTTGCATGTCCCACCAACCAACCACTCAACTCAAAATCCACTTAGCTAACTGATTTGACACTTCAGTTAACTATTTCCAAGTGCTCATTGAGAATAGATTAGTGTTTATTGTCCAATTATTATTAAGAGATAATAATAATTGACATGCATTCTATATTTAGACATGCGATCTATAAATAGACTTCACACATCCATCTAAAAATAGAATATCATCTATACATAGAATTTTCTCACCATTCTAAAAATAGACTCCTGCTATAAATATAATTTTCTCACCATTCTAAAAATAGACTTACACCTAAAAATAACATGTGGCTCCATCCTAGTGTAGGTGCTTAATTTTCACTAGGATCATCATCTTGTTGAATCTCAACAATCATGTTGATCTAATACCTGGGGCAAGTTTGTCAAATAAAGAAGCATACAGGTTAAATCCTCAAGAAAATGCAGAAGTTGGAAGACAAGTGCAAGAGTTGATGGATAAGGGGTTGATAAGAGAAAGCCTTAGTCCATGTGATGTACCAACAATACTCAGTCCAAAATAAAGGAGGTGAATGGCGCATGTGCATAGATTCCAGAGCCATAAATAAAATCACCATCAACTATCGTTTTCCTTTACCATGAATGGATGATTTAATGGATTTCTCGAGTGGATCAAAATATTTTACTAAGATATATTTAAAGAGTGGTTGTCATCAGATAAGGATTAGAGAAGGGGAAGAATGGAAGACTTCCTTCAAAACAAACACTGGTTTGTATGAATGGTTCGTGATAAATTTTGGGCTCACTAATGCACCCATCACATTCATGAGATTAATGAATGAAGTCTTGAAGGAATATGCATGCAAGTTTGTAATTGTTTATCTTGATGATATTCTAATTTTTAGTCGAAGTAAAGAAGAGCATATGGAGCACCTTAAATTGGTTCTAAAAACTTTGTAGAAAGAGAAGCTGCTAATAAATTTGAAGAAATGCAGTTTTATGAAGGAAGAACTAGTCTACCTTATCACCCTCAAATGGATGGACAGATCAAGGTAGTGAACATAAGCTTGGGGAATATGTTGAGGAGCTTAGTGTATAAAAATCCTAAGTAGTTGGATTTAACACTTGTTCAATTTGATTTTTCTTATAATGATACTCCTAATCAAAGTGTTGGGATGAGTCCATTCTAGATTGTTTTTGGAATGAATCCAAGAGGTGTGTATGAGCTCAGAAATTTAGGAAAACAAGAGATAAGGAGTGCAAAGGCTAAAGAGTTTGCAGAACAGATGTAGAAAATATAGGAATATGTCAAAAACAGATTCCAGGAAAGAAGTAGCAAATACAAGCAGAGAGTTGACATGAAGAGGAAAGAAAAATAATTCCAAGTAGGTGACCTAGTCATGGTGTACCTGAGAAAAGAAAGGTTTCTTGTTAAGACTTACAACAAATTAAAGATGAAAAAGATAGGACCATGTAAAATTTTGAGGAAATTTTCTTCAAATACATATGAGATTGAATTGCCAACAGGAATTGGAATATCACCAATCTTTAATGTTTCAGATTTGTACCTATACAAAGGAATAGAGGAAGAGATACAATAAGAATATACAAGAGAAAGACCAGACTTTGAATTGGAAGGAAAAAATGCCAAAGACCGAAAAGAAAGAGGTGGAAGCCATTTTGGAGAAAAGAGCAGCAAAGAAGACCAGAGGACAAAATTACTATCAGTATCTAGTCAAATGGAAAGGACACCCAGTGGAAGATGCCAATTGGATGAAAGCAACAGAGTTACAAAATTTTAGTACAGATACTAAAGCATTGATGGATCAATATTTTCTTCCTCGAGAGTCTGATGCAGGAGCATCCACACTTAGTCAACAATGTGATTGTATGTTCACATGTTGTGGCTAACATCAGGTGGATAAACATTGCGCATTCATATTTTACTTAATTTTAAAAAATATAAGTTATTTAGTTTGGGTTTGTTAAATTAATTAGGAAATAAAATAGAAATTTTTTTCTCCTTGTGAGCAGATTGAGCCAAGTAGGATAGGAGCTTAGAAATAGAGTAGCATTTGTTTGTTAGGAGTGGTTCAATGGGAATCTATTTTAGGCGAGAAGGACTGCTTCATATATATATATATATATAAGGCAGGTGTGTGAGAGAGAGCAAAGTGTGGAAAAGAGTGAGACAAGTGTGAAATAGGTGTGCGAGAGGAGAGAGCAGAGAGAGAATAAACAATTGTAATAACCGGCCGATCAAGGGCTTGGCTTTGTAAATTCCTTTATTATTAATTTTCAAGTGTTTTGGTATTGATTGGGCTCTTTGTTCGAATTATTGGTTTAAAAATCTGTTGAATCATATATATATTAAGTTATACATCGAGAGGACAATTTGATTTCAAGCACGACCAGGGCCGTAGATTTGAATCCGATCAACGGGAGAGATCTCATCGCAAGTGAAAACCATTGCACATTGCACAAAAATGGGTTTAAATTTAAATAATCGCAAGTTAAATTGTTTTATTGGCGATGTGAAGACAGAAGTGGAGAGATAACGAGGATCGTTGGATCCAGGACTAATCCAACGGTGGAGATCATAGCGGCAGGAAGCGATTTCGGGCTTCGCAAGATTTAGGAGATATGCTTTAAGACATCAGAACATAAAAAAAATTATTCGTGATGCAAAAAGGAGGAGGACACGTGTTGGCTCAGTGCAGTTTCGAAATTCGCAAGGATCAAAGTTTAAATGTTAATTTTAACTGCAAACTATGCGATTTGCAATCGTCGGTGATTGGTCAAGCTTCTGGTTGTGAAGAGTGTAAGCTCTATAGTTTCCACACATACTCTGATATTTCTACATCTAGTCTGCATAAAATTTCCATGCCCTCAGCCTATCCCACTATCTCTTGGAACTACACAATTTCATTCCTCATCCCAGCCTAAACTACATAGTGTGCAGTCTCAAGGCTCAAGGATTCCTCTTGTCTGCTTGAACTGCATAGTCATTTCTCCTCTTTCCCATCTCTCCACTTGGTTTTGGCTCAGTTAAAGGATCATTATGCTCAGTATTAGACTGGGGGGTTTTCGAATTGATGTCATCTCATCATGAGTGAATTGCAGGAATAAGTACTCTATCATGCCATGGAAAGATGATGAAGAAGGAGATGAAGGATGGAATCATGCTGAAAGACACAATTTTAGCTGAAAACACAAGCCGATCAATCAAGAAAAAGTGAAGGGACACTAGTTTGCGACCACTATTCAAGACTTGAGATCATTAAAGACTCTTTATTACCAAGCCATGTAGTGGTTAAAATAAAAGAATTATCAAGAAGACATTCAACACTCATCAGCAAGAATGGCTTCACATTTCCACATCATCAAGAAGTCCATGTCACCAGTGTCATGTCATGTCATGTCATGAGTGGTCACATGACACACCATGTGGCCAATGATGTAACATATGTTTTATAAATGTATTGTAAAGTGAGATTCCAAAGGACATGTGTGGAATACGAAGATCCATGCAAAGTTAAAAATTCATAGGAAGTCAAACAATCATGAGGTTAGATGAAGAGTCACAAGGAAGGTGAAGCATCACCTCCTCATTGTTATATATAATCCCTCATTGTAAGAGAAAAAGACTTTTCACCTTTGATCCTCTCGCAAAGCAGTAGAGAGATAAGCTAGTTCTTTTGGGGAGCAAGGAGTGGCTCCAACGCTCCACTACTGGAGCTAGTGATGTTCATTATATACATGTGCCTTTGAATTTTTACTTAATAACATAAGCCTTCAATACCAACACGTTCTTCCTGTATGGATTATCAATTTCTGTAAGGCTATTCTGCGAATGTTTTTACTTCATGTTTTATTTCACATGTGCTAAGATAGTTGAACTATTTCAGTTATTTTAGTACTTACCTTGTTAAGTATGCACTATAATGGTTGTTATTGCTGTCCCATCCTTGTGGACTACTCTGCAAGATACTAGACAAACCTTTCTCAAGTTTTGGTTGTAACGATCGTCACATCCCTTGGGGACTATTCTAATGGATGTTAGTCAGATCCTTCTGGTTCATGTGTGTCTCTTCTTGGGTGGTACTATTACCTCTCTCTTAGAGGCTCATTTTTCTCCCCTCTCCACAGTAGAAGAAATTTGACACATTTACAACTGAACACACACTAAACATACCTTCTTTCTTTTCGAAGGCACCATTTCATCCCTCTCTTTTGCTAACAGTTAGAGTCAAAGAAAATATTTAAGAACTTGGAAATTGAGCTTTTATATTGGACGAGACTTCTACACCAAATGGTGTGAGGTATAATTAGGTCTTCATATAGGGGAGATCCCTTGAATGTTGGTGGGTCCAGCACCGTCAACACGTTGCAAAATCCAGGTCCATTATTATTATAGGAAATAGGACCAATGCCCTCCTCAGAAGACTTTAAATACCATTCATAAGAAATTCCAGTCAAAAGGAAGCTAACATGTATTAGGAAATTAATTTATATGAAGGCGCTGGGGGAAGGTTTCTTAGGGAGGAAGAAACCTCTCCAATAAAGGGATGGCGAATAAACTGAAGAGGGAGTTATTTTTTTGGGGCGTAGGAGGAGAGTCATGAGAGATTCTAGATAAACTATTTGAGGGACAATTTTTAACTGAAAATAGGAAAGTTGAGTTGCTCTTGGAGCTTTGGGCATGGGAGCCAATGGAATTCGATCTCAAAGTCCTCTAGATCTAGGAAATGATGAGGGGTATCCCAGACATGCAAGGAGGAATATATTGGTTTGTTAACGAGAGAAAATGACTAAGAGAAACACCAACCAGGATTGTCATCATCTGGGAGAAACAAGTACGCACTTGTGTTTATTTGGTGAATTATACGTAAAACTTGTTGCTATGTTTGCAATGAATTTATAGGACCCCTACAATGAATGATCCTCATAAATACTAAGTAAGTTATTTCTTCAAAAAAAATGTTTATTTTCCCTTTTCTTGTTTTGTGTATTTTAAGGTCTGTAGACATAAACCAATATCATTCTAGGTGTATGAAATTTCATACAAATCAAAATATAGAACTAGAAGGAGACTCTCTATAAAATCCATTTAATCACTACTCTCACACAAATAAAAATAATGATTTTATTTAATAAAAATAGACTATACATAGGATTTAGTTTGTACAAATATAGAACCATACAAATATAGGACTATATGATTTGATATGAAGGAAGTCAAATAAGCAAAAGGTAAAACTTATAAATACCTATGACCAAACTACTACTTTGACATTATTGAAAACAATCTAGTTCAAAACATAACTAGAAAATAGATATTATAATTAACATTTTAGCAAATTGTGTGACAAGCCAAGTCAACCCATATGATTTGAGGCCTCCATTGGGCTAGACAAGAATTATTGCAATGTTGTATATTCTATGGAAAATCACAAGAACTAATAACATGTTTTTATAGATCAAGTGGCTTGTTAGAGCGAACTTATACAATTATAAACTCAAGTTCAATGAAAAGATACACACAAATTTCATATATATATGCCTCAAGAACATGTCAAAAAGAACCTAGAGCATGAAAGATCACAAAATATCAAATAAAAAACTTAGTTATAAAAGGTAAGATTTGGAATTAACACCAAGGAACTCTACTTTTGAAACAATAAGCTCTTTATGTAGGTCAAGGTACAGAATACACATTTAATTCATTAATATAATGATATCAAATAAATGTATATGAGCATGAAATATACTTTTCCTTCAATGTCAACAAACCCATGCATAGCTTAATCAAATCACACATAATTTACGAAATTGAATGCCAAATAAATGCAAGAATCTTAAGCATATCTACGGGCAAACACTACAAGAGGAATTTAATGAATTATCTCTAAATTAGAAAAATTAAAAGGAAATTACATTTATTTTGAAACCTCTGATGAGATTTAAAATAAAATTAGATTAAGAATGAGACTTCAACAAATAACAACATGGATACCAAGCATAGTGAACCACCATTTCTCATACATCATCTTATCACATGTTAAGGTGATGACATGAAATCAAAGATGAGGAATACTAGGGGTGTTTTATGGAGGTATGACTAAAACACGTTTCCCATAAGCGGGGTTGTTATAGACCATAAGTTATCCTTTGTTGGATATCCAATGCAACCAAAAGATCCATTACCCAATATATTACCCTATATAGTAATATGTTAGACGATTCCCTATATATCCAAAATTATAATTTTCTCCATTTCCTCCACCATGTTATACACTCTGTCATTGTTATTGCATGAAATTTTCTACAAATGGTGTGACTCTTTATCATATTGAAATTATGAATTCATTATCCTTCTACTTGGTGGATACCACTACTAGTTACCATTATCAACAACAATCTAAAACACATGCAACAAATCACTATAACAAAAGTATTAGGAGATAGATCGTTGCAATAGTTTGTCTTTAGGTCTCAATATTAAAATTTTAGATCAATGGAAATAGCTTGAGAATACCTCCTCATGTTGATACATCCATTTATCTTAATTTCCATGCATATACTCTTTATTATTGTTTTAGTCCTAGTTTTCAAGTACACAAACTAGCATGAGCCTGTAAGAATGTTGACATTCATGGTTGTTGGTACATGATACTCCATGCAATGTATTAGAAAACTACCACACATGGATGCACATGTTCAAACATTCAAATTAATACATCTTCATCACCCATTCAACCATATAACCATTAGTTTATATCTACCAACTTATAAGCATGATCTACACTCCATGGTCTTGATATGGTAGATTAACAACTCTATTTAAATACATTTTCTCATAAGTACTAGATCATATTCTACAAATTTCCCATTTGAAATATGCACAAACAAAATGGATATCTTCTTTGGAAACATCTCTAATTTTCAATACACTTCCTCTTTGACTCCATGAATAAAAAAATAATTGTATTCAATGAATCAATGAACAATTCATTTCCTAACTACTTTTCTCATCACTCATAGTGTTGTATGGAAAAATAGCTAGTGGTTAGGGTAGCTCAAGAAAGTAGCAAAAGAACAATAACTCCTCTCCCAAAATCAACAAGTCATATTATCATAAACAAAGTGAGATATATATAGTGATGTACTTGAAATTATATGACTAATCATTTTTCCTTTCATGAACAATATAGATAATACTCTTTTGATACCAATTCCTTCTCCCACGCAAACAAAAATAAAACCTTCATAAAATTCTGATACACATTTAAAGAAATAAACATAAACTTAACTCAAGTTTATCTTGATTGACATTGGTATTAAATTCAATCAAAAATCATTAAATTGAAACCAAATTTTTATATTGTTGCATAATGAATATAGGAGAGAAACGGGGAGGCACTATGCAGGTAAGAAGACATATATTCATATATTTACACAATGAAAACAACAATAAGATAATAAACCTGATTATCACTACCAACACCTTCATTACATAAGGAGCCTGGGTTCCTCCATCCAGAACTCAACTTCTTATGTAATTCTTGGTTTTATTTTGGATGGGAAACTCAAGGAGTGTTTAGGCCCAAATCAAAACTAGACAATACAATAAGAACTAGGAACTATCGATGGTGAAGAAACTATTAAAGCCCTAAGTAGGTCCTCCAAACAAATTCTCTAGTAGGTGTGTGATCTAACTAACCATTACCCATTATCCTAACATAAGACTCAAATTCATAGCACAAGGAAGTAATTTCAGTTGGATATCAGACTGTACAAGTGTACGATCTCAATTATCTCCACTAAAGAGCATGCATTTCACACATTTATTATTATTTTTAGGCCCTTTTTGAGGTTCGTATGGGTTGCATGAATGCAACTCACAAGTATCACGAGAGTTGCTTGAAGGGAGGTCAAATGCATCATGTTATGGTATCAAAAATGTATGAAGGAAGTGGATAAATTATTTAATGATCATGAATAAGTGGCCAATAGAGAATCGATGGTCAAGGGTGGCCAAATATAGTTATATTAACTGCCGCCCCCAAATATATGAGGTAAGAAGGGAAGTTGATGGCTGAAATGCATTATAAACATAAAGGAAGTTGGTAGATTTACCCAAGTAGAGTCCAAAAATCCAAGGATCTAACATGCAATTGAAAATAAAAACCAAAGTATTCGATGCCTCTCTTCCTCAAGGAAAGAATACCCATGATCACGTGGATAAAAAGCATGGTTATAAATCAAATACACCATGGATATATGAACTATATATAGAATGAAATATAATGGCCATGAAATAATACACGATGGATTCATGTCAAAATGGTATCCTAGTCACAAATAAAATGTTATATCCCTATAATACTAGTGTAGCCCCCATATGATAAACTATTAGCTAAACTGAGAGGGGGGGGGGGGTGGGGGGGGTGAATCAGTTTAGTACATTAATGGACATTTAAATTTTTTTCCATTCAACTCAATTACACCTACAGTTCATAAGCAGCTTAATACATACTGAATCAACAAACTTAATGTGTGTAGAGCAAGTAATTAAGCAGATTAAAACATCACATCAACACATAATCATCAAGCACATAGAAAAAAGATATAAGTGGAAACCAATAAGGGAGAAAACCACATATTATTATTGTTGTGATGCAAAGCCAAGCTCCAACTCCCTCTCACCACTGATTTTCTGTAGGCTCCAACCTATAGGAGGCTACTACCTCAAATTCTGCACGCTACAACTTGCAAGGAAGCTCCAAATCCAATCTATTTTCTGCATGCTACAACCCATAGGAGGATCCTACCTCGACCAGCTCCAACTGGATATCTATCAA
Source organism: Pinus albicaulis (assembly GCA_034641835.2). NCBI lineage: Eukaryota > Viridiplantae > Streptophyta > Pinopsida > Pinales > Pinaceae > Pinus > Pinus albicaulis. The sequence continues at coordinate 640,033,364 of CM076573.1, read as the reverse complement.
GCTACAACTTGAAATGGAAGCACCAACTCCCATGTATTTTTCTGCAAGCTACAACCCGCAGGAGGCTCCTACCTCAACCAACTCCAACTGGACATCTATCAAGCTACAAGTTGAAACAGAAGCACCAAATCCCATGTATTTTCTGCATGCTACAACCCACAGGAGGCTCCTACCTCAACCAACTACAAATGGACATCTATCAAGCTACAAATCGATATGGAAGCACCAACTCCCTCACACTACAATAAAATCATATGTTGATTTACTTGGATATCAACTCTGTTTTACTCCTTCACTGCCGCCTTTTCAACCTTCATATCTGCTTCGTATCAACTCCTAATATGCACAAAATCTCTATCAGTCCTCTCTTATTATTTCACTCTCCAACCTTCTGAAGCTTTCTTATATTCTTCTGCTCTCTTCCATTCTGCAACTTTCTAACAATCTTCAACTCTCTTCAATCCTGCTGCACCCTCTCTCTCTCTCTCTCTCTGTTTTCTTCACCTTCTACATATTGATATTACCTATTTTATATAGATAACTTCATGACCATTTTCATTCTATAGGGAATATGGAGTGAACAGGATTGAATCTCTACCTTCCACCCATTTGATTCCTCATTCTTCAGTGCAGGATATTACATCAGAAGTAATCATTAAATACTCATGGAGTTTTGCCTATGCCTATGGAGGCTTGCCTTTGCATCACAAACAATATAAAATAATCAATGAATTTACATTTACAGTTACAATAATATTTCAATTCAGCCCTTTCAACTTCTTTCTTTTCTATTCATCTTGTCTTCTCTTCTTGTTGTCCCTTTGTCTTCTCTGCCCACTGTTATATTTCCAACTGTTGGGTATGGAGCCTGATTTTCATCGTGATTCAGAGATCCTTGTTTTAGCTGAATGTATACCCCCAGAAAACTGTACAACCCTGCGGTGGGGAAGGGGGGGGGGGGGCTGACCCCCCGGCTGGGGGGTTCAGGGGCCAGCGGTCCTCGGAAGGGGTTTCGGGGGAAATGCCCCCGAAGCTAAAAACATATGTAAAATTACCTTGTAAAAGTATAGTAATTTCTAGTCAATCTGGGCTGTTCATTAGGCAGATGATCTGATGGTAGAAGTTATGTTTAGTTTAGGCGTTTTTTCCCTATAAGGCAACCCCTCACTTTGTATGAGGGTATTGTATTGCGGCTATGTATTACATGTGTATTCTCAGAGCGAGAAACAGATAGGGAGACCATGAGAGAGAACAGAGGATATTAGAGCGGATCTTCTATAGGTTGTGTCTCTTCATTTTGCTGGATAATAGAAAGGAAGGACTGGCTGTTTGGGGTGGACGTAGCCCAAACTGGGTGAACCACGTATATTTGTGTCTCTATGGTTTTATGTGTTTTGTGTGCTTGTGTTTTCCGCATATTTTATGTGTTGCATTGCTCTGTAATATATAATTTTTCTAACAACTGGTATCAGAGCCGAAGGTCTATTTGGATGATAAACTCGCCGAAAAGAAAGGTTCCTGGTTCGAGTGGGAGCAATGGCGGAAGATGGTAAGTTTAGGGTCGAGAAATTTAACGGCCAAAACTTCCCGCTATGGAAGATGCAGATGGAAGATTATATGTATCAGAAAGATCTGTACCTAATATTGAGTGGAAAAATAAAGAAGCCGATGGCTATGACAGACACAGAATGGGAGATTCTCGATAGAAAGGCACTTGGAACGGTACGGTTGTGCCTCGCGACGTCTGTAGCCTTCAATATTTCGAAGGAAACAACAACAGAGGGTTTGATTAAGGCATTGGCGAAATTATATGAAAAACCCTCGGCCTCAAACAAGGTATTTCTCATGAAATGTTTATTTAATATGAAGATGTCGGAAGGTGGAACTGTTGCAGACCATTTAAATGATTTTAATACAGTTACCAGTCAGTTAAGTTCTGTAGGGGTAAAATTTGTTGATGAATTTAGGGCTCTTTTATTTCTGTGCTCATTTCCAGAAAGCTGGAATGGTTTAGTTATGGCCATTAGTAACTTTGTATCTGGATCTAGTACTTTAAAGTTTGATGATGTTGTAAGTGCTATCCTTAGCGAGGAAATGCGACGGAAAAGCTCCAGTGAGACATCGGGTAATGCTTTGAGTGCAAAGTCTAGGGGAAGAAGAATGGAAAGGGGCAAGAGCTCAGGATATCGCAGTAAATCAAGGAAAGGGAGATCCAAGTCTAGATCGGTGATAGTGTGCTGGAAATGCAGAAAGAAAGGACACTTGAAGAAATATTGTAGATCTCGGAAGGGAAAAGAAGTAGACGCACATCAAGAAAAAAATCATGAAGCAAATGTGACAGGTGATGTGTTACGAGATGCTTTGATTCTTTCTTTCAAAAATGTTACTGATTCCTAGGTAGTAGATTCAGGGGCCTCATTCCATGCCACACCTGATAAGAAATATTTTCATGACTATGTTCAAGGAGATTTTGGACAAGTCCATTTGGGTTATGATAAACCCTGTAAAAATGTTGGAATGGGTAAGGTTCTTGTAAAAAAATAGAATGGAAACCAATGGCTACTAAAGGAGGTAAGGCATGTTCCAGATATGAAGAAAAATCTGATTTCAACAGGGCAGTTAGGCGGTGAAGGTTGTGTGACAACTTTCACAGATAAAACTTGGAAGGTCACCAAAGGAGCCCTGGTAATAGCAAAAAGAAAAAAGGTTGGTACATTGTATTTATGCAATGGTATTTCTAACTCTGTTAATGCTTTAACTTCCAAAGGAGCAGATGCAACATTATGGCATCATAGGCTCGGGCATATGAGTGAGAAGGGGATGAATATTCTTCACTCAAGAAATTTGTTGCCAGATTTGAAGAATGTTGATTTGGATTTATGTGAGAATAACATTTATGGAAAACAGAAGAGAGTCGAATTTCTCAGAGTTGGGAAAGAAAAGAAGAGTGAAAAAATAGAGCTTGTGCATACAGATGTATGGGGACCTGCTCAAGTATCATCTCTCAGTGGCTCTCGTTATTATGTTACTTTTATTGATGATGCAACTAGAAAAACTTGGATTTATTGTATTCAAAATAAATCTGATGTATTTGATACTTTCAAGAAATGGAAAGCTTTGGTTGAGATTGAGACAGGAAAGAAGTCGAAGTGTCTCAGATAAGACAATGGAGGCGAATATTGCAGCAAAGAGTTTGATAGGTACTATCCAGAGCATCGAATTCACAGAGAAAAGATAGTTCCAAGAACACCACAAGAAAATGGTGTGTCAGAAAGGATGAACAAAATAATCATGGAGTGTGCAAGGTGCATGAGATTGCATGCGGGATTTCCTTTACAATTTTGGGTAGACGCTGTAGATACTGCTGTTTATCTAATAAAAAATGGCCTTCAAGTTCCTTGGATGGTGGTATTCTAGAGGAAGCATGGATAGGTAAAAAGGTAAGCTACTCTTTTTTAAAGCCTTTTGGTTGTGAGGCCTTTGTCCATATTAATAAAGAAAACATAACAAATCTTGAGGCAAAATCAAAGAAATGTACCTTTATTGGATATGGTGTTAATGATTTTGGTTATCGCTTATAAATTTGGTTATCGTTATATGATTATGAAAATCACAAAATCATTATTAGAATAATATCTTAATGAAAAGTGGCCCAAAAGGAATGAGCGTAGAAAGAAATAGGAAAGAAACAAAGAATCCACAGCCACACAGATCATGGCCAAGCTAGGGTGCTCGAAAATAATAATAATCAACAGCCACAACAACAACAACTACTACTACAGTAACAGATCCCCAAACACTCATAGGCATGGTGACCTACCAAGATAAGTAGACTGAACGATACCTCTCATTATATTATTTATTGTTGACTCCATTCTCGTGAACTCAACAGCAGAAGAAGCAATGCAGTGTTGAAGGTTGAAACTAGAAGAAGTGGAGCTGAAGCCATGGAAGAAGAGATGGACTCTAATGTGACAACTGCATTTGGGGACTTGTCAGCTGATTGGGAGAAATAAGTAAAACTACACTACAGAATAAATGGGTTTACAGGCTGAAGGAAGAAGATGGAGGAAAACAGAGGTACAAAGCTATACTTGTGGTGAAGGGGTTTGCACAAAAGAAAGGTATTGATTTTGATGAAATATTTTCCCCTGTTGTTAAAATGACTTCAATCAGAACTATTTTAAGTCTTGTAGCAACAGAAGATTTACATCTTGAACATTTAGATGTAAAGACAACATTTCTCCATGGAGATTTGGAGGAAGAGATCTATATGGAGCAACCAGAAAGATATGAGGTCAAAGGGAAAGAAAAATTAGCGTGCAGGTTAAAGAAGATCTTGTATGGCTTAGAAGAGGCTCCAAGATAGTGGTATCTAAAATTTGACAAGTTTATGTCTAAACAAGGTTATACTAGATGTCACTCTGATCATTGTGTTTATCTAAAAAAGAAAAATGATGGAAGCTACATTATATTGTTATTGTATGTAGATGACATGCTTGTCATAGGGTCTAACATGCAGGAAATAAATGTGCTCAAAAGAAAATTGGAAAATTCATTTGCCATGAAGGATTTGGGAGCCGCAAAACAAATCCTTGGTATGAGAATAACTAGAGACAAGAAAAATCGCAAATTAACACTGTCTCAGAATGAGTACATACAAAAGTTGTTGAAAATATTTAATATGCAGAATGAAAAATCAGTTAGTACACCTTTTTCTAGCCATTTCAAACTTAGTAAGAAGATGTGCCCTAATACCCAAGAAGAAATGGATTATATGTCTAAAGTTCCATATGCATCAGTAGTTGGAAGCTTAATGTATGCAATGGTCTGCAAAAGGCCTGATATTGCACATGCAGTGGGAGTTGTAAGCAGGTACATGCACAATCCAAGAAAAGAACATTGGATGGCAGTAAAATGGATTCTCAGATATTTAAGAGGTACCACAAATCAAGCATTATGCTTTGGTGGTTCAAACATTGCTCTACAGGGATATGTTGATGCAAATATGGCAGGTGATAGAGATAACATGAGGAGCACTACAGGGTATGTATTTACTTTTGGTGGAACAATTGTTAGCTGGGTTTCAAAAATCCAAAGTGTTGTTGCACTTTCAACAACAGAAGGAGAGTATGTTGCTGCTACAGAGGCTAGTAAAGAAATGATTTGGTTACAAAGGTTTATGGATGAATTGGGTAAGAAGCATGATATGGGAACGTTATATAGTGATAGCCAAAGTTCCATTCATCTTGAAAAGAACTCAGCATTTCATTCCAAGACTAAACACATACAGCTCAAGTACCATTTCATACATTCATTATTGGAAGATGGACAGTTGAAGCTGGAAAAGATACACACTAGCCAGAATCCTGCAGATATGCTAACAAAAGTTGTAACCAGGGAGAAACTGAGAATATGCTCAGTTTCAATTGGTCTTCAAGGATGACGATAAAGATGAGAAACAACCAGGTCCAAAGAGGAGTCATTTTCCAACAAATGAAGCAGCGGTGGAGTTGCTATAATCAGTCTCCAAGTGGGATATTGTTGGGTATGGAGCCTGATTTTCATCCTGATTTAGAGATCCTTGTTTTAGCCAGATGTATACCCCAAGAAAACTGTACACCCCTGCAGCGGGGGGGACTTGTCCCCCCCACGGGGTCTGGGGGGGCTGACCCCCCAACTGGGGGCTTTGGGGGCCAGCGGTACCCTGGTGAGGGTTTCGGGGGCAACGCCCCCAAAGCTAAAAACAGATGTAAAATTGCCTTGTAAAAGTATAGTAATTTCTAGTCAATTCAAGCCGTTTCCTTCATTAGGCAGATGATCTCGATGGTGGGTAGTTGGTGTTTAGTTTAGGGTTTTTTTTCCTGGCGGGAAACCTCTCACTTGTGTATGAGGGTATTGTATCAAGGTCGTGTATTGTATGTGTATTCTCGAGCGAGAAACAGAGAAAACATATAGGGAGATCGTGAAGATCGTGGAGAGAGAACATAGCTAGGATATTGGCAACGTATCCCTGATCCGATGTAGGTTGTGTCTCTTCATTTTGCCGATAATAGAAAGGAAGGACTGGCTGTTCGGGGTGGACGTAGCCCAAACTGGGTGAACCACGTATATTTGTGTCTCTCTGGTTTTATGTGTTTTGTGTGCTTGTGTTTTCCACATATTTTATGTGTTGCATTGCTCTGTAATACATAATTTTTCTAACACCAACTGTGATGTAACATTATTGTCTTAGCCCAACTTGACCCATGCCTTTATGTTTTACACCGCCTTTTCCTATTGCGTATCTTACCTGCAATGTTATATGCTCTTCTCTGCTCCTTTGCTCTATGTCAGGTTACTTACCCAAGTCTCCTTCTACGCACGTTCAACATTTGTTATTAAACTGTCACAACTGCATAACACCTCTGCATGAGTGTCGGGTCACTTGCCCAGAGTATTTTCTCTTGCGTTCAACCTTTCCTTTTTAACTCACAGCCGCAACTACATGACACTGTTCTGCACTTAGAGTCGGGTCTTGCTCGAGTCTACTCCCATTCAAAATTTTCTTTATACACTCGAGTCTTTTGCCTGCATTTAGTCTTTTCTTCGTAATCTAAGTCGTCCTTTGCTTCCAACATTTTCTTCATAAAAAAACATAGCCCCAGACTTGAAATACATTAGATCTTAAATTCGAACTTTATCGCATCCGATCTCATATCACATTTTGGCGTATCAAAGGTTTTACATTATAATTTTCTTTTCCACCTCCGATTCGATTTAACACAAGAAAGACTTTACATCTGGATTTGAAATCATTTGCAATTTGAATCTGGCGCTACATCGCATCCATGCTTTTGTCGTATGTCGCAGGATTTAGTTCTTAGTGCTAACAATTTTCCCTTTAACATATGCGATATGCGATCGCATCGCATCACAAACTGAACTTCTTATCGCATTGCAAAACAAATAACTTGTGATGTCTTAACATGTAAATGTAAGAATCGCCGATTTCGACGTGTGGTATTTAGATGAGTCCCATGCCAGAATTTAAATTCTCTAGAATTTAGCTTTGAAGCTCCATCGTGTCCGCTCCTCTTTATCAGACTTCGCAAGTTTTAGATTATAGAAAGTTTGCAATACTTGCGATTTCACGATTTCGCAAATTGCAGCGAACTCCCCATCGCAACACGCAACTTTTAATGTTTAAAAATAAACTTGTCCTATGCGAATGTGCAGTATGCAGGCCAGGTCCACGTCATCATGCCACGTCACCTTGCCATGTCATTGCCACATCATCATAATTTTCTTGTGATTTGTGGGATCAGGGCCACGTCATCTACCATGTCAAATTTCCACATCACTACTACGTCATCGCGACGTCACTGTCACATCATCTTCCCACGTCATCACCTGCACTTCACAGTTCGCAATTTATGTGACTTATCGCATCGCTACTTAAACAATTTAACTTGCGATTTATTATCATATAAATGTAAAACTCACCGATATGTGATATGCAATTTAATATCCACCATTGATCAATGCCCAGATCCAACGGTTCATGCTACTCCTTTTCTGATCTGCTTCGCATTGCAAATAAGATAGTCTACCATGCAGTCTTTGAACATAAATTTTTTGAAGTGAGAAATAATGCTGGGTTTGCGACTTAATCTCTAACATTGATATATGACCGGATCCAACGGTCCTCACTGTATCTTTACTCCAGTTTTACGACTTTGCTTCTTTGGTTGTGCCTGTTTGTTTCTTTCTAGTTGTTCGTAGAATACTTGACTCGTTCACGACTTTTCCCATGTTCACAAATTGGCCCACGTTCATGACTTGTCCCACTTAGCGTTCATGACTCGAACCGAATGTGCACGACTTGAACCAACACGTTCACGACTCTGCCTTTGCCTTTTTGTTGCCTTTTCTCCTTTGCGACCTTTGTTCCTTTTCTGTGTTAACTTCCTTTGCTACCTTTTCTCCTTTGATTCTAAAGTTGATCCTCTCTGCTCCTTTGCCTTTGCTGATGGTCTAATGCTGCTCCTTGCCTCTCTGCTGCTCATGTGCCTCTTTGTTGCTCATCTGCCTCTCTTTATGATTTCTTACTACATTATTTCCCAATCTGCTTCTTTTCCTTATTGCTAATGCTTCTCTTCTTCTTTGCCTCAATGATAGTTCTGGTGCTGCTCCTTTGTGCTCCTTTTCGATCAATGACAATATTTCCAACAGTCTCTCCCTTTGGCATTGATGGAAACACATCCACCAATACTCTAATGCTTCCACCAAGACTTCCTCCCCCTTTCATTCTAAGAAGTGTCTTTCTTCCTCTGCTTGCTTTTATAAGAGCCTTTCTTCTTCTGCTCGCTTTTCCTCTCCCTTTGACATCAATGGAAAATGGTTGCACATTTCCCAGTGTAGTTTCCATCTTTGCATTATTTCTCTCTGAGTTGTGTATAGGCCTTCTTCTTCTGACTTTATACCTTGCTTCTCCAGATTGGTGTACAAGAGTTGTTGGGAGAACACTTTGAGAATCATTGGACTTGTATGTATATACACAACTCAAGAATCCTTACAACTTGTTGTAAAACTAGACCACCTTTCAATCTAAAAGACCCAATGACTTTAATACTGTACAGAATATTTCCAAAACAAACCCTCGAGGCTAGATACACTCAATTCATTGGTTAGTATCACTTATCAACTATACAATTTTATTTATGTCAATGATCAACCTCTCTGCAATGGTGAAATACCAACAATTCCTTTCTGTTGAAGTAGGATTTAGATGAATCAATAAAAGACTCTTGAGCTTCAAATAGTAAGATTAACACAACTAGTCCTTCATACTTCAAATACTTTAACTCTTCTATCATAATTATCTTCAGCAAAACATATTCAAGTTGTTTAATTGAAATCTCAACAAATAGACTTCACACAGTTTCATGAATGATCTTAAGAAAGAGGCCTTGAAGATATATCTGTACTAACTTGAGGAAGCCATGTATTTATATATATAAATAGATACTGCTTCAATGCTCAATATAATACTTCAAATGTAAATAAGACAATGATCCTTTAGCACTTTTATTGACCTTTTCATGCTTTAATAATGCAACTCGACATTCTCTAGTATTTACAATCAGAAAATACTTTGCAATAATCAGAGCAACCAGAGCTTAATCCACATATACTATAATCCTGATAACGCTGGGAATACTACCTTGATGTAATTCTACCATAACACTCTAATCCTGAGGACCTGTACCATACCACTGCTCCACTAATAACACTTGGTATTCTACTGATAGGTAGGCTTCTTTTTCCAAATACCAATTGATACTAATTTGATAATCTGTGCAATAATTTCACTTCAGATCGCACATACACCCATTGTTAAGACAACCTTCATAGTTTCTACTATCGAGCTCTCCACTATTATCAACAACAATCATCAATATACATAATCTGATCCTAGAATCATTAACCTTTTTCTTATTCTGTCATTCCATTTTAAAATAATGTCACTGCATATTCCTTTCTAGGAAATCTCTAGAATAATTGATGCTCTATATACAATTCAACTGTTCTAACATAATGATCTTTAGGAAGACATATTCAATTTCTTTACATGGAATCTAAAAGGGCAGACAACTCATAGTTTTATCACTCATTTAACTGCTTTCCTTCAAGGGAACCTTCATTTGATGAATGATATAATGATGATACACATTTTTCTTACTCATCCTTCTTAATTTTGTTTCATTGATAACACTTGCAGTGTGATGCACAATGCGATCATCCTCTATGGATCTTTCTAGTTCTATAGCTCAAAACATAATTGTTGTGATTTTAACCATTCACCACTTAGTGTGCTGTTGTCTTCTTAGATTACATGTTCATGGCTGATGTTCCCTGTACCACCATGGTTGCTTGCTGCCTTCTCTCCTTCCATCAACCTATTGGCTATTGAATGCTTTAGGTATCCTTCTTCCTCTATAGTTCTCTGACAGAGGAATTGTCCTTTCCCTTCTTGAACTTTTTTTTGTTCTTATTCTAAGGAGCTCTTCTTAGACTACTTTATTAGGGACCTTTTATGAACTGCTATCCCCTTGGGATGTTGCTTCTTATCTATTACTAGCTGGATATTTGTGTTGCTTCCTAGAGTAGCTCCCCCTGAGACTATGATGGTTTCATTATGTTATTGAAGTAACATGCTCCCCCTTTCTCTTTTATTTCCATACTTTATTGGGGTTATTCATAATGTCTGCACTTCTTTTCGATCCACAGTTTTGTTTGATTTGATTGGATTCCATCATCTGTCTAGAGTTCTTTAATGTATATGGAAACTTACAGGTTTTTTCTTTGTGACCAAGCTTGTGGCATGAATAACATCTTATTTTACCTAGGTAAGGTTGAGCCGATGTATGAAATTTTGTTCCCCTTTTTGAACATAATTTACATTCAGCAGATTTATGTCCAAATTCATTGCATGAAAAATAGTAGCCATGGAAACGATTAGTGTACCTAGTGAAATGTTGTCCTCTCCATTTGTTTGCTTGAGGTAGTTTTTTCATTTTCTGCATCTTTTGTTGGTTGGAATGGATTTGATTTGTCTTACAGTATGCCGCAATATGTCTAGGTTTTTGGTAGTCAAAACAAGTGATACTTCTCATAGGAGGAAAGAACCTCCTTTGACAACTTCCAAATTAATTCAATTCATATTTAGGAGTGTATGAGCCTTTTGCAGCTGACTGTTTCTTCATTTCGTTCTTTGTCATTTGAGGTTGCTGCTTGTTTCTGTTTGCTTCATTACCCATCAAGGTCTTGATAGATTCTAATTCTTTGGATCTCTTTTGGGTTGCTTCATCATATTTCTCAATGTCTACCTTCTCTGAGTTCTCAATGGTGGTAATATCATCCCCGAGATGCTTACACAAACTTTTCCTTTCTTCTATTATTCTTCTAGCTGCAATAATCTCAGATTGCTGATGGTTATCATTTTCTTTTATTACAACTTTCATGAAAGTGATCATTCTTGTTATCTTCGACCTTAGACTTACTGTTTTCTCCTTCATAGCCTATTCCGACCTTTATAAGAGGAGATATTTGAGAATTTAGTATTTTTTCCAACTATCCAGAGCATTTCATTTGTGGAATATTCATAATTAGTTCAATTTGGGCCTTCTCTAATTTCATCCTCAGGCTTACCACCTCTTCTTCCAATCTTCCACATTCCAGACTTTTCTTTCTTATTTGCTGCAACAGTGTGTCTTCTACTTTCCTTGCTTCTTCAAAATGTTCCTTTAGGCCAACACTTTCTTCCTTATCTTCACATTATATCTCATCACATATTTGCAGTAGTGTCTTAAGGTTTTTGTTTTCATTCTTCAATATTTCTATTTCAGTCAAGGCTGTGTCAAGTTTGGCTTTTTCATCAACTGTAATTTCTTCATGGTATTCACATACATTCACCCTAGCATGTATCTCATTTGATTGACCTTTTTTCTTTTGAAAGGAATTTTTATTCTTCTTCTTGTTTATTTCTCCTTCTTGATAATGCATCCACTAGTGTCTCCTTCATGCATGAGATGCAATCTATTCTAGATTCCTTTTTCAGAATTTAAATCCATTATTGAATAAAGGTCCTTGTTATGAAGACTGTTATATATCACACATTTTTCCTTGGAATTCCACTATTGTTATTGCAAAGAGGGAGAGTCTGTGTAGTAACCATCACATACAAGCTTCCATACCTCAGGTTCATAAGCCATTAAATCTGTTTTAACCTTATCTCTCCATTCAAGAAAGTTTGTTGTATTCAACATGGGTACATTTTGATAGTCCATGACTCAACCAGATCTCCTTCAAGCTATTAGGCTTACACCAAAGGAACTGGCTCTGATACGAATTGATGAACTCTTAGCTAAACTGAGAGGGGGGGTGAATCAGTTTAGTACATTCATGGACATTTAAAACTATTTTCATTAAACTCAATTACACCTTCAGTTCATAAGCAACTTAATACATAATGAATTAACAAACTTAATGTGTGTAGAACAAGTAATTAAGCAGATTAAAACATCACATATACACATAATCATCAAGCACATATACAATAGATATAAGTGGAAACCCATAAGGGAGAAAACCAAATCTTATTATTGTTGTGATGCAAAGGAAAGCTCCAACTCTCTCTCACCACTGATTTTCTGTAGGCTCCAACCTACAGGAGGCTACTACCTCAAATTCTGCAAGCTACAACTTTCAAGGAAGCTCCAAATCCCATCTTTTTTTTGGAGGCTAAAACCCATAGGAGGTTCCTACCTCAACCAAATCCAATTGGACATATATAAAACTACAACTTGAAATGGAAGCACCAAATCCCATGTATTTTTCTGTAGGCTACAACCCATAGGAGGCTCCTACCTCAACCAACTCCAACTAGACATCTTTCTACAACTTGAAATAGAAGCACCAAATCCCATGTATTTTTCTGTAGGCTACAACCCACAAGAGGCTCCTTCCTCAACCAGATACAACTGGACATCTATCAAGCTACAACTTGATATGGAAGCACCAACTCCGTCACACTACAATAAAATCATATGCTGATTTACCTGGATATCAGCTCTGTTTTACTCCTTCACTACTGCATTTTCAGCATTCATATCTGCTTCATATCAATTCCTGATATGCACAACATCTCTATCAGTCCTCTATTATTCTTTCACTCTCCAAACTTATGCAAATTTCTTATATTCTTCTGCTCTCTTCCATTATGCAACTTTCTAACAATCTTCAACTCTCTTCAATTCTTCTGCACTCTCTCTCTCTCTTTGTTTTCATCACCTTCTGCATACTGCTATTACCTATTTTATATGAATAACTTCATGACTATTTGCATTCTACAGGGAATATGGAGTGAACAGGCCTGACTCTCTGCCTTCCACCCATTTTGTTCCTCATTCTTCAGTTTAGGATATTACATTAGAAGTAATCATTACAGTACTCATGGAGTTTTGCTTATGCCTATGGAGACTTGCCTTTGCATCACAAAAAATATAAAGTAATCAATGAATTTACATTTACAATTACAATAATATTTCAATTTAGCCCTTTCAGATTCTTTCTTTTCTGTTCATCTTGTCTTCTCTGCCTGCTGTCCCTTTGTCTTCTCTTCCTGCTGTTATATTTCCAACTGTGCTGTAGCATTACTGTGTTAGCCCGACTTGACCCATGCCTTTATGTTTTACACTGCCTCTACCTATTGCGTATCTTACCTGAAACATTCTATGCTCTTCTATGCTCCTTTTCTCTGTGTCGGGTTACTTACCCAAGTCTCCTTTTGCCGAAGTTCAGTCTTTGTTATCAAACTGCCGCAGCCACATAACACCTTTGCACGAGTGTCGGGTTACTTGCCCAGAGTATTTTCTCTTGCATTTAGCCTTTCCTTTTTAACTCACAACCGCAAATACATGACACTATTCTGTACTTAGAGTCGGGTCTTTCCTGAGTGTACTCCCGTTCATAATTTTCTTTATACATCGAGTCTTTTGCTTGCATTCAGTTTTTTCTTCGTAAATCGAGTCATCCTTTGCTTCCAACATTTTCTTCATAAAACCACATAGCCTAAAACTTGAAATACATCAGATCTTAACTTCGAATTTTATCACATTCGGTCTCATATCGTATTTTGGTGTATCAAAGGTTTTACGTTATAATTCCCTTTTCCACCTCCAATGCAATTTAACACTAGAAAGGATTTACATCTGGATTTGAAATCCTTTGAAATTTGACTCTGGCACTACATCAAATCTAGGCTCTTGTTGCATGTCGCAAGATTTAGTTCTTAGTGCTAACATGTTTCCCTTTAACATATGCGATATGCGATTGCATCATATCGCAATCTGAACTTCTTATCACATCGCAAAACAAATAACTTGCGATGTCTTAACATGTAAATGTAAGAATCACTGATTGTGATGTGTGGTATGTAGATGGATCCCATGCTGGACTTTAAATTTTCTAGACTTTAGCTTTGAAGTTCCATCATGTTCACTCCTTTTTATCGCACTTCGCAAGTTTCAGATTATAGCAATTTCGCAATAGTTGTGATTTTTCGATTTCGAAAATCGCAACGAACTCCCCGTCACAACCCGCAGCTTTTAACGTTTAACAGTAAACATATCCTATGCGATCTGAAATGTGCGGTATGCGGGCCAGGTCCACGTCATTGTGCCACGTTACCCTGTCATGTCACCACCACGTTATATTGCCACATCATCATAAATTTCCTGCGATATGTGGGGTCGACACCACGTCACTGCCACAACATTGCAAGGTCACTTCCACGTCATCACCCGCACTTCACATTTTGCAGTTTCTGTTACTTATCGCATCGCAACTTAAACAATTTAACTTGTGATTTCTTATCATATAAATGTAAAACTCTCCAATATGAGATATGCAATTTAATATCCGTCGATGATCAATGCCCAGATCTAATGGTTCACACTGCTCCTTTTCTAATCTGCTTCGCATCGCAAATAATATAGTTTACCATGCGGTCTTTGAACATAAATCGCCGAAGTGCAAAATACCGTTAGGTTTGCGACTTAATCTCCGTCGTTGATCTATGACCAGATCCAACGGTCCTCATTGTATCTTTACTCTGGTTTGCTGACTTTGCTTCTTTGGTTGTGCCCGTTCGTTTCTTTCTAGTTGTTCGTAGAATACTTGACTCGTTCACGAATTTTCTCACGTTCACGACTTGCCCCGCGTTCACAACTTGTCTCGCTTAGCGTTTGTTGAGTCTCAAATCTGCATCTTTTCCATACACTTTTCTATACCTTTTTCACTCACTTGAACCTCCCAAGTTGTCAATATCATGTGCAAAAGAGCATCTAACATGGTTTTTAATTATATTTTTGTGTTTGCTATTTGATTTAGATTTTGTTCATTCAGCTGCGGAATCTTGCCACTTTCCGTAGCTGCTGCAACTTTCCGCAGCTATTTTGTGAAACTCTATGCTACATGTGTCTACAAGGAAAACGAGCCACATGGGCAGGTCAGGAATGATGTGGACATGTTTCGTGTCCTATTGGTTCGAGCAAACTCATCTAAAGAAGCCGCGGTCAAAGGCGTCCACATGGAAGTCAACCATAGAGTCTCATGTTGGCAGGACTCTGTTTCGTGTCACATAAAGATTCATACGGCCGTTTCTAAGTTGCGGAGGATAAATCGACATCTGTACATGGCTCCTTAGTCGAATTCAAGCATCCACTCCTCGTAGATTTACTTTCCAACACGGCCATGATCCTAGATCCGTGGACGTAATGGTCTACGTGTTCTCCACTAGCATGAACTTTAGGAGACAGTTATATTTCTTTTGTTATATATAATTTGTTTGCATACGCATATAGAGTTAGTCGATGTTAGTCTCTGTTATATTTTATTAGTCTGCTCTGTAATGTGATTAAGCTGCACTTGTGCCGTAACATCACCGTTCTGTAATGACTGCTTTTAATATAAGAAGACTCTGTTTTCAACCGAAATTCGTATTTGAAGATCGTTGCCAAGGCTGGTGTAGAGGGCCCCTGCTCAGCTAAGGTTTTGTGCATTAGTGTATAGTTCTCATTTCGTTTCTTTAAAGCTCATTGTGCCATAATCCATTCATATGTTTATACATTGCATTTGCTTCATTTCTGTTTATAAACTTCCATAATTTCCATTTCACTTCTGTCTTTCATGTTTTATGTTGTTAATCATTGATCAATGTTCTTGTTTTAGGTTATAGATAGGCAGCCCGGGCATTTTCATAGCTTTTTGACTAATGACATGGAACTAACATTGTTCTGCTGCTAATTTGCTTTTCATAGTTTCTGTTTAATTTCAGTATTGCTTTGTTCATTTCAGTTTTGCTTATTTGCTTCAGTAGTTAAATTTAGATATATTAAACTGCTCATAACATCTTCAGTTGCCTCCGAAAGCCACAGCTGGACTGATGGTGAGGGATTGTATTATAAAATGTGTAGTTTAGTATTAGTTTTCTTTCTGCAAATTTAGATATATTGAACTGCTCATAACATCTTCAGTTGCCTCCGAAAGCCACAGTTGGACTGATGGTGAGGGATTGTATTATGAAATGTGTAGTTTGGTATTAGTTTCCTTTTCTCGTAAGTTTAGATATATTAAATCATGCATGACAGCTTCAGCTTGCTCTCCGAAATGTGCAATGACAAATTTTGACCGATGGTGGGAAATTGAATCATGAATGTATGGTTTGATATTAGTTTACTTCTTCGCAAGTTAGATATCGCTTGTAGTGAATGCACCTGTTGTTTATGATTACTTCCGAAAATCATAGCTGGACTAATGATGAAGGATCAGAAGATAAATTGATGTAATCCGATTTAGATTTATTTTGTTGCAATTTTGAATTTCCTTAAGCATAGTTTCTTTTGTGTTTAGTCGGCAGCAAGAATAGTTTGGTTTTCATGCTCACTAGTTCACTGTTTTGATTTATTAGATTAGCAGCACCTTTTCATTTCAGCAGTACATTTTCATTTTCTTTCAAGTCTTGTCATTGTAAATTTCAAATTTCTTTTTAAATTTTCAAGTTGGTAAATCATTATAGGGGAAATCATTTCCTTGAACAAACATAACCAAACTTGTTTTCATCTTAGAATTTCCATTTCACCTTAGAAAACCAAAAACGACAAAAAGTTAAGAAATAGGTTATCTTGCACATATAGTGCGCCGCACTTCATCAGCTTACGATTCCTGGATTGAAAAATTAAATGCAGAAAACGTTTTGGCGCCGTTGCCGGGGAAGTGTAACTAGGTAGCCAATTTCTTAAAAAAAAACACAAAAATTCTAAAAGAAGGGAAAACTTGATAACTTCTTGAAGTATGCTCTCCTCTTGCACCTAGTGTGATCTGGAGGATCAGAAAAGAGGGTTATTGGTTTAGTAATTTCTTAAGTATGCTCTCTTCTTGCACCTAGTGTGACCTGGAAGGTCAGAAAGAGAATTATTAGCCCAACTTAAAATAAAATAAAAATAATAATAAAAATAAAAAAATGACATGCATAGAGCAAGAGATTCTAGGGGAAGGTTTATAACTAAAGCCAAGAGTTCGATTTTCACAACTCCATCTTCTTCAAGGCATAGACCAGATTCACCACCATCTACCCCTAGCCTTAAGATTTTTGGAACTCAAGGAGCAGCTGAATTAGAGGATTCCCCTATACCATCTACTAAATCCCATTTATAAAACAAAGAGATTCTCTCTCATCCTTCCTTGATAGAAGAACTAGAGGACTTTAAGGACTCTAAAGAAACTATCATGGTAGAGGAAGTAATAGATGGAGGTAGAGGTAGAGGTAGAAGAGGAGGAAACAATGGAGACAACAATGGTGAAGGAAATAATGGTAGAAATAGGGAAGGAGACAACTTGTTTGGATTCCCTATAGTTGATGAGGAAACTCATGCAACAATGAAAATTATCTCACCATCTGTTCTCCCTAACTTTTATGGATTGCGAAGTGAGGATCCTGAAACATTTCTGTTTGAGTTTGAAGTTGTGTGCCGAACTTATGACTATATGGAAGATTCTCAAAAACTCAAACTGTTTCCTTCAACATTGAAGGGATCTGCTTTGAAATGGTTTATGGGATTAGCCACTCAATCTATTAGGACTTGGAATGATATGAAACAAACATTTTTGGATAGATACTTGGATTATTGTATGCCCACCAATCACAAGGATGAGGTATTCAAAATGATGCAAAAAGAAGATGAAAATTTGGAATACTTACTTGAAAGATTTCAATACAACTTGAAAAGAGAAAAGATGAGAAATTTAGATGATGAAACCTTGAAAGCCCTCATATTAAAAGCCATTAGAGATGAATGGATAGATATTTTAAACATGATGGGGAAAGGAGAAATTTCTCAACTTCCACTTTGTGACATAACAGAATTATGTGTCCATCTCTCAAGGGGAAAATATAAAACAGGAAAAGGGCCTAGGGATTCTTCTCTTATTAGGGCTAACAAATCTGCAACTGGATCAGTAAGTAGGGCAAAGATTGGTAATATGCTTGATGAGTTCAAAACTGATATCTTAGGGAGCCTTAGTGAACAACTAGACACCCTTAAAATTCAAAACAAGCAGAAAGCAGAAACTGATGCTCTAGCCATCTTTTGTTCGAAATGTAGGAAGAAACATGCTTTAAGGGAATTTCCCTTGGATGCAAAAGTTGTAGAAACATGTATGATTTGCTCAGAGAATCATGAGATCAAGGATTGTCCTTCAATTCCTGGACTCAAAGCTGTCTTTCAAGAAGACCCAAATTCAGTAGAATCTCTCTGTTTTGTTGCAAGAAGACCTTGGCAGGGACAAAAAACTCAAGGGTTTAACAATCCTATGAATCTTCAAACCCCACCAAATTGGAATCCTTGGCAACAACCTTGGCCCCAAAATCAAAATCCATATCAGCCATGGGTACAAGGGATGCAAAATCCTTATGGGAGATTTGCTCAATTTTATCAATATCCTCCATCTTTTCAAAATCAACAAGCTCCACAACTTCCAAACCCAAATCCACAACTTTCATTCCCATTTCCACAACAACAACCTTCTCAACAAAATCCAAATCCTCAACTCATGCTCCCATACCAACAAAAGACAAATCAACTTCCAACTCAGCCATTGCCAAATCCTAACAATAAGAATCCTCAGAATACTTACATGGTAGAAGGACAACAATTTCCTACCTATATGATTGTTCCTCTCAATGATGTACAACTCAGATCTGGTAGAGTTTTAGAAAAACCTTCTATAGATATCCAAGAGCAAGATACCTCTGAGGAGGATTCTCTTCAAGTCAATAAGGGTTCTAAGGAAGAATCTCTTCAAAATTCAAACATTCAAAAAGAAAAAGAAAAGTTAACATCCACAACTCCTATAGTTGAGCAACCCGCATCTTCATCTACACCTCCTTTTCCTGAAAGACTACAAATTGACAAGGGGGTGGAAAAACAAATCTTGTTGCCTAACTATGACTTTCTAGATGAATTGAAGAATGTTTGTATCAAGATTCCCTTGCTACAAGCCATTCGAGAGATTCCTATTATAGCAAAAACAATAAAGGATTTGAGTTTCAAAAGACCAGGAAGGAAACTAAAAGACACAAGAAGAATCCACCTGGTAGGAAAGATTGCAGATATTATGATGGGAAAAATTACCATGCAGAAGTATGTAGATCCAGGAAGTCCAATTGTCAAGACACATATAAATGGGATAGAAATTCCAAACACATTGATTGACTTAGGGGCTGTTATCAACATTATGAGTAGACAGACTATGGACCAGCTAAAACTTCCTAACCTTCTTTTTACACCTACTTTACTGCAACTTGCAGATCGATCAATTATTAAACCAGATGGTGTATTAGAAGATATTTTAGTCTCCTTATATTCTTGGGAATATCCAATAGATTTTATGATTTTGACTCCCAAGAGTAATCTAGGAGGACACCCACTTATCTTAGGAAGACCTTGGCTAGCCACAGCTGATGCTTTTATTAGTTGTAGATCTAGAGACATGTACATTTCTAATGGTAATTCGACAAAGAAATTCAATTTGTATCCTCCAGCAAGAGAAATCACAGAAATAGGAGACAATGAATGGGTCGATGATGAGGACATTATACAACCTGTCTTTACCATTTCTGAAATCAGTGAGGATAGTCAAATTCTGAATACATTAGAAAATTTTGAGATATCTTCAGAATATGACCCCACACAATTTCAGTTGGAAACTGACATAGAATATTTATCATCAAGACAAATGTCTCTTTACTCTATGGAAGAGTTTGGTAATTCTACTATTGAGATTTTTCCAGGAAAAACATTGAATATCAACAAACATTTGGAAAAGTCACAACAAGAAGAACTAACCAAAATCTTGCAAAAAAATTCTACCGCATTTGCATGGGAGTATACTGACATGAAAGGTATTGATCCTAAGACTTGCATCCATCATATCTATATTGAGGAAAACAGTAGACCAATCAGACAACCTCAAAGAAGGATGAATCCAAATTTTAGGGAGATAGTGAAAGAAGAGCTCCAAAAACTACTCAATGTAAACTTCATTTATCCAATTTTAGATAGCTGATGGGTTTCTCCTTTGGTTATAGTACCTAAAAAAATGGTAAATGGAGGGTATGCATTGATTACAGGGAATTGAAAAAAGCAACTTTGAAGGATCACTTTCCTTTGCCTTTTATCGATCAGGTATTAGATACATTAGCAGGTAAAAAGTACTTTTCATTTTTGGATGGTTTTAGTGGCTATAATCAAATTCAGGTAGCACCCGAAGATCAAGATAAGACCACATTCACCTGTCCATGGGGAACTTTTGCCTATCGAGTACTTCCTTTTGGGTTATGTAATGCACCCGCAACATTCCAAAGAGCAGTACTAGGAATTTTTTCTGATCTAATCCATGATTGTGTAGAGGTTTATATGGATGATTTTACAGTTTATGGTAATTCATTTGAAGAGGCATTAGAAAATTTGGGAAAAGTCCTTATAATATGTAAAGAAACAAACCTTTCATTAAGCCATGAAAAATGCTTTATGATGTTTACTGAAGGTATTGTTTTGGGGCATCATATTTCAGGAGATGGGATTAAGGTTGATAGATCAAAAGTTGAAGTCATTTCCAAGTTGCCTATTCCAAATTGTCAAAGAGATGTTAGAAGTTTTCTGGGATTTACTGGTTACTATAGAAGATTTATAGAAAACTTCACTAAAATAGCATCTCCACTCTTCAAATTTCTTACAAAAGATTGTGAATTTAGATGGGATCCTGATTGTCAATCAGCTTTTGAAACTTTGAAAACAAGAATATCTGAAGCACCTATCTTGAGAGGACCAAATTGGAAACTCCCTTTCCATATTTCTACGGATGCTTCAGATACAGCTCTAGGAGCTCTGTTGGGTCAAAAAGATTTAGTTCCTTATTCCATTTATTATACCAGTAAAAATTTGACTCCCACAGAGTTGAACTAAACTGTGACTGAAAAAGAGTTTTTAGCTGTTGTTCATGCAATTAATAAGGTTAGACATTACATAACAGGCTATGAAACTTTTATTCATACCGACCATTCTGCAATTAGATATTTAATGAACAAACCTGTTACTAATGGCAGAGTGACAAGATGGCTCTTACTTTTGCAAGAATTCAATATTAATGTGTTGGATAGACCAGGAAAACAAAATACAATAGCTGATTTCTTGTCTAGAATTCAGAATACTAAAGAAGATTCTCCTGTAGAGGATAAGTTTCCTGATGAATACTTGTTTGCAGTAACTATTAAGACTCCTTGGTATGCAGATATTGCTAACTATTTGGTTACAGGGAAACTACCTTCGCATTTATTTCCAAGTGAAAAACGAAAAATTATTCAGGAGAGTTCAAAATATTCATGGATTTCTAACGAATTGTTTAAAACAGGGCCAGATCTTGTGATCAGAAGATGTGTCAGGGAAGACGAAATGCCTGATATTCTTAAGGCATGTCATGATGAACCATGCGGCGGACACTTTGCAGACAAAAGGACGGCCTATAAAATCCTCTCTTTAGGATATTATTGGCCTTTCCTCTTCAAAGATGCAAAACAATATGTCAAAAGGTGTGACAGCTGCCAAAGAGTAGGGAAACCTACCCTTTCAAATGAAATGCCATTGCAAACACAGGTACTCATTGAACCCTTTGAAAAGTGGGCTTTAGATTTCATTGGACCTATTAATCCACCATCCAAGCAAAAGAAGTATATATTGGTTTGTAATGATTATGTTACTAAATGGGTAGAAGCCAAAGCATTAGTATCTGCTACTGAAAATTCAGTTGTTCATTTTCTTTATGAGGATATTTTTACTTGCTTTGGTGTTCCAAGAGAAATTGTGACAGATCAGGGGAGCCAATTCACATCCAATTTGGTGGAGAAGTTGATGGAAGAATACAAAATCAAGCACAGAAGATCTACTCACCATCCGCAAGCAAATGGTCAAGTGGAGTCCACAAATAAAGTTCTTGAAAGTATCATCACCAAAACTGTTCATCTACATAGAAGAGATTGGGAAGAAAGGCTTCCTGAAGCCTTGTGGGCCTACAGAACTACATGGAGAAATACAACAGGACATTCTCCCTATGAACTTGTTTATGGGAAAGAAGTCTTGCTCCCAATTGAATTCCAAGTCAAGACCTTCAAGATAGCAGTTCAGTTGGGGATGGACTTATCAGAAGCCCAAAAGCATAGAATGGAGCAGTTGAATGAGCTAGATGAGATCAGACAAGAAGCAATTCTAAGAACTGATATAGTTCAATATCAAAGAGCTAAATGGCATGAAAAGTATATCAAAGAGAAGAAGTTTCAAGAAGGAGATTGGGCATTGTTATTTGATTCCAAGTTTAAATATTTTCAAGGAAAATTTCAGACTCATTGGCTTGGGCCATATGAAATTGACAAGATCTTTAGCAATGGAGCGGTAAGAATCAAGACCATTGATGAGTTTCAAACTCCTCTTCTTGTGAATGGCCATAGATTGAAAATTTATCATAAGCCACTCTCAAAAGAGGATTTTGTCAAATTGTTTCAAGAAAGTTCTGCAATCAGGCTGGTACAGAAGAATTCTTCTTCTCCACCAGCCTAGCTTTTGTTCTTTTCAGTTAAAAAAAATAAAAATAAAAATAAAAATAATAATAAATAAAAAAAATAAAAAATAAAAATAAAAATAAAAATGGTATAAGCCTGAAAACCAATCATTGATTGACAGTCTTATACAGAAAATATAGGGTGAAAATCAGGAATACCTGACACTCTATATTTTCCAAAAAAATTCTCTCTCTTTCATTTCACAAGTTTTGTCACCACCTACTCCATTTCATTCCACTTCATTCCATTTCATTTCATTTCATTTCACTCCATTCCACTTCATTTTATCCATTTCATTCCATTCCATCAATAAAAATCTTTTTCATGACCATTTCCATCTGGTCATTTGTCATCTGTTCATTTCTATTCATCCAAGTAATAGCTGTGTCAGTTTCCGCAGCTGACATCTGTTTCCGCAGCTGACTCCAGTTTCCGTAGCCAGAAGCAGATTCCGTAGCTACTACTCCGTTTTCAAAAAGAATGTACAGTCAGATGTTATTTCCATAATTATGAAATAAAATGCAGGTGAGAGGATCAAAAATGAAGATATGGAGCATTCGAGACACCAATGAAGAGAAAATAGTTGAAGACCAAGGGAAAAGGCAAAGATTCCAAAGGTATGAATAAAATTTATTTCAAATAGCATTGAAAAACACATTTTTATATAGTTCTGAACCATGAGCTCTATCCATTATGTGCAATGATTATATTGACAATTCCGTAACCTTTCGCGATCTCCATATTATCCTCTCACATTCATTCTCAAACAGTTTCATCATTAAACCCCCGATTTTCACTCATGATCCAATATTCCACCGGTGACAATGAGACGTATTTGATTTGACCAAGGACTCTTACAGCCGCATAACTTCATAACCGTTGATTGAAACGTGTTCACATTTATTTCGCAGCCACCAAATTTCAAAATGCGGCCGAGTGTATTATATTCTATCAATCTCTCAGTCGTATCTTTGTTATGCTCACGAAACCCCTTTCTGTTCTGTCTCACTCCATTCCGTTCATTGTGCTCATTCTCACTCTCGGATATCTACCCACAGTCTCACTCCATTCCGTTTATGGTGCTCATTCCCATTTTATGATACATTCCCACAGTCATTGTGCTCGTTCCTGTGCATTCAACCGTTCTATTTCCATTTGAACCCTCACGCAGGCAAATTTGTGAAGAGCAGAAAAGAGAAATGGGTAAATTTCTAAGAGCAGAACCAGAAGGACCGAAGTTTATGGAGGGATATCCGAAAATAAGGGAGATATTGAAGAAAGAAAAATGGCTGCGTTTTATCCAGAAATTTATAGGTTATCACAAAGAAGTTACAAAAGCATTTGCAAGGTCGTTTAATGGCTTGGAAGCAGAGATTGGAGACCTTAAGTTTGCGGTCAATGAAGCATCTATAGCAACAGCCACGGAACTTCTTCAAGAGGGTGAGCATTGGTTTAAAAATAAAAGCATCAGTGATGAAGCATGGAAAACAATCTTACGAAACCAAGGTATGGACATAACTGTTTTTAAAAGAGGAATTCCTGTGCATGCATTGAAAGAGGAATGGGCTACTTTGCTGCTAGTTATTCAGAAATTCATTACATGTGAAGGCCGTTTTGGGTCCATGTACATGTACCATATCAGGTTACTAATGAATTTTCTAGATAATCAAGCTCTCAATCTTCCATATTTTCTGTTAAATATCTTGAAGAAAATGGCTGTGACTGTTCAGAAACACTTAGGAGATGTAGAACCACATCTATATCACCACGACCTTGTAAAAATTTTGATTGAAAATGAGTTAAAGGAAAAGAAAGACACATGGGAACAATTTCTGGTTAGAAATTTCTTTGAGGAACCTCAGGAAATTCTTGAAGGTAGTACAACAAGAAGGAGTAGAAGAAAAAGAATAAATGTTGAAACCCAAATTACTCCTACTCAGGAAATTCCTGCAGGTAGCACAACAAGAAGAAGTAGGAGAAAAAGAACAATTGATGAAATCCAAAATACTCCTACTACTACTATTGAAAGAACTGATAGGGAAGAGAGACTGTCAAAAAGGAAGAAGAAGGAAATCAAGGGTAAGAAGCCAATAACACCAAAAGAGAGAAAAAATATTGAGGCCATACATCAAACTCCTTCTTCTTCTGAAGAAGATCATCAAGTGTTATCTGAAAGATTAGTTTATCTTCAAAAACAGTCATCTATGCCCAAGAAGACAGAGAAAGGAAAACAAAAACAAAAGGATAGTGTACCACAGCGTGTGAGGAGAAGCAGCAGACTTAAGGGGAAATTGAGGAAAACACAAATTAAGGGTCCTCATTTCATTGATTTGGGTGAGGAGACATCTGAACAGTCCCCAGCTGACCATAGTCCATCTCAGTCAGTTAGTGAACCTGGTTCATTTCATTCTCAGTCAGACATTGAACACACTCCATCTTATTCTCAGCAAGATGTTGATAAGTCTTTCAAATCATGATTTTGAAAAATAATCCTCTTCTCACGAATACGGCATTTTCGGGACAACCCAATAAAAATGACACCTGAAATAGACCCCAAGCAGCAGGAAGTATATGACTATATAGAATATTTGGAAAAGGCAGCTACAGGTCCAAGTACTTCGTCCATTCAGCCTCATACATTACAGGATGATTTAGTCGAATCATTAAAACAGGAAATTTTTGAGCTAGAGCTTTTAAATAGGCACATCAAAAATGAAAATGAGACATTGAAATTTATCCAATAGCGGGTTGCCCAAGAATCATAAACTAAAGATTCAGTGGGGTGCTCAATAAGATAGAACAAGAAGGCATGGAATGAATCATATCCATAAGAAGGTGTATGAAGACTAGTCCCTCCCTACTTTTGCATAATAAACAAAAGGGTAGATGGGGGGGGCTGGTTGGATTCTTTAGCCTGCTGGCTAGAGGTCTGCTGTGTCGGGGCGTGACCGGACGAAGGAAAAATCTTTGTTGCGGGGTTGGAAACAGATAGATAATACCTGCCTGGCCAGAAGGAGCGGCCATATGCGATAGGTCTTCAGGAGATCAAGGAGAGACAGAGAGAAACCTGGCAGGGTAGGGTTTAAATAGGCACATCAAAAATGAAAATGAGACATTGAAATTTATGGCAAACTGGACAAAATCATCCATGATAATACCATGCTACATTTGGGAATATGGCAGAAGAAGAATAAGAAATTGAAAAGGAAATGCCATAAGTTGAGCAGAGCACTCGTTAATATCAAATTTAGGTGCTTAATGAAGAAACCCAGAATGTTGGCAGTACCAAGGAAGAAGAGGAGAGGATTGGATGTGCTGGCTGAAGTGTCAAGGCACATGAACTGAAGAAATATTATCAAAATTTTGGTTGCATGAGGACATGCAACACCTTCACAGTGGGGGTATGTTGAGTCTCAAATCTGCATCTTTTCCATACACTTTTCTATACCTTTTTCACTCACCTGAACCTCCCAAGTTGTCAATATCATGTGCAAAAGAGAATCTAACATGGTTTTTAATTATATTTTTGTGTTTGCTATTTGATTTAGATTTTTTTCATTCAGTTGCGGAATCTTGCCACTTTCCGCAGCTGCTGCAACTTTCCGCAGCTATTTTGTGAAACTCTATGCTACAGGTGTCTACAAGGAAAACGAGCCACATGGGCAGGTCAGGAATGATGTGGACATGGTTCGTGTCCTATTGGTTCGAGCAAACTCATCTAAAGAAGCCGCGGTCAAAGGCGTCCACATGGAAGTCAACCATAGAGTCTCATGTTGGCAGGACTCTGTTTCATGTCACATAAAGATTCATACGGCCGTTTCTAAGTTGCGGAGGATAAATCAACATATGTACATGGCTCCTTAATCGAATTCAAGCATCCACTCCTCGTAGATTTACTTTCCAACACGGCCATGATCCTAGATCCGTGGACGTAATGGTCTACGTGTTCTCCACCAGCATGAACTTTAGGAGACAGTTATATTTATTTTGTTATATATAATGCGTTTGCATACGCATATAGAGTTAGTCGATGTTAGTCTCTGTTATCTTTTATTAGTCTGCTCTGTAATGTGATTACGCTACACTTGTGCCGTAACATCACCTTTCTGTAATGACTGCTTTTTAATATAAGAAGACTCTGTTTTCAACCGAAATTCGTATTTGAAGATCGTTACCAAGGCTGGTGTAGAGGGCCCCTGCTCAGCTAAGGTTTTGTGCATTAGTGTATAGTTCTCATTTCGTTTCTTTAAAGCTCATTGTGCCATAATCCATTCATATGTTTATACATTGCATTTGCTTCATTTATGTTTATAAACTTCCATAATTTCCATTTCACTTCTGTCTTTCATGTTTTATGTTGTTAATCACTGATCAGTGTTCTTGTTTCAGGTTATAGATAGGCAGCCCGGGCATTTTCATAGCTTTTTGACTAATGACATGGAACTAACATTATTCTGCTGCTAATTTGCTTTTCATAGTTTCTGTTTAATTTCAGTATTGCTTTGTTCATTTCAGTTTTGCTTATTTGCTTCAGTAGTTAAATTTAGATATATTAAGCTGCTCATAACATCTTCAGTTGCCTCCGAAAGCCACAGCTGGACTGATGGTGGGGGATTGTATTATGAAATGTGTAGTTTAGTATTAGTTTCTTTTCTGCAAATTTAGATATATTAAGCTGCTCATAACATCTTCAGTTGCCTCCGAAAGCCACAGTTGGACTGATGGTGAGGGATTGTATTATGAAATGTGTAGTTTAGTATTAGTTTCCTTTCTGTAAATTTAGATATATTAAATCGTGCATGACATCTTCAGTTGCCTCCGAAAGCCACAGCTGGACTGATGGTGAGGGATTGAATCATGAATGTATGGTTTGATATTAGTTTACTTTATGCAAGTTAGATATCAGTTACTCAAGTTGTTTATGATTACTTCCGAAAATCATAGCTGGACTAATGATGAAGGATCAGAAGATAAATTGATGTAATCTGATTTAGATTTATTTTGTTGCAATTTTGAATTTCCTTAAGCATAGTTTCTTTTGTGTTTAGTCAGCAGCTAGAATAGTTTGGTTTTCATGCTCAATAGTTCACTGTTTTGATTTATTAGACTAGCAACACCTTTTCATTTCAGCAGCACATTTTCATTCTCTTTCAAGTCTTGTCATTGTAAATTTCAAATTTCTTTTTAAAGTTTCAAGTTGGTAAATTATTATAGGGGATATAATTTCCTTGAACAAACATAACCAAACTTGTTTTCATCTTAAAATTTCCATTTCACCTTAGAAAACCAAAAACGACAAAAAGTTAAGAAATAGGTTATCTTGCACATATAGTGCGCCGCACTTCATCAGCTTACGATTCCCGGATTGACAAATTAAATGCAGCAATTTATGACACACTAAATTGACCAAACAACGTTCATGACTCAAACAAAAAGTGCATGACTTGACCCAGCACATTCACGACTCTACCTTTACTGCCTTTGCTGCCTTTGTTCATTTTCTGCCTTAACTGCCTTTGCTGCCTTTTCTCCTTTGATTATAAAGTTTCTCCTCTCTACTCCTTTGCCTTTGTTGATGGTCTAATGCTGCTCCTTGCCTCTCTGCTGCTCCTCTGCCTCTATTTTATGCTTTCTTACTGCATTATTTCCTGATCTTCTTCTTTTCCTTATTGCTGCTGCTTCTCTGCTCCTTTGCCTTATTGATAGTTCTGGTGCTTCTCCTTTGTGCTCCTTTTCCATCAATGATAATATTTCCAACACCATATTGTTATTTTTTTGCACCATATAGCCCCCAAATTGTTATTTTTGTGCCCCATAGAATCCCACTATTGTTATTGTTGAGCCCTTACATTATTATTGTTATGTATGCCCTAATTATATTGTGACCCTCTAGAATTATATATATACCAAGGAGGTTTTTCCATTTGTATCATCCAAGAATTGTTCATTTATGTGATGTGAAAGGATGTTTCCCCTTCGAAGAGGATTATTTTCAAGTCATTGATCTATATTTTATTATGTTTTGTGATTTGGTAACATAACATTTGGTTTTAGAGCTTTGGATTCTAAGGTTTCACTGCTTCAAACAAGTCATATTGGAATTTTCGCTATAACTTGTTTTTCGGAAAGGGTTCAGAAGCTGAAATTGCGACCACGTGGAGTTGAAATCTTGATTAATATAAAGTACAAATTTCAGAGCTTGGTTCGATATATTTTATGAGATATGGTCCAAGGGAGTTAGGGTTTTTGCATGCTCTAGAATTCAATATCAAATAGGCGTTCCAGAGAAAATCGTCATAAATTTATAGTCATGCATCAGATTTGAATTTTGTAAAAAGTTACTGAAATTGCACAGAATTTAGTTTCTTGTGTATCATTTTTAGGGAAAAAGGTTGAAATAGTGACATGTGGCATCCCGTACAAGGTCGCTCTGCTGAACCAATCCATAATCAGGACATCGTGGGAGATTTGACATAACTTTACCTTGAAGAGTCCAATCTCAGTCTGACTTATGAAGTTGGAAAGAAGACTCAGAGGGATACCACAAGACAAAATTTTAGACATTGGAGAGTTGAAACGACATAGTTACAACAATTTCAAGATCGATCTCCTAAAATCAAGAAAAATGTGTGTATTTTTATATTTTTAAATTGCATAACTTTTGTTTAAAATTTTGGTTTGAAGGGATTCAAAGGGCATAGTGAACCATAAATATCATTATCTCGTTTTAATATGCCTCGCAACAAAAAAATGGATACACCTAGTAAGCCAACATAAATATATAAAATGACGTAGAAAGAAAATGAAGAAATGTAACATGATATATCAAAACTATTAGACCAAGTGCAATAAATTTCACTCTTGCAAAGAGTAACAAAAAATAGTTTGGAAGTGATGATGAATGTTAATATGGATGGTTAAGAAGTAAAAATAAAAAAAACATGGAAGGTTTGAAGGAAGGTCTTATCACTCCGTAATTTTCTTGTTTGTGAAAGGAAAACCCAAATGTAACATTGAACCAATATTGGAGATTAGAAACTGACCCTTCCAACCTTAGAGAGAGATCTCTCTACAACTCAACTATCCAATATCACTTCAACAACTAGTTTTGTGCTCATATTAGTGGCCTATCTTCTGTAAATGTTAATATTTAAGAAAAAAAAGTTTGGTAGGGTTTAGCAGAAGTCCATTGGGAATGGAGTCATAATAAAGAGCTCAATTAAGGTTTTCAAGACTAGTTAATATGAACAAATACTCTCAAAGGATAAATAGCCAACAATTTTTAGACATCAAAGTTGTTATAGTGTGAAAATGAGAAGAAAAACACATATAAATCATAATAGATCATGTAGGACTTGAATTGTATTAGAATATTAGTAGACTATAGAAGGTTGAATGTAAGATAAAGAGCATAAAAAATGAATTCTATATATTTAAGCTTGCATTCAAAATAGAGGAATGTAAATCACGATGAATCTAAGAAAGAAAAATTCACAGAGAGACAAACGAGAAATAATCAACACAAGAATCATTGAGGCAAAATTATTGTACTTTTGCTTGAAAAATTTATTAACAACCAATGAATTTTTACATACACTAGTGTTTTCCCAAAAATCCCAACCCTTTTCTCTAATTTTCCATCTAATTTATATAAAAATTACATTAGTTTTGAGATCCACAATTTCTAGAAAGTTTAATTACAAAATTTGACAAAATATAAAAAAGAAATCAAGATCCAAAGGAAATGGATTTGAAAAAATACTCATCCATATTTAGTTTTTTGTTTTGAAACAATCAAGGAGATGTTAAGATATGATACCTAAGTCAAATTGATGAGGTTGCTCACCAATAGTTTTATATGATTTTTTATTTTTTATTTTTTTTTCTGGAAAAGGTCCAAATATGCCTTCATATCTCCAAAACTGTGATAGTTATGTAGAATATGAAATAGGTTTTTGTAAATGAGTCTGTTATAGATAAACACCTCTTTCATGTTGGGTGTCTATTATATTCTTTCAACTATAGAGGTTGAATACATGGAAACCACTCATGCAAGAAAAGAAGTAGTTTGGTTGCAAATATTGTGTTCAAGTATAGGGTTGGTACAATGAGCTATAAGGATAGATTGTGACAACCAAAGTGAAATTTTATTGGCAAAGAAACCTGATTATTATTCAAAGAATAAGCACATTGATGTCCAGTATCACTTTGTGAGGGATATGGTTGAGGAAAAACAGGTGTTGCTGGTAAAGGTGGACACTTTTAAGAATGTTGCAGATACATTAACAAAGTCTGTGAGCACTGAGAAAATTTCTTGGTGTAAAGAAACAATGGTCATTGCAAGCCTGGACTAATGACTAAGCTCACCTGTGACCCCTTATGTGGAAATAAAACAACAATTAGGAGAATTTTGGGTGTGTGTTATATTCTTTCCATGACGTAGGCCCCCTGCACGAGGTTCGGAGAAACACCTCAAGTTTTTTTATTTTTATGTGGACCCAATAATAGTTGAGCAGAGCCAAGGATGGGGGGCTGACCCAAATATGGTGGGAGGGCCTACCCATGGTTTTGTGCATGGGTTTTTCACATGGTTTTGGGAATGATGGTTTTCTGCCCATGGTATTTTGTAGATCCGGTCAGGGGAACTACAATTATGTTCTAATCCATGGTTAATGGATTGGGGTTTATGAATGCTTCAACATGTATATATATGTATTGTAACATTGAAAGGAATGTAATTAAAAATAAATCTGGTAGTCTCAGTTTTGGGATCCACGAAAAAATCTCTGTGTATTTGTTTTATGTTCTTTCCATTATACATTTTTCTATTTCAATAATTCATTTACAAGTAATTTTTGTATAGGGTTAAAACCTACATTTGGAATCAAAGATATTTAGGCTTCAAGGGGATGCCTTTTCTATTGAGGGGTTTTTCTTGGGCTTGTGGTAGACCCTGTTCAATGGGAGATTTGCGAGATCGATTCTTGTAGTGAAAGAATATGGTGAACAATGGAAAGATATAGATCGAGAAATTTAATAGTCAGAGTTTTGAGCTGCGTAAGCTCAAGATGGAGGATATGTTGGTGGATTGACATCAATGGATTGCTGTAGATCTAGGAAGGACACCAACAAGAATGTCATTAGAAGATTGGGCAAAGTTAGATTGGAAGGTGAAGAACACAATACAATTGTGTCTCTCAGATTCAGTATTGTTGAATATAGTAGGAGAAGCTACAACGAAGGCTTTGTGGGACAAGTTAGGGACTTTGTACCAATCTAATTCTTTAGTGAACAAATTTTTCTTGCAGAATTTTTTTTATAACTTAAGGACAAAGGATGGAGACTTGGTGACAGAGCATATGACTACCTGAAATATTGTGGTAAGATAGTTGTTATCTATTGATATAAAAAATTCAAACGAATATAAGTGCACCAATTTGTTGTGTTCTCTACCAGATTCATGGGATAGTCAGGTTGTTTCTATAGGTAGCAATACAACTACCTTGAAGTTTGATGGAATAGTCTCATCCTTATTGTCGGAGGAGATGAGACAGAAAAATATGGAGATCCAAAATGAATATGCCTTGTATGTATGAGGATGGAACCAAAACAAAAACAAAAATAAGTCCTAGAGTCAGAGATCTAAATCTATAGGGAGATCTAAATCTCCAGGAAAACCTATAAAGGTGTGCTGGAAATATGAAAAGGAAGGGCACTACAAAAATGAATTTAGATCTAAAGCTCCTGAGAAAGGAAAAGGATATGATGATGCTCCATCTGCAGAGGCAAATACCACCTTAGATGAAGGTGGGGATATGTACTTGGATTCCTCTTCAAGTACACATGTAGATCATGAGGCATGGTTAATTGACTCAAGTGCATCCTTTCACTTCACTCCCCATAGGGAGTGGTTATGTGAGTACCAGAAATATGATAGTGGTTATGTCTTCTTAGGGGATGATAGGAAGGCCATAATCATTAGACGCAGAAAATTCAAGCTGAAGTTGCAAGGTGGAAGGATTTTAACACTTCCTAGTGTTATTCATATTCCCGCAATGTCCAAAAATCTGATTTCTGTAAGAAATATGGATGATGGAGGTGTAAAAACAACGTTCAAGAAATATACCTACAAGATAGTTTGAGGAGCTCTAGTGTTGATGCAGGGAGTTCAAATTGGGACTTTGTACAAGGTTCCTAGTAGCACTTTTATTGATGCGTGCAATAGCTCTGTGGTTCCTGAAAGTGGAGCAGAAAAGCTAGTGGTCTCTAGAGAAAAGACCATGCTATGGCATTGAAGGCTTGGACAATTTTATTTTATTTTATTTTATTTTTTTATTTTTTATTTTAATTTTAATTTTTTTATTTTTTATTTTTTATTTTTATTTTTATTTATTTTTATTTTTTTTATTTTTCTGAATAAGACTGATCTATTAATATAAAAAAAATTTACATTACATGGAGGCCGAGGACGCAACTGGTCTGGCCCATGAATAGGCATTCTGATACAGCAAACATGACCAAAAAAGTTAACCAGACGAGGATCTTTAATAGAATTCATCAAGCATACCATCAAGAAAGTGCCGCCCTCACAGGGGAAGCCGGCCATGAAACTTCGACAGTTAACCAAAAAACAATGGAGAAGAGCATATACGCATAAAGAATTGTTCCCAACCAAAAGACCAAGCCGCCCGCGAAGGGGAAACTGGCTAACTGACAAACTGTAGTTCTGATAATTAACAAACAGTAGGAGCGAGCAAGTTACCATAACGAACTTGGGCTAGTGCCCAACCAAAAACCTGTGAAGAAGGAGACTAACCATTTTAAGATTCTTGAGAGGAGGGGGGAGATTCCTTGACCATGTGAAAAGCGTAGGCATAAGGGTCGTCCTTGTCTTGATTTTCTCCTGTAGCACTGTGACAACCTTGCTTGGTGTCGCCCGAACCAGCTTCAGCTCTGTTGTCCTGAGAGGTGCTGCAATTTAACACTTTTCATTTCTGGTCGTCGCTAGTTGGAGAGCTGGGCATTTCAGCTTCCCTATGCTCCATATCAGCACTTGGAGGCACTATACTTGATTCAGGGGGCTCCTCCTTGAATTCAATAGTAATAGTGGTAGTTATAGTTGGTCTGTTGAGAGAGAAAGGGAAGCGAAGTAGGGCAGAGTGCAGATGACCGGAGACAATATTGGGCGAGCTCCTAGCTGGATGAGAAAGCCCATGCCCAATGCTAAGACCACGACCACTCCTGGTGACAGGGTGTCGACCCAAAGAGTTTTCCGAAGAAGGAGACGAGGAGCTCGGAGAGGTGGTGGAAGGTTGGCGGGGAGGACAACCAGGGTTGGTGCCTCGACAACACCGCATCCTCTCACGCAGACGGGGCATTGTACTCAGGGCAGGGTAATGAAAATGGCTAAAAGAATGGTAAGGAACAGAGGTCAGGGGAGGATGGGTACGCGGAGTAGAGAAAGATTCAAAGGGTGGCTAGAGCCCCCGTTGACAATGGGAGCTCCGCGAGACGTGATAACCCGGGGCGAGTTCAATACAGAAGGAGATAGAGCATCGACACCCAGTGTCGGTTCTCGAGCTGTGCTCTGTGACGACCGGGGAGCAGAATGAGCGCAGAGGCAACATAGCAGGGGTGAAGCTTCCAGAGGAAGCCATAATCTAGGTGAAAGGGTGCGAGCTTGGACCACTGTGCTACATAAATGTAGTAGGGAAGGTGAAATAAATGAAGGCAAGGACGAGGGAAAGGGTGGCGGTGGTAATAGCCCACGCGCCGACCCACATCCCCTGCCACGTATTAAGCCACCTGAGCACCCACATTCGGGGAAGGCTTGGACATATTGGAGAGAAGGGCCTTTGAATATTAGATGGTAAGGGTATGGTAGAAGGTATGTCTAATTTCTCTCTGGATTTTGATTTTTGTGAACATTGTGTATATGGGAAGAAAAATCGAGTGAGTATCCCCTATGGTGCCAAGAGGGAGAAACATATATTAGAGCTTGTGCATAATGATGTGTTTGGACATGTGTCAGTTCCATCACTAGGTAAGTCTGTGTACTACATCTCATATATTGAGGACTTCTGAGGAATACATGGATATATTTCCTCAGGAAGAAATCTGAAGTCTTTGTCAGGTTTAAAGAATTTAAGTCCTTGGTGGAAAATCAAATAGAAAAGAAGATGAAGGTGTTGAGGAAAGATAATGGTGGGGAGTTATGCAAGAAGGAATTTGAAGAGTTTTGTAAGAAGTGTGATATCACACAACAAAATACTACTCCATACACTCGTCAATGAATTGGTGTTGCAAAAAGAATGAACATGATGTTTATGGAAAAGGAAATAAGCATGCTTAGTGGCATTGGATTAGGCCAGGAATTCTTGGCGGAGGTAGTAGATACTGCATCTTGCCTGGTTAACATATCACCTTCATCAGCGTTGGAAGATAAGGCTTCACATGAGTTATGGATTGGTAAGAAACCCTATCTTTCAAATCTGAGGGAATTTGGATGTGATGCATATGTACATGTTCCAAAGGAGAAAAGAACCAAGTTGGATAGTTAATATGAAAGGTGCATCTTTATTGGGTATAAGGATGGTTTAAAAGGTTATAAGATTTGAAGCCCAAAAACAAGTAAGGTTGTGTACAACTAGGATGTGGTGTTTAGAGATATTAAATATGCTATTAAATATGAATTCCTACCAAAGGAAATTCAGAAGATAGAGTTTGAGCTAAAGGCTGAAGAATCAAACTCTACAACATAACATGAATAAGAAGAAGAAGAGCCACATACTCCAATTTTGAGAAGATCATTTCGAGAAAGAAGGCAACCGGATAGATATAGTCCATGTGATTTCTGTTCAATTTTTTCTTTATCTATTACTGATGATGATCCCATAACTATAGGGAGGCAGTGGATTCAGAGAATGAAAAACTCTGGAAAGAGGCAATGGTTGATGAAATGGAATCTTTGGACAAAAATAAGGCTTGGGATCTGGTGGAGTTGTCGGTTGGAAGGAAACCCATTGGAAAAAAATGTGTGTTTAAGAAGAGGATGAATGCAAAAGTGTTGAGGCCTTGAAAATCGGTGCAACACTATCAGTGAAACCACCCGGTCGAGGACTTAAAAATTGTCCCTTTTCCATTTGGAATGGTGGCTCCGACTGGATTTATGGGACCAGTTTAGTAGTGGAATATAATTGGGTGAAATGGATTTATAATTGTCTGTAACTTGGTAGATGGAAGTTGTTAGCCCCCATATGAAATTTTTGACAAGAAAATAGGGGGCTAAATCATTGTTGAGTCTTCAAGGAATGCATTTCCTCTGAATACACAGTCTCCTTGAAGCCTCCATGTGTCTTTGCCCTTTGATAGTATCCCCTCTGCTGATTTCCTTTGTAAAGCCTCTCTGCTATGAAGAAATGCCCAAAGGCCCCATTTTCCCTCTTATTTCACCCCCACCTAGTCTCTACTTCGTTCCCCTATCTTCCCCTTCTATTCCCCTTCTTACCCTTTGAATTTCCCCAAAATCCCCTTAAAATCCTACCCTTACCCTTTGTTTAGCCTTTTTCCCCTTTCCCTCTCTATCGTTTCTCTTTCCAACCTTCAAATTCCATTTAAATGGGCAAAAAACCCATTTCTGACCTTATTATAGGCCTAAGCCCCTTTCAAACCACTTCCCCACATGTGCCCCGGCGCTGGGACCAAGCGCTTAAGTCCCGAGCGCTCATTGCAATCGGAACCGTCGGGCGGGTGTATTTCCTTTGTAACGTAAAAAACCCCGATGCGATCGTTTTAACACGTTAAGTCCTGCGATGTGTTGTGCACCGTCGATCTATCACAAGATTAGACGGCTATGCGCTAATCGCAGCCCCCGCCCAATCGCAATCGGAACATGTTAAGTGCACCCTCCGATCGGCCCATCGCAAGCGATTGCGATGCGATTGTGTTAGCCCCCCTATGAAATTTTTGACAAGCAAATAGGGAGCTAAATCATTGTTGAGTCTTCAAGAAATGCATTTCCTCTGAAAACACAGTCTCCTTGAAGCCTCCATGTGTCTTTTATCCTTTGATAAATACCCCTTTGTTTGTGAAGAAATGCCCAAAGGCCCCTTTTTCCCTCTCATTTCCCCCACTTAGCTTCTATTTTGTTTCCCCTTCTATTTCCCTTCTTACCCTTCATTTCCCCCTAAAATCTCCTTTAAATTCCCCCCCCCAGCCTTTGTTGACCTTCTTCCCCCTTTATCTCTCTATCGTTACCCTTCCCAACCTTCAAAATCCATTAAAACGGGCCAAAACCCATCCTCCGACCTTATTATAAGGCCTAGCCCCTTCCCGCCAGTCCCTTTCAAACCACTTCCCACACATGCCCGTGCGCTGGGACCAAGCACTTAAGTCCCAAGCGCTAATCGCAATCGGAGAGTCGGGCGGGTGCAAACTCCTTTGTTATATTGAAAAACCCCGATGCGATTTGTTTATCACGATAAGTCTTGCGACGCGTTCCGCGCCGTTGATCTGTCACAAAGATCCGACGGCTATGCGCTAATCGCAGCCCCCGCCCAATCGCAATCGGAACATGTTAAGTGCACCCTCCGATCGGTCCATCGCAAGCGATTGCGATGCGATTGATCGCAAGTCTTTTTGCCCGAGCTTCGATTGCAACCCTCCGATCTCATCCTGACCGTTGATCTGTCCCGCGATCCGACGGCCAGCGCTCAATCGCAATTCCCCTCCCGATCGCAATCGCATGTCCTATCTTCCCGTCCCCGATTGCGATTGCTCCGATTTGATCTCGTCTGTCTGTTTCCTCCTAGATCCAACGGTCATCGCTCGTCATCCCTGATCGCAATCGGAAAAGTTTATGTGTGTCACCCTTTGGTACCCCTGATTTGCGATGGTTCCGATTCAATCTCGGCCGTTGATCCTCCCCTGGATCCGATGGTTCAGATCTAATCTCCCTCCGCCTCTGCCGATCCCACCTCGTACGTCATTCCATCGCATTCCGTCGCATTTCATTCATTTTCTGTGTGTTTCCGCCAAAGTCCAAACCTTTGCATTCTTCATTAAAAATTCAATTAACCATCTCTTCCACCACTTTTTCATCATTTCCGCTATTTTCACTATTCCGCCACCACTCCTCCGGCCTCCAAAAGCATTTTTCCACCACCGCCCGGTTTTACAGTTTCTTTCCACAGTGCGGAATAGCACAGAGAGGCCATTTCAGTCGGCCAGCAAAGCAGCAGAGACTGGATCAGAGGGGATTTGAACCGGTAATTGAAGATTAATGGTTGTAATCCCACATTCAAAGGATTCAAGCACAGTTTGAAGACTTGAGCACGCAAAGAGTCTTATCTGTGTATTATATCAGCAGAGTACGTTCCCTCCAAAGGTACACCTCCCTACAAGAAGATCTCCATACCTCCTCGAGCCCTGAAATGATTAATTACACTGACTGGAGTTCATTTAAGACAGTCAGGCAGTAGTTATGAAGCATGGAGGGGCCTGCAGATCATCCCATCCAGTTCATTTATTCCAGAAGGCAGAAACAGAGTTCCAGACACCAGAAAGGACTCTAAGGAACATATCAGAGGTCAAAATTGACCTGACAGAGATCTCTGAACCAGTCTTAGAGTACCTACAGCGTTGCAGACAACCATTAAGCAGTATGGGCGTGGACATTTCCGCCGATGCCGCCTTAATGGGATCAATTCAATGTTCATCTACCTCTGTTTTCTCTCTTCTCCTATAAGAAGTCCCTGAGAACGAATTGTAAAGGTTGTTGTTGCCTTGTTGGGCATTTGCTGTTAGTGGGATTCAGTTCGACTGTTAGAATAGTCTTGGGAGGGAGTAGCAGAGTAGTTGTATGTAATAGGCTGGGAGGAGAAGGTCTAGATTGTAACAGCCATTGAGCTATATTGTACATGACTGGTTTTGCATCAATTAATCAAAGCACATTTCACAGGATCCTGGTCTATTACTATTGGTGATGTTTTTCCTAACTCTGTTATTTACATTTTCATATTGTTTCATGTTCTTCTGGTAGGCAACAGAAGTATAGCATAGGATTCACCCTTGTTAGGTGCCCTATGTTTCCTGCTCTCCCTACCTTTAATGTTTTTTGCTTCATGTGTATCTAAGAGTAAATTCGTGGAGTTTAACCAGTGCAGTGGATGTTATTGCCTGCTGGCTGATGTATGAACTTGGGGGTTTGCTGCTTGGATGTTTCATTGTCAAATTTATCTATGTTTTTCCCTTGGAGTTGCTAAAGCAGACCTGGAGTTAAATGACCTCTGGTCTGATCTATAAGCAGCCCCTTAGTCTCTTTGAGAGCTGCCTTAGAGTATGTCCAAGCAGGTCTGGAGTTAAATGACCTCTGACCTGATCTATAGACAGGAATCTGGTTGTCCTTCCTTCTTCCACTTTCCCTCCTTAATGTTCCATTCCATCATCTGCCTAAAAGATCCTTTAGTGTAGATGACTTGCCCTTTGGAAGCCTTGGCTAGTTGTTGCATGTAATTATCCTTTCATAACTCCATGGTCCAATGGATGACACTTTCTTGACCTTTACTCTTTGCTGAAACAGCCTGCTACTTTGTTCCTTTCCTTCCATTGCTTTCCCAGTCCATAATCTCCTAACCAACCCAGCAACCAACCAACCAAATGATTTAAAAACCCCCTTTGCGCTTCATACCTAGCCTAACATCTCATTTTGAGCTTCAAAGACATATCATTCTTAGCTCTATTTGGAGAGATCCCTCTCCGGGTCCAGAAGGGCTAGATCCTAGGGCCTAAAAGTGGTTCTGATGTTGTCTCATCTTTTGGTCTTGCCAATCTGGCCAAAACATGGGAACCCCAACATAATGGCGACTCCGCTGGGGACATTGAGTGCATTTCACCTCAAACATTCTTAGGCACTCATAGACCCAAGATCTCTGGTTAGATTGGCGTTCACATTGCTGATGGTGGACAACACCCTGCTCCAAACATTCATAATCATCC
This sequence comes from Pinus albicaulis, assembly GCA_034641835.2. Classification (NCBI taxonomy): domain Eukaryota; kingdom Viridiplantae; phylum Streptophyta; class Pinopsida; order Pinales; family Pinaceae; genus Pinus; species Pinus albicaulis. The sequence goes on along the minus strand of CM076573.1, from coordinate 639,993,655 downwards.
ACCTGGTGACTCCACACTCCATAATCCTCGAAGACTCCACTGGAGGAAGAACCTGAAAGATGGCCAGACCTCATAGAAGGATAGAACATACTGGTTGGATTTGGTTTAAAGAATTCATTATTTTTGTCTGTCACTATGTTCTGTCCTACTTTAAGCCTAATCAAGTGTACAAAGATGAAACCCACACTGAATGTGGGAAAAACCTCAAGCCTCAGTCTACAGACCGTGAGCAGACCTGTACTCCTATGAAGAAACTGGTGGAACAAGAAGCTCATGTTGTATCTCCCACTCTTCAAGAAGCTTCAAGCAGCCATGAGCCCATTGTTACATCACCCACACCTACAAAGGTCATAGAAAGATATAAGCCTCTGGTTTTACCTCTTTTCTTCCAACCCCTGCCTGCAGAATTAATAAGCCACCTGCCTCATTTTGATGGGGAAAATAAAGGGTCCTCCGCTGAAGAGCATGTTCAAAACCTTGAGGATTTAATTGAATTGTATGAGATAGAAGAAGATGATGTGTGCATTAGAATGTTTGCCCTGTCATTGCAAGGAAATGTCAAGAATTGGCTCAAAGGCCTTCCAGTGGCAAGCATATTCAGCTTTCATCAGTTTTCTCAAGTTTTCCAAGATAGGTGGGCAGCCCCAAATAATTCTCTCCTCATCCTAAAATAATGTCAGAATTTGAGAAGGCAGCCAGGAGAGACAGTGCAGAATTTTTTAGCTAGGTTCAATAAGGTATATGATGCAATGCCTTCTGATATAAAACCACCTTTGGGATGGGCTTTATTGCACTATCCAAGTTCTTTTGACCCCGAGGTGGAATTCCATATAAGGGAAAGAGAACCTTCAAGCCTGGAGGAAATGCAGAATATAGCAATCACTGTCGAGTACAACATAAAATGTAGGGAGGAGAGATTAAAAGCAGCAAGGAAGGACCGAGCAGAGAAAATAGCGCAGATCTATTTAGAGAACAAGCTGGAAAGACTGATAGAGACTGCCTACTCCTTGCTAAATGTAAAAGAGCCAGAATATGAGGCTGAAACCAGAGAGGGTG